>CM057002.1:52811276-54011276 GCA_029891345.1 Dryococelus australis
CTCTCTTGCTATCCACCTACAATACCCAAATAAATTGATCTGGCTTGAAGCACATGTACAGTATCAGTATTATTCTGAAACAAGATGACTCAGCTAGTTAGACTGGCATGTAGTCAACATAAGGGTTTGCTATTATACAAAGAGCTCTACTTGTATAAGTCAGCTTTTGTACTTTTTAGTGATCAAAATAAAGAATTACAACTGTGCTAGTTTGATTTGGTTTTCATGTAAGCAAGCTCTGACCCGTGCAACTTCGTTCACATTATTTATTTTTTTTTAAGTTATTAAAATAAAGCCCACCATAGTTTCATTAAGGTTTTATGTTTAAAATACTAATATTTCTTCTTTCAGGTTTAATGGAGACATTAAATTACACCCTGCCATTGCTTCACACATGTTTTATGTTAGCAAGATATTTAGGACTTTGAATTGATCTAGCCACTTTTTTTTTTGTTCTCTAGCCACTGAGCTACTGTGGCCCCCTTATTGGGTGCTCTACTTACTGAGCTACTGTGGCCCCACTATTGGGTGCTCTACCTACTGAGTTACTGCGGCCCCACTATTGGGTGATCTATCCCATGACCAGCTGCGACCCCACTATTGGGTTCTCTAGCCCCTGAGCTTCTGTGGCACCCTTATTGGGTTCTCTACCCACTGAGCTTCTGCGGCCCTCTTATTGAGTGCTCTAGCCACTGAGCTACTCCGGCCCCACTTGATATATATCTATCCACTGGGTCACTGTGGCCCCACTTGGAATAACTCTATCCACTGGGACACTACTGCTTTTGGAAGGAAAGGTTTACACCCCCTAGACAAAAAAGAAAGGAGAAATGACTAAGATCTTTATAACAATGCTTTTTTTATGCAGTAATCCTAAGGAAAGCTTAATCCAGTACCTATTTACATCCCTGATCATCATTTTTCCGGAACCTTTTGAGATATCTTGATAAAACAAAGACTAAGTTGGTCCTGAGGTTATTATCTATATACTGTGTAAATTTGATGTCAATGCGTTAAGTGGTTTTTGAGTTAAATCCGTTCGGACAGATAGACACACAAAAAAAAAAAACGTTTGATATAGCTTAGTTATCAATTGTACTAAATGAAAAAATTATTAAAAGTGAAAAATTCGAAAATCACTGACAGACACGTATATTTTATTTAGTAGTATAGATTAAATTTGTTTTGAGATTTTGTTTAAAAAAATCTTGTTAATTGTTTTAATGAAAATTTTAGAAACCAGAAAGTATAGCTTAGCTCAAAGGTAATTTTGGGAGAACATAATATTTGCACTGCAATAAAAAAATGTGTGATAAATGCCTGTTTTCATTGAAAAATTTAATAAAATTAACAGATAAGTTGTCAGGCTGTAGCTGTTAGCATTTGCAATCAGCTCAAACCTTTCACAGCAGTTGGTGTGCATCTCCTGTGTAGTCTTTGAATCTGTAATAATACTTGTAAGTCAGTTCAAGACTGCAGTAATGTGGGGTTCCAAATTAGATATATTTTGTTCATTGATATACTGGTGCAAGTTTTTCATTTATTGACTGTTAGATAAGCAAAAAAAAATGTCATATTACATACAGTATAAAGCTCTGATTTATTCAATTATGTTTACTGAAATTAATTTGAAAAAATATGTTTTGTGGTATTATCTTCATACAATGTAATAATTGTATCCTATAATATGGGAAATGAGTATTAAATTTCAGAGAAAGTTTTTCAGTGGTATTATCTTCATAGTGCAATAACTGAATCTTCTATAATATAGGAATGTGGATTTTAAATTTCAGAGACTGTTTTTCAATAACTTGAAGATTTATTAGTTTGCTACAATTACATAATTTGCTATTGAAATAGTCGTAACTTGGAATGTGTTAGAAATGCTTTACAAAGTAGGTGCTTATACGTATTCTGCTTTGAAATAGGAATGATAACTTCTAAAGCTCATAGATGATTTGAACATGTTATGTCATGAATCATTGTACTGTTATAATTTATATTAAAATATACATAATCACTGCAGCAGTGCTTCAGCGTACTACAGTATATAAGAAATTGTGTGTGGTTTTTTTTTTTATAGACATGGTGCTGAAGTTGTTGATCCCCAGCAGTCTCAAAGTAGTCGAGCATCTACGTTCACTGGTGCTGGGTATAGGCTGGGTCAGTGTAGCAATGATTCTGAAGGTGAGTATGGAAATATAAAATTTTGTACACTTATTTCCTGTCGATGGATTTTTGTGGATATTACAACACTGGTATTTCAAATAGTAACCTTGGGGGGGGTTTGTGATCGGTGTTGTTTCCAAGAAAAAAAGGGGTGATACGCGTGCTGTGAACCATCCAGTATGTTTGCAGTTGTACCATTGGTTTGTACTATGAGCCTATCTGTGAAATAGCTGGTTTACGAGAATTGCTAGTTGGTTTCACAATAGTGCAATGGGATATAGCACAATGCGATGCTGCACGATGAGCTGTAGCCGGATTGATGCAATAAATACGTTGCAGATGTTGCTTTTGTCAGTGTCGGATAATGATTGAGAAGAAAAAGCATTAAATACTTACGTTTTTAAAAAAGGAAGAAAGTTGGAAAATACAGTAAGTTCTAACATAATAGAATCACTACATGAAGTTATTTGCCTCCACAATAAAAGTAAACGTGAATTAGTTCAACCGTTTGTTGTCGAGAATCCATTTAGAAAATGTTTAAGTTTATAATATCTTTGTATCATTTGTGCTTTTTGTTAAGTTTTACATGCCATTTTTTCCCTAGGTATGGTCTAAAAATGCTCTCTCCTCGCTGGTATTAATGTATTCCCTCTAAAATATACGTCAGAATGGTCTAAGATGGCAATCGTTTCTGACCAAATGTCAAAACTGCATTGAATTTTATGTCGGTGCCGGACATGTCTTGCCACATCGTGTCGCTGTATTGTAAAACCAATTTTACCTACAACATAACATACTTAGCTGAAAGTGTGTCCTAAGCAGGACTTTCAGGAGAGTTCAATTAATTGTGAATCCCTTATAAGTCATAATCATATTTTGTCAGCAGGAATTCAGAAGTATATTGTAAAATTAGTTTGAATCATAATCAGAGGTATTTACTGTCATGTACAAACATAAGTTCCCTGTTTGAAGCATGGTTCTGTCAAGCTAAAGAAAATTCCTTCCAGGGATGTTCTACTGAGTCACAAACAGTAGAGCCTGATCTTAGAGAATAGTGATGGAAACTACTATAATAGCTTTTCTCTTAAATTTTTAATGAGCTGTGTGTAATTCTATATTCCAGTAATAGGGCCACCAGCCAGCGCACAGCGCCAGTCGCACACCGAGGTGGTGTTGAAGCTATGGAAAGAGGGCTTCAGCGTCAATGAGGGTTCTTTGAGGAGGTACTCTGACCCTGACAACAGAGAGTTCCTGGAATCAGTTCGTAATGGGTCAGTATAGTCAAAATCTTCCATTATGAATTAAATACTTGGTCTTTCCGTTATCCATTTACTGCCCGATCACTACGTGGGCAGCATATGCAGATTGTCAGTAGAACCCGTAGTTAATACCTTTCAAATATGTTGTATGATGCAGGAATGTGTAAGGAAAGGGAAATGCAAAATATTAATACTATTGTTTGGAATAAGAATCTATACACATTCACTATACAAATAAGTTAAAAAATACACTGTACATTTTCCAATTTTTTTTCCACTGTTGCCAAGTGTTGTCTTAAAACCACTACTATCATAAAACTCAGGGTTTACTATAAATTGGACCAGTAATCATACGTATAAAATAATGAAAATATAATCATTCAGTGAAATGGTTCCATTGAACTATACACATTGGATAATGATTTATGGCAAGTATGTTGTTACCACGTGTGTACAAGTTCTGTTATAGTATCATAAGTTTTCAGTTTAAAATGGAGAGGGACATTGTGCTGCAGCAGCTAAAGTGTTCTCCCATCAAGGTGAATTTTGTTTGATTCCCAGTGGGGTTGTTCTTGGATTTTCGCACGTGGGAATCATACTGGACGATGCTGCTGGTCAGCTGATTTTGCAGATGATCTCCCATTTACTATTCCCTTGCATTCCGGCACTATTCCGTACTCATTTCGCTTCACCCGCATCGGCTCTCAATGCCCTCATGTTAAAGAGTTGCTCAAACCTTTCCCTTTCTACTTTTTAAAATGGTTGTTATCCTTTCAAGAAATAGTCTGTATTCTATCTGAATTTTCAGAAAGGAGGATGATGTTTGTTTATCAGCAGCGGTGTTAAAGGAGCATTGCATTGAATTTATTGATTTTGATATTAATCAGGAAGTCTGCTTGTTTTATTCCAGTATGCCTGTAAAGTAAAAAAAATAGTTATTTTTGGCAGTTGTGATTTGTTTGCTGCTGCACAAGGGAAGTGCTAAATCAAAGTCTGTAAATTGTAGGTGTCTATATAAATTTAGGTGAGGGGAATGATATTCATCATAAAAAATCTGCAGACAGTATTTTTTATGTTTCTAGTGAGTTGTTCCCAGTAGCCAACAAGAAATTTTGGATAATTTCAGCACAATTTCATAATAAAAAAAAATGGAAGCTGAACTTTGTAAAAAAAAAAAAAAAATGGAAACATTGACTTTTGAAGGACTTAATTATGATGACAATAATTTCACTTTATTGTAAACAAACTGCAAGCCAGTGTCTTTAAGTTGTGTAAGTGTGTGTGCGTGTCTATATATATTCATATATACACACACACACACACTTACAGTATATTTGTGTGTGTCTTTAGAGAGATCCCGATGGAACTGTTGCGAGAAGGACATGGTAGTGAGATCCATCTGAACATGGAAGACCACCGCCATGATGAGTTCAAAATTCAGAAACAGAAACTGCAAGTGTTTTCAGGGAAAGGCCATGTGTTGGGCAGGTGAGAAATGTTTAGTAGTGGTTGCATTTATCTGAGATGACTGACTTACTTGCATGTGAACTCTCAAAAGTGGCATCAGCCACTAGCCTTTTTTTCAGGTGTACTGGGAAGAGGAAGAAATTATAGAAGACCAATATGTTTAAATGCACAGACACATACAAAATTTGATGTGTGTGTGAAGTTGAGTGAAAATTTCTGTTCATTAAACTTTTTTATTGGTTGGGTCTAAGTGCCTAAGTAATTAAAAAATTCTTTTATATACTATTCATGGTAAAGTGAGCACTTTTGAAAGTCCTCTCATTTGTAATAATAGTCAGTAAATATACAGTATTTCATTTTAGCCTTCGTCAACTTTAGAGAGTGGTGGTATATACATACTTGTTTTTATTACTTACATGGCAGTATTTATTTAAAAAGGTGGTTAAAGGATAAACAATGGGTGAAAGGAAAAATAACTAGGGCCTCAAAAGTGTTCACTTTACCATGAAGCGCCTATAGTAACTGATCTTGTTTAAGAGTTCACTGGTCGAATTATAGTGAAACCACTTTGATACAAACATCAAGGGACTTGAGCTTTTGTAGGTTTGTAATGGGTTTTTCCTGTAATTACTGTATAAAAAATCTGAAAATTTGAAATGTTAAATTGATTATTTAGCATATTGGAAAGTAAGACATTCTCATCACCAGCATGATTTCTTTCTACCAGTCGTGATATTACACTTGGCGTGTGATGTAATTTCTGACATCATTACAAGCTCGACTTCACCTTATCTGAATGTGCCTACAGGATAAGCCCTTGCAATATGGAGCTTTATTATCCAACTTTTACTGCTCACTCCACTCTTCAAATCAGACATAATGTCAACCTCTCCAAAGTGAGATTTTACTATCGGCTGAGCGGTCGAGTCCGCCGTCCAAGGTGATGTAGTTCTACTGCACGCTACAGGATGACGCCAGAAGTATAAACACTGACACGTGCCGTCTCGGCAAAAAACCAAACAACAGACGCTGCTAGCAGATGGCTGTAGTAGACAGCTCGTGGGGCGGCGCTCACCACCCTACACCCGCACCTCAGAGGGCCCGCGAACAAGGTGTCTATCTGTGCACAGCCTGTAGATCCACAGTACGTTTTGTTCCTTCCACCACACTGAACTGTGCCGGAGGAAGTCACCAGGTCGTCAAGACCCACCAGAGCTCTTCTGTGATTGCAAGAACACCTTCCCGACCTTCTGGTAACTCTTCTCCAACAGCTCCCGAAGACATCGTCAAACCACTTGCCTTACCTGCTGGTAATGCCAACTACTCACCACTACCATCTCTGGTAGTGGTTGCCAACAATCTTCTGGACAACGGGTCAGATTAGTTAAGGCCAGTTAACCATTAACTACGTAGCCGAAAAACCTTGTCTAGTTCAGGGCCATGTCTCCTTCACCTGGGTTCATGTAGGATAACTTCTGTTCAATTCTGAAATAGTTAGGACGTAGTACGGGCCAACATGTATATTCTACTTGGAATATATGCGTTCTTCGCACTTACTTTTAACCATTATTTAATTTACGTTACTGTGTTAGCTCTACGTAGTAACAAGTCCTTCAGAGTAAAGCAGGCAGAGACTATCAATTTTGCACCGCACACCCATTAGACGGCCACCCATGCTGTGCCCCAGGGTATAAAATGGTAGAGCTCCAACCATTAGCAAGACCTCCCTAAGGCGGCTAGCCAGCCAGACCAGCCAATACTCCATCCACTGTGCTGAACTGTACTGGAGGGAGTAAGAGTTTGGTTCTGGAGGACTGACCTCTTTTGGATAAACCACACCCAAGTGTCATTGACGAGCAGCGTGAGGAGACCCAACACACTGTATCCATCGCGCTTAACAGTGCCGGACGAAGAAGTACAGGGTACGACTCTTGCCTGTTCGCCCTTGGCCCCATACACATCTCAGGACTCTGCCACCTGCTTCACCATGTTGAGGCCAGTAGTAGTTACTTTTTCTTAATTCCCTATACTCAAAGGAAGGGTATTCGGTAGAAAATGAGAACACCAACGGCAGCTACTAACTCCAAGACGAAGCAGAGTTTCATCCCCATCATAACTGCAGTTAGCAGCCTAACCCCATGGGAACGAACTCTTGCCATCTGCCAGTTGGAGAGGCCTCACCTTCCAACTTCTTCCTCACATTTATTCCCAGCACCCATCAAGACCACAGGGAACACTCATCCCATAGTCGCAGCCATCCGCCAGGACAATGATATCCCATATGGAATCGCCAACCCCTCGTTTGGGGAGTACCACTCAACCTACAGCCACAGCCCGCCTAGGGCTACCAACAGCATCACCGGTGCACCACGCCCTGGAGCCAGCAGAAGCGGCCACCTGCCGTTATCGCAACTGGGTCAACAGCCACCCCAGGTAACCCGTGGCAGTATGTGCCCCGTCCACCGGGCCATGACAGTGTTACAGGACTTTGTGCTGAGTACAGTTGACTCTCGATGTATCGTTATCACTTGTATTGATAAATTGCATCCACCAACAATTTTTTGTGGCCCCGGCGAAATCCCTATGTAAATAATGTTAACATAAACTACTTGTATTGTTTATCACATGGAACATTGATCTAAGTATATTTAGGGTCCCTTCACCTAATATTTCCAGCAACTCTAGTTTTTAATCTGGTTGTTTATGTAAACGTTTAGTAACTGGATGTGAAATACAACACACGTGCCACCGTTTATAACTACTCTGCAGCGCACTGTCTAATGTCTTATCTTCCCAACACGTTTGTCAACACTGCGGCATGGTGCGGCGAGCGAGTCTGGCTTGCTACGTCCTCTACATGCCTCCGAGGGGAAGTGGTTACCTATAGCAACGAGCGTGGCAACCTAACGTCCTTCTCACCCTTCTTCTTTCTCTCTTAGCCACACACCTCCTTCCTCCCCTCACAAGACTATCCTCCAAGGGAGGAAGTTGTCGAGCGAAAGATAAAGCACGTCCTCTCTTTCTCTTTCGACCACGCCCGCTTCGCTTACCTTCCGCATGCTGCCTGCAAGCAGCTGAGCAAATAAAGTGCGCCTGGCGAATGTAGTTTTATCAAGATTATGCGTTGCTCGAAATAGTTGCACCTAACATCACTTGTATTTCATAGCAAATGGTTTCACCTGAAAATGTTATGCAAAACATTTTAACGAGGAATTATTACTTAAAAAGATGTTTTCTTTTGTGATTAAATGTGGTTTTTTCCCATAAGGTTGGTGTTTTATTGTATCTGGCATAAAATTAAAATGATTTTAAAACAATTTTAAAACAAAGCGGCAGCATCTTCACAAATAAAATTATATGCCCAGAAACATATACTTGAACTCCCCTTGTCACCAAAAATTGTTTGAACATCGAACAACTTGTATAAGTGTAAAATTCATTTTCATTAACTTCTGCGGGGAAATCAGAAGATTGATATTAATTTATTTCAAAACACCTTTCGCAGTTTAACAATGGGTAGGTAAGCACTGAGCTAGCTGAGTGCAGTGTAACTTACAACAGGGAAAATCAGAAGACGTGGTTTTGAATGATTAATTATTAGACAGTGAAGTAATCAAATATAATAGCCTTATTTATTTATTTATTTTTGTCTCAAAATTATAAGTTTTCTTTGCAGTAAAATATAATCAATTACTTTAAAAGACAGACGTTTGTCACATGCACAAAGTGTCGGCACTTGGCAACAAGTAGCGGCGTGGAGCGGTAATCCTCCCACCCCCTCCCCTCCTGACAATCATCAGTCGCCGTGTAGTCACTGCCCGATCAATAACTCACCGCGCCCCTGTAGCTGATATAGAGTGCGCGTTGGGTATTCAAAACTTGACTTTTATTCTGCGTCATATTATTTTCATTTTTAAGGGTTTGACAGTTTTAGGTCAGCTTGCATTTGATGTCGGTTTACAATAAAATATATATGGTATTTTAGGCATTTTTTTAATTTAGATGTTTTTTAATGTATTATTTACAATAATTTTTTTTTTTGTAAAAATGCCCATGTTTATTGTGTTTATTAGCTAATCTGTATTCACAGATAATGTTTAGCTCTTAATATACTCAACATAAAGTTTTATAAGGTTAAAAGTTGTATTTTATTGATGTATATGTCAGAAACCGCATCTACTGAAATCCCGCATGTATGGACATTTTTGGTAGTCCCCTGAATAACGATAGTTCGAAAGTGAACTGTAGACAGGTCACTCACCCTACTCTGTACAACAGGCCGTGTGCCGGTCCACAGATACTAAGCGTTGACATCACTATTCTCGTATTTTTGTGTATGTGTTTTTTAGTGTTTATTTTAGGCCCACGTGTTTAAACAATTAGACATGAAATTGTGAATGTGGTTGTATTAGTTTGGTTGTTTTTTATACGTGACAAATAGGGGCTGAACTATGAAGGCTGTATGTATATATGTTGTTTTCACTTTGCACCTCCTAGCCAAGTCCAGTGGTCCATTAACAAAACTCTCATTAATTGAGTGGGCAACACTGCTAAAATGATCCGTGTGACCACTGTAATTGATGTTAAGTACTTAATTTGCAGATATGTATGTGGGTGTACACACACTGATTACTGTTTAGCATCCATAATCTACTGTATTTCTAACGTGGTTCTTCATATGTTTTTTTTTTTTGTATATACTATATTCCAATTTATGGCTGAACTATGAAGGCATATGTGTGAGGGTAGGACATTTTTTAAAGTTCAGTTTGTGTTCAGTTCGAGTTCGACGAACTATAGCATAGTTTGGTTCGAGTTTGGTTTGTGTACAAACTTAAAGGTTCGGTTCGATAAAAATATTCTGAGTTAAGTTCTAGTTCGGTTAGGTTCCAAAATCTGGGTTCATCCCATCTCTAGTTTACAACTACTACACTGTTTTTAAACTTCGCGCGATCTTCGGTTTCACCTTTAACAGGTCTCCTCTTTGGACGAAGGGCAGTGTGCAGGGGTATGGACACATATATCTGGTTGTGGGTCTCCATTGCAATTCCCGGTACCAGCCAGGTGTACGGGCAACCTTGGTGGTACGTGGGTGCACCATGTGTTGTGGAGCAGCCTGGGGCATTATGGCATCTGCTGCAACAAAATGGGAGGGCACTCGTTCAAGGGACGTTGAGGCAGTGCGGGGGAGTGTCAAACCTTCCACCCTGACTGCACGGGTTCCTACCCGTAGGGCAGGATGTTTCTCTGACCAGGCAATGCGGGGGAGAAAGATCTCCACCCCGACTGTGGGCAGCAAAGCTCGTCGTGGGCTGCATCAACGGTCTCGGTGGCCAGGTCCTGGGGCGAGGCAGTGGAAGGGAGTTTCTCGTCGACCTCCACTGTGGGTGATATGCCTGTTGAGGGATAGTGGGTGGCATCTACGTTCTCAATGGAAGCTGCCTCTCACGTACCAAGATGGTGGGGCGGAGCACTTCCAATGTGGCAGCTCGGCGTCCGGGTCTGCGGGTATTCCTGCGTCGCAGGACCTGGGGACCGAGCACATCTGTTGCAGCTCGACGCCCTGGGTAGCAGAGTTTCCTGTGTAAAAGGAGGCTGGGACGGAGCACTTCCGGCATGGGAGCTCAACGTCCCGATAGGCAGGTGTTCCTGCGTGGCAGTTTCTTCCTCGTCGGAGCCAGAGGTCGACTTCGTTGAAGCAATTACGTCCTTGACTTCTTGCTTCGGAGTTGTACTGGGTGGCAACATACGCACTGGTGCAATTCCTACCCCTCTTGCCGAAGGAGCCTCTGATTGTTCGCTAATTCGACTTGATCAGTGGGGTGTCTGACAGGGTTCTCGATCGCGTGGACTTCGACACTTCGGAGCAGCCAGAGGGTGCTGTACCACATTTGGCTGCAATTTTCTCAGCATAGCTGCGTGGCATCGAGGGCATTGATCTGAAGGAAATTCACCTCTGCGTCGTTCTTCCTTGGGCTTCCATGGGGCGATGCAACTGGGAACCTTGTTAACAATGAGCAGCATCGGCTCAGGTCTTGGCATGGGTCCCAGTTCGGTATCGGGAACAACCCTCTTGGGTGGGTGCTCGTCTTCATTTTTGGACTTTGCCGAGAGAATCTCCTTCGGCGTCGACATCTCCAAGTGTCGGCAAGTTCCCTGAGTAGGATCGTATCTGGCCTCGGGTAGCCTTCAGTATTCGTACTCCTATATCTTCGGCCCACTATACGGTACAGTCCCTCCCACTTGTCAGCAAGGCCAGCGCTGAATTGGTTGCTGGCTTTGCTTAGAGGGTGACTTTGCAGTAGGATGCATTCCCCTAGGTTAAGTTCTCTTACCCCAGTTTTTGGTTGGGGGTATTTCTTGAGAATGTATGCAGTTTGGGCTCGCTAGGCATGTTGGGCTGTCCGCTACTTATCCACACGAC
Source organism: Dryococelus australis (assembly GCA_029891345.1). Taxonomy (NCBI): domain Eukaryota; kingdom Metazoa; phylum Arthropoda; class Insecta; order Phasmatodea; family Phasmatidae; genus Dryococelus; species Dryococelus australis. The sequence continues at coordinate 52,822,596 of CM057002.1, forward strand.
GCCATCCCGTAGTTCCAATCGCTGGGGCTGTTTCTGTAGTAGATGTCAGATGTCGGGGTCCTTCCGCTAGCTTAGGGTTATTTGTTGGCGGGTTATTTGCAGTTGAAGAAGACGGATTTGTTCTTCCGGACTTCTTTCACCCTGTGGGGTGGGGGGACACATTTTCTCCTCTTCCTCCTCGGTTGTTGGGAATCAAGACAGGGCGTCTGGCAGGTCATTCTCCTTTCCTGGGCAATGCTATACCTCGAAGTCGAACTCAATAAGAAACATGTCCCACCGGCCGAGCTTGGCCTTCGAATTCCGGGACTCGTGCAGCCATTGGAGGGCTTTGGAATTGGTCCGTAAAATGAAGTGTTGACCTTCGAGATAATACCTGTACTTCTTCACGGCCCAAATAACGGCCAGACACTCTTGCTCATTGATGTGGTAGCGCTGCTCTGTTTCATTTAAGCGTGTAGATGTATACACTATCACATGTGGATGTCCTTCTATGTCTTGCTGGTATAGTACTGCGCCCAGGCCTTTTTGACATGCATCCATTTGCAGTATTAAGGGTTTGTCTCCATGTGGTCAATGGAACTGGTGGATATTCTTCAAATTGGAAAACACTTGTCATTGTTCCGGACCCCATCACCAACGTGAGTCTTTCTCGAGGAGTGGATGTAGTTGTGCCCTATATGTTGTAATATTTCGAATAAAGTCTCGTAGTCAATTACACAGCCCAGGTACCGTCGTAGTTGTCGCTTATTTGAAGGTTCTTCCACTTCTTCGACGTGTCACAGATAATCTATTGAAGACTTGCCGAAGAAGTTTTTCAACAGCTTAAAAGTCATTCCGTGTAATTAGAGTCTTTCCAATACTCGTTGCAGACCAATACTCGTTGCAGATGGCCTAGGTGCTCTTCCCAGCTGTTGGAATATATTATTACATCGTCGCGATAAGCAGAGCAGAACTTGCAGATGTAACCTGTTAATACTTCAGCTGACATTAATTGTTATCGCTGGGGGGGGGGAGTTTCAAGCCGAAAAGCATGACTCGAAATTGGAGGGTTTCGTCCCCTGGTGTTGTAAAGGCTGTATATTTGCGACTGTCCAAGTGGACCGCAATCTGCCAATAGCTAGACTCCATGTCAAGAGTGCTGAATATTTTGGCCTTGCCAATGTCTCGTAGTGTCTAAAACAAGTCTATAGCTGGGGGGAGTGATCAGGTGGGTAACTTCATTCAATGACGTGTAGTTTACGCAAAATCGTAATTTCCCGTCTTTTTTTGGCACGAGGACAATGTGTGAGTTATACGGGGAATTCAATGACTCTACGATTTCCTGGTCCTCCATAATGAGGTCATGGTGGCGGGCTGACACTTGGTATGAACGGTTGTAGACTGATATGTCAGTGGTAGGCCATATTTCATGCTGTGTGGAATGTGTCTGTTATAGTAGTCCTTCTTGTCCGACTGCTCAGGCGTGCTCATCTAGTATGGCCTTTAATTGGGAAAATTCTGGTTCGTTGAATTCGTGGTTAATGCTCATAGGGTCGATGGGCATTGGCGGGATGTCGTCTGGGTTTTGATCCCAGTTTACAGTAATTCGGTGGGTTTCTCCCAGATAGGCTCTTCGTTGTCTGTGATCTAGAATGCATTGATGGCGGATGAGCCACGGGCACCCTAGTATCATCAATTCGGACATGGTTGGTGATACAATTAATTCCGTCACTGTAGCAATACTTTGAATTCTTATGTTCAGAGTAATTTGGCCTGTTACATCCAGGGTGGATTCAGTTTGTGCTATTCTTACTATTCTGGCTTGTGGTCTTAGTTCGGGGAGCTGGTCTGATGTTAACAAATTCTTTCTGATAAAATTTTCAGTGGCTGCCGAGTCAAGTAGAGTGAGTACCCTATTATTATTTACCTCCACCTCTCTGTGGGGAGGGGTGGGGGCTACAGGAATCTGTACTTCCTCACTTAATCCCTGGAGGATGGGCCCTTGTAAACCCAGTGTGGTGGCCCGCTTCGTACCCTGATGTCGGCATTTCCCGGCTTGGTTTCGGGGGTTGGATTTCCTGCTGGTTGTGTTGGGATATTTGTCGACATTTTATTGACTCGGTTTGGTGGAATGGCAGCTCCTTCTGGTTTCCGAGGGCAGTCCTTGTTCCAGTGGTTTTCCGGACAGAACCAGCATTTGGATACAAATGCCATGCGAGAGGTTGGGGTTGATACTCTTTTAGGAGACACAGCAGGTGGTGTTCGTACCTCAGGGGCCTTGGTGGATACCGGTTCCTCGAGGCTAGTCTGTGCTGCAAAGTTTTGCTCAGCTTCTCAGGCTCAATTAATTAATTCATCCAAGGTCGTGGGTCTTGCTGTCAAGAGTACGTTCCGGTGATTTGATATGACTTTCACAATATTAATAAACGACTGCTACTCATCAGTGCAACTGCATCCCTGGCAGTTTTCTACAGAGTTGAGTTACCGCCGCCACCTGCAAGATTGTTTTATCTACCGGGCCAGGACAGACGTCCCAATAATAATATTTATTTTCGCCTGACGAGCCACTCGGACCATGCAAGAGGCCCGTGGCGAGTACAGCAGTATGCCAGTGTGCTGCGGGATGCCGCCACATGTAAGATGCCTACATCCCACTGTTCTCAACTATGCCACTCGCACCAAGGATCTAGGTGCTGGGCTTGCAGCTAACCCCCTCTCCAGATGTCCTATGCTAGTGAAGGAAGGGATGGCTGAGGAGTATAGAAGGAGATGCATCCCAGCCTCCATATCGTCAGTTCTGCTTCAGTTCTTGATCTAGTCTTTTGAGTCCTTTCCTAAGAACTCACCGCTACAGCTATTGGTGGCGAGGCTCAAATCTTTCCAAGACTTTACTGCTCCCCTCGTGGGGCCGAAGATCCTCTACTATGCTACCAAAGGTAGAACCAACTTAGTCACCAGCTATACACTAAGACACGTTCGGTCCCTTATGGACACACAGAGAGTAGAATTGGTCCCGAGGAATTATCATATGTAACAAGCGCTAACTACTGCCTCCTCCTATAGATTTGCACAGGATGTTCACCTTCTGCCTAGCCTATGTGGATTTAGGAGATAATGCTTCCACCATCTGTGTTTATTTCCTTATGATCAATAAACACTGATCTTACCGGATCTCTTGCTTCACTCCGAGTTCCTTACTTGTGTCATTATCGGAGCTGAAGGCATCAGCAGGAGACCGGGTTTGAACGTACCGAAATTACACATACAACACAACAGAACATCCTTGGAAGGCCACCCATTCTCTGCCCCGGCAGTGAACAGTAGAGCCACGACATTAGGATACTGTCCATTGGAAGTTGGCTTGAAGTCGCCCCTGCCTCACCGCTCACCTCATGGGGCAGAGGAGGGGAACTTCTTTGAGTCTGGGGACCACTGGACACTCACCTCACCAGTATTGGAAGACCACCTGTTCCTTGCACCCAGGTGGGAGGAACAGTAGAGCCATAACACTAAGTATGCTCCCGGTGGGATTGGCTTGCCGGCTGGGGTCAACTATTCTCACCGCTCACTTTGTGGTGTCGAGAGGATTTCGCTCTGGTGCAGAGAAACCGGCCCCAGTGGAACAACACCGTGCGGTTCCTGCAATCAACACTTTGCAGCTCGAGTCTGCTCCACCCCGGTGGAGGAGTCAAGAGTGAGACGCGATATTGGTGGCAGCAATTGGCACCCACACTTGGACATGCACACAACTGCCTACCACCTGCAGCCCCGACTTTGGTACCTAATTCCTTACACCCGTAGGGGTGGAGTTGAGAGACGGGTCAAGAAACCAAGGGCTATCTCAAAGAATCCACAGGGCTTACGTATCCTTCCTAGCAGGTTCGGACTTCTGAGTCCACGTGAACAGGCTGCACTATCTATATCTGCCGTCATGCCAGTCGATCTGTTCGAGTCACCTACCAGAGTTGCGGAATGGTACTACCCAATAGTGCAGGAGGCACTGTTTGGCGAAAGGTCCACCAGCCCACCACAACCGAAACCCAGTACCTCACGCTAAAACTCCACCCTTTAGTCGAGTGCCACCCAGGTAGTGGTAACAGGGCAGTACACCCACCCACCGTACAGACACGCTTCCCCACTGCATCACCTCCTAAACCAGCTCCATGCAGGGTGAAAGCCGCTGAACCAGACTTTGTACCAAGTGGACTGCCAACCAGGCCAGTGCTATATTCTGGTTGGGCCCCCGTGCCCCGAGATGAGTAGCTACCCTGAGAAGCAACTCTCCTAGTGTTAGTAAGTAATCCGAGACGGAGACAGTCAATCAGCCGGGACTGTCACGCGTCACTGTTATGTGTAGTACATCTCAAAAAGGTTTTAATCATCAGTTGAAAACTTTGTATGTAGAAATTAGTTAGCGCATTCTTGTGTTTAGATTTGGACTGGTTGGTTTACTGTTATTTGATCAAAATTACAGTAACAAACAAAAAAAAGTATGTTTTGTCTGTTTCTAAAGTCTGTAACTGGTTTTTGCCTAATTTGGAAGGCTACAAAACTGGTTACATATCCATTTGTCTCCTTGATTATCAATTTTTATTGCAGCAACAAATTATATAGGAATGGTATAAACTCATATTCTGACCCTCAGCCCTGCGCCAGCTACGGTTGGTACAGTGAAACCAATGGATGAGAAGGATCGCGCCGCCAATGAGGAGCAGGCTAAAAGCAGTATTATTGTCAATCCATCGGAGCCTGTAACCACAATACAGATTCGCTTGGCGGATGGGTCGAGGCTGGTGGGCCAGTTCAACCACACCCACACCATTGCAGATGTCCGCAGGTTTATCACCACGTATCCTTTTATTTTCTGGGATTATTAACCACTGTTTATTATAAGTTGAGTAATTGTGATGAAAATTCAGAAACCATGATTTCATATTACTTTTCTTAGTAAGGGAAAAATTGTTAACTTTTTTTATATAACCTTTTTGAAATATTTTTGCAGGCTCAGACAGTATTAAGTACATTGAGTTGTTCACTGGCATTGTGAGTGTGGTTCTCTTGCGTTATTTTTGCACAGAATTTTGTTTCTAGCAGTGTAGATGTTTTGGCCTAGGCTGGAAATATTCATACGTTCATGGGGTTGCTGTTGGCAGAACAGCTAAAGCCCTGGCCTCCCACCAAAGTGAACCAGGTTCAATTCCTAACGGGGTCACTCCCAAATTTTTGCATGTTGGGATTGTACCATACAATGTTTCTGTCCAGCGATGTTTCTCTCAGATCTTTAGTTCCCCCTGCCATTGCATTCTCTTCCTGCTCCATTTTCATCTCACTTCACCCACATTGGTTCTCAAGACCCCAGTGTTAATAGCCGCCCAAACCTCCCATTCTACACACTATGCATGCCTGGTTCACTGATAGCTTTTTCATCACACTTCAAGTGTAAGAACTAATGAATTGATGAATAACCAGTCTTAGCTATTGCCTCTGCATACAATTTATAAATTAATTACAAATTTAATAAAAACATGAAAAAGGGTTTGGTGGGAGGGAGGAGGCAATTAAATTCATAGGCAAAACTTTTCCAGTTTGAATATTTTGATAATTGGTAGAGGCCTTACATTTTAACAACACATCATATGACTCCAAAATAGGGTATACGATTCCGTAACTTAACACAACCTGGGTGATTCCGTAACTTAACACACCCCGGGTGAAGTAATGTTTCCTTTGAGCCTCCACCACAGCTGTGCTTCCCCAAGGGCTAACTATATGCTGCTATACAACATGGGGTCTGAATGGAAAGGTGTCCGTCGCCGAGCCCTGTGCTTGTATGCACAGTAGGTTTGCACACACTGCAGGTGTCAGCAGCCTTCCCCTTTCACCGCACTGCCAGTGTGCAGCGTGGCCATGCAGAGGGGATGCACTCTCTTTTATTCCCGCACTCTCACCACTGGCTGAACAGTATATAAGGGGTTTCGAGCCCTGGTTCAGACTTTGTCTGTCATCGTTCACAGTCGTGCCCACATCAAAGTGGTTCTGCTAGCCAGTTCGCACCCTGTCGACCTGCAGCACATCAGTTGGAGACACTCTGCCACTGGCCGGTTTCCCAGCTACACCAAAATGTTACTGCTTTTGTCACATTCAGTTGTTATAGGTTGCCACAACTTGCCAGCATCCCTGCCAACGTACGACAAGCTGATGACGTTACCCTCGCCCCAGCCATTTGTGCACTCTGTGTGTGTGTGTGTGTGTGTGCATATACATATATATCAGCTCCTTGGCTTCCCTAGGCACTACCCTTCAGGCAACCGATACTACCCAGGGTGGCGTGTGCATTGTGTATAGGGAAATTTTAACGAGCACGCACAAATCTGAGTTTTGTCCTTATTCTCTGCCTTCTTTGCTTCTATAAATTGATCCCGCTGACCCCGTTTCATCACACATCCACTGCTCGACCTCGAGGAAAGGCATGCATGTGCATCATCCTCCCGCTTGTGCCCTTCAGACTTGGAGGCAGTCCTGCACTCTGCTCTGAAGGAGCGATTACGATGTATGCATCCAACCCCCCCTCCCCCTTTTGCCCCTCTCCTCCTTTCAGGCTGTTTTAGAGTGAATCATGGTGGAGAGCTTAGGGAGGAAGAGAGATAGGGAACGAGCTCTTGAACCTTCTTGTGGACTACAGGGTGAACTACCTAGATCCTGCCCCTCTGGAAGGCTCAAGAAATGGCCAGAAGGTTTGCTCAGGCCTAACCCCTTCTCTGTAGCCTCAGTTACCATATTCCTGCTACTTGGGCCCCTTTTCACAGTACACCTATCTCTGCTCTGCCTTGATGTCGCAACGTAGGACTGGGAGCCTGCTAAGAAGAGCAACCTTAAATCTGGTTGTCAGGAAGGAGTACTGGGGAAGCCTCTGTGTCTGATAATGTGCTTCACTTGTCATTTTACTTTTGTAAATGTAGTGGAGGTGGGCCTAAAATGTACTTCATCACTAATTGGAAATACGAATAAAACTGATCTTCCCTGTGTACAAATTAGTGATATGCGGTGTTATGCCTGTATGATGTTTCTACGTTTAATTTTCCACCAGTGTATTTATGTTGTGTGCATGGTAATTAAATTACAAATCAACCTATTATCTCTGTTTTGCATTCAAATCCACAAAAGCACATAAAAATCCCGTAAAAATTCGTATAAAACCAATACGAATTTGTGAAAGTACATTACAATTTTTACCATTCCATCAACTGTAACTTGGAATGCAAAAAATAATTTCTCAGATTTTACATGGAAATTCACATTATTGCAATTGCAAGATGTTCAGGTCTCTGCTTAGAGTATCATTTTTTTCTGAAAATGATTCGAAATGGAAAACTAAAAATGTAACTTTTGTGTTTTGGGCAAGTGGGTAAAAAAATCAATCAAAAATAAGTCAAATTTGATCTTTTGAAAGCACAGACATGTATTGCAAGTCCATTCCCGGAAACAAAAAAGACTTGGATGGTCAAGGTGTTTGACTAGTTAATAATGTGTGTATATGTTAGTAGTACCCTGGGAGTGTGCATTGTACCTGCTGATGCTCGATTGTCATTGCTTGATTACTTGGGCCAGTGTGTCTGCCACTGCCAAGATTTTGTAATGTTTGTAATGAAAGGAATCCAGTTGCGTACTGTGCTTCTCTTCATTGAAGCCTGTAACCTCTCCAACTTTGGTGGTGGCCATGAGATGACTGCCTTCAAAGCTATAGTGAATCAGAACCATGGCTGCTAGAGTTGCAACCCACTATAGATGATTGCTCACCCTTGCCATCCTCACTTGTACCACGTTGATGACTGCTATCTTGATGATTTGTGGTGGTGTTTGTTTTGGCAGCTTCCAGTTTGAAATTTGGTGTTACAACTTGCTTTCTACTCCCAATGACGTATTCACAGATATTGTCTGAGAGAAAAAAAAAATCCTTTGGTTCACAAGAGAGTCTGTGAAAGACATGAATTTATTTATGACCCATTGGCTTACAAACTTTGAACTTATACTTGCATAAATCCATCAACCCTGCAATTTCTCTGCGCTCTCTTAAAACTGATTTTGCATTTGTTGATGATGGTTATCAGTGGCAAAACAATCTGGTCTACTGATGATGACTGATCAAGAAGTTCCCATGCTTTTACATTGGATGTATCACAAAAGCAAATTGTGAAGTCAAACTATCGAAGAATGTAACTTTGCTATCTTATGTACACGCATTGCCACACCAATCTGGTATTTACGACCAAGATGTTCCGTGGTTTGACTTGTTTTTACCCTAACAGAATTGATTTTCACTAAGCACAACCAAATGACGTGCAAATTCGTCATCTTAGTTACAAAATCTGATTCCATCACAAAGGATGTAGTTCAAGGTTTAACTGTAGACTAAAGTGATACATGCACTGCGTGTGCACACAATCGCTGCCACCTCCTCCTTTCTATTGTACAGTTTCCGCATGTTTCCTAGTTTAAGTTGGGTCACTGAACAATATTAATTACCCATTGTCTTGATTCTGGTGAAATTATGTTAGCCTTCATTATTTTTGTATGTTTTCCTTAACCTGTTTTAACAGAGCTCGACCTCAATACCAGAATCAGTCGTTTTCTCTGCTCACAACTTTTCCTAGCAAAGAGCTCTCGGACGATGGAGCTACACTGTCAGATGCTGGAATCCTGAATGCTGCAGTTATGCAGAGGTTAACGTAATAGTTTGGATGCAGTTAAATGATATTTGTTACTGTTTTCAATGATGAACACTAATATATATTAATGTGACTTTCATGGAGGTGCACTGTAGCAAAACCTACATTTTTGTTCTCAAGTACAGCTTTTTTGTTATGCTGGGAGTGCATTGAGAGTAGCTATACTGACAATTCAAAAATGTGATGTATCTGTTTTAATTTGGATTTGTACATGCATTGGACTGTCTGCATTTGGAAGATCTAATATTAATTTTGATCCATTTTCTACTCAAAAGTGTATTGCTTCACTTAAAAATAAATGTGATATTATTGCATACATGTATTGTTTTATTTTATGATTCCTGTTTGTTTCACGTTAAAAACTGAAGACATGTTTTTCTTATCCATGTGCATATTCCAACTTAGTATAATGTTTTTGTATAGTATAGTGTAGTGTCATGTCAGATTTAAGATCAATAAATGCAAAAGGCTACATGGTTAATTTATATGAACAGGATAATCAGTAGGGCCTGACATTTATGGTTGTAAAAAAAAATCATCAAAATTTTACCAATTCTTCAAAATATATTTTTATGTTTGTCAAATTTTATAGCAATAAAAATACACATATTATTAAAACATAAATATGCTTTATTTTTAATAACAATTCTAATCAAACCTAAATGGAACTTGTTATTCATTACTCATTAGTTTAGATCAATGTGTATTTCAGTGAAAACATAAAAAAATACTACTTAATGGGGATGAAAGGACAATCTGATAGAGCACACCCAAAGGCTATTCACTGTAAAGTGAGCACTTTGAAAGCCATTTCATTTGAAATAATAGCCAATATGTATATTTTATTCAAGAGACACTCACTAGCATTTGAATTTTCTAAAAATTTTACACTACCTACACACACAGTTTCTATTTATTTGTAGCTAACACTATCTTTATTAGAATACAAAAATACATTATTCCTTTTAATGTCATTACATGCCACAGAATCACCATATCTTGACCTTTGACAGAGTACATTTTACAATTTTTTTTCACTTAGTGTATTTTTGGGCACATGACTGATTTTAAAAAATGCCCATTCACTGTTAAATATTACTCAATACAAATTCACACCTTAACCACACAAAATTAGTAAAGATTTTATTATAGATAAAATAAAAAATATTCCACAAAGTTTCTAATCTTGGAGCTGTTGAGTTTTCCCAGAGGGATGTGGCAAATATCTCTTTGTCATCTTGGCAATCTAAAAAGTGATGCCAAAAGATTTGTGCATATAGCATGGTCACATTGCATTTTAATGCATCTTTTTTTGCACCCACAAAATGTTTACATAGCAGTAGCTGCATTGTGTTCAGTTTATCAAACATGTAGAAGCCTTAATTTTAAACTCCCTGGCGCAGTCACAAACAGTTACTATTTTTGGCATTGTTAAACCAATTTTGTAACAAGTAGATGCCCCAAATTACTATTCTCGCTCTGTCATGAAGCTAACCACAAATCACAGAAGTGAAGACGAATAAAGTTGGAAGTGTTTACAAATACCATGCAAGTGTTTGGTGTTAATGGTTTTATTGACCAATCAATTTATATATTCATCTGTGTTATATTTGCGTCTTAACTTTTGCAATATCAACAACACTTCGGCTAAAATTTCCCATTTAAAAATATTGTATTTTGGCATGTGTAGGCTGTGTGCTGGTATAGTCTGCGCCAGAAGTTTTTGATGAAAAATTAGGGATAATTAATATTTCAAGTATAGGCCGCACCGAATTTTTGTATTCCTGTAAATATTGTTAAATCACGATTCCGTACAAACATAATAAATCCGACTTAGTTTCTCCCCTACAAAACATTTGTGACAGAAAATTTGTATTAAGCTACAATGTTTACAAATATAAACTGCGTGATTACTATTCCACAGATGGTAATGTGACTGGGAAAATCAAAACCACTACATCATGTTACACAAAATGGCATCTCATCAATATGTACTTGTAGCGCCGTGGCGGGCGTGCAAACTACGTAAGATATCTTTCTATGTACAGCAGAGAAATTATGTATGGCCAAGCTCCAACATGTTTACATTTTACACGTGCGGGATGAAGGTTGAACAAATAATTGCATGAGTGGAAAAATTTTTTCATTCTTCTTTCCTTCCTTCCTTCGAAACTAAGTTAAAACATTAAAATGTATGTTGACAAATTTCTAAACATGTTTTGGGGATAAAAATTGTTTTTTTAACTAGATCTTGTTTACACACCATACCCCACTTTTTTTTTTGTCATTTCTTTTTGTAAAGATGTGCAGCCTATACAGTAATAAAAGATGTTAGCTGATGTTAGATGTTAGCATGTTTTGCACATGAACAAGTGCTTAGAGATTTCAGTTAACATATCAAATCATACATACAATGATCAACTTTTGACCTTCCCAACAATTGATTTATGAATTTTTCTCTTCTGAAATCAAAAGTAAAATTTGTTTATGTTTGTGAAGTATACAATGTGATTCCCGTAAATAGTTTTAACTGTGTAGCCTACATGAAGTAAATGAGATAATTCTATACAATACATAGGAAAAACTGTTTGTAAAAGCATTATGGTAAAAGCTCAACATTGTGGTTTTGGAAATATCTTGATGAGCAATTTCTCAATAGTCATTGATAGTGACCTGAAAAATTAGCAAACGTGATTAAGCTAAAAATAACATGAATTTTGACATAAAAATTAAAATTTGCGATTTTTGAGAATTTCAGCTGTAATTCACGAATTGTACAAAATCCTGTAGTATTTTCGCGAATTATTGTTTTACGTTATATAGTTGCTTCTTAAGACGTATTTTATGTGTTTTTAGATATTCGAATATGAATGCATGCATAAGTTGGCCAGTAGATTTCTTTGATTTATCACCATAAACGAAAACATGTTTACTTTCCATCAGGTGTATTTATGACCATAGATAATATGATCACAAGTGATGATGCGTCACTTTGAGTGAACGTTCTCACAGCCCTGCAAAAGTTTGTTCATTAGGAAAACATGCAGTTGTAGTGTTTACATACACCAAGCACCATGTTATCTATGGAATTCACGCTAACTTCATTTGTTTACATTCGTATTGTAGCATCATCATGTTTTAACCAACAATTCCTAATTTTTTACAAAGCGAGCAGTGAAAAATGTATTTATATACATTTACTTACGAAGAATATATTTGTAAATCAATTTATCACTTATTATATTCGTTCAGTAAACTGTATTTTTATCATACACATTCTCTGTAAATATATGCAGAAACAAGAGTTTTTGTTTAACAGTGCTTTTATAGTTGTGTATAAATTGTGTACATTAGTCTTTTCATGAAACAGCATGCCCTTGCCAGTGCATTACGACAGTTTGTTCCAGGTGACAGGCAGAATACAAAGTCTTAAGTAAAATCTGAACTTGTTTTCAATGTTGTCTGTTGATAAACCATTGTCTGTATTAAAACCAGAACTGTATATTTCTCTGGGAGTTAGGAATTTTTGCACGGAAATAACAATTGATAAAAAACACCTCTTATCAATAAGAATAACATTGCCAATTTTAGGTTTTACGAATAAAGTGACATATCTCAAATTATGTCTGTCTTTATGAAGATCACATTAAAAATTGGAGCAATTCTCATGCAGAAACCTGCATTTTTTGTACCAAGAACATAACGGCTATTTTTGACAAAAAAATAACTTCTACTTTTTCAGGTCTCTAGTCATTGATGTTACATGAATACGAGATTTATTACAGAACTTTGTGAATAAATGTGATTTCTCCATATTGTACAATATTTTGCATAATTTCACAGTTGGAAAACATTTCTAGGCCATAAATTAATCATCAGTGATTTCTGAAAAATGTAACCATGGGCTTTTTATTACTTGTGAAACACGTAATCTGTTGTGCAGTTTACAACTAAGGCAGTCCAATAAAAATACATAATTGTCATACTCCTAGAACAGTGATGATAAGTTCTGCCTGCATGCCGCAAGAGTGCAAGCATGTGGGATTCTGTGTTCAAGACATTCCTTCTCAGTGCATCAATTTTAAAGATAACTGTTCATAAAACAGTACTATACATTAAATTTATTACGGAATGCTAGCACATTAAGATATCTTGCCAATTTTTTGTTTTATATTTCCACCCCCCCCCCCCCCCCCATTTAACATTAAAATTTATATTTTACAAAAAAATGTATAAATAAAAATTCATCTATGATGGAGCAAAGCAAATGGTTAAACAAAACTTTGAAACACTTGTATGGATTCCTTAAAATAAAGTTAAAATGGTTTACATCAGATACGAAACAGTTTTTATATTGCTTTTAGTGGTTTCATTCATTCTATAATACTGTAAAATAAAACTGCTACTATAATGAAGGAAAAAAAAAGTGGTTTAAAAACAAATTCATACCTGACAACAACAACCACTAAACTATGTAGAACAACCTCACATCAGAAGATTGTTTCACAAACGAGCATTGTAAACAATATCACTCCATGTATATATGCTTGAAGATCTAAGTGCCACATTTAAAGGCCAAGCTTAAAGCAATAACTCAGAACAGAGCAAAAAAAAAAAAGCTGTAGTACAAAAGACCCAATTCCATTGCATATGATTTAGGAAGCATAGAATCTGAAACCTGTCTTAACACAGATTGAGGATTAATGTATTTTTCAGCGTCAATCTAATATCTTGACGTAATTTAGGTATACTACACCTTTTATTTGTTCAACTGTTAACAAAATTAGACCAGGAAAAAGAATTTAACTGTTTTGTAGTAGAGAATACTTTAATAGTAAAAAGTGCAATACACAATGATATAAATATACATATTACAACAAAACTTAACATCTTAAAGTAAAAAAGTATGTTTAATATGTATAAAACATTAACACACATCATAAATATTGTAATGCATCAAACTTAATCTCTTTTTACAAAGTATTTTGTATCAATACTGTATTAATCCTGAATAAGTGCATTGTTTATAACTGTACACTAGCCTGTCGTACAGCTATGTATAAAAACATTACACTGTTACAAAAGCTAACAAACATGTTGCAAAAAGCTTATAAAAGTGAGTGATCATAGTTGTTTTGGAGCAATTCATGAGGAAAATTGGAAGTAGTGGTTGGATAAACCCTGTTGTTTGAAAACCACACACATTAAGATATTACATGAGCGAGAACATGCATACAGTGCTTAAGGGAATGCCAACCAGTACAGAGTTCAAAGAAGTGGTCAGATATCCCGTGGCATGAAAAATTTGACTTTTTTAAATATGTTAAATGTAAAATAAGTGAGATGTAGATTTAAATGCAGTTTTACTCTGACCCAATACATAATTGTACACCTTGTCAATTAAACTCACGCAGTAACCTTGGCAGAACAACCTGTAAGGCACCATTCCTCCTACAATCCAAAATTCACATTATTTTTTTAATTTTCTTTTTTCTCCTGGCAAAACAAAGCACATAACACTATATTATTGTTTCTAGTTTGAATTACAGTACAAGCATAATGTAGGAAAGATTAATCCAAAGAAAACAGTAGTCTACACATTCTTCATTAAAACAAAGTAAATGTTCAAAATTAAAATATAACATCAACAATTCACAATTTTAAAAATTCTGTTTTGAGTCAATGTTTTCTATAACTACTGAACTACCACAATTATTAATTACAACAGGGAGCTCACATATCTAAGTTGATATTCACTAGACACAAAAGTGTCACTTTACATATTTGTAATACCCTAAAACACTGCTTATTTTAACCAACTGAATTGAGCATCCGTGTTGAAACAGAGAACAGTACAATGATATAAAAAATTATTCTCTCATCACTAACCAGTTTTTTTGATTTCAAAGTGTCATTTGACAGCGATTGTTATAAATTACTTGAGTGGAAGCCCATGGTATCACCAACTTGTAACATGGACACACTACCATCCATACTTGGGAAAGTTAACTGATTAAAGTTAGAAGTTAAAATCCACGCAAATTAAATGATTAACATTTAAGTTAAAACTAAATCAACTGATTAAAGTTAAAAAAAATTTTCATCAATGTTTACTATTAAAAAAATAAAAAACTTTAACAGTCCCAGAAAAAAAGTTACACACAACTTGGTTCCTGAATGCCAAATCAGATAGCTGTACTTATTAAAATGATGAATTAACAATCTTCTACAAAACCATTTGAAATAAAACTTGTACAATAAACTCTTACAGCACAACTTCGCAAGACACCACACAGTGCAGAGACTACAAAAACAATCATCATGCGCAGCATGTCACACGACTATCGACTGTGCAACTGTGATTTCTGCATAATGAGAGATTGTATTGATAGATTGTGACAATGGCATTTCGCCCACCTCACAATCGTGTTGTGTGTTACTAATTATGATCTTCGATTCAGTACATAACATCAGTGTATCAATCTGTATATTGTGGTGTGCAACTCGTCGGCCGTCAAATACATTGCATATTTTTAAGAAGTTTGTCAAGATATTAATGCATTTGCAAATATTTCATTGTTAGCTTTGGCCTCCGGGTGACTGCGAAGTTAACTAATGTCAGTTTTAATTGTCAACCAGATATTTTAATGATTAAAAGTTAATTAGTTTTCAAATTAATTAATGCGTTAAACATTACACACTTTTTAAACCATTGATTTTTGTAATCTTTAATCCCAAGTATGACCACAACTATGGTTCACAATCAACAGCAAAGCAAAAACAAGTACACAATGCAAAACATTAAGTCACTTTTAAGTTTAAACATAGCACCTGTACAACAAACACTGACAAAACAAACTCTATTTACGAATATAAGTGTTATAATGTTTTCTATATGAGCAGGCAGAAATTGCATCATTAAAATGGGGCGAATAGGGCCGAAACTTTGCTAAGCTGTTTGCGACGCATGTGTACTGCACTATGTTGCACTTATTATTAATGTAACATAAATTTTATTATCTGTGAAATCTAAACTATCGTATTTTTGTAATTACAAGGTTTATGGTTGGCTATATGGGAAACTGTAAAGTCATAAACTTGTATTGGCAAAAATGCTAACATTTGACAGTCGTAAAACTTTGTTTATATTCATAGAGATATTATTCTTTGGGAGTCGATGTGGATATAAAACGACGCAAACTATATGTGATTAGATTTTTTATAAATATCGAAACGATAAAGTGTGCAGTAGAAATTTAATATAGGTGTTTGAGGTTTATGAGCGGTTTCAAAGCATTGTGGGGTGAATAGGGTCATATAATGCCTTGTGTGTACAAGCTAAAGAGACGTGGTAAACAATATACGCCTACAGACGTGGTTAAAATTAATTAAGCTCATGTGGCTGTTCAAGAAGGTTTGTCTATACAAGCAGCATCTACAAAGTTTGGAGTGGCTTATTCAGTGTTGCAAAGGCGCTTGAAAAATACTGACACTAAAAAACCGGAGGGACAAACAGCATTATCCCAGGAAGAGGAAGCAGTTTTGGTGGAAAGAATTGCTTTGTGTGCAGAATGGGGTTACCCAATAGATACGTATGACCTGAAACTTAGAGTGAAGGGTTTCTTGGTTAGAAGAGGTAAAGTGGTTCCAAAATTTAAGAATAATTTACCTGGCAGAGACTTAGCAATGTCATTTCTGACACAACATAAGGACAAATTATCAGAAAGAATGTGTCAAAACATAAAGTGTTGTAGAACTGCAATCTCAAGGGCAACTATCAATGAATATTTTGATAACCTTGAAGAGTCACTGATTGGTGTGCTACCAGAAGACATAATAAATTATGACAAAACAAATCTGACAGATGATCCAGGCAGAAAAAAAGGAACTTTCAAGAGAGGTGTTAAATATCCTGAGTGGATAATGAATCATTCTAAATCATCATCAGTCATGTTTGGAGCATCTGGCAGTGGCATCCTACTTCCATGTTATGTTGTGTATCGAGCAAGCTACTTATATGCATCGTGGACAGAGGCTGGCCCACCAGGAACAAGATTTAACCGCACCAAGAGTGGCTGGTTTGACAGATGCTGTTTTGACGACTGGGTGGAAACAATTCCTATACAATAACTTAAACAATTTGAAGGTAAAAAAAGTTTTTGGTGATAACATTTCATCTCATCTGTCAGTTGATGCAAAAAAGATGTGCCACGATCACCAAATCTAATTTGTGTTTCTGCCAACCAATTCTACACATTTGACACAGCCATTAGATGTAGCATTCTTTCGGCCTGTAGAAACAGCTCGGAGAAAAATATTGTTTGACTGGAAGAAAGGACCTGGCTGAAAAGAATATCCTGTGCCGAATGATGTCTTCCCTAGACTTTTGAAGAAACTCATCGACAACATGAATGAAAATTCTGATGCAAATATCGAAGCTGGCTTCTGTAAGTGGTACAAACCCATAGAACAGGGAGAAAGTTCTCAAAATAATGCCAAATGAACAGCAGCAAGATTTTCAAGGGATTCCTACAGCATTTAATGACTCCTTGATAGCTTTCTTACAAACCATGAGACATGAGGATCCCGTGTTAGTGAGAAAGAATCGTAAGAAGATTGACGTTTGACCGGGACAGAGTGCGAGTGTTAACCGAAATCACTCCAAAGAGGAATCTACAGCAAGCAGTAAAACTGACAGCGACGTGAACAGCCCCAAAACACCTGAAAGCAATCCTGCTGAGGAGGTGGACAACTCACAGCTGGACGAATTTGAAGATGAAAGTGATTCTCATACAATACATATCGTCAGGAAGTTTAACAGAACTTTTCCAAATGTGCTTTCTGTAGATGATGAAGAGATAGAATGTAAAGATTGGTTGCTTGTAAGCTTCTCTCCTGAAACAACAAAGGGAGGACCAAGCATATTGCTTTACTTTATTTGGTAAAGTTTTACGTGTTTCGGGAACATCACGAAATAAGAACTTTCAAGGGAAATTTTTGAGGACTAAATCAACAAGAGACCATAAGAGATTCATATAAATTTTCCCTGAAGTGCCAGACGTGTGTTCCTTTGATCAAGTGGTTGGGAAAACGCAGGCACCTGAAGCATTAAGACAAAATGGATTGAAGTTCAAAATCAACAACCAGTCTCTCATTTGAGCATGTAAAATGTGATTTTTGTTGTCTCTCATTGAAAGCGAATTGTAAGAACAGTCATTATGTGGGGCATATATTTTGTTAAATGTACATTTGTGAAGTTTTATTACAATTGTAGCACAAACTATAAGTAAATTGTCTGAAATGTGATTTGCCAACTTGAAAATTATAATTATAGCACTGTATTTGTAATTCAGCACAATTTGTAAGTAAATATTATGAAATATGATTTCTTAAGTTTAACATTACTTTTTAAAAACATAGTGCATGATTCTATTCGTCCCATTAGGAGTCCGACAGATGAAATCTAAAATCTGACCCTAATGACCCCACAATGGAGGTGAATAGGGTCAGTAAACAAAAAATTTTCTAACAACTAAATTATTACTGTCATATTAATATCTAGTATAGATTCCAAAAGTACACATTCAGACCAATACTTTGATGCTATAATCTTGCCCATTCGATTAAATGGTTCAGAGTTACATGTACATGCAAAAGTGACCCTCTTCACCCAATTTAAGTTTTTTTTTAATTTCTTCTAATGTACACTTACTATTCAATGTAAAAATAAAATGTACAAATGGCTCGTACAGTATAGTAGAAATGCAATAATTTCAAATGTTAAATTTATATAAATATGAAATTCCCCTTAAGTCATTCAATCCACCTACAATTTTTTAAAGGAACATAGCATAAAATAAATTAAACTGCACTTATGTCATCTGCTGTTAACTACCCAATCCAAAACTTGGCCAATATTCCAACAATTTCAGATCTAATTTCTGTCAAACATCAAGTGCTAAATTAAGTGTTTTAAATAATGGGTTGAAGCTGATGCAAACAAATGGCACCATAAGCAGCAGAACATCTAGATCCTGTGATACAAAATATTGTATTTGTGTCTCGCGTACAATGACAGATCTTGTGCACTAAAACGTTTCCATGACATTAGACAAGCACAGTCACCTGGGTTTTCAATTGCAAAACCCTTTAAATTGTCTTCCAAAATTTCACATGGGAGGCAAGGCTTATGAGGGAGGGTACAGTATTTTAGAATTTCCAACAACCCACTAATTAAAATATGCAAATAC
The DNA here is from genome assembly GCA_029891345.1 of Dryococelus australis. Classification (NCBI taxonomy): domain Eukaryota; kingdom Metazoa; phylum Arthropoda; class Insecta; order Phasmatodea; family Phasmatidae; genus Dryococelus; species Dryococelus australis. The sequence continues at coordinate 52,841,551 of CM057002.1, forward strand.
AATACAAAAAGTTGTATACACGTATTACAAAACATTTAATACTTCGGCTACTAAATTTGCCAATTTCTTATGGCAACCATTCAATAATTTAATGCAGTGTACCACTCAAATTTTGTTATGTCCAGCTAGTCATTAACACCCGTGAAACCTCATTTTCACCATGCTTTGTGACAGAGTTCAACTACAGTTTGTGATTGCACCATATGTTTGAGCTTTCATTCTCAAACTTCTAATACCAAGTCCAAAATACAACCACCTGCATTTCATTCCTAAGAATAACATAAAACAATGGCAGTTGGGATTCCCCACCTCCATGTGAAATCTTCATCAATGTTAAAGAGTTATTTTTTACAGTGTGCACCAAGTACAATATTATTGCTTTAAGTATTGTATCAACTCCATTATTAATTTTAATTTTTGTTAAGGAGGCTTAATACTCACGACAACCTGCTTGATTTGCTCGGAAGGATGTTTGCAATGCATCTCTTAAGAAATAGCACTTGGTTAGTTTTATAGAATGTCTGCAACTATATTTTAACAAAACTGGGTGCTATTTTTGTTGCCACATTTCATATATGTTTATGTCCACAATACAGACATGTATTTTAATAAATAATAGCAGCTGTCTTTGTTTAGAACCACAACTTCCAATAATAATCCCCTCAGTAAGGTGGACAAATCGTAACTTGGACAACCCCCCCCCCCCCCCCCCCCCAATTAGTCTGAGTTATCAAAGGTTCACTTTTTTTTTTTTTTTTTTTTTTATAGTGTTGGATGCAAGGTGGTACAACTGTGTGTTCACATTTAAGTGAATTAATTTTGTTGTGTCATGTCTGTTGCACTATAATAATACTAGCATAAATTAGTCTTTTCTCTACAAAATATAATTGATGACTTTGGTAAAATGTTTTAATCACCAGCATGAAATTGTGAGCAAAAATGGAACTTTTACATTACTGCTACATGGTATGAAAACTCACAGCAATTAATCTCTGCCAAAATGTTAACTATCCACTTATGCTCACTGGTGCTTGAAGCCCAAAATTTACACTTTACACCCCACACAAGATAAGAGAACTAGTAAATATTTACGTCATAATTTTGCTAAATGCTGGATCTCAAAAATATTTTTCTTTGTGCATTCATGATCACTGAAGTAAGCAGAAAGACCAATGGTTGCTGTGATGGAAAAATCCATCAGTTATTTACATTGACAAAAAAAAACTGCGCGTGTTAAATATTGCAGCAATCTTATAATGCACAAAATATGAAGGCATGAAATTGTAAGGTTGTGTTAAAGCCAAGTGTAATAATGATTTACCAATTCCATGAGAAGCACTGAAATTCCTTGTTACATATTAGCGTTAAATAATTTTTAACATCTCAAAAACACAGCATATAAAAACACTTTGAAGAATTGTTATATTTCCAACAAAAATATTTTTTTTTTTATTTTGGGATATGATCAACATAGTCCATTTTAGATTGGAAGCGACTTATGAAAATAAACCTTTGAAAAAACACTCTAGGTATAACATGTCAACTTGTTTTTTCAACAACCTGTATTCCACAAATATACAACACTGTGGTTAACTTGAGAGTACTGTATTATTGAATAAATGAAACTTTACCTTAATATCTTCTAAAACTTGTAATATATACTTCTTTTTAAATAAGTATTAATAGCGAGAGCAGCGACGTGTTGGCACTGTTGGCAACGACCGCAGAGAAATAGTTCACAGTACAAATATTACTTTAACCTATTTTTTTAGAATACTATTTGTGAATTAAACTGTTCCTGTTTAAATATTTAGGTAGCCCCCGATGGTAACATATATAATTTTTTTAGTTTAAAATAACAGCGGAAAATATTGTGAGTAGGCTGTAATGGTACGGTGTTGTTTTATCGAGCAAGAAAGCATCTGAAAAACTGTCTGCTGGGCGAGGCTTGTCGCTTTCTCTCTCTTTCTTCGTCTCTTTCAAACTCGGGAAATTTCACTTCGCTAATAAGCAAGGAAATTATACTTTTTTTTTTTTTTTTTTTTTTTTTTCAATTCTAGCATATTTCATACTTATTACAGCAAAATAAATGATTTTTGAATTTGTAATTTACAACTGAAAAGAGATTTTAATGTTTGAATACTTAATTTAATATATTTAGATATGATGGCGGGGCAGTTACCTAGTGAAGTTGGCAGACATGGAGAGCCATGACATGGCGTGTTGTTTTTTGCCAAACGATACGTAAATTATTCTTGCTCCGAAAAATAGTTCAAATTACCACATCACGTTTGTAGACATGTTTTTTAAACCTACCTAGGCAAGTTATGATGTTGTGATAAATCTGAGTTTCCACGGCATATTAAATATACTGTGACATGTGTTTCGTTAATCATCACGTCTGTGAAATGGCGTGCCTTTGTGCATCGTGGTCGATACGCTGGCCCTGCGTGTGCGTGATTAAAAATATTTGATTAGCACTATTTATACGTTTTAAATGTGAACTGTTTTTATGACAAAGTTATTTATTTACATCCACGTCTGTTTATTTATCACAACGTAGTACCTTTGCCCTAAGGGGTTTGAAACACAGTCGTGTAATTTGCCACAATCCCTGAAGAAAAATACTAAGTTCAGCCCAATAAATTTCAATAAACTTAATAAAAACTACGTAGCAATACATAGAAATATGAGCGGAATAAAAGTTATCGTAGGCTTATTTGTGCACATGTCCACCGCTATCTTTTAAAGTTTGTATGACAAAAATGAGAAAAATGAGTTGTGTGCTTGAATTCAATGTGCCTTTTTCATTTGACTGGGTGTTCCTTCATTTTAATATTTATTCCAATCCCTTTATCTCGCAGTTGTAACAGTGTTAAACACAGTCGCGGCAAAATACTAACGTGCATTACATATATTGAGCTATGTTGTGGAAAAAAAAAATGTTAATGTAAGATAACCATAAGAACTGTCATCAATTCAGACATTTTTAAAACGTCATAAAGCTGACCTAAATAATGTTGTGAGAGCCCTAAACTGTGAATATTCATACGGAATGGTTTTTGGAATATGACAGAATTCTTTGAAAAGCTGTAAACCGCAAACAACACATTTGACAGGTATAAAAATAGAAGGCACGTTTCAATGTTTATTTTTAGGTGTAGCGGCGGTATACGAACATATGTACACACACAATTGATTTTGACAGATTCTGCATGGCAGTCACATGGCAATGTTTGTTTACATTTGGCGGAAGGATACGAAATGGGCCAGCAAGTAGATATTTAGCAGGGCTCCGAGAAAGTTGCTTCCAATGGGGAATGGACTAATAGTGATAACCATATATTTTTTCCACACAGTAAAATGTGTTGAATGTATACAGTTTTTTGCAGCTGTGTAACACAACAACAGTGCCTACAGTTAAATATTATGAAAAATACTTCAGTTAGGTGGTCAAGATCTGACACGGGCTACTAATCTTCAATGATAAATCACCATAGTACACAGCATTTTTCAAAATTTGTCCAAAGTTTCACAGATAAAATGTCAAACCAGCCTATTGTGCCATGCCAGCCATGACTGCTAATGCAATCAATAGGTACATATATACTGTGTTTTACAAATAGACTAAATGAGCAGTGGAAACACTTAACATGTGTATGCAAGACTACTAGACTAATACTAATGGGTATCTTACAATTCACATAGCGTCTTCACATTTTGTGATCCAGTACACCGAGGCTGTTCAATAAGTTTTCCCATCAGGCCACCTATAAATAATTACAATATATTTGACAAGCCACACTCACATATTATAAAGTCATGGCTCACTTATACAATCAGTTTACATGAAGGTGCAAGGGCTGGTTTCAACAACAAAGATTAACTTTTCAGAATACTGAGACAATTTTATCCAGATGAGAGGTTTAACTTTGATTTTAATCACGATAATGTTCAGCGTGTTTCACTACGTTTAATGTCAGTAAAGAATATCTCGTTAAAATTATCTCGATATTCTGACAATCACGATTTTCTCTTGGTAAACATTAGAGATTTTGCCTTGAGCTGGTACAGAGAAATCATTTTGAGAAAGTATGGCAAGTCGAGAAGGCATTGTGGTGGTAAGGAAACAGCGAAACCGAACTTTTTCATCCCATGAAAAACACATTCATACATATTTCAAGAATATGGGAAGAGAATTTTATACATTTGGCTGTATGTAGAAGGCCTGTTTTGTTACACTTATCATGTAGTGATAGTAAAACAACTTATACTGTAGGAGCCAATCTTATGTATGTACTGGTGCTTCTAAACATACCTATACAGAAAGAAAAAAAAATGTAGTTGAGTGGGGAGGAATAAATTTTTCACTTATATTAACATTACTATTACCATTCACTGTAGGTACAGTTTTTCCACACTGCATAAAATAGGCAGAATCCTCTACGTAACAACATTGCAAATACACAAATTCTCATCATTTAGATTACACTTTATATACTAACTAGACATGATACTTTTTATACGAAAATGTTGGTTACATCAACATGCGTGCAGATACATGACAAACCTATGTCCACCATGTGTCACGTGCAGATACATGACAAACCTATGTCCACCATGTGTCACTAGCTACGTGAGCGGTAGTGTGGGCCACTTCCCACACCTTAGGTATGTAGAATTTTTCCACTCCACACTGCATGATGGCCAAGCAGAACAAGTAATTTGGCTGTTTTACTAGTTAACTGAAGCAGTGGGACCCTGCCCAATGACATAATATGTATTTTAAAAAATGCAAAGGAAACACACCGATAAGTGTTATAGACCAGCCAAAATTAGGATCATTTCCACCCATGGAGACCAGAACTAAGTTTCCTCCTCCACGTGATCAACAAAGAAACTTAACAGTGTGACCGGAATACAACCATGCATGTGGGATAAAGATTGGTTTTCCATGGGCGACATTATTCCTAACCTGATCATGTGTGGCCTTTACTAGTTTTTAAAAACACCTGATCAATAAATGAAAAAAATAAACGTGATAATGAACTATGAATCGAGAAATGGCAGATATGGTCCTCACGCATGAAGGCTGCAAACAAATTCCACAAACATGCAGTATTTTTGAAAAAGTGCAAATTATATAATATAGACACTACTCTGTTATATTCATGCTGATCTGTAATCAATGTTATATCTGGAACAGAGGTTCTGAGCTACAATTTTTCCATTCCTATCCACAAGGATTTTCCAGTATGTAGTGATGCCATAAGCAACTAATTTATGGTCATCAGAATACTATTAACACAGCAATAACTACTTTAAGTAGTACAAAAGCCATCACACTTCATGATCATGCTCTCTTTTCCAGCAGCTTTGATCTTAACAAAATTAATTGTGTGTAAACAGCGTGTGTTCACAAATAGCACCTGTTGTGGGACACTTTCACCACACCTGCTGAACAAAAAAAATATAAACTAATATAGGATAAATTACAAGAAATAATTAGCAAGGGAATATATATGCGTATGTGTGTGTGTGTGCAACAATGGGAACAAACTGGAATTATGACATTTTAGACGCAAGCAGACAATGTGTGTGTGTGTGGTGGCATGTATGTGAAAATGTACCAATATTATACACGTAAAAGAGGTATAGGCTATTCACAGTAAAGTGAGCACTTTTGAATACCTTCTCATTTGGAATAATAGACAATAAATATACATATTTTTTTAGCCTTAGATGATAATTTCCGAGTGCGGTGGAGTATACACAACTGTGTTCATTATTTAGATGACAATATTTATTTAAAAAGGTGGTTAAAGGATTAAAAAATGGCTAAAAGGAAAAAGTAAGTAGGGCCTCAAAAGTGTTCACTTTACCATGAACAAACTATACACTATAGCATCTATAACAAACCATAGCTCAAATACATAGTCTGGTATAAAACTCTGGTGTCCATCATGCAAACCTTGAACCATAGACTAAAGATGAGGTAGAGTGAGTTTTGCCTTCCGAAGATGTCACCATTAATTCACAAAATTTCAAAATCACATGTGCACATAGTGATACACCATTTGTTGGGGGGGGGGGGGGGAAATTGTTCTTACGAAAAAATAATGATCATAACTTGATTATACCTTGGGGCACCCAACTTTCACAAAGAGAGTTTGTGCACAGCTGTATTTCAAAATACGTGGTCTTACGGCCTATATCCTCTTTCAGGATTGGGTGGTTATTATTACTCATATTGGGAGTGTATTTACAAACCACAATGTTTTCTCACAAAGACATGCATCCAATAACCACTTAACTGGAGGTGTGTGCCATAGGGTATTGAAGAATAGTTTGCATTGATTCTTTTTGCGAAAATCAGGTTCCCCTAATTATACCCTAACTATAACAACTCTACCAGAAGAAGTATGCAAAAACTACTCATTTAATTAAATAATGAGATAACTTAGTTGAAGGCACATGGTTTTGACAGTCAAATGAAAAAAAAAAAAAAAAAAAAAAAAAAAAGCTGTTAAAATCTTAAGAAACAGACATTGCTATCACACAACTGGCAAGCACTGTCTTCCCATATATCCTCTAAAGTAGTGGTTCTCAAACTTATCTTTACCTCATATCACTAGCTGTACACTGTCAACTCGACCACGGACCATTTACCTAAACCCTTTTTCTGTGGAGAAATTAAAAACCAATTTTTAAAAATACCGTTAATTGGTAAATCTATCAACAGAACGGAACAAACCACATCATTAAGGTTTATGCAATGGTGCATTACGTTTCACACGCCGCCTATGACCCAGTAGTGTGTAGTGAGTTTCTTTTACAGGGTAAGTAATTTCTACTAACCATCTGCAACATCCAATTTTGCTTACCCTCCACATGTATTTACAGTTTTATAATACATTAGTTTTAAAAACGGAAATTAAATGAATGTAATAATAATTAAAACTGAATATTATTTGAAAGATACTACAAATTATTGGAAAACTCCCGTTTTCCCAAACTCTTTCATCCAGTTTTGAAGGGAACATGCAGGACTGGAGGACGCAAACACAAAGACTGCTAACCCTGCCAAAGTAGCACGGTTTGTGATGGTGGAGCTCGAGCGAGTGACATGTTGTTGTTCGCGAGTTCGGTTCATCGCTAGTCGCTCCAGTTTGTGGAAATAAATACTCGATAGCAGCACAGTGCAGGAGTTACGAAAACTCTGTTATTCGAATCGGAAACGGGAAACTCAGAATTAAATGTGTTTAAAGTTAAGGCGAAAACTATAAAGAGTCAAACATTTCCAATACGTATGGGGTAAGTATTGCTTACTTTGAGTCTATGGAATAAACGCCACTGCTATGACCTAGCTACAGACCACTGATGGTCTATGGTCCACAGTTGAAGAATCACTGCTCTAAACCTTCAATACAAGTTTCCAAAAAATGTGACACACTTGAGACTGTCTCAACAAAAAAAAAATTACTTTGTTTTGATGACTTCCCCCAACTCTGGGTCGACTGATCAACACCAAAAGGTAAATGCCCGCAAGTGGACAAACTTTACCACACTTCAAATATCACGGATTTATTTAACATCAGTCTCCCCTCAGATAGTACACAGAACACTTCCAAACATTACATGCAAATTTTTAACAACCAATAAAGCACTTTATCGAGTTGTGAAAGACTTTATATCCACAGCACGTTTACCTTCACAAGAAACAAAACACTTTTACAGTCAATGTGTACCTTTGCTATTAAAAATAAAAGCATAGTCTAAAATAAGCACTTAATTTTCAGAACAAGGAAAGCAATACAAATAGAATTTTGCTTCAAAGGCAAACATATGTAAACCACATTACGGCCAAGAATGAATCCCTGGCTTCTGTAACAATGCAGATACTACACCTAGTGAAAAAACCTCAGAAGCCAAACACAACTACCACACAGTAATTCTTACCTGCATATTATCTATTATTGTCAGTCTATTAATACATCTAAATCTTTCCCTTGCAAAGAATAAAGAGAAGTGTGGCATACAAAATAATTACAAAGAATGGCAACTATGCCAAAATAACTATATACGTATCAGTTAACACAGCATAACAAACTTTCCAATTTCACACGTAATTAACACTTCAGTTACGACAACCCATTGTGTAACATGAAATTGTACAAATATTTAAAATATTCCTAAAGTAGTTAAAAACTAAGTACAAAAATAGATACCAGTTCATATCTATGTACTAAAACGTAAAATTAAAAACAATTAATTTTGAAACTTTTCCATAAATATCACGTACCAGGATTACAATCTTGGTACATATACACAACCACGTTGTGAACTCACAGAATAATGTATTAAATACACAAAAAAATGTATGTTTGTAAACACAAGTAGCAGTTTCTTAATTTTTACACAAACTATTTGAAAAATCTTAATACTACTCACAAAATAAGGTTTAAATTTCATTTAAAAAACATCAATAAAATTTTGTTTAAATGTTTGAAACAATTATTATTTACAAAACTAAGAAAATATGTTTCATTTGAACTTAAAAAAATTCTGTATTTAATACAATGTACAATAAATATGATCACTATGGAAAATAGGGAGCTTAAATACAGACGGAAAATACACACAAATTGTAATTATGTGAATTTTTGACAACAGTGACATAAAAAGGCAAACATTGCAGAAATCCTAATACACAAAAGAAAAAATTAGTACCCACATAATTTAAAACTATTGTATAAAACAACGTATACACAAAGACAGTGCTGCCAGAATGCATAATTTTTGCAAGCATAAGACAGATCAATTCAGAAACATTATTATAATACCTATCACAAAATTTCACTACAATTAAAGAACAGTGAAAAATTATTCCTCAACCATTTAAATACGCTCCCATAAATAACACAGACCTGTACACAATGCTTGCCATTCTTATAAACACATCATGTTATGGAACTTCAACAACTGGTTTGCCAATAATGATCTATGAAAGGCAGCTTGATAAACCACACAAATTTACGTACACAACACGTGCAGATACAACCCTCATATCAGCATCATGAATTCAGTTAGAATTATAGAAGGGAAGTATTTTAGGCAGGTGTGTCTTCGAAAGTGGTATGTCCAGAACAAATTCATTATTCTAAAACTATATGCAGAGCCAAATACATTAGCTACTATTGCAAAAGGTCACCACAATACACATAAATTAAATATTTGTTGATAGAGTAATAGCTTGGACTGTAATCATTCCAAAATGTAAATTTATTGAACCTATTTATGGTTTGACTATATATCCTATAGTAATTTTTGCCCAACAAAATTTTACTACAGTAAAACTTTTAGTATATAGTAACAGAGTACACTTTTATTTTTATTGTAATGGTATAACATTTCTGGGTTGCTGCAGTAATCCTTACAGCATTTTGGTTTCCAGTTGACTCAACTTCACCATTCAATCTCACTCAAAAGAAAAGTCTGCTTGTGTCCATTCCTACAAATGTGATTCAGTTTTTGAAACGAGCATTTTTTTTTACACATAAAGAAGCAGTGTTTTGAAGTTAAAATTTAAATATGTTTAAAAATAATACTAATGCATTCGTGTGTATACTGTAAAAAGCTTGTGAAAAAGTTACAATTTTGAAGTAAACTTTCAAGCTACATTATAATGAAATTCAAAGATAATGCATGTAGTATTAGAGATATTGTATTATGTAACTCAGCAAAAAACTTACTATCTGCAATTCTGAGTATTGTGTTGCGAGATCAAGCACTTTATATTTGGAAACTATTTTAACAGTTTTAATATCAGTAATTTTTTTTCAAAATGACAAAATTGAGATAACTTCCATATTTTTATAAGTAGGTATTAAATGCATGCTTAAAATCATAGTTCAATATTTTTAGGTTCTGCATATTATACATATGAAATTTGGTAATAAATTGCATACCACTACAGTAGCTATATTCACAATTCTCAAATGAAAATTGACTAGCTATAACACCTTAGATATAAATTAGCTGATGAAGAAAGAATTGGTTTTCAGATCAGCAGACATAGGCTACAATCTTTTAAAAATAAATGTTTCTACTTCTATGTGCAAGGAAGCAAGGAATTGCATATAATAGGAGAAATCTGTTGGCCCCAACGTTAATAGTTATGAAGGGCTTAAAAACACTTTCAAAACAATATTTTCTTAGCTTGCCACACTTTTAAAAACCTGGACTTCATGAGATCTCCAGAGAATCTAAGCATGGCTGGTTCATACAAGGTGGGCTTGTCTGAACTGATGTCTTCCGCAGAACACTGGACGTAACGGTGCAGGGCTGCAATGCCTTGGGAAACACGCTGGGTGGTCAGGGAGAGGTCCCCTAGAACGGACATCACGTGCGGACGGTGAATGTGGAAAGGAGGCTCATCACTGCTGCCCCTCAAATAATGAGTCTTCCGGAGTACCAGCGGTGCACCTTTCCTCGACTTCTCGTCATCTGGCAGATTACTGCAGAACATGATGGCCGGTATTTCGAATCTGGCCGTCGTCTTCCTACCAGAGTCAAAGTCATCTAGCATGGCACCTAGGTGGTGGTGATACCGTGGCACAATGTACTCGTTCCACGCGAGCACCGCAACATTCCTATGCATGCCAGAAGTCCGCAGCATACAGTCCATCTCTATTACGGTTGATGTTGCATCAACAGCTTCCCAGTGTGGGAATGGAAAATTCCACGGAAGAAAAGCCATGTTGATGCCATAATTAGCTACTGTTTTTGATGATGACAACACAGATGATATTCTGTTCATGATTCCTGCATCATATGCCATAAAATTGCTCACACCAATTAACCTGTGGTAGTTTAAAAATTCTACCACTGCTGATGTCTGTTGGGGAAGAGATACATCTGGTAAGACACAAATAACTGTACTGTTAGCCACAGTTATTTTTTTCCCAGTGTAATGAACAGCAATGAAAGTTTTAAAAGGCACCAGCTCATCAGTCTTGTAGAACTCCACTCCATATGGAACACCAACATTATTTTTAGGTTTGCAATAAAAATAGGAAGCTAATACTTTGGAATGCTGTAATTTGTCATTTTTCTTCTCCCTGCTGCTTGAAACACTAAAACCAAATTTACCCGGCACAGGTTGGTTCACATGATCAAACCACAATTGACACTGAAACTTCGGGTCTGCATTATTAGTGGTCGTCAGACCCACAGACTTGACCTGCTCGTCTTCCCAAAAGGCAGAATACACATAGTGTGTGTCTGTCAATCTCTGCCACACTGGCAAAGGGTTTGTTGAAGTATCATCTTCCCTGGTGTACAGAAGTTTTTCTTGTGATACAGTTGCGCACTCATTCGTACTCAAACTGCTTTGGCCAGGTTTACCAAAGAAGTTCAGCACTTGGAGGACATACCGCAACCTATTGTACTCGTGCCGATAGAACAGAAGCAAGACAACGCTCACAACTGAGACTATGATCAATACTAGCTGGTAGTATTTCTTCATTGCTGATGATTTTTCATGTTTCATTTCAGTGTTTGTAATGTAAATGCAGAATTTATTTGGCGTGGACTACTCTGTTTGCACATCATGTCATTGGTTTCTGTAACCAAGAAAGTCATGAATTACAAAACTTACACAAATTAGAATTTTGAGATAAGACTTGACAGTTAGTTCTTTCACCTCCAAATTATGAGAATTTAAATACGCATTACAGTATTATTATATGTACTTAAATAATTACATTAAACAATAAGAGCATCAAAAATATATAGATGTTATAAGTTTAAAATGCAAGAACATTTTTTAAGTACAGTATAACATAGATTATTTATCAAGGTCAGGACCATGGATAAGTGAATAGACATAATAGAAATACCCCTAATTTCTCATGACTATGAACCAAAGTCCTAAGGAATTACAGTAAAATGTAAATTTAACATAAGAGACTTTAAATAGGACATTGAAATATATAAAACAAATAACATGATGCTGCAAGAAAATAAAGAAGTGTGTGTACATATAGTTCATTAAAAATATATATATTATGCTAGTTTTTGACTGCAATGTCGTATGGGTCCTATTTGATTCAATTTTTAATTTGTTTTTCCTCTCTGGGGTTGATGGTTAATATAAGTTTTACTGTTAAATGGGTGATAGATAAACAATGTTCTACTGTACTTCTTTGCAACAAAAAGGTTTGTGGTGCACAAATAAAGTTGAGCTGAATTAAGGGTGTTGGCAGTGGAAAAATTTATTATTTAAAATTTGTACCACATACAGTTTAACTTATAGACATTATGTGGGTAATTATCCACAATAGGGGCATTCAAAAAAAAAAAAAATGAAGCTGTAAACAGTATATATGGTCATTACTGATTACACTTAATTGGAATTTTATTGGGGCTTCACGTAGTTTGTCCTATACACCAGAAAATGTGAAGGAGAGGAAGGCTATGAAGATCAGGGTGTGTATGTGGTAAAACATGTGCAATTTATGACAAATATATTTATTTTGAATCGTTGAATTGTGTTTAATGCGAGAAAGCCTCTGGAAACAAAACCTTATTTTACAAAACATTATAGTCACAGGGTATGTATTTTTTGCAGACGTGCTATGGTTATTCAGCTATAAACCATGATAATCAAGCAGTGTCGGAATATTGTTTAATTCTGATGACTTTTGCAAGGCTTACCTTCATATTCAACAGATGATTGTACTATGTTATATACAAGTAGTAGAAAACATATATCCACAATATATCCTATGCAAAACATTCCCCAGTGTTGTTTACTTGCAGTTTATGTGTATCACCACGGTACATTTGTTCCACAACAATGCTCAGATACAGAAAACAAATGTGCATTGAATTTGATCTTTTGGTACAATTTTGACCTATTTCATGTCACGGTTGTATGCTGGTAGCATGCGGAAGTACAGTATACCGTGTGAATTTGACCGTGCGATGGCTTGTGATTTAGAAGTGCTGTAACTCATGTTTTGCTGCAATTATTTCTGTGTAAAATGTCAAATCAAAGTATTGTGTGGAAATATAAATGTTTCTTTGCAATTTTTTCCATGCGAAGTGTTATAATTATTGTGCGGTAATATGAGTGCTTGCGGGGTTAACACAAATTGAATAGACACGAACGTGTCTTATACTAGTTATCAGCAATACATCACAAAGGAGCTATACTCGCCGCTTACATGTGTAACATAATTTATAGTCGAGTCTTTGCATGGAATGTAAGTGTAGTTAATTTTACTGTGCGGTGTTGCATGTGACTTTGGGAATTGAAGAGCTTACATACTGCAGCTGCTAGCAATGTAAAATGCAGAAGACCGCTAACCAAATTAAAACGAACCTCACGATAGGTGAATCACAGGGGGTGGATGAACAGATATGAGCTTACTTATACTTTTTCTTACACACTATCTCGTGTCTGAACACTCTCCCCCTATAATTACATATAGTGAAGCTAGGTTAAGTTACGTTAGGTCTTCTTGCATTTAACATGATTAAGGAACCCAAATGACACGTAATTTAGATAAATTTTACATGTTTTACTCAACAATTTCTCCTAACTTCATATCCCTCCCCACTATCGCATTTGGTAGTAGGCACCTACAGCAAATATTGTGAGTGCCCTAGTAAATTTGTGTTCAGTGTGATTAGTAACTTTGATTTAATGTGGTTAAGGAACCCAAATTATATGTAATTTACATACATTTTATGTGTTTTACCCCACAATTTGGTAATTCTTAAGAATACTGGCTTTTCGAAAATCGGAAAAATTATTCCTGGATATGTTAGATATGATTATTAGTAATTTTGAAGGGGCTTCAAGTAGTTTTCTGTAAAAAAAAAATTAAATGTGATAGGGAAGAGGGTTGTCAACAAAGCTGTGTATATGCTATAAAACACATTTAATTTAAGTACAATATATTTATATTGGGTCGCTTGATTGTTTTACACATAAGAATTCTGTTTGCAACAAAAATTTTATGCGTAAAACGTAATTTACCGCAGCGCTGAAGTTTATACAGGTAAACAACACAGGTATGGAGCAGTGTCGGAACATTATGTAATTCTGGTATATTACTCAAGGCTTACCGAGAAGATAAAACGTATTACTAGTAGAATAAATATACATATTGTAAATGATACAGAACCTCGTTCATATACAGTGTTTAACTTTGGAGGCGATGCATACTGCCATTTTAATTTTAATAACATAGCGGTATATACATATTTTCAACACACTTAGCATGACTGCGCAGTTGACGTCAGATGTATTGTGGGAAATTGCTGGACGCTGGTTTGCACCAGTCCTGTCTGAGGCTTCGGATTTACGAGTGATTAAACACGTGTTTTATTGCAATTCATGTTTCAAGTGTTAAATCTAATAATTGTGTGAAATTACGAGTGTTTCTATGCTATTTTAGCAAGGGAAAAGGTAAATTATAATATATGCACAGTGATTAGTGTGTCTGTGTAGTGTGGTATGGTCCGAAGTTGTGGAGTGCGTATTCGTACATGCCGTCGGAATGGCGAGTGATTTGGTGAGTATTGAATAAATTAAATGAATTTTTTGGAGGAAAAAATATAGTAAAGTGGTATAATTCCACTCTACTAACTACACAGAACACGACTTTACTAGCAGCATCAACATTTGACCAATAGAAACCCCAAAGACGATAGTGGGGAGGGTTATGAAAATCAGAGAAATTGTGGGGTAAAACAAGTGAAACATATGTATATAACTTAATATTTATTGACGAAAATATGTTAAATTGCAAAAATACTGTACAAACGTAGCCATACATTATGCACAGAGCCAGAGTCCCAGCATCAGTTCGGGAGTAAATCCCCAAAACAGTGATTCAAGGTACGCCGGCATTTTTTTTTGGGTGGTGACATGAAGCGTAATGCATCAGCAAAACTTGGAGTTTCCCCATAAATTATTGTCATGTGTAGCCTATTTACACTGAGAAATAATGTGTGTGTGTTTTGCAATTTTACATTTTTTTTTTACTATTTGTAATATTACTGTAATATTCTCTCATGAAAACATGTTTAATTGCAAAAAAATTGAACTGAACATTACCTAAATTGACAATATTACCAATACAAGCTACAAATACGATAGTGGGGAGGGCTATGAATATCAGGAAAATTGAGGTGTTAAAAGTTTATAATAAAAATGTACTTATTTTGTATTTTTTTAACCCCACAATTTCCCTGATCTTCATAGCCCTCCCCACTATTGTATTTGTAGCTTGTATTGGTAATATTGTCTATTTAGTTAATGTTTGGTTCAGTTTTGTTTGCAATTTAATGTATTTTCATGAATATATATTACATTATGTACATTTTCTCACCCATTTTAGCCCACAATTTCCCTGATCTTCATAGCCCTCCCCATTATCACATTTGGTAGTATGTAATGCAAGTGTTGTGATGCTCCTAGTAAATTTGTGTTCTGTGTGATAAGTAATGTCCAAATATACCATTTTCCGGGACCTTATTATTTTTTTTAAAAACCCTAATTTGAATAATTATCTTTTACGGCTTTTGTAATGCACAAATAAAATTAACCCAACTATTATCAGAAAATTTAACAAGGAGGGCAACTGAAAGTTCTTCTTGTCTGAACTGATTTTAAGGTGCATTTGGCAAAAGTTATTTTCCAAAAGTTTATGGGCAAACACAAATAATAAATATGCAAGAATTCCCTAATTTTCAGCATTTTTTGAAATTGCAAAAATATTTTCTTGCAGAATTTTATAGATATCTTGCAGTAACTCTTGCCATCTTTCAATGTGAGCTATTTAATTTCTGTACATGAGATAGTTTCCATTATTTGCAGTACCTACATTTCTAAAACAACAAAATTGTAATGATATGATAGTGTGGTTATAGAGTACAGGGTTTCTTTTAATTTATACCAATTAAATATCATTCACAAATAGCAATACTGAATAACTATATAAACAATGTGAGTATAAGTGAGAATACTAGTTATCAAGTAGTACAGAAAGGTACTCACATTATACAGACTCTATGGATTAAAAAAAAAGTTGTTTTGGTAGAAACAAGGAAAAAGAATTGGCGCATGACAATCGCGGCTGGTTGACTGTCCCTATTGCGGGTGACTTACTCGTCACTAGGTGAGTCGCATCTCAAGGTAACTATTCGTCTCTGGGCACTGGCTGGGGCCCGCCCGGTTAACAGCACTGGCCTGGTTGGCCGTCAACTTGGTACAAAGTCTGGTTCGGCGAGTTTCACCTGGGGGGGTTTAGGTTGTGGTGCAGTGGGGCGGCATGACTGTTCGTTAGGTGGCTGTACTGCCCCTGTTCCCACAACATGGGTGGCACTCAACTGGGGGGTGATGTGTGCAGAGGAGGTGTTAGTTTGTGGTTCTGTTGGACCTCTCACCAAACAGTGCTTCCTGCATTATGGGGTGATACACTTCCACAACTTTGGTAGGTGGTTCGAACAAATCCACTGGCGTGACGGTTGATACGGTGAGTCGTCTCACGTGGATTGAGCAGTCCGAACCCACTATGAAAGATACGTAGCCCCTGTGGTTTTTAGAGATAGCCCTCGTCTTCTTGGTCCATCTCTCAACTCCACTCCTACGGGTGTAAGGCATTAGGCACGAAAGTTGGGGTTGCAGGAGGTAGGCAGTTGACATGTGAGTGCCAATTACTGCCACCAACACCACCTCACTCTTGACTCCACCGGGGCGGAGAAGGTTTGAGCTGCAGTGTGTTAGTTGTGGGAACTGCACAGTGTTGTCCTAATGGGATAGGTTTTCCTGCACCAGAGCGCAACCCTCTCTGTACCACAAAGTGAGCAGCGACAGTTGAGCACTCTAGCCGGCAAGCCGATCTTGCCAGGAGCGTACCTAGTGTTGTGGCTCTACCGTTTCTCCCACCTGGTGCAAGGGAAGGGTGGCCTTCCAATACTGGTGAGGTGAGTGTCCAGTGGTCATGGGTCTCCCCGGACTCCAAGAAGTTCCCCTCCTCAGCACCACAAAGTGAGCGGTGAGAAGGGGGGCGACTTCAAGACGGCAAATCAACTTCCAAGGGACTGTATCCTAATGTCGTGGCTGTAACGTTCACTGCCGGGGCAGAGAATGGGTGGCCTTCCAAGGATGTTCTGGTGTGTTGTACGTGTAAGTTTGGTATGTCAAACCTGGTCTTCTGCTGATTCCTTCAGCTCTGATAATGACACAAGGAATGAACTTGGAGTGAAAGTCAAGAGATCTGGTAAGATCAGTGTTAAATTACCCTAAGGATATAAACACAGGTGGTAGAAGTACTATATCCTAAATCCACAGGGGCTAGGCAGAAGGTGAAACACTGTATCTTAAAAACGGGAAGGTGCCCTGTGCAAAACTATAGGAGAGGCATTAGCTAGTGTGTGTTGCGTACAATTAATCCTCGGGACGAGCTCTACTCTCAAAGTGTCCGTAACAGACCGAACAAGTCTTAGTGTGAAGCTGGTGATGCCGCTGGTTTTTCCTTAGATAGCATAGAAGAGGCTCTTCGGCCCCACGAGGTGAGCGGTGAAGTAGTTGGAGAGGTGTGAGTCTCAGCACCAATAGCTGGAGCGATGAGAACTCAGGAGAGGAGACAGAGAACTGAACTGTCGATCCGGAGGCCGGGACGCATCTCCTTTTATACTCCTTGGCCATCCCTTCCTTCACTGGCATAAGGTATCTGGAGAGGGGTTAAGCAGGTGCAAGCCCAGCACCTAGATCCTTGGTACGTGTGACGTAGTGGAGAGCGGTGGGATCTAGGCATCTTACGTGTGGCGGAATCACGCGGCACACTGCTGTACTCGCCCCGGACCTCTTGCATGGTCTCAGTGGCTCATCGGACAAAATAATAAATTATTATCTGGAAGTCTGTCCCGGCCCGGTAGATACAACAATCTTGCAGGCGGCGATGGTATCTCGACTCTTTAGACAAACTGCTAGGGATACAGTTGCACTGATGAGTAGCAGTCGTTTATTAATATTGTAGAAGACGTCATGTGTCAATTCGCCTCCTCTACCCTTGCGACGTAGAATCATCTTGGCAATGAGTGGAGAAGAAAATAGTTCCTATGCGGGAATGTAGAACTGTCCCCACATCAGCAATTTATTTCCCTCTATCTGGGCTTGTGGGCATCAGCTCTGTGCCGGTTACGGCCGGCTCTCACTACTCGCAGAAGTGTGGGCAGGCGGCCTGAGGCAGGTGCTGGCTGTAACGTATTCTTGCAGTAGCGGAATAGGCTAGACGAAACCATCTCTCTCTCTGTCACACACAAGGTTGTCTTCCTTCTCTCTCTCTTCTAGTTCGCAGCCGACGGGTTGGAGCGGTGTGCGATACTTTGGAGTGTAACGTGACTGCCACGAGGGGTATCCTGTGTCTGCGATAGCACGTGCCCTTCTGATTATTGCGTGCCGACCTACATCAACAGCTGTAAGGCTTGGTTACTGACAATATGATTCGTATGAATCCGAGGAAAGCGCAAACACATTGGGCAGCACACTGAATAAATTATGACCCTTGGGATCTGATTTTTATACAATATAATATTTAAAAAATTAAAATAAAATATGCCCAATGCCCCAATCGCGAGGCGTGTTTCCTACCCAACTGCTGTAGCCGCCTGGTGAGGAAGTGTGCGTGTGCCCTGCCTTTGGCCTCCCTATCTTAACGCACAGCAGAATGAGGTTGAAAAGAACTACGGGGTTTTGCACAGGCGAGACCTACCGTCATCTTGTCTGTGCACTAAAGTGGGGAAACGAGTCTATGGGCAAACATGACAGAGTCACACTTTACCATCTTACATCAACATAGAGAAGAAAGACAGAGAGTCCTGGTCACACAACAAAGAAAGCACTCAAATTTGTAATAAATTGAGATTAATAGTTTTCATCTCACCTCATTCTCGCTGTCATTATAATGTCATTACGTGATTGCCCTGCGAGTCCTTATTTTCCGAAGGGAAATCAAGTGGAACGTTACAATAAGAATCTCGAGGCTTGTCTTTCTATTTTCCACAGTCAAGACCACATCCTTTGGGATGAGGATCTTGACATCATCACCGTGGATTTCAAACAGTGCAACCCACAATACTACAGGTGTTCCTCCTTCACTCGCCTTTCTTGGCTGCCCCCTTTCCCATCCACTTCTCAACATTTGGAATCTTCCCGTGCTTCCTTCCCCCTGAGCGATGCTGACCGGGACCACCTGCTCGGCGAGGTTCACCGACGTCTCACCTTAGCAAAGCAGTCTGTCGCAGCTATATTCCATAAAGTTAGAGTTCCTGTAATTTTTATTCCTGGGGATATGGTGTTGTGCCATAACTCTATCTTGGCAGACCTCGGGACTAATGTCACCACTAAGCTCATCTCAAAGTATATGGGACCCTACTGTATTTGAAAATTTTTATCCCAAAATACTGTATCCCTTGTTGCGCCTGGATCAAATGAGAGACATCAGCAAGGCGCATGTCTCTCACTTGAAGCATTATGTGGCTAGGAAATAGTTCTGTTATTGTTAGTTTGTAGATTGATTGTAAAAACCTCCTGTCTCCGTGTAACCTTGCCTTACTATCCTTTTTTAACCCCCTCTTCTTGCCCTGTTTGTTGGTGGTTGCATGGTTCCACCCCGCTTCCCGCTGAGCACTTGTTGGAGCCCCTTTGGATGGAAGACTTCTGTACCTGCTGAGGGGTATTCGTCTACATCTGCTACTTCGCCTGTTTGGCTCTAGAGGATGCCTGTTACCCAAGACAAGACCCACTGCTGAGACTGAAAATTTTCGGCTGCTTTGCATCCCTGGGGATCTGCTGGTCACTGTTTTCTGGATGTTTTTTTGTACCGGCTCGATGTGCCACCTATCTATGTACTGTTCGTCATGCATAATTCTCTGCAAACTGTGTTTTGAAGAAAGGTGTTGCGCACTAGATACTGTCTACATATATGTACTTCAGTTTCTCCTTATCTAATCTACTTCTGAGTCTTCAGTGGTTGAAAACTATGAGTAAACTGTTTAATGTTGCTGGAGCAATGGTGTCATCCTGGGTGTAGAAACAGTTTTGGGGAGGGAGTTGAGACAATTTTTTATTTTCCCACATCATCTCGCTGGCTATGTGAGTTGCCAGTAGCCAACTGCTCCTCGGTTTCCCCTTCCTTTCTCTTCCCCTCTCTCTTACCCCTCCTTACCTTCTCCTCCCCCCTCCCTTGCGGGGGCACTGCTCAGGTGCCGCGTTTGTTGGCTTATCACTTCTCCCACTGCCGCCTGCTTTTCCTGCTTGCGCCATGGAGTGTCGTTTGACACTGATTCGACGGGGACATATCATTGCCCTGATAATGCGTGGCCTAGTATTATGAGTGTTTGGAGGCGCCCAATATCTACTACCTTTGGTTGCCTGCGCCGTGACGAATAGCATTTGTATTCGGTACGTCAATGCAGTCGTGGATGGAAGGACCATTCAGTCGGTGCAAGTTGTATAGGGCAAGGCATAGTATTTAGTAATATTCACCTTGGTAAAATTACGTTTTCAACCTGCCTGTTTGAAATTCATTTTCGTCAAACTGGTATTTAGCAGCTCTGCTTTTGCCTTTCTTTCTTTTTTTTTTTTTTTTTGTGTGTTCTTGGTTGAGTTTAATGATAGTTGAATTTGTTGGTGTGCACCACGACTGTAGTGGTGAGCCTATTGGAGCAACGGGAAGTGTTTTTAAAGAGTTTTTAATTACGTTATCAGTCTAGCACGCCTCCCAAATTTTAGAATAATGTTAGGTATTCATTCAGTCTGTGGCTACTTGAGATTGTCTGAGTCAATGTATTTTAATTGGGTCACAGCCTTGTTCAGGCATTTCAGGTCGCCCGTGGCCCTATTATTTTAGAGTTAATGTGTGCTTTAGTCAAGTAGTAGCCTATGATGCTGCGTGCCGACGTATGAAATCAACCTTGGTGCTAAATGCCTTTCTGGTATGTTTAAAGGTCATTACAGGCCTATATCATTGTGTGGCATATATTTTATATGGATGATTGGTGGGCCGAATGTAATGTTAGTAGTGATAGAGGTGTCATTCTGCACCAAAGCTTTAAATTAAATATAGAGTTTGTAATTTTAGATGGGTTTAATACCTGGCTTAGATGAGTTTTACAGGTATTTTTGTGAGATTGGAAGTTGTGTATTCTCTAAAGCCAGGTGAATTATTTACCTAAGTGAGATAAATTGAATGTGGTTAATTGAGAGTGAGCTGAAGTGGTGCTACAGCTGGTTGTATTGTGAGATCAGTATGGATAGTCTGTGATACAATTGAACCATTTTACTAGTATTCTGAAATTTTGCATGATAAAGCTTGTTAGCAAATTCCAGGTTTAATAATTAATATTTATTGGTTGTTTTGTGTTAAATGTTCAGTGATGCCTAACTTTGTAGAGCATTAATGAATTGTGCTAATGGAACACGATATTGTTGATTAAAACCACCAAGTTTGATATTAGGTATAACTTACTATTTGTGCCCATTGGAGTCAATATTTTATCATGTATTATTATATTCAAACTTTATAGGCAAGTTTCTAGTGTAGTATTCTCATGAAATGGGCTTTTATTTTTGTTATGGTAATGCATTTGTAGTGCTGATGAAGTTTTGAGACTCAATGGTTGTTGAACATGTTGCACTTGGAGTGCTAATTAAAGAATTGAATTGTATTTTTGTTAAAGAATACATAATAAAGATGCCGAACCTTGAATTCTTGTGTTTGTTACTTTGAGCTACGGCCTCACACCACAAGTATGCAGTCTGGTTTGGCCATTCGGAGAGTTTTCAATTGGGGCCCTATTGTTTCCCATTATTCAACGGAGAGTAGGTCGCTGCATATAAAATTCCCGGTGGCAGCAGATTCCAGTACTGCTAACATACTTTGGTCGTTTAGCATGATTTCGACGTGAGGTGACTCGGGCGGTTTGGCCTCTTCATCCATTAATTGGAAGACGGACCCTTTGGTTCCGGCGGAGTCTGCGCTTTTGATTCGCAGGTATCAGCGTTTCCAGACTGTGAGGATCCCTTTGGCAGGTTGAGAGTGGGTCGTGGACCACCAGTTGTGCCCCCTTCTTCTACGTGAGCGTGTGGTGCCGGCCGTGTCGGGCAATCTTTATAAAAGTGATAGACAGAACAGAACCAACACTTTGGAAGATTATGCACTGGCTGTGCGGGCAATGGTGCCTTGACCTTCTTTTCTTGCGTTTTTTCTGCTTCCGCAAATTTGCTTTTTTTTTTTTTTGGGCATTCTAGACTAGCCTTCGCCTTTAAGTTATGCTCGATCTCTCGTGCCCGGTCCACCACTCCTTCTATATCTTGTGGCTTGGGTGCAATAAGGAGATTACGTAGCTGTGGTAACAGCATGTGCAGGTGATGTGCCTACACAACTTTCCTCTGTTTCCTCTGGGAAAATTTGTCGAAACAGGAAATTAATGAATTTCTACAAAACTGTAGTTAGTATGCATTATTATAATTTTTTTTGTGTATGTAATGGTACCCACAGATAAGCTATGTTATCTAAAATATGTTTTGATTAATTTGTGATTAATGTAATTAATTGATATTGTGTTCCTAATATTTATATTATGTGAACACCCAAAGTTGTGTGCAGGAGGAACTCATTTTAAAGCGGAGGAGTTTATGGACCAAGATGCGATTTTACATACTGTGTTGTCTGGAGCTTTTTAACTACATTTTTGAGATTATTGTAATCAATTTTTTTTATTATGTATTTCTTAATGTTGTTTATGTGATTTTTATTGTATGTATTTGCTATTGCAAATATGTATCATTATATTTATCCTGACTTGATCCATAGCCCTGTAGCTTGGCTACGGGGGCTCAACGGAATGAAAAATAAATTAATTAATTAATCGGGCTGACACAAGGGCTAGCCTCCCTACTTATCACATTCCAATTAAGCATTAATTCCAAATACTCCTCGGCCTCAGGCTGATATTTTACCGGGATAGGATAAGATTTTTTGTAGAAAACGCTGTCGTACATTACCTTCACCTTATAAATTTCTTTCCGGAACTTCACACATGCAATTGCAGCGTTGCATCAACATATTAAACAGATGTCGTCTCCGCAACTCGGTAATAGCGTCTACCGCTGCAATAGCATTTGAAATTTATTCAATCAAGCTAGGAATAACTGAAGCAACTGGCTCTGTGGACAGATGGAAGACTTGCACATCTTTTGTAACGAGATTCAGTACACTATCTGATGTCAGCCACTTCTCAGGAACTGGTAAAACAGCTTGAGCTTCTGGAGAAATGATTAGCCAATAACCTAAATTCAAAACAATTCCATATTGAGAAGTGAAGTCTCATCTCTTCCCAAAATTAACGGGTTTCAGAAGCCCTTTCACAATGAGCACATCTGCCGTCAAGGTTGAATCACTGTTTTGGGAATTTACTCACCTACTGGCGCTGGGGACTCTGACTCAGTGCATAATGTTTGCCTATGATTGTACAGTATTTTTAAGTACAAGGGGGCTTGAAAATCATTTCTGGGGAAACTCCAAGCTTCGCTGATGTGTGACCGCTTTGCGGTCACTACCTAAAGAAAGCCGGAAAGGTTGAATCACTTTTTTTTTTTGGGGGAGGGGGGGGATTAACTCCCCTGCTGGCGCTGAGTACTGTAGCTCGGTGCATAGTGTTTGGCTATACTTGTACAGTATTTTTAAGTGCGAGGGGGCAACGCTTGAAAATCATTTCTGGGGAAACTCCAAGTTTCGCTAATGAATGACCACTCCGCAGTCACTGCCTAAAGAAGAAATCTGGCGAGGTTGAATCACTGTTTTGGGGATTTACTCCCTGCTGGTGCTTAGAACTCTGGGTCGGTGCGTAATGATTGGCTACGCTTAAACATCATTAATCAGAATCACAACAATTGCAACCTATCATGAATGTTGGTTTAATTACTGTAGGTAAGATCTTCCGCATTGGACATCGCTAGCAACAACATACTACAAAATGGTGCGTTTGAATATCATTGTTAATACGGTGAATTTAGGTATTGTTCAGTTAGGTCTTTTTACAATTTAACGTGTTTTCGTGATAAAATATTACTATTATGGACATAACTTATTTAGTATGTTTTTCCCACAATTTCCCTGATCTTCATAGCCCACTCCAATAACATGAAATTTAATTTAATTACTTACTCACCAACTCACCATTCATAAGACATAGATTATGAAACAGACATCATGAATCACCACACAAATATTATAATTTAACATTTCCGTACATATAATAGGCCCTAGTACAGAAACACTCGTAATTTCATACAATTATTAAATTTAACACACATAAGAAAATGAATTGCATTAAAACACATAACAAACAGCACCCGTGCTTCACAAAACTCCGCAAAGTGAAACATCATGCGTTACTAGAATGGTGAAACTTTCTCACAATACAACTGCCGAACTGTGATGTCAACCAATTGCGACGTGCATTTGTTTTGTGTCTCTTGTGCATTATTGGTAACCGTGTATTGTAATGTAACATAGCATTATACAGAAATTGTATATAAATACAGTCTGCGAACAATGTTTTCTATGATCTGCTATATGTATATTTATTCTACTAGTAACATGTTACGTAAAACTATCCTCTCGTGGATACAGACAAGGTATGCTCTGTTGTTCACCTGAATAACCCTATCACTGCTGCATAATTTACCTGGTTAATGTTTTATACATTAAAGATTGGTTTCAAAAGGTATTCTCACATTTAATACAAAATTTAGGGACTTGATAAACATATATTGGACATACACTTTATGTGTTTTACTGCATAAACACAGCAATATTGATAGCACGCCTCACTATCACATTTCATGGTATATACTGTAAATTACGTAAAGCCCCAAAAAATTTCCTATTAAGTGTGATTAGTTTTAACCATATATAACATTTGCAGGTACTATTTTGCCGATTTCCGGATTACCTAAAAAGCTTTCACATTTAAAATATAACTAGCGTGTAGAGATTGTGGTTTGTATCGTGCTTGTCGGATCTAAGTGACTACGGCTTAAAATCCTTGACTGTTGAGTTCCCACATAATTGGATCCTCCAGAATATTACATGTGCTTAAGGCCATTTTCTCAATAGCACACTATTTAAAAATTATATACTATTGCACATTTTATTATAGTTTTCACCAGTGTTCCTTTAAGCAGTTTTAAAATACATATATTTTATAACAAATCACGGTATTGACACCCTACGAAACGCAATTAATTCATCACGCCATTTACTTAATTAATCCTTGTTACTTACGTAAGAAAAACAATAACAGGCATTCGCTTTAAACAATAATTACCACCGAATTACAAAAATTACAACCACCATACAGAGACTTTCGACAACCCAAATTGTAAACAAAACAATTCATTTAAACAATATACGCAATGAACACAGGAAGGTATCGATTTTTGGAAAAAAAAACATTTTCAAACAGTATCCATAGACAATGAATGATATTCTAGTGCTTCATTGAATAAATTATAATTAGGAAAGATGTCCTCCATAAATGTTCGTTTCATTCAACCATAAAAAATATAACCGATGTATCGTACATGAAGTTAGGAGTGTAGTATTGTAGAAGTTCAATATCCAATCCAGCGTCAGAGATCAATCTATGTGCAGAATACAATGCCATTTTGATACACAATTGACAAAAATATTATTTGTGACAGAATTTTCTTTGCTTACGATAGATTAATAAAATAATTTTATTTTCAATGTCATACATATTTAGCAAATGTAATTTAAAACATAGCTTTAAAATTGCCTGAACTTTATACTCAAACAATTAGTGTTTAATGCACTAAAAATATTAAATTAAAAACCTTTACCATATATATATATATATATATATATATATATATATATATATATATATATATATATATATATACACACACACACACAAAACAGTGTTGACTTCGCCTTCGACTAAGGAGGGTGCGTCTCTGCTTCTTCTGGCTGAATACGACTATTAGCGACTATTAACATTTTAGCTCGTGGCATACACCCTGTACTCTGTGATCGGCCTGGAAACAGGTCATCTTGAGCCTAGCCCCTAGTGGGTCAGCGATCACTCTGTATAGCACCGATCTAGATACTTTTTAAACAATAGTTTCTCGCAGTTTGCAAACAACAGAGCATCGACAAGTCGCTCCACACCGAGCCTACCCCTCCCCCACCGCCCTCTCGGGTCATGGCGGCGGGCGGGGAACCGACGACGCCAACAATGTCCACGTCAACAATGTCCACACCAACTTCCTCCCGATCGTCAACACCGGCCGCAGGAAATTACACCTCTGACATGGAAACCGACTTCCAATTAGTCAAACGTAAAGCTGACAGAACAACCACGAAGGAGAACAAGCTTCACCATTCTGTGTCGTCCGAGGCACATACAAATGCCATACCTATACAAAATAGGTTTTCCCCGCTTAAGGAGGTAACGGACAAAACCTCAGCATTTGATCGTCCCGGCTCTTCAAGCATCTCCACCCACAAAACACAAACGGCTGCACCACAAACACGTCAGAAAAAACAAAACCAGTATAGATTAGTGGTTCCTGACGCCACAAAATACAACCTACTTGTCCAGAAACTGCGAGCCATTAGTAGGGACGGGTTCTCCCTTCTCCCCACAGCTCGCGGAACACAAATCCTGACCAACAACATTAACTTTTTCACAGCTGCTCGCACAATGCTAGAAGCGAACTACATACATTACTTTACTTTCTGTCAAGCTGCCGAGCTCCCACAGAAAGTCGTTTTTGACCTCCACACCACAACCGACATTGCGGACATCAAGTCGGACCTGGAATGTGCCGGATACTCAATCCAGCACATTTATCAATTTAAAAAACGTATCCAAGATGAAACAGACCCCACGAAATTCACGTTGGAGCCGCAACGTTTTTTCTGCGTCACGGCGGCGCAGAACACTTCTCTCCCTCCTCTGCACTCTGTCACGAGGATAAACATGACAATAGTTCATCCCCGCCAATACCAGAAACGGCCGACAGACGTGGCACAATGCCGCAACTGTCTAGCTTTAGGACACACAAAAAATCATTGTTCCATGCCGACGAAATGCCCTCACTGCGCCGGCCCTCACCCCGAGAGTGCTTGCGCAACAATCAAAAACAACTCCAAGCCTACATGCAGTAACTGCGCAGGCGAACACACAGCCCTATCAAAAGCCTGCCCCAAGTTCCTGGACTTGGTGCAGAAAAGAACTACTGCTGCCGCTACGAAAATCGCGACAAAAACCGCAAAACAACCTCCTGCCCCATCCAGGTTTCCAGTCAGGACATTACAGCCTGGCAAAACGTATTCGCAGGCACTCTCTGCGAATATTCACAAACCAGCTCCCACTATTGACACCCCTGCGATGCCAAACACACAACCGCAGTCCCGCCCTCGCAAGCGAAATTCGCCGGGAGAAATGCGAAATGTAATGCGGGATTTCCACGAACTCATGGAATTCCTTAGAGCATGCGACTTCGCCTCGCTCATGGCTCATTTCTACCCCTACATACAAAAACTCCGCAACACCACTGAAAAACATGAGAGAACCTGGCTACTTCTCGAAGCCATGGCGTCATTTGCGGCCCCCTAGCCTGTGAACTAGACCCGTATATGCCAAGTTCCCCTACTCTGAACTGGAGCGACTCTGAAACACTTAACATTTACATTACTCACTATGACGAGCGAAATTAAACGCAATAATACAGCTCGATTTCACAGAAAAATGGCCCCGAAACTGGCCGGAGTTTTCCGATCGGTCCGGGACAAACAACTACCTTGTCGCAGGACCGTTTGGCGCTAGCATCACGCCAGCCATATCGCTCTCGGACTTCCCCGAGTTAACATGTTTTACCTAACTTTTAGACGCTCATCACGGTACATTCAGACATGCACTCACACAACAATTAGATAATTTAATTGAATATAACATATGACAAATGAAGTAATTACAAAAACTCAACCAATAACACTGATTTAAATTTTCGCGAATCTTAAATTCACCACTTCAATATATATTTAATTAATTTAATTTAAATAATTTAATTATATAAACCCTTGCCACTCCAGTCATGGGAAAGCTACTTTTATCGAATATTTAACTTCATTTGGCTATTAACCTCCGCTTTTTATACCAAACTGTCGCTAACTCTCTCACAGGGAGCTCGTGACAGTACTTCACAAGTCCTGAACTTTAAAATTCAGCGCTGATAAAATCAATTAACTTCTCCACTCTCTTTTATCCCGTACAGGCAGGGAAAAAGAGAGTAAAATATCAGTCATGGAAACAGCTCCCAGGCGCTACCCTGGGAATCCTGTACAATAATGTTGCTTGGCAGCTTGAAGTAATTTTTATGGATGCGGAGGGGGGCGGGGCTGAGCTTCTCCTCGCCTCCGCAAACTAATTGATAACCAACTGGGTGGCCAAGGTCCCTCACAAGGGACCGATCCACCCCCGCGCTGAGGGAGTAGCGTCCCAGTGATGTAAAATGGCGGTGTGTATATATATATATATATATATATATATATATATATATATATATATATATATATATATATATATATATATATATATATATATTCTCTCCAAATACTAAGCCGAATACATTGTTCTACGAGTTTCTTGCAATGTCAAAATATTTTAGGGGCATCATGTGTTATGAAAGTTGGTACCAAAGACATCACAAACTTACCGCCATTTTGAGTATGAGTTGTTATCATGAAATCATGTCAAATATGGTAGGTCAATATGGGAAAGAAGTAAGAAAAAAAAACGCGAGACACAAATGCCAGCGCTCCTAGCGGTTTGTGCTGTTCGCATGATAATAAGCTGTGAATTGAATTGGTAGTTTGGAGTATTTTCGATGCGTTTTAATACAAATGTTTTCGCTTGAGTGGTTATTTATTATGGCAGGAAAGATTTGTGTAGTTTTTGGCTGCAATAATTACAACGTTGCGAACTACAGCAAGTACTTTTTAAGATTTTCAAATGATGCAAGACGATAAGTACACGAGCTGTAATAGATAACATTTTCCATTCGAGTTTGTTTGCAAATTCTATTCACACAAACCTTAATTTACTTAAATACTGTTTTGTTGTTTCCTATATGCAAGCAATGTGTGCAGAAATGTAAGAGCAGACCTGGATGTAATGAATAAAAAAGGAACTGGTGGTTTATACCTACACGAGAATAGTGTATTCTAACAACAACCTTTTTCAGAAATGAGGATTTTCGCAACCCAAATTTGCTTCCACAAGACCAAGTACTAAGTCACTTGAGTGTCGTAGCTGCTATTTATAATCTTGTACACTGAAGAGCCTTGCTAAGTTTGATAGCCCTTAACCTGAAAGGTACAGGTTTATTTTTATTGGATCGACTCATTCGAAAAATAAAAATAAACAATGTTTATAAATTACACAATCGTCTATTAAACTAGCTGAAGTCACTTGTTAAAATGTGTGTTAAGTTCAGCAAGTTGAGCTAGAGATATAAATGATTAATTGCGTCAAAATAGTGTTTTCATATTCGTGTCGGTGATTGCTCGTACAATGTTTACATATTAGCCAAACATAATGCACCAAGTCAGAGTCCTAGAATCAGCAGGGTAATAAATACCCAAAACAATTATTCAAGATGCGGCGACTATTTATTTTAAGGTGGTAACGTGAAGCGT
Organism: Dryococelus australis; assembly: GCA_029891345.1. Classification (NCBI taxonomy): domain Eukaryota; kingdom Metazoa; phylum Arthropoda; class Insecta; order Phasmatodea; family Phasmatidae; genus Dryococelus; species Dryococelus australis. The sequence continues at coordinate 52,871,364 of CM057002.1, forward strand.
AACACATCAGTGAAACTAGGAGTTACCCCATAAATGATTTTCATGTATAGCCTATTTGCACTGAGAAGTAATGTATGTGTGTTTTACAATTTAACCTATGTCTATACCATTTGTAATATTATTGTAATACTGTCTCATGCAAACATGTTTAATTGCCAAAGGATTGAACTGAACATTAGGCACCGTACCTAAGTTGACAATGATACCAATACAATTTAGAAATATGATAGTGGGAGGGCTATACTTGAGGGAGACTGAGTGGTTAAAGTTTATAATGAAAATGTATATATTTTGTATTTTTTTTACCCCACATTTCCCTGATCCTCATTGCCCTCCCAACTATTGTATTTGTAGCTTGTATTGGTAATAATGTTTATTTAGTTCATGTATGGTTCAGTTTTTTTTTGCAATTGAATGTATTTTCATAAATAAAAATTTCATTATTTATATATATTGCACCTATTTACCCCACAATTTCCCTTATTTTCGTAGCTGTTGCCACTGTCGTTTTTGAGGTTTATATTGGTCAAATGTTGATACCTCTAATAAATTCGTGTTCTGTGTAATTAGTAGAGTGGAATCGTACCAGTTTCTGAGTTTTTTTTTTTTAGAAATGCCTCTATTCTTAAAAATTACCCAGTTTTCTGCATATTTAATTTGTTTATGTACATATCCATATTGATTATGTACTTTTCAGTGTATTTTCATACTCTGGAATGTTAATGTTTACATTTGGGAAACTATGCATTTGAATATTAATTTGTATTTTATTTGGGTTGTGTTTGCACCAACTACCAAATATTTTCGATGATTTATTAAAGAAACAACTGAATGAGAAATGTAATAGTTTCCTTTCTGGGTATTTGCTTATCCTTTCCACACCCTAAGGTCTACATATCATTACTGTTTTACTGTGCAAATATTTTAATTTCTCTACATACTCTACAAATAAATAAAGGACTTTTGAAATTTCAATTCCTCTTATTTACTCCTTGAAATACTCAGTATTATGACTTTGTGCATACACCTATAGTATTAACTTAATGGGGTGTTTTTCAATGAATTATTTTGCCACATTCTGCAATGAAGATAAGTCACTTATAGTGATATGCACACATTTATTTTGACTTGTGAGCCTATTTATATAATTTTGTTTGCGGTGATAACAGTATTGGAGAAAGTACTTGCAAATTGCATTGCGATAACAAGTGCCATGAATTTGAACAGAAAGTACCTTCAATTCATGACCAAGGCAAGTTATTTTCAGTTCATCTGCTTTTGATTCTGCAATATGTTTTCCAATCTTCTTGCCATGAAACATATGAAAATCTGTGGTAAAATTAGGTTGATTATTAGACGTGACTTGTTAATGATAATCTTATGTTATAAAAATTTGGAAATAAAGCTTGGTTTTTGAAAGTGAATTATAAAATTGAATGTACTTAATGCAAGCAAAATTGAGAGGCGAAGTAAATAAGCTGAATAGCTTGAGTACATATGTCAGTATGTACCATAAAATATTTTGTCCAATTGCATTTTCATCCTAGTGCCAGCTGTATTGCATTAATTTCATTAGTAAATGGTGGGAAATGATTAATTAAAATTTTTATAGATTGTCATCTAGTTATGTTCTGAAATATTCTCCTTAATATAGTAGACCTTATTTATAATTTGTGTAGTATTTAAATTATTTATCAAATATATAATCTCTCAAGTTTCAATTAAGTGCCATTATATCAGAGGCAATGTTACATTTTCATATTTGGTATAGGCGAACCATTGTGTTGTTGAAAGCTGTAAGCAATTCACAGTCAATGTTACTGCTTCCTTCATGGATTATATACACTAGCTAAGAAAATGGATGTTTTAAGTAGGAAGTTGTGTTCCGATGCATGTATGTACTATATGAACACACCATATGTGGTGGTCAAAGTAATTATCAAACTTAATAGTTCTACGAAATTTAATTGGGGTACTGTCCATAGGCACTGACGTAGTATTCTAAGAGGTAATGTGACCTGAATTAGTCAAGTAAAATAATGATGCATTTGATATTTGACTATGGAAAGATACTTATAAAATTCCTAAATTACCAAATTGGAACAGCTTCTGAACAAGTGACTTAATAGCATCCTAACTGAACACTACTACATGTTAAAATACTATTGTTCTAAATGGTAATTTTGAACACATTCTTACTATGTGTGGTATGTCTGTTTCTTTTTACATAAATACATACAAATGTAACATTTTAAAAGGAGTGAGGTGAGTAGTTTACCATAATTTATAAAAACCTGCAAAATGATGAAGTGATTAATTAGTGTATATGAAACCAGTATTTGTAAATGAACAGGAGGAGGTGATACTCTTGCCCTTTCTGGAATTAACTGTACCTTTAGTACGGTTACAAATTTGACAGTACACCCATTTCGATTAAAATTTCCCCCAATCCCGAGTTGCTATGTACTACAAAGATACTTTGTTTTATTGATGAACAGGCACTAGATATTACCAAGCTACAGAATAGTCCTTTGTTGTAAAATTTTTGGTTAAAGCCCCCAAAATTTCATAACTGGTTTGATCAGATTATGAAGAAGTGACTGACGTTTCAAATATTTGCTACTTTTGGTTGAAGCATGGCTGCCAGTGGGTTAATCATAGCTGCCTGTGTTTCACTTGAGGCAGTGTAGTTGTGGCATAACTGCACGACAAAATTTTTATATGTGTAAAGGTGGACTCGCAATCATCTGTCGCACCCGTCAGGCGGTCACATGATGTTCGACCAATCGCAGGGCAATGTTTTTTTTATCCATCAAACTTTAAATTTCGACGGACCCTTGGATGGGCCACCACCTTCTGATGAGATTCTGTAGACGCGAATACGCACTTTGAAATAAAATGCAATGTGCTGGATATGTGTTTATTTATCTTGGTGGTAAATTCAGAAAATTAAAACTTAAACAATAATTGAGTGTACATTTTCATCACGTAAAAAATTATTTCCCCAAAATGTTTCTCTCTTGAAAATGTATTTCCAACCAAAATATTCATTCTACGAAAGAAGAAAGCAGAATTAAAAACCTATGTATGTTAGGAATAGAATAGAAGTGAACTATTTATTTTGTTGCTAATATAATGACAAAAATGTCAAAAAGCAGTAGAGGCCTAAGTTAATATTTAGGCAAATTATTTTGTTTCTAGGTTAATCTTAAATATCTCAAAGATATTGATGCTTATAGAGCTACTAAAAGCCACAGTGTTAAATCATTAACTGTAGTAGAGCTATTTTTAATTAATCCTACATTAATAAAAACAGATAAGTTTTAGAGATTTTTCTGTCCAAAAAATTTTCGTAACAGCTCCATTCTCAAGAATTTATTGAATAAATGCAGTCGGTTAAGTATCTGACAAATGAAATATCGTTTAGCATTCTATTCTCTTACTTATAATTGATTAACATTTGTCCTTTGTAACTTGCAACATCTAAGTCTGTACCCAGTAACATGATTCTGTTACAACTGATTATCCTTGTTTCAAGTGACAATATTTATGCTTTAAGTGCATTTTTAAATACAGCATAGTAATATGAAAAAGCAACTATTATATTACATTAGGCAAAAGAACACGTTTTAATACTCCAAGACGACAACTGCACTTAAATCGTGTGTGCCGATCCACGTAAATTTTAATTTACCGGGCATTCGTTATAACGAGCGGCTAGGATCGCTGTTGTAGTGTGTCTCGCATGTTGACAATGTTGAAACACCTCAGTTTCCCATGTTGTCCTTCTGCCATATCTGGTTATGTGTGAATTGTGAGAGAATCTTGTTATTTGCCTAACAAAATAGCTATGGAGGTAATGTAACATGAAATGCTGTATGATAAGTTACTATAGATGTTACTCATGTTTGATAATAGCATTGTGTTTTATATGAAATTCTCTAAATGTTAGCATGATGCATAACTGCTTTTAAGTTATGTTTTACGAACTAATGGGGATGTCAAGTACTGATGCAAAATGTTTGCAAATTTTCAGTAGTTGACAACCTGTGTCAAATTCTAAGGCAATTGTAAAAGGTAGTATTTGTGGGTACACTAACATTCTCTGTACTAATTGTTAGGAGTGCTTCCAATGAAAAAGGTCAAATAGGCTGTATATTATCTGTAACTAGTAGTTGACAACCCACTACTAGAACTCAAATATTTTTGTGTTTCATGTTTGATTTCAGGATACCATAATGCCTCCTGTGAAAGTAAAAATGCTTCATTACAACAAATGAATGATGCAATAGATGATGTTCTTAGGGGAACTGAAGTCACTGCAACAGCTGAGCGCCACTCTGTACCTCATGTCACCTTGCTCTACAAAATGATGGGGGGAAACTCCTAGAAAACGCCAGATGTGTCCACAACCCATGCTCACAAGAGAAGAGGAAGATGTTTTAGTGAAATGGATAACTACAGTTGCTAAAGAAAGGTTTCCGATAACGAAAACTGAACTTTTAGATAGTTTACAGCACATAATTAACGAACTTAACCTTAAAAACCTATTTGTAGATAATCGACCAGTACGAACATGGTTTCTAGCATTTTTGAAACACCATCCAAATATTACCAGTAGAATGGCTCAAAATCTGACTTCCAGTAGGACATCCGTTCGGGATGGTTTAAAGAAACATATAACTACTTGAAAGAAAACAAATATGAGAATATTCTTGAACAAACCAAAAAGTGTGTTTAATTTGGTTGAGAATGCTTTCTTTCTCATCCCCAAAGGAAAGAAGGTGGTATGTGTGAAAGGAGAGAAGAATGTATATCAACAGGTGAATGCAGATGAGAAAGAATTCTTAGTGGTGTTGGTTACTGGAAATGCAATTGGAGATTTGGCACCTACATTAGTGGTTTTCAAGTACGAAAGAGTGCTACATGTATTAGCTGACAGTGTTCCAGAACATTGGGTAATCGGAAAATCCGAGACTGGTTGGATGACTGGTTCTCTTTTCTTTAAATTCATCACAAATATGTTCTATCCCTTTCTCGTACAAAAGAAGATACATCTACATATTATTCTTTTTCATTGATGGGCATGCATATCATCTTACTATACACAATAGTAAGTTTTTCATGGGATTATACTTACAGCATTACTTTCTAATTCGACTCACCTGATTCGGCGTATGGACGTTGCTGTATTCCACCTGCTGAAAGAAGCATGAAAGAACAAAGTGCATCAGTGAAGAATGCAACTTTTAAATGATCCAGCATTGAAGAAAATCAACTTTGTGCCTTTGCTGGAAGAAACTTTAAATGAATGCACTACACCTTCCATTTTGAAAAGGGGATTTACGAAGTGTGGTCTTGTACGGTGGAATCCTACAGCTGCAGATACTTCAAAAATTCCAACAATGGATGCTGGTTCTGCTGTTACAAACAGGAGTTCCTTAGAGCGAATGAGATCTGGAAAGGCATTCTTGGGAGGATATATTGGGGAAGGTAAGCTTCAAAGTTTTCAAGATTCTGGTAATGAATGGATAGGGGATTCTCAAGATCATTTTCTATTTTTGTTGTGGAAAAAGGTTAAGGAATATTGCTCCCTTTAGTGTCGCTTTCCAAAAAATTTTCAAGCTAATGAAAGATATGGCATGGATCATACAGAGCAAAATGGTGAAAACAACAATGAAGAAAATGAAGAACTGTGTGTAGTAAATAAAATAAATATTATGACACAAAATAATGTAGATCAATTAAACTGCTAATCAGAATTTAGTCCGCATAATGGCCATGAAGGGAATGAAGAAAGACAAACACTAAAAATCCAGAGCTCTGCACCTGATAATGAAGCAGAAAATCGTCCTGATTTTCAAGATGTTACAAGGAATGGAAGTTTATGCATCACACCAACAAACAAAGATATGCTATCTCCTTTCAAAAAGGCATTATTCTGGCCAGAATACAAAAAAAAAAGTATGGAAATGAAGTTCAAAAGAAAAAATACCAAGTGTAGTGACATATAAGCAGTGGCAGTTGTATCATGAAAATAAGAAAGAAGCTGCAATGGAAAAAGGAAGCCAGAAACAGGAAAGGGCTGAGACACGAAAAGAAGTACATGAAGAATGTGAAAGTTCTAAGAAACTCTAGCTTCATATAAAGAAGAAGAAAATGGTGGAAAGAAAACCCAAGAAAATATTACTTGATGTCTCCGACACTGGCGAGGAGGATGAGTGGTTAGAGTGGGGTAGCAGTATGGATGACGTTAGTTTGGATGACAGTGACTCAGATATAGTTGATGAAAATTAAGCTGGTCGAAGTATCACAATTGAGGTAGGGAAAAGAAATAATATCACACACGATCGTTTCTTATAAGAAAGGATTTGAGCTCGTTTCTTTCCCTGGGAAGAAAAAGTACGATCTAGTATAATAGGAATTTCAGTATTCTGTGCCATGCGATGTGTAAACTGTCTATATTTCATTCACGCTTTCTTCTGCCTTTTGGAATCGAACCTTTGAAAACTCACTCTAGGCGTATTATGTCAACCTGTTTTTCCAATAACTTGTATTCCACAAATATTTGACACTGTGATTAAATTTAGAGTACTGTATTATTGAATGAGTGAATCTTTACCTTAGTATCTTCTATAACTTGTAATATTTATTTAGTATTAAATATGAATTAACAACGAAATAGTTCACAGTTACAATTTTTTTTTTCCTCATTTCATATCTACTATTTGTAATTTAAACGTTGCCAATTGATATATTTGTATTGTTAGGTAGCACTGATGGAAACACATTTCATTGCTGCAGTCAAAAATATCCATGCAAATTCCTGTGTGTGCTGGTGTTTTTTTTTCTGTCCAGAATAAAGGTACCATAAGCGAAGCAGAGCAGAGTGTGTCACTCTCTCTTGTTCTCTCTGACTCTCTTCTCTCTCTCTCTCTCTCTCTCTCTCTCTCTTTCTGGGAGATCTTACCACCTGCGTAGGAAAGCTATACATTTTGTTATTCCTAATTTCAGCACATTTCATACTAATTACAGCAACAATTAAAATGTTTGAGATTGTAATTTACAATTGAAACGAGATTTCATTGTTTAAATACCTATTATATGTTATTTAGATGCAACGACATATTTTAGATACGCTGGCACGAGACAGTTCCTTGCACTAAACTTGTAAATCCAGCAGGTTTGCAGTCATAGTGAGGAAAGCATTCCCAATATGGCGGCAGCGGGCGATTATGCCCAGTGCATTACGACTGGCAGTGGCATGACGACGTGCAATGACACTACATGTTTCTGAATGAAGCGTCAAGTTCGTACTCATGTTTTTGAAACATCCTAGGGAAGTTTCAATGTTGTGATAAATATCTTTTCATGGCACAACAGGGTTGATTAATATACTGTAACTAGTGTTATGATCACTGCATGCGCAAGGGCGTAGCCGCCATTTCCGTGTTTCGTGGCTGCGTTGTAATTTTTACGCAGGCCTGTGGATTGTGTAACGAGCTTATGTTTCTGTGATTTGAATGTATGCAACAATCCCTGCCAAATACTAGGCCCACACAGATAAATTAAAATAAATTATAAAATAAAACTACAAACCAGTAAGTACGGTACAAATACTATGTAAATATTAGCGGAATAAGTGTTACGGCAGGCCTATGTGTTTGCATGTTCACCACTATCTTTTACGTTTATCGATGCTACGTAGTACAAAAAATAAGTGACATGAGTTGCATGCTTGAATTTACTGTGTCGTTTCGTTGAACTGGTTGTCAGTTATTCTAATTTTTCTTCCAAACACATATTAATAACAACAGGATAAATACTACTGTTGTTTCCGCCACAGTTGTTTAAAACATCGCAGTGGCAAAATATTGTGTAATATGTGTAACATCCTGTATCGTGTTTTACAAATAGTTATGACTGACCAGAGAATTGTTATAGGCCTAAATAGTGAATATTCGTAGGAAATGGTTTCTGCAATATGACATAATTCTTTGAACAGCTGTAAACAGCAACCAACATGTTTGACAGTTATAAAAGTAGAAGTCACGTGGCAGTGTTTATGATTACGTGTAGTGGTAGGATACGTAATCAGTAACCTAAAGTATAAATTTGGCAGGGCTTCAGAAAAGGTCGAAGTTATCGTGAATCAACTATATGAACTGTAATTTACATTTACCAATTTCTATCTCCATGTGTTTTATAAATAATGTATAGTGTGTGTTAAAGGCTGTCTACAACTGGTGCAATTATATGTCAACTACTAGAATTTTGTAATCTCATTAGTGTCAACCACTGATAAATTTACATGCATCAACATAATGTAATATATAATAGTATACAATATCTTATGTAACCAAATGCATACCTGTTTAAAGTATCAACAAATATGACCAATACCAGAAATGTGTTAAATATGTTAATAATTTCTTAAAAATGAAATTTTCAGCTATTTTGCTCCTTAAACTGTCAACTACTGGTGTTTTTACTATATATATATATATATATATATATATATATATATATATATATATATATATATGACAGTTATTCCGGATATATATATATAAGACAGTTATAGTTATTCCGGCAGTGATCTGCATATCGCCGCTGCAGGGCTGCGTGCTCTACCGATGGGCAGTGGGTGCGTCCGGTCGCAGGAGCGACCACGAGCAGCATATGTGCAAGGAAACACTGGTGCAGAGCAGTCAGTGGTTGCCATGGCGGCCGGAGATGCCACGAGGTGGAGGAAAGTGAAATAGGTGCTAACAACAACTGAGCTTAAGAGTCCAGGGCTTATGTTAAACATTATTCGTTGTGCTTTATTAAAGGATGTATTGACTGTTGTGTTTCTTGCGATTACATTATATAGTTAATTTGTTATCATCTTTTTCAACATGCATCGACTGTATGGTTCATTTCATTCACACGTATTTTATGTTTCAGAATTCTTTTATGATTTTTGTAATATGTTTGTTATTTAATAGTATAATGTAAGGAAAGCAGACACACGCTGGGGCAGAAAGTAGTGATACTGTGGATTGTGTGTAAGCTTCTGCGAGCCCATGCATCAGGCAGAGAAATTTGTAAGCGAATAGCGACTGACGGAGGAGGAGCGTGTGTTGTGAGCTCAGGCGTTTCCCCGCCTGTGCTCGGCGGTCTTCAAATTTTGCCATGGACATTCTCTATAATAGACTTTAATGTAACTCCGGGACCATTTATGCAATTCAACCGCCTGGTACGCCACCTTCACTTCCCATGAGAATAGCATTGCCCCGGGAAGCTTAAGCCTCGCAGTAAGCTTTTTTATGTCGTAAAATTGTTTTACAGTTTTACCAAAGTGGCCGGTATAGCCACCCAGTGTAATGTCTGTGCTCCCCAGACGGAGGTGTAATTAATCGGAATAAATATGTCTGTGGACTGTTCGACACAGCCTTTATTTTCCGTTCGCTACATACGTGTATGGGGATGGGCCTTCATAATTCTCCTCTACCAAGCTTTACATTAATTATTTTTATTGCAAGTGTCAGTAAATATTGTTCCAAAAGTTTTGGGTTTATGGTTAGCCCTGACAATCCACGTACGCGAGTGTTAAATGTTCAGGCAACTTTCCTGCCAAGATCAACAATGGTACGTAGCCGGCCCACTGGCTACCGTTTACCAAGCAACATTAATCTGGAGCAGTAATCGACGGGGCAGGGGTCATTATCATCTTCGGCGAGGAGTTTCTGGGAATGCAGTCCTCAACCCCAAGGTTAATGGAATCAGCATCCACCTTGACGGTGTCTGGCGTCAACCGCGATGCTCACATCCTAGACCTCATCTTTGCTGACACCAAAACCTCATTTAACCCTTTATCGCCCCACCACCAGGTGTCGCATGCTTCATTTCCTATGGATAGTGATCATTTTCCCATTGAAATAGTTTTATGTGAGCCGAGCTCCCGACCCTTATACTGTATGCCTGCCGTCAACAAACTCGTAAAAAGGAGGTGCACTCTACCATGTGTGGTAGCGCACCAGGGATTAACACGTCACGAGACCAAGACAGTGCAGTATAGTGCAGTGCATGTGTGCATTGCAGGCACAACACAACGAATGATAGGACAATGGCTATGCAGCCACTTGTGCTAAGCGCAGGGACACAGGAAGTAATACACCTTATATTATTATTTCCAAGTTTTACATATAAAGGGCTGTATTAGAGATAAACTGTTACATATGCAAAGAAGGACATCAATAATAAACTCTCTACAGCCCTAGAGTATTTTTCAAGTGTTTTGTTAGTGTATCGATTCACGTGTCATCACCTGATCTCATGTATTTTTGCAGTGTGTTGTGTCCCTTATTTTATATTGAGTTTGTACGCATGTTATTCCAAGTGTGTGTTATATTAGCATAGTTTTTAACTTGCATGGTGCAAAGAAGTAGTCACACGTCACACACACTTGTGACAACTCCGGCGAGTGCGCCATGATGGAAAGTTTGTAGACACAAAGAGTTTAGTGAGGTCGGTCGTGTACCGTTCGGTTCTGCGCCCGGACAGAATGCCCTGTTAGTACAAATAATTTTCTAATGCAATAGCTTAATTATCTTCAGAACCTTTTTCTCTTTAGCTGCCCGGACATAGCCTCTAACTTCCCCAGTGCCTGAATCGCCCAGGAAACATAATTACGCACCTTAAGTAACGCATGGGCTTCTGCCATTTTTACACAGTTTACCTCTGCTGACCGGTACTTTTCCGACATGTATTTTGTAAAGTGTTGCCTTCGGGGCATGTCTCACCAATACCTAATAAATATCACTATGCTAATTGGGTTTTTTAATTCAGGTAGGCCGCAAGACGTTTCCCGCCAATCTTCATGTGTGTGGAACAGTCGGTTATTGTTTACAAGTATTTCAGGGTGAAATGTAGCAAAGGGGTGTGGATGCCCTTAATAATCCTTTGTGTAGTACGTGATGTAGATGATGGCCGCCAGGTATTGTAAGTGAAATAAAACTAGCTCGTTTAGAGAAGACTCTTCTCCTATCTGGGTCGTGTGCCGACGACCTATGGGTGGTGCCCTCCTAGTGCTCCGACCATCGTGATTAATAAAAAAACAAGTTATATTACTGAAGCCCTGCACAGTAAGATCTTGGGGCAGCTCACACACCCATAATTAGTTGTACATAGATTAAAAAACACTGAAATATAATACAAAACACTGATACATTACCCTTAATGATTAGTGGGAAAGGTGGGGGCCAGCGCCCCTATGTCTCATAAGCAACCCGAATGAGAATGCACACCATTTTGTGTAGAATTAGTGGGTTTTATTAATAGCTCATTCTGGAAGCAAACTTATACACTGTGTCGGACTTAACCCGCTGGCAGGGCGACACTGTACAAACTGCCCAAAGGCGGCAAAGAAATTACGTGAAAGCTTAAGCCTTCCCGGGAGATGATATTCCACGGGAAGGGAGGAGTGGAGAATCTTGGGTTGTTGCAAAGTAAACAAAGGTTCCAGTAAATCAATATCTATTGCTGTGAAGTAATTAGTGCACAAAGAAGACGCAGCACTGCCGAAACGTGGGGAGCATGACACTGTTGGTCAGCACGTACAACTCCTCGAGACACCATTGTATGACTAACTGTCCCACGGGGTATGCCGGCCGAGGTTTGGTGGGCAGGCTAGCCATGCTGCCTATTTTCTTACATTCTCAAACTCCAGGAGACACATCCATGTTACTTTAAATGCTACAAAACTAAATAAAAACGATTCTCCACTGCACAGGAACCCTTTAATTGACATATTACAGTGTATGAAACAAAATGAGGATGAAGCGTGTGAAAATGATAATTAATGAAAAATGCAAAACACTGAAATTATGGCCCACGGGGGCACCAAAATATTATAGGGCTCCTTTATTGGCCGTTGTGTGAATGGGCGTCCTTGAGCATTTCTTAATTAAGCTTGATTACATTTAGGCCCAAATTTTAAGTTTCTCCTTCACATTTGTGCAGGCACACGTGGCTTGCTCAACACTTTCACTTTTCTGCTCACATCATGAGTGCTCTCCTTGGCCCCTGCGGCCACACTCGTAATGGAGATCTTCGCAGTTCGACTACTGTGGTGCACTCTCCAACCGGTGTGCATGATTACCCAGTAGAGTTCTGGTAGCTGCAGCGGCTGCTGGCGACGACGGACAAACAGGCTAGGGTGATACGAATGGTGTCATACACATACTGTTTATCAAGATTCATTAGAGGAATGTAGCATCATGGAATGATAGCTGCCTTTGTCCATAGACTACACAACCCAGTGAAAAGTGTCTACTCTACCACTTCACTGTACTAAGTCTGGTAGTGTCTGGCGCACTGGGTAAAATACCTATCAATTTCACCTCATCCAGACATCCACTCCTCAATCCTTTAATCTTTCCAAATTTTCATTCTGGCTCTTGGACTATCATCCCTGAACCACATCTCACAGCACTGGGCGCCATCAAGTTAATCAAGATATGTGTACAACTACTCCTATTAATAATTCTGATTTGCAGCCTTTGTGGTACTCCTGCTATAATTACAGACTCACCTCATGGCAGGCATATCGTGAACATGTAGTGCATCATGTAAGATCCCCCAACATCTTGGGTGGTGATATCCAAACTATGTATGATCACTTTCAGAAATTGGTCACATCATCCATACAGGCCATTACTCCACATAAACCTTCACAGTCTGGATTCCGTAAACGCTATTGTGCATTGTGGCTTCTTCTTTTACATCTCTTAATGCAAATATATGTCTGACTTTCCATACTTACAAAAAGCATAGTACAAAGACAAATTTTTTACGTTACCTGGAGGTACAAGCTCGTTTTAAGTTGACTGTCAAAATTGCGAAGAAGGATCACTGGCACTCTTATTGTCAACGGCTCTCCTCTGCTACCCCTTCTCGTGAATCCTGGAAGGTCATCCGTTCTCTACGACAATGCTTATCCTCTTGTCTGTCTGGAAGTTTGGGATACTCCACTCTGATTGCTATTCATAAATGTTTTTCTCCTGATTATGTCTCAACCTATGAGAAATCTTGTTCTCATTCTGCATCTGTACCTAACCCCATGAGACGGCCTGCTAAGGATACTGTTATCTTGATATCTGAGATCAGCATTGCAGAATATCGTTACTCTTTTCGGAACAGATGGAAATCACCAGGACCAGATGGGATTACATATCAGGAAGGTCATCACCTGTCACTTTGTATCTTCAATCGTATATTACTATATCAGATCATTTCTACCCTATGGCAGGAAGACATAGTTTTGCCCATTCTCAAGACTGGTAAAGATGTTACATTACCTACATGTTGTCTTCTTGTGTCAATAAATACTTTGAAAAGATTTTGAAGAAGAGGACGGAATGGTGGCTGGAGACTAATGACCTCTTGTGCAGGGAACAATTTGGCTTTCGTAAAGGACGGACCTCTCTGGATGCTGTTACTGTATTAATTAAATGGGCTAAGGATGTGTTTGCTGCTACCAAGGATGTTTTATATGCATGCTTTCTTGACATTCACTCTGCATTTGATGCAGTAAACCTTCCTGTGCTTTTGCACAAATTAGCTCAGATTGGGCTGCCAATGTGTCTCGTCCGCATCTTCAAGGCTCTCCTTCAAATTAGGATAACTTATCTTAAAACAGACAACTATATTACACCTCGAAGGCTGGTGTATTAAGGCACTCCACAAGGTGGTGTTCTTAGTCTGCTCTTGTACATTTTATGCACTCAAGATCTTATCTTCTATCTTGGCCCATTTGTTCGACTTATTAGTTATGTAGACGATGTTGTTTTGTTTCATTTTCCCTCCACTGTTGGTGATGCAGCATCAGTTATGAATAATGCCCTCCAACATCTCGGCACCTGGCTTTGTACTCATTGTCTGACACCATCAGTTCACAAAACTAAGGCTATGATGTTTACTAGAAAATGTATTGACCGGTCACAGATCTGTCTGTTTCTTTGCAATGTGCCTTTAGAGGTGGTGATAGCTACTCCTTACTTGGGCATCATGCTTGACTCTACTCTTACTTGGATGGATCAGGTAACTCATCTTACCGTGAAGATACAGCAAACGTTTCAGTTGTTGAAAATGATAGGATTCTGACTGGAGTGATGATCCTCACACTCTGTTACTGTTTTATAGGACAAATATTCGGGCCAAGATGGATTATGGTAGTGTTTTTATGACTTCTCTATGTGATACTACCCTGACAATCTTACAACACTTACAAAATAGTTTTCTTTGTTTATGTCTAGGGACACTGTGGTCCACTCCCATTGGGGCACTTCATGTTGACGCGAATATTCCACCATATGGCTTACATAGAAGGATGTTGGCTAACAAATTCTGTATCAAGGCAAGTTATTTTCATGAATCTTATCTCCATACCACTATACATTATATTGGTATTGATGTTCTTGATTGTTTTTTGAAATATCGCCCACTTTATCCTTGTGTGAAGTGCATTACCACATGTATGGTGAACTTTCTGTCGCTTATTTACAGAACTCAAATGCTGCATGAGTGGTGGAGAAGTTCATGCACTATACCGGCACTGTCTGGGCCAATTTCCTAACTTTCTCCACATCTATACTGATGGATCGAAATCCTTACATGCAGTTGGTTGTGCCTACTATATTCCTGCCTACAAATCGTCTGGTTTATTTAAGTTTTCATCTTCCGACTCTATATTTTATGCTGATTCATATGCTATCTTAAAAACACTGGAGTATTGTGGGACTTTATCAGCCCAAAATTTCTGCATTCTTACTGATTCTAACAGTTTTGTCACTGCCCTTGCCTCTCTCCACCATCATTGTCAACCAGCTGATATTATCTTACAGATTAAGCATCTTATCTATACTATTGAGATCTCGGGTGCTATGGTTGTGATTGTGTGGCTTCCCAGTCATGTGGGTATACACACCAATGACACATAAGATAAACTGGCAAAACTTTCTTCTGGCACAGGGACATCGATTACTGTTCCTACTCTGGATATGTTCACTTCAATTGCCAAACGTCACCTTCGTGGTGTTCGGGAAACCCAATGGCATGTGAGGTTGCCTCAACCTGCAAGGACATCCAATCACACTTACAAACACAAACATGGTTTAGTGGCAAAGTGAGGAAAAAGCTTTATTTCACTGCGATTATCCAGCCGAGGCTTAATCATGGAAATTGTAATGTTCATTTTCACAAGTTAAAATTGGTTTAATCTCCTGATTGTCATTGCGGGGATGATTGTCATTGTCGCCAAATGCAAGCTCATGATAAGTTATATGACTGTTTACATTACTGTGGAATTTCTCCACCATTTGACAGAGAGTGTGTTTTATACCTTTACCAGATAAAAGTATATGACGCTCTGTTTAAGTTTTTAGTGCGGAATAAAATGTACCTACAAATGCTTAGAGGACTAAGTATTCGTCCAATGAAGCTACTGTCTGCACAAAAATTAATGAATCCATACAATTGATCTGTCTGTAGCGATACTCGTCCGAAGCTGTATTTGAAACATTATAATAAGGCGTGAACTTATGAATTTGTCTTTATTTGTATTATTATCGCGTGTTACAACGTCTCTAATGTCAGTGTTCTTCCCTTCCAGACTCTGTGGAGGAAGGTTGACCGTCTCGCTCCTGCATGGTGACATGTCTGTGAAGTGGATAAAATGACGTACCTAACTACTCCTTTCAACAGGTGAAATTGTTAAGTCTCATAATATCGTTACTGTCAGTGTTGTTCCGGTTTTCGTAACTGACGGATGTCTGTAACCTACTTCGCAAGAAACAGGATTGTGTTCGTCAAATTATTTGTTGGGTACTTTTCAATGATTAGTAAATTTCCTCCCTCTCTAAAACGGGTAAACAGATTTCACTGTGGCTGTACGGGAACTTTGGCCAGAAAATACAGAACGGAACTGAACTTCGGTAGCAGCGCTCTGCGGCTGGGTTCAAGAACTAAAAGGGGAAATAAGGCGTCAACTGTTCAAGCCAGTATCCATTCAACCCCGCGGCATAGGCCGAGAGATTGATACGTGTAGTGTGCACAAATTTGGTGTGCACGCATGTTAGGTGAGGTTTTGAAAATATGTTGCGTGTTACTGTTATTAAAAAAAAAAAAATCTGATACAACGAGCCTACATACGTAAGAGATGATAATATAGTGTTTATTATATTGAGGGGTAGTGTACAATTCGTTTCCACAATATTTACAGCCATTTTATGACGTCACCAATATGGCATTGATGATATGTATTTTACTATAGCCCTACCCCTTTTTCTATGACAATCTAACGGGTCATTCACGGGGATGTAGGGGTTTTTGGGAGGGGACAGTTTCAGCATTTATATACGTCGGTATCGGGAAGTACTAGGGCTTATCCGTGAACCAGGGTTTGCTGGGAGTACTCGGCTACCCTATACGAACTATAGCACTGGCCTAAAATATTTTGATGGGTGTGGGAGGGGGAGAGGGTTAGCTTCTCCTCTCTCCTGCATTTCACATGAGACCGCCTGGGTGGTAAAGGGCCCGGGCTACCCCCGCTCTGAGCTTCGGCAGTGATTAGAAATGGCGGACTAGGGCTTATCCGTAGCATCCGATTCCACATACTACAGATAAAATCTCGAACACGTCCAAAACTTCCCATGTGGCAGCAAATAAAATATTACATTCGTTTGCAAAAAAAAAAAATTAACCAAAACTCCCATTTTAAATATTATAAATTTTAATTCTTATATTAAATATATTGCATTGTTACAACATTTACTAAATATAAAAAACAGTGAAATACTGAAACATGTCGCAGGTTGCGCGAAAAAATAAAATTCAATACTTTAGCAATTGGAATGGCTCAGTTCAAGGAAACGCTGAGGCCGTATCTCAATTGAGAACGCTCTCGCCCAATCTGGCAACAGCACTACTTCCCGCTCTTTTGCTTGGACCCTTGCTTGACTCACCCTAACAGCCAATACTAAACTTTGCAAAATAATGTTAAGCTGTTCCTAATTACAACCGTAATATGATGAGCATATTACCCTCATTATAAATCAAATCAAGACTATAATATAGCTAATTTTCTGTGAACATTATATTGTATTATTTCAGTTTGCTGGGCAAGAAAGCTGCAAAAAATTCTTTTCCAAGTGAATAAACTATTAATCTTAATCATCTTATGTTCGTTGCGGCAATAAAAAAATTCTACAGCAGAATCAATCCTTTCTCATTATCTGTGTGTGTGGGCAGCTTGGCGATATGTTTTAATGTAGGTAGATAGACTTAATTGACATCTGTCATTACAGATGAAACATGTTTCGATAGTCAGGTGGAAACCAGGTAGTGGCAAAAGGATAAGTAGCAAGTTAGTTTACTTGTTACTACTTCTACATGATCTGTGAAAAATTGAATTCTTATATGAAATAGACTATACCTACACCTTTGTGATGACATGGTTGTCACTTAGTTTGCGCCTGGTGTAATATTGCCTAGGTTGGCAGCAGCCAATTGTCAAGGCGCGTGTTCCTCGTATTTTAATTCCTTTTATAGGCCGGTCTATTGTAATCATTTAAACCCTTTCATTTAATAGTCTTTATTTGAGTGTGTAGTATTTAATATTTTAATAATCATGTATTGATATGTAAATTTATTTATTTGTTGGTTATATAAAGTATATTTCGTGTAGCGTATGCATGTTTTGCAATTATCTGTTGCCTGGTTGTCGGGGCCCCCCGTGCCTGAACCTCTAAGGTATAACAGGGGGCTTAAACTCCCGGGCAGTAACAGAAAGGATGACTTGTCAGGTCACCCTTGCTATCACGCCGTAAATTGGTTGCAGTTGAATGCAGCCAATAGAGGGAGATACGCTCCTTCCAATCGCAGTGGGTGGAAGTGCAACCACCTCACCTATCAACAGTGCTTGCTGGGTTTGCCAACTAGTACCACCTTGATGGGGCCAAGGCCTATCCAACCTCTACTCACTCACTGAGTAAATGGGTCCTCTTCTTGGCGGACCAGACCTGCGCACCCTTCATAGGACAAATACATAAATACATGTGGACTCCAATAACAAATAGTACCCACCCATAACAGATATGTGTATACTACATACAAGCAGCTGCAAAATGCAAATACCTTTACCTGGTCATACAAACCTGACCGCCACTGACCATCCAGCACCTACTGTGCAGTAGAACAGCCTGGTACATCTGTCAGTGGTGCTGCCAATACTTCACAGCCACTGCCAGGATCATCTTCGTCAGTGGTGTCCAAATCCGGATCCAGGGAGATGATGAATGGAGGTATGTCAGCGGCTTCGTGGCACTTCCTTCTCCCAGTACTCTGCAATCAGCTTCTCCACGTGGTCGACACACTTTGCCCATCTGAATTCAGTAAGGGCTGTTCCTCCAGGGACATCTCCCCCAAGCTGGGGTATTCAACCACTCCCACCCAGAGTCCAACCCCTGATCAGCACGGCCAAGGCCGGGGCTAATACCACTGATCCCCTGGGTACCCACGATTTATTCTGCACATTGCTATGCGCTGCACACCGCGTTTTCACCCAAGAGAAGCCCAACACCTCCGGGATGCCAGACAATCCCTTCATTGATGCTCCGCCACCTCGAGATCCACTACAAGCCTCAGTTTTGGGACGTGCAGCCGGCTCGCGGGTCATCACCGCTGACGAGAAATACAAATTGCCACTGGAGGCAACCCGTACTCTCGCAGTGACCGATGACCCGTGCACGGGTGGGGCCGTCACTCGTCCAGCACATCGTCCTCACTCCGTCAGCCACAGCGTTGTCCACTATGTTTCCAGCCCTTACCATCGTGGAGGTGGAGATGGATTTGAGTAAGAGAGGCTATATAATCGCATCTTACCCCATTTCAAGGGGATGGGGCTTGACCTGCATCCAAGCTACACCCGCGGGCCAGGCGCATGCAACCCTTCAACAGGTCTCCACCGGAGGGATGAACGAGAAGGAACAGCCGCTTCCCGAGGGTCGCAGCTGCCCCACCAGGCAGAGCCTTACACCCATGACAGGCTGGTTACTCAATTCACCCGTCTGGCTCCACCCCGGCCCCCAGGGCCTGTAGCGTATGCAGTTAGAATATTTTACAGGTAGTGGTCGCTAGGTGCGCTGCTTGTGTGGGTGCATGGCGCGTTTGTGGACGAGGTGTAAGTCGTCCGCTGCCCGGCAAACAAGACGGAGGTGTGACGCGTTGCTGGCACAAGCTCGGGTTTGGCCTGTAAAACGCCACGAGTCACGTACACGTGGATGGTGGTACTGTGCAGTGAAACAGTAATGATGTGGCGATTGTTATGAGTGATCGTTCTTCTTTATGACTGCACATTTGATAAACATGGTTGCAACATATTACGTAATGTAATAAGTCATGTTTTCTGCCGCCGTTGTAATTTGCAGTGTCATAGGTGAAATATCCTCACAGAACTTAGTATTAAGAAGAAAGTGACGTAATTGAACGCATAACCCATTCAGCCTTTAACAGTGGTGTTAAGCACGTGCAAAAAGGTTGGACAAAATAATTTGTGCGGCGTGCCGTGTTGGAGCGGAGCTGCCTGCCATCAGCTGTTTACCATTGAGCCAAGCAGTCTCTGCGGGCACTGCTGTCCGCGACGCAACATAGGAGCAACGAGTACGCTGGGGCTGTGTGATGTCCCCGTTTGCTGATTCTTCCTACAAGAAAAATTTAGCATGTATGAGTGGTTCTGTTTTTGGTTTGCGTGTTGGCGCTGCTTAATTCTGCATGAGAAACATAGCAAGTTTTTTTAATTGTTTCATTTCTACACGTAGCATACTTGTTGTGCAATTGCAGTACACTGCTAACTCTACTGTTAACTGTATCAAATGGCCAATGTATTTTTAATACCACTTCTAAGTGAGTGGTGTGTAATGTCAATTGTATATGTATTTAATTTTTTACATTTTGTGCACCGCTTTAGTCTTTAATTTGGCCAGCATTAAACTTTGGTATGCGCTATACAGTATGCTTTAGTCTTTAATTTGGCCAGCATTAAACTTTGGTATGCGCTATACAGATGTTGAATACAGTGCAAATATCCGAGTGTACGAAATACTCAATAAATTAACCTTGGAATTAAAATGGATGTATGGTGTACACTTTTGCTGTAGAACTGGAACCCTCTGCTTTTTCTGATTTGTGATTACAAGTTGATTTGTGATTACAAATATGGGTGTAGAACTTTTGGTCAATTGCATGAACATTGATATTGTGGCATGCTATTTACACTGGATACCTAACATTTATTTTTTATAAAGAGTTCGCCTTCTACTCCTAAGTTTTTGTATAAAAGTTGGGGTTTGTTTTGAAACGTGAGGTAGCATTGTTTTGCAACGTGAGGTAGCATTGAGTACCCTGAAACCTGTTGGGGTAGAGGGCAGCTCACCTTAAGTAACAGAGTATTCAATTGGGTACATATTGTATTACAAACTTTTTACAATTTGTGTTTTAGGCTCTACCTGTAAATAAATCTCAAATCACACCTATGATAATTTTTGTCAGTTTTAAAGAGTCACACATTTGGTTTTATAGATTGGTGCTGGAATTTGTAAATATGTCTGGAACATTTTTTTCATAATCACTAGAAAAATTATTTATAATTATGTAAGTATTCACCCAGTTATTATTAATAACTTTAAATTGCCTATCTCTACTATTGCGCTTGTTATTCTCAATGAGCGCAATATTTGATGTCTAACCCAATTAAAATTTTTTTTGTATAGCTGTGTCTATATTGGTTACAGTAATTTAATTCGCACAAATTATTTACACATATGCTATCTGTCTGTTGCCATCATTCCAAATGTCTGTCATTCATGTATCCAGTTCAATATTTCGGTCTGTCAGTCTCTTTCTTCACTGTACCATTGCTTGCAGTATGCAGATTTCACTCTTGTTGGTCACCGTCGCCACCACTTGTCACTGTGCTTACTCGTTTTGCTTTGTTTGCACACCTGGCGCTTAGTTTGCTTAATCCTCCAAACTCGAAGCCGTTGGCTCGGACGCCTGTCGAGGCTTAAGAGTCCTGCGCACTGAAACATTTTCTGTGAAATTGTTGTTTGCACGTAAACGCATAGCTCGGTAAACACAAGTTCTGGAAATATAAATTTTTATCGGAAAAGATAAAAAACAACTATCTACGACCCTATTTTCTTTTCTTTTGTCATATTAAGTGTATTCAGGAGAAAATAAATTGTGAAAATGGTTAAATATCACATTTTTAAAACTTGCCTATGCAGTTTCCTTAAGCGGCAAGAGAAAAGTACAAAGATACGGACGTAGTTTAATCTGTGGGTTTTCATTGTGTGTAATAAAACCCTTATGTTACAGATCTAATTTGCACACTACAGCATTACGGCGGAAACACTGCACGCCTTGCGCATAAGAGTGATGAGGCGCTAGGTGTGCGTGTAACTGTTGCCCATATCGCTCCCTCGCTTCTTGACCTTGGACGCGCAGCTACATAATCCCCTTAAGAAGTCTCGCTGGCCCATTCTAGAAGATTCACCGCACCCTGAGTCTTGCTGATAGAGGGAAGGTTGATGAACAGAACGTTCTTTCAACTATAACCCCAGAAATTCAATCAGCCCAATGATGGGGGCACATGAATCCCAGTAGGCTTATCGCAGCGGGACTCCTTTGTAAATCTCCACACACTCCTCGGGTTACTGCTCGCCTACACACGGATGTGCTCACCTGAACAGGATGAGGCGAGGGACGTGATGTAGAGCAGTAAGCATGCAACAATCTCTACAAGAGGAGAGAGCGTATTGGATTTCATTGTAATATTTTTTTTGTTGGGAACTGCAAATAATTTATACACAAATCCTAATAAAATATAACAGATTGCAACCACAATTCCATAATGAGACTGATTATTTAAATTAATCACTACCTCTTTGATATCAATTTCCCATCATGGTACATTCACCATGAAGGCGTTTAATGAAATGACTCTGCAAGTGTATAATTTGTGAATCAACATTGAGCATTTCTTTATCACAAAAGTGTACTTAAAATGTAGCGAACTTTGCGCTGATTATAAAAAAACAAAATTCTTTAAAAACATTAAACTTGACATACACAACGCACTTATAGAAACTCAGGAGCCAGTAAAGGCTGTGAAATGGGACCACAGCTACATGCAAGTTAAACAACATCCAAAAGGCTCGCCGTACATCACGGCCTACATAAGGCGTTGGAAGAGAACATTTAAAACAATAATTAATAAACACAACATATGTTAAAGCCTTAGCTAAATGGCTATAAACATACGCCGCCTTTATTAATGCCTTACAAAACCAATGTCACAGAGCTGTATTTCTTAAAGCTCGGGCCTTTCGTGTCACTCCAATTAACACTAAAATATTTTTAATAACATCTGAAAATATTCTGCGTGCCAATAATCACACTCAATGAAGGAAAACGTGGGTTTGGCAAGTCAACACACTTCAAGGCAGAAGGAAAGAGTAACCAACAAATGTACAGTCAGGCAATGCAAACCTTGACTGTTGAAATACGTTAAGGTTCACACCGGCCATGCTATTCCGGAAACCACAGTACTCGTCAACGTTCATAACAGGGTTTGCACTAGCAATTCAAAACCAGGAACTATTCCACTTGCTCAAGATATTAATGTTTACATAACACTAAGATTTCAAACGATTACAGTTACAATAGCCGGCAATGCAAAGCGGAGAAAATCTCATATTCCCATTGCTCACACTGGCGCTGCTAAACCAAGAACCTACTGCTCCAAACTGCCTTGACAAATTAGAAATAATAACCATACATGACTTTAAAATGAACTCCCAAACAGAATTCAAGAACCCAACTTACATTCTCCGGTAAGGTCAGCTGCCTAACCCACCTTCCAACTTTAGGTACCATTCAACAGGGCACGTCTCCATCAAGCCAGAGATGACGACGACCTACACGAAGTGCACCCAAGCAAAGCTAAAGGAAGAATAGATTGACAAAAAATTTCAAAATCTTCAAGGAACCATCTTGGTGGTAGGGGAGGGCTGGCCAGCGCACACTTGCAGGAGGGAGGGTAAGGCAAAGCCATAGAACAAGGAAACAGGATGGGATACCGAGCACGAAAAAACGGAGGAGCAGTGGTCGGAGGAACTAAGGGCGCTGTCCACGCGCGGCGATCAGCGCAGCAGGATGTGGTTGTTTTGAACTTTTAGCAATTTTTGTAGTGGGCCCTAAGTTGAAAACAATTTATTTGTGTAGTTTCAGTTCATTTGTTTTTTATTATGTGTCAAAAAATTACTGTTACAGCATCTTTTTATTCCTGGATATTGCAACCGTATATAAAATTTAATTAATGTACAAGTTATGTTTTCATAAAACATGTCTGTGGCTCCAGACACCTCCTAGTACTTATATTTTGTCATATTTCAAAAACTGCGCAGTATGTGAAAAGTATTAATAACATTAAATTGTGGCAGAAGAATAAAAAAATATGTTAGCTATGTTTCATTTAATCACTTATTGTTTTTTGGATTATTTAATCAATGAACTTTTAATAGAATATTTATTTGAGCCCTGCATAAGTATGCTTTGTCAAATACGAAGTGTCATACGAAATTTGCACAAGTTATAAACTGTTTTTACATCATGGAAAAGCATTATACTGTCATGTGGATTTCTTTATATCTGGTATGGTTTTTAAATGACAACTGCTTTG
Source organism: Dryococelus australis (assembly GCA_029891345.1). Classification (NCBI taxonomy): domain Eukaryota; kingdom Metazoa; phylum Arthropoda; class Insecta; order Phasmatodea; family Phasmatidae; genus Dryococelus; species Dryococelus australis. The sequence continues at coordinate 52,895,146 of CM057002.1, forward strand.
TTGGCAGCACTGTATCAGAGAAATAGGTGTTTTAGTTCAAAAATAGTGAATTGATAAAAAAATACAACTACTAAGAAGACTGTAGGCTTGTTAAAATTTTGTATATGGCATTAGAGCACAATTAAATTTTTAACATCAACCATATGCTATTCACGGTAAAATGAGCACTTTTGAAGCCCTAGTTACTTTTTTCTTTTAGCCTTATTTTATCCTTTAACCACCTTCTTAAATAAATTGTGCTCTGTAATATTCCACCGCGCTTGGAAGTTAACGTCTATGACTAAAATAAAATATATTTTCTGACTACTCTTCCAGATGTGAGGGCTTTCAAAAGTGCTCACTGTACCGTGAATAGCCTATAAAAGTATTGTTTAGGTTATCATATAACCACAGTGTATACTACTGTACATGGAAATCGCTGCACTCTCTCTCCTTACGTGAAATGCTACTAAACCATCTCAGGCTGATAGATAATAGTACAAATGAGTAGTCTTTCATACATAGAGAATATGTAGTTTAGAATCCACAAAGCTCACGTTCAATTTGGGGTAGAGCTTCCTCTCATGAATATACAGGCAGGGATGGGATGAGACATTTCATCATACAGGTGGCAGATTGTGTCCTGAGGCAAGTACCGTACCACCCCACCATTCTTCCTGCAATTGCACATGTAGATCAGGCAGTGTTTGGGCAGGTGGTTGACAGCGGTGCAGACGTCGTCCAATCATATCCCATGTGTGTCCAATAGGGGACTCCCACCAATGCAAACTGGTTTGAATTCCTTCCGAATATTAGCATATGGGAATTGTATCAGACGATCCTGATGGTTTGCTGGTTTTCTCCGTGGGATCTCCTATTGCCCCTGCCCTTGCTTTCCGGCGCTGCTCCATGTCCACCTTTTTTCACCCTTTGAGATCTTGTTGCTAAGAGTCGCTCACATCTCTCAAATCTGGAGGTATGATGGACGAAAGAATAGTGTCCATATCATGTAGATCCTGTTGGGTGTCGTAGGTTGTTTGAGAACAAGCATTATCATGCTTGGAGGCGTATCCAGGGGGTGGGGGCTGAGAGGGCTGCAGCTCCCTACACCCCCTTCCCCCGAAATGACACTTTTTTAAACCCTATATTACAATGGCAATCATTATATTTATTGATTTGTTATTAACCACTCATATGATTATATCTTATACATCAAAACTTTGTTTTCTGAATAAACGGGGGGGGGGGGGGGGAGTCAGCCCCTCCCCCAGAAAAAGTTTCTGGATACGCCTCTGATCTTGCTGCATCATAGCATTGGGTATACTGCACAAGAATGGCAAAAAATGGGGCCACAAAACCTCATTGACATATCGCTATGCTGTCTTTGTACATTCAACAACCACGAGACATGACCAGGAGTCATGACTGATGGCATTCCATACCATAACACCTGATGTCCGAGATGTATGGCATCCGTGAATCAGTACAGTATCATTGCGTTGTCCACTGCAGAGTTTTGCAACCGTCATTTGCATTTAGATTGAAGTGGAAATCATCAGAGTGTCGCCATTATTCTGTCTAGTTTTGACGTTCCTTCACATGTTGCAGTGAAGTTTCTGCTATGTCACTTTAATTATTTACATTGCATAATTGGTACTGTATGTGGTCTTTATTATATTGCAAATGGATGACACCGTAATGGATGTTGCATGTCTAGCAGTGTATTTGCATGTCCAAGGGTAGAAGTGTGGGAGTGCAGGGAGTAACCCAGGTATGAGCATCATCTACCTACCTCTACACCTCCATGTGCAATTTTTATGTTAGTATCTTGCCTGTGAGAGAATTTTCATGGTTATTATTTCATTTTATTTTGTAATAATGAAAACAAAGGTGTGTGAATGCCCTTCACTATAGGTTGTTCACGGTAAAGTGAGCACTTTGGAGACCCTAGTTACAGCCATTTTTTATCCTTCCTCCAGTTTTGAAAATAAATATAGTTATGTAAGTAGTAAATACAGTGTATATATAGTTCACCGAACTCAGAAGTTAACATCTAAGGCTACAATAAAATATATTTATTGACTAATATTCCAAACTAGCAGACCAGTGCTACTTTGTACACATGTCATTTAGGACTTGGAATCGCTATAGCCACTGCTCTTGGGAAGGAAATGAGGACAGCTCTTACACAAAAATGAAAGGATAAATGATGGAACTTTTTTTCAGCAATGCTTTTTTTATGCAGTCATTAATCCCAAGACAAGTACATCCCTGATCATCATATAGCTCTAGCCACTGCTATCCACTGGGCCACTATGGCTCTTGAGAAGAAAAGGAGGACAGCCCATAGACAAAAAAGAAAGGAGAAACTACGGAATTTTTTTAACGACGCTTTTTTTATGCAGTAATCCTAAGAAAAGCTTTATCCAGTATATATGTACATCCCTGATCATAATTTTTTCCGGAACCGTTGGAGATATCTCAATAAAACAGAGACTACGTTGGTCCTCGGGTTATTATTAATTCTATAGACTGTGTACATTTTATGTCAGTATGTTCAATGGTTTTTGAGTTAAATCCGGTTGGACAGATGGACAGACATGAAAAAAATTAGCATTAGATATGGCTTAGTAATTAATTATACTATATGAAAAAATAATTAAAAGTGGAAAATTCGAAAATCACAGACAGACACTTCTATTTTATTTAGTTGCTTAGATGAGAGGGCTTCAAAAAGTGCACACTTCACCATAAATAGCCTATATCTTAATTATCCTGTACCAAAATTTCTATACCTAAAAGTGGGGCGAAAAAAAAGCATTTTCACTCACAAAAAAACTCATGTTCGAGATGAAGGTGGAAATAAAAATTGGAAAGTCTTTGGTCATGAAAATTTGAATGAAATGCTATTAGTGCATTGATATCACTAAAAAATATTAAGACATTTTTTAAATATGTTTTTCTGAAGCTAGGTTTATTATTAGTTAGCTCAGGCAAGCAGCAGCCCTAGTAAATACTGTAAATGCCATTGCACTTTAGAAGTTTATTAATATGCAGGTAGTATAAGTGGTTTTTGTATTCCTGACAATGTTTTACTGCCATCACAAGCCAATTTAGCTAAGTCAGCTGGTTCGAGTCCAGTCGTGGGCATATGGCATTGATATGATTGATAATGTGTGTGTGCGCGCCTATGAACCAGCATTTATCTTATATTGCAAAGTTTTGGTGAAGAAATAGTCACACTTTTCTTTTATAATTTCAGTACAATATGGATAGTCATTACATAAAGGAGTTGGTGCCTGTCATCAAGGTAGAATACGTTACGGTAAGCAATTTCTTGGTGTAACGTTTTTGGTACTTAATTTAACACGAAAACTTTGTTTTGTGCTATTACGGTACTGTATTAAGAAAACTAGAGGTATAAGGCAAAGTTAAAAATGAGTTTCAACTTTGCTACTTTTAATAGTTCTGCTTCTTTTAAGAGGGTGTGATTGATACACATGAATAAGAGCAGTGAAATCAGCATTCACGGTGCAAGAGATTCTGTGAAAACAATTACATTTATGAAAATTATTTTAAGCTATAGTGTAAGGTTAGATTTCATATTGCCACGGTATGAAATTTCATTATATGCTCAGGTATATTAGCAAATTGTAGAGCGACAAATATGAAGAAATCCTATGGACAAAACAGTCTATTATTGAAATGAAGAGGACAGAGAAGTGATATGATAGCAGACGGCGAGTCACTAAGGAAAGTTTGAATGACAGGCAAGTGATAATCCTGCCAAGGTTTCAGTTTTAAAGGCGTGTAGCAGATTAAAATTCCTGTCTTTACCTGAAGAATGTTATGGACTAATGACGTGTGTTTCTTTCGGCGTGACTCGGGATGTGACAAACCTTCCATGTCAAGGCCAGCGACTATAAAAGCGCGTTGAGCTTCCGAGTCGATGAGTGTCTGGAGTTTGTGCGATTGTGCGGCCTGAAGCGATAGATGGCAAGTGGCGAGAGAAGTGATGAGCGGGAGGGAAATCTGCTACTGCGAGCATCGGTACAGTGAAGAGTGCGACTGGCAGGCTAGACTATTGGAATGGATGCATGAGTGAAAGACATTTCAAATGATGCCAACAGACAGAATGAACATATGTTAATTATGAATATGAGTTAATTGACTTTAACCTAACAGGGACATAGAGGACTGTAATTAGAGTTGAGATATACATTAAATACTGCACTCATTGAGAAATAAAGAGTAATAGTGGTTATTGATTTATTAATCCTGTAAATAATAGCTGTGTGAATAAATCAAAATCTAATTTATTTCTTTTATTTTTATTAAGACCTCCATCTCTCACAAACTCTTGATACGCATCTCAGGCATCCTATGTAACAATATAATTATGGACATAATATTGAAAAGTACAAAATCTAAATATAATTATAACCAACTATAAAATTTTCCCACGACAAGGCTAGCTTTCTGCAGTTTTAGCCCGTATTCATGCTTGTTTAGGGCATTATAGTGTAAGAGAACTCTGAGAGATGACAGGCACTATGCGCACACACATACACATACATACACACATCCATGCACACAGAGAGAGAGAGATTAATTTCAGAAGTTCATCACAGTTGTAGCATTTGCTTCAGATAACTTAATCATATTTCTTACAAAGAAGTATTGTGAAACCGCAAATGTAAATAGTGTTTTATAATAAACAAGAATAGAGAACAGATTTTTTTTTCTGTCTGGCAGATAAGAAATACAGATCACTTGCAGAGTGGTGGATGAATAAAATCAAAGTATGTGTTTATCTTCTTGTGTGTAATATAATATCAACATTATATATAAAATATTTCAACACTGTTACTGACACCTTAGTACTTAGAAGATTTGATGTGTGTTTGTTATAGAAATGTTGAGGTGAATAACCATTGATAAATATTAATGTTTTTACACGATGTTAAGCATGTATGTGAAGCCACAATTAATTTATCTCAGTCTTTTTTTTTTAAATATTATTATTGTCTGGATTGTAGGTCGTTCAAATTTTTATAGCAACAAATTGTATATGCAAATCATAATGCAGTAGCTATGAGCCCGCAGGCAAACTGCAGACATGAGGAGTGATTTTTGAAGAAACCATGGAAAATTGAAATCGGGAAGGACGGCCGGACTAAGATTCAACCTTGGTCCTCTTGAATGTGAGTCCGAAGGTTTACCACTGCATCACTTCACTCAGTTTGAGCACGTGAAGTGTAGATACAACTTCAGAACAGAGAGTGCATTGCTGAATTGAAAAAATGTGCTGGTGACCACTTTTCAAGATGAGGAAGGTACAGGATGCAGGTCAAGAGTGGGCAACAAAGCTTCAAAGGTATATGTGGAGGGAAAAACCATGCATATTTATCGGGGAACTTACCTGGCAGTTTGTTTGTAATGCAACCATTTCTGACCATCTACAGCAAATAGGTAAAGCGAAAAGAAAAATGGACAGGTTGGTACTGCAGGAACTAATGGACTGTCGCAAACGGCAGTAGGTGGACATTTGCATGACCTGTCGTTTCATCACCACGTCGAGACTCTATACAAACGTACATACTGTGATGATGTGTGTGAAAAGTGGATTCTGACAATATTTGCAAGTAAGGTTAGGATGTTGATGAAACTCACACACACACTTTCCAAAATCAAGATTGATGCCACACGAGGTTTTGCTGGTAGAGTAGTAAACAGCATTGGTTTTGTTCATGAATGAAATAATTAATGTTTTTTATATTGTCAATACATAAACATCAACATATACTGTAGTTTTTTGTATCAAAGGAAAAGTTTTAGTGTATTTATTATGTAGGGAATTCACTACTTCTTTGTGTTTTAGTGCATGAATTCCATCAAGTTCACTCAGGTAAAATACTATTAATGGTTAGCACATGTTTAGGTTATTGAGTCAGCTGTGTCTTAGGGAATAGAGAAAGTTAATGTGTTTCAGTATGGACTCCAGGTTACGTGGATAATGGAATTGAGATAGCAAGATGTAGATTGTTTATCACACCTACAGTCAGTCTGCAAAATGGTGCAGATATTTCATCTTCATACAGTGGACGTTGTGTCAGCAAAGACTAGTGACTATACACATAAGAACTCCCGACACATGAGGCATGTCACTTTTTAAAAATATGCATGTGTCTGGATTGCTAGAGTTCTGTTGACAATTACTGTTGTAATTCTAATGAAATAGTGCATCAAATATTTGATGAAATAGTGCATAAAGTTGGTTTATTTGGTGTTAGGTTTTCTTGGTTATCGCAATAGCTTAAGTTTGTGAAGTTTTGGTAGTGTGCATCTCAGTTGACTGTGGAGTAGAATGCAAAGTGTATTCTACAAATGGTGAATGCGAAAAAGAGCATGTAGAATTTTGCATTATATTTTTCTTTCTCTATATTAATTAATTAATTTTGTGTAGTCTGCAGGCAAGCATGAATTACTTTTAGTGTAGCATGCCTATTTTGTTATTCTCATGAATGAATAATTACTGCTGTGAAAACAAATTACCTCCTTAAACTTGGAGTGAATAGAAAGTAGTGACAATGCTGTTATAATGTGTACTTGCAGTGGAAACACCAGTTACACAGATTATGGCTTCTGTTTTATGTTTTTACTGCTTCCTGCAAGTGGTTCTTTCATTTTGAGGAAGAGATTGTAATTACGCAGAAGATCCATCACAGCGAAAACAGTGTGACACTGTGATTTACCATAAAAGATTATAAGTTTTTGACACGAAATGCAGTCCCTTTCTCCTGAGTGTGGGATGTAGTGTTCCAAGAAGTTGTAGCAGTAAGTTGCATTGACAGCTTACCTGGTTCAGGATTACTGCAGGAATGATACGTGCCACAATGAACATCACCTTCAAGCATGATTCATACGAACAAACCCAGGTTTCATCTGTGGTGACAGCTGTTCCCAGGAAGTCGTCACCTTTCTTCTATTAGCGGTTCAGCAATTCCAGCGCAGGTGTATAGCGATGCCATTGTTGCACCTCAATGATTCAATAGGGAGTCCAAAGTGTTGCAGTTTTGCAAAACCAAATAAGGATGTCTCGCAGAATATGGAGCAGTGTTTTGTGGCATTCCCATACCTCTGCGGGCAAGTCACACGTATTCTGTTGGCGATTCACATCCTGCAGGGAAGCAAGGAGCTAAGTTGTGTTGTTTGTTAGGTGTAGTCCTGAACTGCATTCCTGCCTTAACGAATTACCTTCACCCATTGTGCCACTGTATGTTAAGGCAATGCTGCATGACCACAAGCTTCACATAGTCCCTGAAAACAGAGCTATTCACTCCGACCATCCACCACTTCAGTTTTAATCCACGGACATTTTTTTTTGTAAACATATTGATACAAGACACCGGAGGGGTGTATCAGAGTTTGTGAGGGATGGAGGTCTGAATAAAAATAAAATAACTAAATTTTATTTTTAATTTATTCACACAGCTATTATTTACAGCATTAAACTATCTGTCTCCACTATTACTCATTTTATTTCTCAGTGAGTGCAATAGTTAATGTGTATTTCATGTCTAATTAACATCCTTCTTAATGTCTCTGTTTGGTTCAACTCATACTCATCATTAAACTCACATTCAGTCTGGTGCCACCATGCATCCAGTTCAGCCTTCCACTCACTCTTCACTGCTTCGATACTAACAGTCGTAGATTTTCTTCTCGCTGGTCACTTCTCTCGCTACTCGTTGCTCGTCATCTATCGTTTCAGGCTGCTCAATTGCCCAAACTCCAGACACTTATCGACAGCTCTGAGGCCCGATGCATTTTTTTTCTAGTATCAGCTGACCTTCATCTGGAATATTTCTCGCACCCCGAGTCATGCTGAGAGAGACAAGGTCAATCATAAGCAGAAAATTCTTCAGGTAAACACAGAAATTCGATCTGCCAAAGGTCAGGGGCGTGCGAGCCGCAAAAGGCTTATCACGGTACCAGGCGGAAGAATGTGTGGCGACAAACTTTGTAATTAATAACCCTGATAGGATTATCACTCTTCTGTCATTCAAACTTCCCTTAGTGACTTGCTGCCTGCTAATCATATTCTTACTCTGTCCTCCTCTTCCACTTGCTTGCACAGGTTAGGTCAGGTCAGGGGAAAGTGAGCGCATAACAATATTGTTGGGGTGCTTCCACCTTCGCTTCTACTTCACAAAACTGTATTATCTGGCTGAATAACACACAGCTGTTCCACTTGCCACGCTTCCTCATCTAACTTTCCCTTATCAGCAACAGAAACCTTGTGGCTCTGTGAATCACACTTCTGACATGTCAGCAGTGTTGCCACTACTTTTTATCCTACCCAAGTATTTTAATAATTGCATGTTCGTCAATATAACATTAAAATTTTTTCTTGCAGTAATTATTTTAAGCATGACCTGCTAACTAACTTAGAATCTTCATTTGCTAAATATTTCAGAACGTGCAGAAAAATCTAAAGTGAGTATTTGATAGTTTAGAAGTCAGGATATTTTTTTGTTGGTATGACTTCTGTGATGTAATCTTTTTTGCACTGATACATGTATCTGTATAATAGATTCTACTGATATTGAATTAGATTAATTTTGAAAACATATGTAGCTCAAAGTTTTTGATTATGACTGATAATCTGTTTGATTTTGTTCCTGGAGGTAACACAAAATGATGCATTCCTTAAGGAAGCTGAAGAAGAGGAAGAAAAGTGTTTCGAGGTAATTTATTTGATAAACTGTAGTATCTACCAATAATTACATGGAATAATACGGGGTACGATAAAGTAGCATTTTTGCATAATTGCAAACAAAACTTTCCATGGATTGGCAACAGAGCTTTTTTTTTCTTATATTTTGGGACTACTTTCCCTTAGTTTTTTTCAACTATTATAAATTTTTACACTAAATGGCTGTTTTTAATGTGTTATTTTTTATTTCCAATAAAAATATTTATATGTAATTTTTTGCTGGATTGTTTATATTTCCACTCAAAAAATGTTATCAGATTTTCTAATTTAGTCAGCTAGAATTGTTCTTCAGAAATTTGGGGAAGAAGTACAAATTGAACCACTGAAATTTCAAAATGGTGTTGTCAATGACTAAAAACAGTACAAAATCTCTTTCTAATACTGGTTCGGAAGTTTAATAGTAACGTGATGATGGCATCAGGACTGATTGATCAGAGAGCTAAATGATATATGTTCCAATGTAAATAGATTAGTTGTGGTGTAGCATAATCTCTTATCTGCGTCAAGCAGATAAGGCTCGATGAAAAAGAGAGCAAATATAACTAGTAGATGTGAGCAGTATTCTTGACGCTAATCAATGAATAGTGTTGTTTAACAAGTATCTTGAAAATTCTAAAGTAGAAGTAGCTAGTTTGAAAGAATATTTCTAGAGTTTTAAGAACGATGCAAACGTAATTAGCAAAGTATTAAGTAAGACTAAATGCATAATCTAAATAAGTTATTATGGACTAAAGTTTAGGGTAAGACGTGTGTTGAAGATGTAACATAAAGATGTCCAAAGATTAAACAAGCTAACGTGTAGGCCTACTAGAAAGTAAAGAGGTAAAAAGCAAGAAATAGTCTTTGGCCTACTGTAAATAACATGTTTGATAAGTAAAGTATTGGGAAACTTGTTTAAGTTATGTAGAAAGTTCAAAGTGTTAAATATGTATCCTTAGACTGTAAGTAGTAATTACCAGGCAGTGACCTGCTGCAAAATAGTTTTTCTATGTCGTCGTAAAATTATTAATTTATATTAGCATTAAAATTTTAACTAGTTAAGAAGAGTACCATTGTGTGTTGTGCCAGTGACCATGTGCCTCTTTTATATTCTAATAGATTGTATCGGATGCTAGCGGAACTTATACTTAAGATTACTTGTATAATCAAGAACTCACATTTTCATAAATTATAACACGTAGAATTTGTTTTACCGTGCGACAGCGCTGGCATAGGGTAATGCCAGTTAAAAGCATTCCCAGCAGGTACCATGGAAAACACACCCTTTATTGTCCTTGCTAGTGGGACTATTGATTAATACACTTGTTATCTCGAGGCCAGATTAGTCGAAGTCAGATAAAATGCTACCAGCAACTGGACCTTGATGTAAAAGTCCTCCTATGGAAGCATCCTCATAAATTTGTGCTACGAGACAACGTAGTCTGGTCATGCAACAATCAATCTGGAGCCAAGTGGAGGATCTGGATACCGAATGATGTGCGCGCTGATATCTGCCAGCACCACCATGACCACCCTGAAGTGGGCCACCCAGGCATACTGGAAATTCTAGCTGACGTCAGTACACGCTACATATGGGACAGCATGAGCAGGGATGTCCGCCAGTACGTCCACGGCTGCACAACATGCTGGAGAAACAAAGTCTATCCCATGAGCCAAACAACGGCCAAACCTCGCAGACTGCATACCCCATGGACACACATAGCCGCCAATTTGTTGGGACCCTATCCCCGCAGCACTAAGGGAAACTGGTACCTATTGGTTGTGATGGACCTATTTTCCAGGTGGATAGAAGCCTTCCCTCTTCCAAGCCAAGAGACCCACCACATCATTAAAAATTTCAACAATGAAATTTTCCTATGCTGGGGCTACCCACAGAGTATTCTTACTAACAATGGGACCCAGTTCACTAGCAATAAGTGGCTGCTAGCCTGCCAAGAATGGGTAGCTGAGACCTGAACAACTCCATCATGCCACCCTCAAGCCAACGCCACTGAGTGGAAGAACCAGGAGCTCAGTAAGAGCCTCAGACTCAGTGTGGGGGCTGATCGGAAGCACTGGGATCGCCACATTCCCAAAATTCTCTTCGCTCTGTGACGACGCACAAACAAGGCAATTAACTCCAGCCCCAGCCAACTCCTGAGCCAGACACTACAATGCTCAGAAGATTGGCAATGGGAGAGCGAACCGACTGAGATGCCTCATTCTGAAGATATTCATTTAGCCGCCCTGGCCCGGACCAAGGGACACCCAAGAGGCGTACATAGAGAAGAAATACCCACAACCACGTACTGGCATATGAGCCTTTGAAATGGGCAAAGCCATCTTGCTACGCAGCCACTCCCTGAGCAGAGGCAACAATCAGTTCAGCGCAGGTCTAACTGGAAAGTGGGAGGGCCTCTATAAGTTAATGGGATGCCAGGAAAGTATATACTGGACCGAGTATCGCTGTGGACAAATACGCAAAGCCACAAGGGGACAAATGAAACCCTACCGCAGAGAAACCCCCGAGTCCGAAGTACACACCGCCACCTCAAGTATATCTGAAATGCCGGACAACGGGGAAGAACCTGCTATATACGCCACTCCAGAGGAAGAATGGTCACTGCAACCTAGGGAACGAGCTGATGAAAAGCAAAACAGCCAGAGAACCACCTACTTCATGTCTACGCAGGTGAAATTCCCAATACCGCAAGCCAAAGTATCTGTATGAACGCTGCCTTCTACTCCTACAGAATTCAAAAGGAACTTCGCTAACCGATCCGGCAAGTGGACTCAACGAACTAGTGTATTACCTTGGCAAAGTCCTTTGGATAGAAATCCATGCCTTCGACGGCCTCATCCAAGCCCCATCACCAAGAGATTTCAAGATTATAATACAGTCAGTGCTCCTGAAGCCATCACCTCGACCGGTAACTCCAGCACCATCAGCTCCAGCAAGCCAACTCAGCGAGAAGACTGCAACGCTGAACGTCATCGTAGCCGCCGCCAAGACGCAGTCTCCCACAAGCGAGTCATCTGCCAGAACTGCCAGTCAAAATGAGGCCTTTCTCAGGGTCACTGTTCAGCTAGTACCATCAGCTATGATCTCCCCGAATCGCACGGCCACCCTGCCAGCAGAGTGGCCGCCCAGCGCCGAGGCCGACTCCCAGGCCCTATTTCATGGACGTGAAGGAGGACCACCAATAGGCACTATCGAGACGGAGGTCACCACCCGACCTCTGACTCAGGCATCTCTAATCGGAGGAGCCGGCGAAGAGTTCCCTCCACTGCTACATACAACTGGTCGTGACGTCGCCTGATGCCACGGCCATTCTCACGGGTAGGACATCTCCGAGACTCCAGCATCACCTAACATCCTGGTCGTTTTCACGACCACACATCCCAGACAAGGAAGAACCAACAATGAGTCTACAGCCGAAGGGGTAGCACAAGATAATAAGACGACATGACTACCCCAGAAAGTCTTCAAGACTTCAGCGTCGCCTGACGCCACAGCCATTCTCATGGCCATTACCAAGTCTACATCTGACGGGGCAGCACAAGATGGTCAGAAAACAAGTCTGCCCCAGACAGTCGACGGACGAGGGAAGAAGAGGTGCACGCCGTAGAGCCCGAGGTCATCGCCTGAACCTCGGCTCCATTGACTGCATCCAAGGGAGTGGTATCACCAACAGAACCACCACTCCCGCCAACAATGCAGACAGCAGCGCAGGTGCCAGTATCAGTATCTGAGGGGGTAGGTGATGTAACCTCCAGACTACCCCTGACGGCAACGGAGCCACCCGACACTGGAACCAACCAGACCTCCATCTTTGGAGGAAGAGAGGGGTCACCCATCAGATCTGTTCAGCCAGAAGTTACTGCCTTAACCCCAGCTCGAGTTCAAAGGACCGAGAGGGTAGGCCACACAGTGTACAGACTACTTCTGATGGCAATGGAGCCACCCGACACCAGAACCAACGGGAGCGACCTGGGGGTCACTACCCGACTTTTAGCTCTGGTCCCAACAACCGAGGGGGTAGGCCATGCAGCATCGAGACTACCCCTGACAGCACCGCAATTCACCGATGAGCATGACAACACTGCCGCAGTCCATCCCCCAGCACCTATAAGTTAGCCCTCGACCATTACTGGGGACGGCCACACCACAATGGCCGACTTTCCACGTCAAGTGCAGCCGCCCCGCGCCTGCCAGGTCAGCTCAGTACCAGGCAGGTACTGAGAGGCTCCCTGGTGGCCACCTGTCCGCTTCACCTGGCCGAATCTGCAGTATGCACCACCACGTAAGTGAGGGCAACCACCGGAGATGAAGAGAATGCCGAAAACAGTGAGTGAAAGTGCCACACTCAGATAAAGTTAAAAGACTGATAGCATTTATTACACTATCCCACTTTAAAAATTAATAAACATGTACCACCGACATATACCTCTCAGTAAACAATGCAGTTACATAACTATAAACTTTTTTCTGGACGCTTAACTTAAGCGTAATGCTCTCATCAAGATTTTAAGGTAATCCGCCTTTTTGCAGCCATATCTGCTGCCATATTATGTGACTTGTCAGTGTGTTAATGGCCTGTTAATTGCCATGTATAAAGTTTTTTACGTAAACACTTCGGACATGTTAGTGACAGTGCCACGTATTATGAAGTGAGTGTACAGAAAATGTCACGTGTGTAAAAACATTGGAAGAGGCAGATTTCTTGTCTGAAAGAAAAAGGACAGAAATGTTAAAATTTTCTGAGTATGGTAACAACAGTTTGTGGAAGACATTTAACTTTCAACTTACTTTGCTTTGTTTAGAATCATATCAAGAAAATGTAAATATTTTCTTTGCATTGTGTACAATCAATTTTCACTTTTTCTATACTTCAAAGCAAATTTAAGATCATTTTAAATAATGTAAATAGTTTTGCATTTTAATAATTTATTCTTGTTTTGTGTAGAATCACTTCAAGAAACCTCAAGCCTTACTGATTATGAAATAATAATCAACAGCAATTTGTTAATTATCATGTTTTGTATTGTGTAGTCACTTCAAGAAATCACAAACCTAACAGACACATTCTAAACCAAACAAAAGGTTGTGATGAAATTTGCATAATGTATATAACTGCCAGTGACTTGTGTTTTAAAAGGGTATTTTTTCATGTTTTTATCGGGTGGTGGTGTTTCGCACGCATTGTTTGTTAGTTAACTTCACTGCCACAACACTAGTTTGCCAAGTTTAGCAGTCTGCTGAGTCCACGGAAGCACTCAGTTTTATTAAACCCCTTGGCTTTCTTTTACACAAGTTATATTCTTGCTGTGCGACACATAGGTGACCAGGGCAGAGGTCACATTTAATTCTCCGCACCAGGCAGTCACAACAGGATAACTCGCTGACACAAGCCTTATGAGTGGTCTTTGTGCAATTTTTATTATTTCATTTTATTAATTGCAACAATTACATTCATGTTTTTACTCCCCAAGAGTCGAATTTTATTCCGTGTGCCGTCCACTATGTCTTTGCATTCTTTTCACACGTTCAACTCTGTAACGTTTTATTGCACACATCCAAGCCTTACCACCATTCTTTATTCTTGTAGGATGGCACACATTAAGAAAGAAGACTCACTTTACACCAGTTCCGGGATCTGTTTCGGGAAATGACCTCGCACAACCCGAGAAGAGCTCACGAAAAAAGAAGACACCGAGCTTTGTTCACAACCTGGCACAGCTGTACGCCAAGGAGGAAGAGAGAAAATGCCAGTTCACCAGGCACAAGAGAGAGAGAGAGAGAGAGAGAGAGAGAGAGATAGACACATATATATATATAGACACACACACACACACACACACACACATATATATATATATATATATATATATATATATATATAGAGCCAGCCAGCACTTCGAAAAAAACAAATAAAAAAGTCACGCACCGCCTGCAGCCACAACCTCCACGCTTAGCTGACTTCATTGCTCAAGGTCCAGCAGAGAGAAACGTACAGAGAAGAGGCAACTGCAGAAGCCAACCGGGAGAGAAAAAATTCTTCTTGAGGGGACAGTTCTCATTCCCTCAAAACAATTTCTTTCTCGTCTCGTTCCTTCAGGGATGAGCCAACAGAGAGGAGGCGAATTGATGCATCACATCTTTTCAGTAATGATTAAACGACTTCGCCTCATCAGTGAGCAAGCCTTGCTGCTCGATTCTATGGAGTTTTCATTGTTACAACGCATCACGAGACGCAATATTGTACTGTTCACCGGTCGAGCCACCGAGGGTATGCATCTAAAGTATTTCAGTACCACAGCACGTCTCCAGATGGCTCTACCAGTATGTTCCACCGCATCTCGATTCTCCCAAGCTGGTGATATATAGCTGTATGTACATTGTAATGGTGCAAATTACATTGATATTATGGGAACATAAAATTTGCTTGTTGTGGTTTGTGAGGGAGTGTACTTGTTTTCAGTATTTCAAATGGTTTAGCAGTGTTAGTTCTGTGAGTATTTGCTGTGGTCTAAAGTCATTGTTTCAGTAGAGTCAGAAATATGTGATAAGGACTGTTAGACATTCAATGGTGTTATTTTCTAATATATTCTGGAATATGCATTCTGGAAATGCAGTTGGTTATATTTAACGCAGTTTGGATCACGTGGGAAAGAGGTTACTACGGGGTTCGCCCCTGTGTCTGAAGGGATTCTTTGTATTGCACGATGTCCCTATTAAGTAGTGGTCGGGCAACACAGTATCAGCAACACCACGTGATGATGTCCTTATTTACGTATGTCGGTAGCTGGAATAGTTAGAAAGACAGTACCATGCATTAAGATATTGTGGGACAAAGTTAGATAAGCATAGGTACAAGATAATTGAGCGGAATGACACATGAGGATTCTACAACAAGGTAACCAACTTCTCTGTTCGTACATTATCATGCTCATCATCATCATCATCATCATCACCCGTAATTATAGTTCTATTGCATGATAAAGTTCACAGTTGGTTACGTATTCTGTTCCCTCCAAAACCAAGCCAATAATTATATATTTAAGTTTATTTTTCATAAATACCTGACTATATTAGTCACCATTGATTAATTTGGTAAGTGTTAGTGTGGAGTGGTTCTATATTGGGATTACAGGTGAAAGTATGCTAGTGATTGGGACTGTGAGGCTTAGAGTTGGTACGAGTGCTGTCCATTTGGTACACAGCCTCGGGATAACTTCCAACATAAACACCATACTGTTTTTTTTTTTTATATTTTGAAAGATTAATTGTGTATTAGTGACAAAAATTCAGAGCAGTATCTGTAAATGTTGTGTGTTGTAGGAATTACAGTCTTTTAAAAGAATATGCCTCTGTTTAAAAAATACAATTCAAAGAGTGGAAACAAAGTACACTCTTTTAATGTCAAGCATTAACGTTTCCAAATGTCTAATGATTTTTGAGAATTGCCAATAGACATAACGGTTTGAACTGCAGGCAGTTTGTTTGGTAGAGGCCACTTGATTCAGCACATAAATATACCCTGAATAACTAGAATTGGTTTTTGCATTGTTTATTATGATTTTAACATGTAGTTAATGTGAAGTGTGTTGATGTATGTTTGCAGAACTTATGTAGTTTTTCAACAAAACAAGAAGCTCAGGGAGATATCAAGAATAATGTGAGTATTGTGCAGAATACTTCAAAAAATATTGAAGAATTTTTGGCACCAGGTATATTATCCCAGAAGAATTACATTTGTAATGTGTGTAACTTGTTTTCTGTGTGACAAGGAAAGCATTGCATTTCATCAGGTAAACTGTAGCAAATTGGCAATTGTTTTGAAGGACTGCAAAAAGGGTAATGTTGACGTAAAAAGTAATTATATTTCAAAGGATACTGAAATACACAGTGAACCATATGTATGCAATGAATGTGGCAAGGGTTTTAAAAGAAGGCTTAATCTTGTTATTCATGTAAAAATTCACATGCACGGGTATTCATGTACTTGTGAATGTGGTAAATCATTTGCTTACAAAAAAAATATCCCTACACACATGAAGATTCATTCAGGTGAACGATCTTTTGTGTGCAAATATTGCAAGAACTCTTATATTAAAAATAGTGATCTCACAAGACACTATAATAGTCATTTAGAGACACCGTTGTTTACATGTCCGCACTGTAGCAAGTCTTTCCACTATAAATACACTCTTGCTCGTCATATTAAAATACACTCAGGGGAGCGTCCATATAGCTGTAGTCAGTGTGGTAAAGCCTTCGTAGATAAAACACATCTTGTTTTTCACCTCAGACTTCATTCTGGTGAACGCCCCCACGTGTGCAAAAAATGTAAGAAATCCTTTGTAAGGAATAGCGACTTGATAAAGCATTACAAATGCCTCCACTCTAAAGACCGGCCATTTGTGTGTGGAAAGTGCGGTAAATCCTTTGCATTGAAGTATTATCTTAGAACGCATATAAGCTCCTGTTGTGTGTAGATATGTTTACATGTACAAATTGCACAAGATCCCATCATAGAAAATAATAGGTCACTCCCATTGCAGGAAAAAAAAAAAAAAAGTACGGTCAGCATTAGCAAAATCCATTCGGGGAAAGTTTCATTTTTATAAATCATTAGGTGCATTGTTGTTAGTAATTATTTTGACAAATTAACTATTCACAGTAAAATATCAGGCAATTTAATATAGCCTCTTACATTGTACAAACATTTAAAACAAACCTGGCAAATACAACGATAGTGACACACACTAACTCCAAATTATTTCTCAACACCCTCCCTATTTGGAGCGAGTCCTTGAAATGTTGAACAGAAGTGAAATTTATCTTTCTCCAGCAGTTTGGTAAGAACATCTACAGTACTTAGTTGAAACATGTTGCAAATTTATTTCACCTCTCTAAATTATTTTATGGAGGAAGTGGAGACGCACATCAATGGATTTTGTTCTGGCTTTGTATATTCCATTCTGTGCAAGTTTTTGAGCACCATAACTGTCTGCATGAAGTAATACTGGCTTCTCAGCAACAGTAGGAAATAACTCTGTGGTTAATCCTCTGAGCCATAAAGCTTCCTCAGTTGTCACTGACATATTCAAGTATTCAGCCTCTGTTGTTGAAATTTTTGTGTTGCCCATGAGACAGCCGAACTATTCTTCAAGAACACATCATACCCTGAGACTAACCACTGTTCATCTTGATCGCTTGCCCAGTGCGAGTCACACAGTCCTTCTGACGTCAAAATTCTTATTTCCAATCAGCAGTTCTTTTGAGGTATCTCATGATTCGTTCAACTGCTGCCCAATGAGCTTTGCCTCAATTTTGACTGAATATACTTAAGTAGATTTACTGCAAAGTTTGGGTCTGGTCACTTGAGTAGCATAAAGAAGGCTTCCAACAGCTTCTTGATACCCAACATATATTAGTAATTTCATCAGCATCTTCTTGTGTTTGTGGTGATTGCTGCTTAGAGAGTTTTTCACCACAATACATAGGTGCGTAAATTCAGTTACAGTCCAGCATGTTTAGTTTTTGTAACACTTTTTCAAGGTATCCTTGCTGATTGTCCATATTTTTTTACTTGGTCTGTCGCAAGTAATTTTAAAACCCAGAACATATCTTAATTCTCTCATGTATACCATCTTGAAAGAGTTGGTTAGATGTCTTTTTATTTCATTTTTCATATTTTCATCATTAGAAAATAGCAAAATGTCATCAGAGACTGCCAATATTAAAATATTCTCTTCAGTGATCTAATGATAGACACAGTTATCAAAATCAGACTTGTCTCGAATTGCTCTTCTTTAAGCTTTAATCAAGTGTAGTGTTCCGCACTCTGCTGGCCTCTTTAAGTCCGTACAGACATTCCTTTATATGAAAAACCTTATTGTTTTATCTTAAAAACTTAGGCCTTAACCATGTATATGTATATTTTCTTCAAGGTTTCCTTAAAGGAAAATAGAAACAGCATCCACTTGTTCGATATCAAGTAATACGCTGCTACTAATGCAAGAAGATATCTGGTGAATAAGTCTCTTCAAAATTTACGCACGTCCCTCTCTTGAGTCAAGTGGTTAGAGCGCTGACTGCCCTCCCGATTTCAGTAGATGATCCTATGTGGTGTGTTCTCTACTGGTTTAGCTCGAGGGGTCATGGTAGGTTAGAATAATGTTTTCCCCAGCATTGTCCATCCTGAGTATCTTAATTTTCTCGCCTATCATATTCTTTGTTAATTGTTAAATTTGTTAAAAATTTTTTTAAAAATTGGTCTTTTGTCTTCAACAAGTAACAAACTGCTTATGACTGAAATCATCTAAGAATATCAATATGTACCTTGAACTGGCAAACTGTCTACCTGTCAACACACGTCTGAATGTACTACCTCTAAAGGCTTACTTGATTTTGATTGGCTGCCTTTAAATGACAACCTTTGACTTTTTCCAGATGCACTAACCTCACATACAAAATTGTGAGTATTTTTATTTGAAAAATCAATACCATGTACCAGTGTATTTTTAAGTTTGTTTAGATTCGAAAAATTTATATTTTCCATTGTTTAGAGCCAAACGTATTCCGTATTAGAATGCAGCATAGTAGTTTCAGTGTTAAAGGAAATCGTATGTAGCTCAAAAAGATTATTTTCCATAGATACTGATGCAATTACGTACTTTGTTTGCTGCATTTAATACTAGTGCACTTTCTGAATCAAATCCACTGTATTTCCCTTATTTACTATTTGACTTAGTGATAGCAAATTAACCTTCAGTTATTATTAATATAATAGACATTTTTTATAATCACTTCAGATGGGTGGCCTGACACAGTAAGCAATTGGTAATTGAACATCTCCAGCAGAGTTTGTAATCATTTGTTCAATATTTGCTGTGGCTATTGTCAAATTTGCTGACTGTCTCTCACTGATTAGCATTTTTTTATTCATTGTCAATTCTGCATAACAGCCTGAATCAAGAAATCTATTGTTTTCGGTATTTGAACTTTAAATCGAAAAAGCTGAATGACAAATTTCTTTCAACATTATCATAATTTTCTTAGCTGTTTTGTTGTATATTGTGTATGCTGCTGCAGCCATGTAACTGAGTTGCCCTCACATAAATGGCAGCTGAATTCCTTGCTGTAATATTCTGTTGATACAGTGTGCTGTGAAGGAACTGGTCATCAGTTCTGGTCTGTAACAATGTAACATGAAATTGTAGAGTGTAATGGGGTACACTGGCTAATTTTGGTCTTTATTTGTGACATATGCCCAATCTAATTAAAGATAGGGATACAAGACAGTTACAAGCTGTGGTAACACTATGCTGTTACTAATCAGGGTTGCAACAATAGGAGAGGGCAAGGGTATATTGCCTCCCCTCTGAATATTTGGAGGAAGGGCAAGAGGGGGCGAAGAAAATATTGAATCATATCCAGTCCTGTTAGAGTTTGTGTGAAAGATTGCAGAAAGTTGACAAGTAGTATCCACAAAATCTCAACCAGATTTGAAAAGCAGAAACATATTTTGTGCCTTTTGTGTGTTTATCAGTTTTTGATTAGACAGAAAAACTGAGTGTTGTGTTGAAGTACAAAACACAAACGTACTTGCAACACTACAATATCTGCCAGCGAAACGTGATTGCGCAATCGCGTGGAAAGTGTCATCATCCTGTGTGTGTGCCTGTCAACAAATACTACACTGTTAGTAGAATTGATATATTTTTGGTACCTAAAACAGCTTCAATTAATTTTCTTACCAATAGGGGATAAAAAATTTACCCCATTCTTCCGCACTTCCTTCACACAAGCATGTACCTAAACGCGTCCAGCATAAAAGTCCTGCATGAGCCAAGTAGTTTGCGACAAATGAAAGACTTGCGTAGAAAGATATAATATGAAGTTGTGAATTGTATGATAGGAGAAGCTGATAACATCTTTAAACAACCAGGATTCGAGAAATATTGTACACTTGAAAAAAACTCCTTCGCCTTACATAATAGAGTGAAGAGGTACTGTATATATATGCAGTTTTCAATTAACGTGATTTTGACTTATTAAATCTAGTCGCTAGCTGGAAATATATGGCTGAAATCCAAGTCTCAGTACTGCTGCAGCCGTAGCATCTTAGTTTAAAGGAATGCAACATGAATTACGTTGTTTATTTGCATATAAAAATTAATTTGTTTGCTGCTGGTTATTCATATCTCATCAACTACTAC
This sequence comes from Dryococelus australis, assembly GCA_029891345.1. Lineage (NCBI taxonomy): Eukaryota > Metazoa > Arthropoda > Insecta > Phasmatodea > Phasmatidae > Dryococelus > Dryococelus australis. The sequence continues at coordinate 52,916,111 of CM057002.1, forward strand.
TACTAAATGGCCTTTTTTTTTTTTTTTTTTTTTTTTTTTGCTTAGGAAGCTGAAAAATTATTTGCGAACTACTGTATGTTAAAATAGTCTGAATAATTTGTTCTTATTATATTGCTAAGAGGAAATGGTGGATGAAGTAGAGTTTGTGAACATAAATAATATTGTGTGTAACTGTTCGGCAAAGTTGGGTAAAACTGAATGAGTACATGTCAATAGGCTATTGTTTGTGTTACCAAATAGCTGTAATGACAAGAAATATGATTGTGCAATTTTCATTTGAGTCTGATGTGATACATTTTTACCTTATACATAATTAAATAATGAATGATGTGCCAGGGTTTTTCAGTAAGTATATTAGTTTATTCGCAGTTTGCTTAGTAGTATGCTATTAATTATATGAAACACCCTATTACTAAACTAAACTAAACTAAACATTTTGTAAACAGTGTGTCCGTTAAAAGAAAGAGTCATCTGTCTGGTTGGCGTTTATTTTTAATGATGAATATCTTAGACCACAAACAGCTATGATAGCTGTGTTAATGGTTGGTGAACAAAGAAGCATTTCATCATATAAGTAGACTGATGTTTATACATAATTAGGCATGTGCAAAGGTCTTTTTTTAAATGCAAAGTGAAGCTTAGATCATGCGAAGGAATTTTGAAGAAAAATGTCTAAGGACTTTGTGTGTGTGTGCGTGTGTGTGCACGTGCATGTGTGTATATATATACATATACACTCACTCACTCACTGAGCAAATCTAATAAAGTATCACGATCTGCAAGAAGATAATCATTATACATGTAGATACCTACAAACACAAAAACTACCAAACTCCATATATCCAATCACATTTGTTTTCAGTGGGTGGCTATCAACATTTGGCCTCTTCCAAGGTCCTCCTCCAAGGACCCATGTCAGTGTCAGGCTAGATAATAATCTTGCAGGATGGCATGGCATTAGGGCTTCAGAGCAAGAGAGGCTCAACTTTCACTGCTTACAAGGAAAGTATGCAGTTCTTCCAAAAAAAAACTATCAGCCCAGTAGGCTTACCCATTCATTACATGAGCTGTTTTCCGTAGCCTGCCGAGAGAGAGAGAGAGAGAGAGAAAGACAGACATAAAGGAAAGGGCTTGGCTGTAAAAACAGTCTCTCCATCCCTTTTATTATCATCCCACAGAACCTCATCAATGTCAAGCTTGTAGATTGTCATCTCAGCGCAGGATGGAGCTTGGGATAAAAACTACAAACTGTGTTTGAAAAACAGTGGAAGTTGAGCATCTTTCCTACGGAGGCTGGAGGCTTTCGTTTCCAGGCTTGCTTCCTTACATGGGAAAACTTTCAAAGTAAATGAAGACTGGTTAACACTAATTTCCGAGAGCATAACCCTTGTCACTTTCCGGCCAAATTGTGTCCCTTGGTAGAATAACAATTTAAGGAACCAGTGTAGCCCATCGCAAATAAAATTGCTGTTCAAGCGTAGCCAAATATTACACACGGAGCCAGATTCCTCAGTGCCAGTAGGGGAGTTAATCCTCGATACAGTGATTCAAGGGCCGGCTGTTTATTGTAGGTAGTGACAGAGAAGTGGTCACACATCGTGAAGCTTGGACTTTCCCCCAGAAATGATTTTCAAGCATAGTAAATTTGTGTTCTGTGTAATTAGTAGAGTGGAATTATTTTTATTTTTCAGAAAAGCCCCTATTCTGAACACTTGCCCTTTTCAGTCCATACGGCACCCCACTGTGCCAACATCTCACCAGTGGTATAATGATGTACTTAGTACATTCTTTTCCTGTCTCGATCGCCTGGGGGTAAGATTCGCCGGTTGGTCGGCACAGCTCTACAACCACTCAGAAGGGTAATGTAAATTATTCACAATTTTAGCACAAGATATTCCAAATTCGAATGTGAATAATTTGTAAATTATGTATTCGCAACTGTCCGAAATTTCAAATATCCGTACACCCCTATTAACGATACTGGCTGCTGGTTTTTATACTAGCTTCGGTTGAAAAAAAACACTTGGTGAAAATCTTCAACTTTTCACTCGAAGATTTTTTAATTCGGGATTAAGTCGAAGGTACAAAAATCTTTCGTTCTGCTTCAAAAATGTGAAAATTTGCACACGAATATATAATATAATTTTGTTACACTTGACAAATTATTTATTTGTGTATAAATTTAAAATTTACATGAATATAATATCCTAATAACTGTTTCTGAAAGCCTTGTTATTGAAGGGAAACAATTTTAAATGAGAACAAGTTTCATATTGGGGTGTGTGTGCCCTTAACAAAGAAAAGGATGATAGTGAAAATACTGTTTGCCCTCCCTACAAAATTTCAATTGTTGCACCCCTATTACTATATATACACCTTTAAAGTTGTAGGCAATTTACCAAACTGACTTAGCTGCAGGCTTGTACAAGCAATATCATGTTACTGTAATAATTGAATTAATGTAATGTTTTTTCTAGCATAATTTTGGTTTGCTTTAAAAGTTTTTCCTACCCCTCATTCAGTGTAGAGCATGGCCATCAATATTTTACATACACACTGCATATCCCTACATAAATTGTAAAACTAAAATATGTTCCATTATATTGTCTGGGGTAATAGATAATAATAATAATAATAAGGGTGCATTTGTTGAATTTTTTTTTGCACTTGTTATGTAACAGAATAATCTTTTGTTACAGCTAACAGTGTCAAGAAATGTGGTGTGCAGTAAAGAGTATCTTGATTCTGATGTGCATTGTTTGTTGTATTCCTTAGTTTACAAGGCTCACGGAAATCATGCGCGTAGATGCTGATGTATGAAATAGTAACTGTTATTCGGCAAAATATAAAGGATTAGTGTAAGAAAAGTGATAAATATTTGTCTGTGATAACATTCCTGTATTTTTTTTTATTCTTACGTTTGTTTCATATAATGCTAGGTGATGTTAAGATCTATCTTTTTGCAAAGCTGAGGGCTGTGATGCCAATAGTTTATTTATTGTTATAAAATATATAACATGTTTAGATTTATAAAATATTTAACATGTTTAGATTTATTTATTCTTTATTTTTGGTACTTTTTTATAATAAGTATTTTAGTTGCCATTTCAAATGATTTGTAACAAAGATTTATTGCCCATTTAGCATAATGTTATTTTTTAACAAATGGCTTAAAATATAATAGTGGTATTTTTGGTAATGGTTACATATCAGATAATGAATAGTCCCTGCCCATGGTCATATGTGAGTCTGTGGGAGGATAGTGTGATATTAATATTATCATTATATTGTATGTATTAGAAAAAATTGTTGAAATCATGTATGATTTTTTTTTGTAAATGAATAATAAAGAGCATGTTTATTTTCCTCAATGTTGGTATTATTTTGTAGGTCCCATTTATGAGTTTTTCATGTCATTTTTCGGGGGGGGGGGGGGGGGGGGGGGAAGAATGTTGGCTCTTATTAATGGGGAAAAATGTGACTCAACCATGAGAACACTCTTTCCTTCTAAATGGTGATGTAGCCTACAGTAGTATTTTAGTGCTATGAGGATGTATGAAGCAACATTAAATAAGTTGCTCAATGTGTTTTGTCAGAATGGTACTAGCTGTGCAAATTACACTCATTTGCAAAAAAAAAATTGATCACCCTGAAGGTGCCATTGCTGTGGCACATAAGTGAGGATAGGCACAGAACATAATAGTACGTATACAGAAAATATAAAAATACTGCACCACACCAAGCCTGTATTGCAGGGTACCAACACTTGGCAGGATGCATTTAGTATGGTATTGGACCACCTGTAGGATGGAGACAGGTGGCAGTATGGTCAGGCATGGAGGCATACAGACGTCGGATATTCTCCTGAGGAAGCTCCTGCCTCAACTGGCACAATTGACCCTCCAAATCCACTGTAGTTACCACTGGCCAACGTTGCAGTCGAATCTGGTCCCAAACGTTTTTGATGGGTGATAGGTCTGTGGACCTTGCTGGCCATCTTGACATTACAAAGGCAGGCCAGAGATACCGTGCTGTGTGAGGTCAGGCATTATCCTGTTGGAAAATGGGGGTTGTCAGCTGCACCAGGAAGGGAAGCACACATTTCTTGGTCGTATCGCTACACCATCAGGGTCCCTTCAATCACCACCAGTGGGGTGCAGTAATTGTAGGAAATGGCACCGTACACCATGACACCTCTCATTGGGATAGTGTGCCACTCTACAATTAAGTATGGACCACTGCACTGGCCAGAACGTAGAATTTGCAGATTGTCTGTATGAAGACAAAACTGATTCATCGCCGAACACCACTCATCGCCGTCCCGCAAGCTGCCGTGCAGATGGTCACATGTGCTCTGCAATGCTCAGGTCATGATTGTAGATGTTGTAAGGGACACCGCAATGACAGATCCTGCTCTGCTAACCACCTGGATGTGGTACTGGTGGACACAGACGTATCCCCAGCTGCCGTGACATGTCCCTGGATGGTGCGCAGTGACGCCTGTGGAGTGCTTGTAGCCTATCACACGATGAAACGGTCCTCCCCGCTAGTGGTCCACTGGGATCGACACAAGCTTTCTCGATGGGTGTGTGTACCTTCCTCTTATCACTGTATTCAACACAGACTCACAGTGTAGGCAGAACAGTTCAAGTGGTGAGCAGTGCCAAAGTGTCTAACCTGCCTCTCAGAAGCAGATGATGCTGCCTCTGTCAAACTACTCCAGCTGGGCAAAGGCTTGTCGAAAGGGCATGCTGCATGTTACTGAACTTGGCTCTGTGGCTCACTTTGCTACTAAGATCTTATGTGGTATCTTGCAGCGATGACTGATGGAGAGACATGTATCCCCCCTTGTAGCACATCCCTGCAAGCAAACCACATTAAATGCAAATGGTTCACATCAGGCTATGAATTGTGTAGCACCCCTCTTTGTACTCACATTATTTGTTCATGGTGATCAATTTTTTTTTTTTTTGCAAATTAGTGTGTTTTGTTTCAGACCATGTCAGCAAAATTAAGAAATTACACAGTGTGTGTTCATTTATGTACCTTGTTGCATTTGGGAAGTCATGGTTTGAATGATGCAAAATATATACATGGTTGGAAAAATTAATTTAATTACCTGTACGAAATAAATTCTGCAGTGATATTTCCTTCAGTTATTCGTTTGCACCATTGTCACAAATGCCTAAATTTAATTTTAATCCATGTAGGGACTGAAAATAGCCAGGCTGTCTTTTATATATGGACCTACAGAGCCTGGGCCTCGGTTGCACCAAGCTAGAGGGTGCAAATTAAGTGAAAAGTGTGCAAGGTAAAAATTTTATAAATATTCAATCATTTTTACACACTTTTGGTAGTTTTCCTTTCAGTTAACCCATTTCAAAGACTAGTTTTAAAAACTTGGTTTATTAGTTTAGTATCACAATTGCTTGTTTCATGGGGTGCACGAGACAGGTTTAGCAATAAAGGTATATCTAACAATATGCATGTGATAATTGCTCAGCAGAAAAATGGTTTTCGGCACTTGAAAATGATTATGCACTAATAAAGGCCACTCACCGCTCGTAGAAGGAAAGCTGAATAATCTCATGTTTCTTTGTACACAAAGTAATGTCCGTAAGAACTTTCCCCAAGGAGAACCTCGAAAAAAACTGTTTAGGTGGAATAAACTAAAAATAATGAAAAACTATTAAAGATTACAAACTAAGCTAGATAAAACAGTAGTTATGAACTACACAAAATAGTGATGAGGTAAGAGGGTGATCTGTAACACTGTAAAAAAATATTACTAGAAAATGCTTTTCTAAGCTATAACAATGCACTGGATAATTTTTTTTTACAGTTGCTGGTTGCCAAGGCGGACCACGGCGGGTCTGAGGGAAAGTTAAGGAAGTAATCCCTTCAGACCAAAACTGGCATGCACACACACTTTTTTTTTGTATGTGTTTAATGAGGAAGGAGCCTGCAAACTTATTATGTGCCAAGGGAGGCACAAACCTTAAAAACTGGCCTGAAAATTGCACTTGGTAGTCTCTAATCCTCTTGGTTAAACCCCCTTCCCGCCAACCTTTGCACACTGCTGAATGTATTCCAGGAATAGTCATTGTGATGTTGCTCAATCTCACAGATATTTAGATTGTCATTTATTCAGCTTCTTCTCCTCTTTGTTTCCTCTTCATCCACAGCTATTAGCTTTCTTGTTTTTTCTCTAGGTCTCCTGTCTGTCTACTTTAACACAATGTTTAAATTCATTAGTTGAACCTCCTTAACAATTAGCATTTTATGTCATCAACTAGTATAATTTTGTTTAAATAAATTATGAGAAAGTAAAACGAATAAAAAAAGCCTTTTATGTATTAAATGGGAATTGTGTCTCTAAGTATATATTGGTAGATAAATTGCCTACTTACCATATATCTGTGAATGGAATAATATTTGTACATAAAAAAACTTTTTATTTTACTGATTTTTTTTCCTTCAAAATTTAACAAATAAACAAAATATGTACTGAGCAAGCTAAAATGTAATTTATTTCTTGTATTGCCAAATTCCTTACTTGTTAGGTAGTCAGTATTCAAAAACACATTTGACTGGAAATCATACACCAAAGTGTTATTAAATAATATAGTTTTAATAGAAGGAAAAGATCTTTTAAGAACAGAAATCGTTACATGTACATAGCAAAATTGATATAAGCAAACACGGAGTTCCGTAACATTTAAAAATACACTGAGAACAAACATTTATACACGTATACAACAAAAAAAAAAAAAAGTGTTATAGTAAGTAAATTACATAACGAGTGCAAACAAACAGGTACGGTGTGAATAATTTAACACATATACTTACAATGTACACAACTGCGATAATAAATTACAGTTCTAAAGTAATACTTTCTTTATGCACAAAAAAACTCTTTAAATGTTGGCAAATAACAAGTACTGACTCAATCTGTCTTCAAGGGCCACTAAATACAAATGCTATGTCGCTGAAGACGACTGGAAGGCAAGTAATGATTTTTTTTTCTCCCCTGTGGTTTTTAACATCAAATAACATCAAGATTGAAGGAAGAAAATTGTCTTTGAGATATTGACTTTAGACCAAAGTTTACAACACAGACAGTTCACAAAATTTAAGTCGAGGCTGCCTCACTTCTTAGTATGTGTTCTTTCCTGTCTCGTTCAATGTCTCGTGAGTTTACGATGCCCCTTGCCTCCGAGTCTTTCCAAAATGTATAATTTTTCTCCATGTAATCCAACAGCTTTGGCATTTCAATGAATCCTGTAAATGTAAAATATATTTTCATTATGAAGTTACGTTGATGAAGTTACTGAATTTGTTTAAAAAAAAAAAAAAATCTTAGGTTCTCATATTCATGTGGTTTTTAAATATTACAAAATGTACACGTACATACATATACAGTGAAACCCTGTTAAGAAGTTTCAGAAAAATACTGAAAAATGTGTGCTTATTAAGCAGGAAAACTTCTTAAAAGGGTAAAATTATGTATTTTGTAATAGACAAAGTGCAAACATTTTAAACCTTATTATGTAAACTTCTTAAGAGGGTTTTACTGCATACGTATACATATACACACAATATATACACACAGATACATATATTATATATATGAATATATATACATACACATGCACACACACATACACAAAAATAAACTTTGCAGCTTAGTTTCTAATCTGTTGAACATACATTGCATGAATACAAGTAATCTAGTGGGGTAATACACATAGTTTTATGCAATGCAGTTGGAGTGTGACTTCGAAGTACTTAAATACTAACTATTGTATCAGTTTTTTATGCAAAATATTTACTCAATTTTTAGGTGTTCATATAATGTCTAAAATGTTAGTATGTTAAGCAAAACGGTGTACTTTGATTGAATCACAAGTCAGCTATGCATATGGCCACTATTTCTAATATTGTCTGTGAGAACATAAAATGTCCAGCCAGCTTTGTAATATTACAGACTGACTTGTCCTCACTGTCCTGTTCAGGAGGCACACCAACGTTGCTCGCTCGTGCACCAGCCATGCACGGCCGTGCGTGAAGTGCATGGATCCTGACGTTCTTGCAGAACGGGTCAAAGATCCGTCCCGTGACTCGAACAACCCGCCTTGCCAAGAGTAAACAAGTGTATACGCGTTTATTGCGGTAAAGTGCTATGATCCCCCAAAGGCAGAGTCTAAAGTAAACACAGGCAAAAATGTTATCTCCCATTTGCTTTCCCTGTGTGAAATGATATTAGTGAAAGAGTGCCCGACTACGTGGCTTGCATAGCGAAACGAACCTGCAAGTGAGTGGATACACAACTTCAATGCTTTTCTGGAGAGACAAAAGAGACGATGTGCTGTGACCTGATCACGGGTATCGCGAGTAATTGAGGGGTCTCGGGAACTAAGATCTAAGATTACAGTTTTTTTAAGAGTGTAAAGAAGTAAAAGTAAGGCATCATTCTATTGTCAATAATATTATATTAGCTGGAGGACAGCAATGTTGGTAAAGTGTATAGTAAATTCCTTGCCCCTGTGCACTGAAGTGCAATAGGTTTTCTAGAGTAAGATCACTGGTGACGTGATGCAATTATGCTGTATTTATGTATGCTTACAAAAACTTCTCATCTTGCTCTCGTATAGTATAAATCATTACTTACAACTTGTGTTCGAATTGTCAGTAAAGTGTGTATTATGGAAAGCTAAAATGTAATAGTGAATAAGTATTAAAATTTGTTATGGTTTTTTCCCAAATATAACAAGAGGAAAAACAAACAAACAAACAAAACCTTCCCAAGCCTCGAACATTTCCCTGATGATGAAGTCCATGAAACCAATCTGAGATTTTGGAATGGAGCACGTTGCTCTGTCGAACAGAGGCATAACTACAGGCAGGTTGTTTGCCTTCTCTTCATCAGTCTGCATAAACAAAAAAGAAACAGAGAATGACTCAATTCACAAACTTCACAGTACTTTTTCATCTATGTTACGAAAGCCATTGAAGAATTAAAATATTAAACATAATATTTCAAAGGCTGTGGATGAATTAAACAAAACAAAATTATGGGTCAGTTTTTAGCTCTGATGATGAAACATCATAGTACTATTATTAAAAATATTTACTAATTTATGAAACTTGTTAACTGTGATATTAATACAAGTTTTTAATGCTTAAATAAAATATTAAATAAAAGTTTCAATGAAACATGTCCATTGAAAACAAATCAATGCATATTTTAACACATGAAATTACTCGAGTGTAGGTATTCTAACTCGCACACCATGACAGTATACATCATATTCTCCGGTGGGAAACGCCATATAAAAAAATTCCTCTCTGCTGGGGCATGGGATCAACCTAGGGGTCCCATTAATGGGATGACAGTCACTATTGACTGAGCTGACTACTGATTTTGTGCGCGCTGCAATTTATCTAAGAGAGAAATGTATCATAAAAAATGAGTTAATTTTACGCTGCACTTAAGTTTGTAAGTTTACACTGACTTACCTGAGTAAAGTACTCCTCTGCTATCCTCAATGCCCACTCCACGCAGTTGTTGACTGGTCTGGTGGGGTTGGACACATCGGCGCACTTGATTAACATCCTCTTGATGAGTGACAACTGCTCAAAGCTGTACATATGCAATGGGTCTACCGACTCACTTGCCTGGAACAGATATTCAACCTTTGCAATTTCATTCAACATACAGTTGCAAATAGAAAGGCCAAACCTCCACATTACAGCGGACTCTGAAGCACTTGGGTGCCCAGTTGGAGATTCCAAATCATGCCTAAGGGTCACAGTGGTTACGTGGTCAGACCTCTATCCTCTCACCATGGCTAACTTGGGTATGTTCCTTGGTGAGGTCAACCATGGTTTTCTCATGTAGGAAACATGATGGACAGTGCTGTTGGCCAGTGGGTTTTCTTAGGTTGCTCCCAATCCGCTCCACTGTGTGGGTATTAGGAAATCGCCACAGTAACTTTCACTATTTTGGTGCATTTCTACAGCAGTTGGTATCACTGGCTGGTAACTTTTATTACTTAGTTTTAGAATAAGCATTTATGGCCGGCCTTATACTAGATTAATACATATTACGTATATCTATTTTATTTTTCATATTTGCTATGCTTTGCTTAATCAGGTGTGTTTTATATTTATTGTTTGCAATTTGTTTCGCATACTTATAAAACATTGTAAAGAGTCACCACCATGTGGCGCCACTGGCGAGTGGGTGACGTCACCTGATCAGTGCTGTGCAAAGTGCGCTGGTCAGGTGACAGTGAGTCTTAGCTTAGAGCCATGCAAGTAGTGTTGAGTGCGGGTGTTCGTAATGGAGTACGTGAACCCCTGAAAGTGCATACGAGGACTTGTCGAAGTGTGGACAAGAGTGTTTTAAAGACATACGCGAAAGTTAATCAGAGTTGTTAGTCAATGGAGTTCCATTTTGAACTTTCCTGGCTTGGCGAGGGCAATCAGCTGTTGCGTGTGATGTACGTACCGAACATATGTGTGAGACGAGAAGTACCTCACCGGCGAGTGGACAGTAGTATGGTAAACTTGTCTTATTCTTATGTGATTGTGTGCCGACAAGCCAAGGTAGTGCTGGCAGGCCTGGCCTTCCGCTTTGTGGCAACACGTGATTAGCGGGGGAATGAAACTTTTGTGTGATACTGGCACTGAAATATTTATTGCAAGTAAATGCAAGACTCGGGGTAGAGTTTGCAAATGTGCCATGGTAAACCTTGATTGGTGTTGTAGCAAAAAAAGATGCCCGCGAGAAATACGAACTCTCAATCAGGAACTCTGTATAAATGTTGGTAGATATTAGTTTTAATCATTTTATTCAGCTAGCTGTTTTTTTATACAGAGTGCAAATTTTTAAGGCATGTTTTAATGGAAAGCGTGCAGACTTTTCAGTATTATAAATCTTGTGTTAGAGTGGTAAAATGGTAACAATATTTTCGTATTTTGTATGCCAACCATAACCTTGAAATTTGATTCGCTGGATGTGCTAAATACAAACTTGCGTGAAATACTCATTAGATGATGAAACTTACCAAACATAGTGTTGGCAAACATTATTTGAGTGTGACCCATAATAACCCTTGAAAACTACTCTGCTGAAAATTAAATTTCTTGGTTGCTGAATTATGGGTGTGTAAATATTGGTATTGGTGTATTGGGGTACAGTCAGTGGGATTCTTAAAACGAGTACGCTTTTTCTTCCGCCTGTGGGGACTGTAGGTGTGAATAAATTTGCGCTTAAAAGGGTGAGGCAAATTTTGAAAGTCCTGACCCCTCCCCCAAATCTAGCCGGGGTAGAGGGTATCTCAACTGTTACTTATCACTGTTCCATCACCATCTATCTTCACCACTCAATTGGTACAGGAACATCTCTGCTTTTAAACAGAGCAAAAACTTTTCCTTCTGCTGCATCATGCTGTGCTATATTCTCCATTTCGATTCAACCACCATTAATCATGATGCCAAGACAATAACAAACATATTAAGCCACACTGAATAGAGTTTTTAACTGGTGACTGAAATGATTGGAAACTACAGCTACATTTTTCAAATCAGCCTTCACACAAAAATAATAATTCTTTTAAGTATTCCCATGCGACGTGAGTGTTCCTGGAAGAGGATAAAAACATTGACTGTCTATCCACAAGTCTTGTTTTTTTTAATTGGAAAACTAATGGAGAACCAGACATTATACCCTGAATAGAGGAAATTCACTGAAGAACATCAGTGGTGTATATAATTTGGGAGGGGGGAGGATACACATTGCCCCTCGCCTATCTGCTCCCAACATATGTGTAATTTGGAGTTAATAATACGTTATATTTAGAACTTAGATTGAATAGAATACAATACAAATCCATAGAATTGCATAAGTGCCAGAAATTTAATTATTCACTGCTCACTGTTGCTAGGTGTACTAAGAAAAGACCAAAATGTGATTGTAGAGATTACAAAAAAAAAACTTTTCTATAGCTTGTAGCACTATTTATGCTCTAATTCGGATTTGCATTTAAAATTAAGAGTGTGCATCACATGCCAGTCAAATCAGTCATGCCGACTGCCGGGACTCTGAGGATTATGCAGGCATTATTGCACATGGATTGTTTCCGCTGGAGCAGTAAAGGAGATAAAGTATTAATGAAAAGTCTGACGTATACCACGTGCTCCCAGCCCTAAGACAGTTTGTCCGGTCGTGACCTGCAATGTCACCGCAGCAGGGCTGTGTGTTCTACCAATGTGTGGAGCGTGCACCCGGATGCCGGAGCGATCAGACGCAGCGCAAGTGCAAGGGCACGCCGGTGCAGAGCAGCCGGTGGTTGCCATGGCGACCAGGATGCCGCGTGGCGGAAGGAAACAAACTAGGCTAAGAGATAACTGTACTTAAAGAGTCCAGGGCCTACGTTGAACATTAGTTTGTTGGAATCATTACAGGATTTATTGACTGTTTTGTTCTTTTGTGTTTATAGTGTATTGTTAACATATCATCATCTATCTCATCACGCATCTAGCATTCTGTCCATTTCATTTGCATGTGTTTTGTATTGTAGGGTTATTATTTTAATTTTGACGTGTGCCGCTAATAATTCTAATCGACTACTATTACAACTCATCATTCTTTACGTGAAGTGTACCCTTACTTCGACCTACGTAGAGTTGTCTACTTCAACCACCCGTGAGATAGCTGTGCATGCCACACTTTGCACATAAATTCTTGGCCGCTTAAATCTCCCGGGCAGCTGAGCACGTGGTCACAAGGTTAAACAACCAGTGGGCATGCCGCCTTCCCCCTCGCTGAGAGCCAACAAGCTGCCCGCCACCGGGAAAGGCTAAACCCTACCAAAGGTGAACGAAGCAGAATTGCTGACTACTGCTGACCAGATATTTTCAACTCCCACACCAGGGCAGAAGGGTGTACACGCCCTCCCCGCACCCCTCTGCGGCTGCCTAGACTTCAGCACTATATAAGTCATATAAGTCCGTGTGCAGCGGGGCTCCAGCAGTCATTCTTGTTTCTTCTCTCGCAACATCTCGAGCACTGTTCAGTGCTGGGACCTCCAGAGATCTTCCAAGTCTTAAGTACGCCCCCAATGGTTACTTCCAACAACGACGACCAGTGATCCAACAAACAACAACGACGACCAGTGATCCAACAAACAGCGAACACGCTACACGCTAACACTCGTTAACTTCACTTTGTATCTTCTAGATACCTGCTTTCATTAGTACAGTTTAGTAATAAAGTATTTTTCACGTCTAGAACAATATTTCCCTTTTTAACCTAAGCAAGCCATGGTTAACCGGCGTACTAAAAGTGCTATTGAAATCTACATCAGTGAACAAAAAGTTGTAGTGCATACATGACAGTGTCTTACCTTGCCAGCTCTCCTAGACAGACTGCACAGAGGCAAGCATCGCACGGACGTACCATGACTGCCTACAGGGTTCACGTAAGCATAAGTGATATGCACGCCGAGTAAACTTTTATATACTTTGAAAATAAAAGTGACACAAATAAATTAAATATTATTTTAAATTTTATAATTTTGTTGTGAATTTTCTGTATTATCTCAGTGTCTCTCTATGACGGCGTTCACGCCGGAATAGTAGTGTTCTTAATCTCCGTGCAGCATGCACTTTGAATTTCATAACCAAACATTTTAAAAATAACAACAAACAATTTAAAACACTGTAAGACATATCAAACCTTGAAAATAAAAATACAAGACACATTTTACGCTGCAAAATAATATTCTTTACATGAAAGCTCAAAAATATTGGCCTCTTTGCGCATGTGTATGTACACGTGACATGTGTGTGGTGTGCGCCATCATGGGCTCTAGCACCACTGGCTGTTAGCCGGCGTCAACTTTTTCTACAATTCAGTGCGAAGGGCATTGGTATTGGCAATGATATTGAGGTAACAGTGTACCTGTATCGGAAAATGTGGTATCGGAACAATTCTAGTTTTAATTATAGTAAAATTAGTAGAGCTAGTAGCTTGCAAATGGAACATACACGGCAGATTTATTTAAAATGGCTTACGCACAAAAATCCAGCTTTGTATGAGAGAATTATTAACACCTATTAAATTAGAGTCGAGAAACATCTGAACATCATAACACATGTGAAAAAATGATATTTGCTATTAAAAATACAATAAAATTGTGATGTTTAGCTTTATGTACATTTGTATTGATAGACAGAAATATCTTGTCCTGAATTTTAGTTGAAACAAAATAAAAGCTTATAACGCCTACTTGACAAAGTGAGGCCCTTTTATCGGGAACAGAAGGATACATGGAAAAATTAACATACCACTTTTGAAAATGTAAGAAGTTGTAAAGTGCAGGTTATTAAAAATGTATAACTGCTGTTATTAACATTGGGGTGCATGTGCTGCCATTATAAGATTTGAAATGTGTGGTGCGAGTTGTGATGATTTTCAATTCCAGTACATGTGTAAACGAGTTTTGAATTTGGTGGCAGAGTATTAAAATGACTCTATCAGTGCTGAATCATATGTAATGTCTCAAACCTGTTTTCCATATTCTCATGAACCAAGTCAGATTTTAAAATGATACTGGGCATTATCTTTATGACTATCTTGCATGTTACTTGTCTTATCTCAACGAATTAAAAGACAAATTGTAACTTGGTATGGCCAAAATGTGTCGCATGGTACTACTTCTTTCTGAGGAGAATAACTTAGAATAGTAGGAAAATCGCAAAATGAAACCAGTCATGAAATTGAATATTTAATAGAAAAATACTTTTTTATAGGTGACGTTATCTTACATAAATTTATGAAATGAATTTAAGACTGTAGGTGTAGTTTTACTAAAAAGACAAATATTTTCAGGATGGGGGAGGAGTGGGATGAGATCTCTATTCATCCACTTGGGGGGGGGGGGGGGGGGGGAATTCTGTAATGACATTGGGTCCAAAGCATTTCACACAAAAATGACAATAGTTTGATCTTCCTGATAATAACCTCAATGATGCTCATCTCTTCGTCTTTAACACTAGGCCTGCTGAACACACTGACAAATTTTGTAAGGTGCTCGAAATGCCTCGTCATCTCTGTGGCCAGGATCATGTCAATGATGTTCTGCCGAACAACCTTGTAGGTATCACCCTCCAAACCTGAGAAATGAAACAGCAAGGATTAAAATTGCCTAAGCTGTTTAAGAAATATAAGTATATTGATGACATAGTTCTATTTAATTAATCTCACAAAAAAAAAAGTCTATTTTTTTCAGGAGGAAGTATAAACTCATATCAATATCTGCAATTGCAATACTATTAATCAAAATAAAATGTAACTAACTTAGCATGTATTCCAATTAGAGTACTAATGAGACAAACCACATTTGCCAGAAAGGATCTATAAAGAGCATGATATTAGAAGAAAGTTATAGTCTATTCAAGATACATTGCATTAAAATTTCTCCATTGTAAACATGTTAATGATCACAACTAAGGTATGATATACTGGAACCTTGAATTAGATGTGATAAAATTAAAATAGTCTAATTTGAAGATAGGAGGTATAACTAAGACATCACTATAGTCGAAATATACCAAAACACTCGTGTAAGAATGCTTATCTGTAAATGAATCATTCCTAATGGTCAACAATCAACATGAATGCTAAATGGAGCCTGTTACCTTGCCTGAGGGAGAAACCTGTCATTATGGGTCGCCCAAAGAACGAATGAAGTTAGAGATAAGATGAGGTGGATCAAGAGCAGAATGATGGTGGTTGAGGATATGGGAATAAGAGAAAACCCTCCAAATCACATTAATGTCTGCCACTCTGTCTATGTCTGAAAAATTCTCACTTACTGGGGCCTCAGATTGAGCCAAGGACTCCTCTAAGCCAACCATAACTTCCCTTATATGCATAAGAGACAATAAAAATATTTTCACAAAACTGACTGTAAAATTATTAGGTACGTATTTATTGTATTATGAATGACTGAAAGCCATTATTTAATTTAAATTATTCTTTTAGATACTATTTTACTTTCTTTTGTTTCCTAATAAAAACTTGTATACTCCAGTGATTCACTTTCTTTGAAACTGAAATTTTGTCCTATCACAGCTGATGCTAAAATTATGTCTCTACAGTCTGCAATTAATACAATTATCAACTTATGTAAGCATAATGTACTCAGAACTTTTACTGAGGTAACCTTCCACGCAGCTCAACATTTGGCAACTTGCTTTGAAATGAAAATTTACGTCAATCTATGGAATGTTATATGGTATGGTATAGGTGTAATTGTTTAAGAAGATGAACCATTCACACTGAAGGTTAGTCTTTTTTTCGCAGACAACACTACACTGATGGGAACTGTAGCATGTGTAAGGTGGAATAGACAGTATGTTACATGCAGTGGGTTGACATTCCCAAACAATTATATTCAACTTTTATGTTGCACAAGCAGTATGGTGCACAGGAAGGCTGCTGTTTAGCAAAAGTTATATAAGGTGTCATCCAACCTCGTCCCATGGCCTGCATAAGCCCATCATGGGTTGCGCACGCATGAAGCGGAGGGTCGTGTGATGTGGGTGCTCAGTGCGCAGAAGGTGGGCTACATCCGAAGAGGATAAGGACTCTTGTTCAGTTAAGGCTTTTTTATTAAGGGTTTCCTTGACGTATCTGTGGCATGCACTCCCATGCACGTCTTGCGGTAACAGCAGCCAAGGCCACCAGCAAAGGGTTTCCTTGACGTATCTGTTGGCATGCACTCCCATACATGTCTTGCGGTAACAGCAGTCAAGGCCACCAGCAAAGGGTTTCCTTGACGTATCTGTTGGCATGCACTCCCATGCACGTCTTGCGGTAACGGCAGCCAAGGCCACCAGCAAAGGGTTTCCTTGACGTATCTGTTGGCGTGCACTCCCATGCACGTCTTGCGGTAACGGCAGCCAAGGCCACCAGCAAAGGGTTTCCTTGACGTATCTGTTGGCGTGCACTCCCATGCACGTCTTGCGGTAACAGCAGCCAAGGCCACCAGCAAAGGGTTTCCTTGACGTATCTGTTGGCATGCACTCCCATGTACGTCTTGCGGTAACAGCAGCCAAGGCCACCAGCAAAGGGTTTTCTTAGTGTGTACGATTTCTTTTGTTTCTATGCTGTGTACTCTGGTGCATGTTTTGTAATTTAGTAACTAAGCATTGCTGTATTAATTTTGCGGTGCACTCCTGTGCACGTTCTTATACCTATCATGGCCATCCTCATGCTTCTCACCCATGCACTTGGTCTGATGGGGCACTTCCGGTGTGGGCTAGTCTACCCGCTTCCGATGGCCATTTGGCAGTCTCTCGTTGGAGCTTAGGCCGGACGGATGCATGCCACTAGGCCTGTGGGGGCCTCACCTTTGCTTTCACCGATCAAGTCATTCTGTCTGTTTATCAGTGTTTAAAATAATTTTATATTACCCCTGCAGCTAGACTTGGCCATTCCGTTGATTAGGAGGTCCCGTAGTTGATTAATTTTAGCTACTGGCTTTTTGTGTTTTATGTAACCTAGTTCAACGACATGCTGGTTCAGGTGAAATCTCATGCAAGTGTTTTCTTTATGCTGCTATGTTAAATAACGTACTGTTTAGTTTGCTTTTGAGTTTGTGTAGTGCTCTGTACAGTTTAGTATCTATTTACCTTATAGTAAATGCCAGGATCTAACGTGCATGTGGTCATTTTTATTTGCTAAGTTTAAGTAGTCATCCTCCCTGTACTTGTGTTGGGCAAGGAATGCAGGTGTAGCGATTGCTGCAAATAAGGCCTATGCCTTGGACACCATCTTGACAGAGTAATGCTCCTTGATCAACAATGGAGCTGAAGAGGTATGTATCAGAGCTGATGCAAGTCATGTGGGTACGGTGCGACCCGAGATAGTCTGTTCTCACCGCGTAGCCGTGCACGAAATCATGGCCTGGCGCCCTGGAAACATTACAACTACGTTACCACTTCCATCTGCTTCCTCACCAGTTAACCCCATTAACACAGGCAAGTACAATGCTGAAACAATTAAAAGGCCAAGGAATGTCTCCCTGTTATACTATCAAAGTAGAAGGATAAATGATACAGGGCATGTCTCTTCTATGCTATTTTCCTTTTCACCCTTATTATCTTATGGGTAAGTTAGAACAAAGGCTGAAGTTTAGTTTTGGTTAAAGCAGTGGTGATAAGTTGCTATAGTATTTTTAACTTTGTTTACTGCATCACACACATTTTTGTTGGTGATATTGCACTGTGCTTTACTATTTACTTTTTCTGCATGCTTTCAGCAGAATTGTAATTGGAGCACTATTTATTCATTATTAGATTCAACATATAATTTGTCAGGTGGTAGCTGGACGTACCTTGAAATATGTTGACTCGTGAGTCAGAGACGGTCAGCTTGAAGGTTAGTGCTGCATGGTGGGATTCAAGAACGCTGATGTCATTGTACAGGTATGCCAGGTCATCGTCTGAGTTGCAGAGGAACGCACTGGACTTGCCAGGATGGTCGATGTCATGTGCGGCTGCGGAGATGAGGCAAATGGCCCGATCCAGCGGGTCCAAAATATTCCGCAACCTGTCTAAATCGAGAAAGCATGCAGTGCACTGCATGACGTCCGCTGCATGTGTTGAGTTGTGGTATGTGTTCTGGCGATGGTAGCTGAACTCCACTAAGGTAAGCCAGTTCTTCAGTGTCGTTTCATCACATCCCAGTGCATAGTGCAAGTCAAAGTGGAGGAACAAGTTCATCCCGAGATGGACCAATGGCCTGGAACATGGCAGAGAGTCCACCCTTTTAAAAATGTACGTTTCAGATTTTAAGTGTTGTTAACTCTACAAAATAGAAATGTCATGATTTTGAAAGTTGACTTGCAGCAGAATCTTCCAGAACTTACTTGATGCCCACTTGTTGATTGTAAATTATGGCATAACAATACTTGGACTTTAACACTGAACTTAGCTATTGGTAATCAAAGTCAGATCAAGAAATATTAGCTGTTGAAGCAGTGGATACAATAGCACTAACTATTTATGGACCAAGCATGCACAAGTACTCACATGAGACACACACACACATACAAAAGTCAGATGAACACATTTTCCACACAGATGCATGGTCATGCAAAATTTTGCTGGCTAAACCAGCTTCATCAGGTAGCAAGTGGTGGCACTCTGGAGTCTCATGAGCAGTGGTTAGCAAACTGTGAACCCAGCTGCCAGGAGGCTAACTAGGGCGATGCAGGAAATTGGAAATGTGACGGAGGGGTTATCTTATGTGTAGGACAGGTGTCTGTCTGGATTTGTTGATGTATTGGTAGACCAGTTCGCAACAATGCAGTTCTGCACTATTATTAGGCTCTTACCAGTCTGGTTGTGTAACACGGAGTCAAAAGTTCTGGTTGTGAGATGCTGCAAGTGCTGCAAATGGCTTCTCCTGCAAATTTACATTTACCCCAGTTATGGCGAGTTTGGTGTCTGCTGTATGGCCATTCATTCTCTGTCTCTCAAGAGTGGAGTGTTGGTGGTACGGCCAATGTACTCTGCATTGCAGTGAACACACTGTAGCTGCCCTGGATAGGATAAGTCCGATTTGTGAGCCTGCTGTTGAAGGAGGTGGTAGACGTTTATAGCACAAGAGCTGCAACGTGGGCTAATGCATGGATGAGACGTTCTGGTGGTGGTGATATGACTTATTGTGGAACTGGGTGGTAATTTGGTGGTGCCCCAGTTTGTTTCGAAGGTTGGGGGGTCGTTTGAAGACCAGTGTGGGTGGTGTGGAGAACAAGTTTTGAGTAAGTGGTGATGAAGCCAGAATTTTGTATCCACAATTGAGAATAGTTCTGTGTTTGTCCATGCCCTCAAGGTAGGGGACAACCAGAGGGATATCTGGGTTAATGATCTTAGTTTGAGGATTTGTAATTTTAAGTGGCACACTGAATTTGTTTGTGTGTGTATATATGTTGTTTCATGCCACAATTTACTTCTATTATACTAATTCAGTTTCAATTTGGCCTTCAGGAGGGTAGCATACACGATATCAGGTCACTAATCTCAATGAACTGATCTGAAGATATAATGAAATTAAAGTGGTGTTATTAACACTGTTAACTACAATAGTTATTACTAAAGACTCATAACCTACACAAAAATTGTTCCATGCAGGTTAGATGCAACATCTGTAGTTGTAATTTTATTATTAGCTGTACGTCTGTATGAGAAGACTTTTGGTATCTGGCTGGGCCTATCAATGTTAGGCTACTCCAGCACTGAATGTCTGCAATTCATGAGTGGGCACCAAAATGCAGAGAATAAAAACTACCAAATTGCAAAAGAGGATCTCAGTTCAAGTGTTTTGAATACAACCTGATAGGAACTCATTTAGCAAAAATCAGGTGTCCCTTGTAATTACTTGTTGCTTCTTAACTAGGTAAACGTACAATAATTTCCTGAGCAATGAAGTACAAACGTAACTCATAAATACAAATTTATATGCTGTGTCGAATATAATTGAGTTACTAGCCAGCTTGCATGATTTAATTCATTAACTAAATAAAAAGCTCAGGAAATTCATGTTTTTTTTATGAGCTGCAAAAACTAAATAACTAAACAGTAATATACGAAATGGGTAAGTTTAGCTCTGATGGAAACAAAAATAATTAAAAGATTTAATTTCTACAATTCTATTTATGAATAGTTGTTATTGGATTTAAAAAACTTTTTTTTTAAGGAAAAAAGAGAAATTTTAAAGCAAGAACCAGATATCAATGTTATTTGTAACAAACTACCTGCAGTTGAAAGAACAAGCAAATCTGAGTATATATTCTATTATATCCACAATTTTTCCATGTTATATTAATTTATAGTTCTGTGGAAGAATAATTTGGATGAAAACTGCTCGAGATAGTTTTAACTAAACAGTGTTGCTATTGTAAAAAATTTAGTAGTAAATATATATAATTTTTACACATTGCATAAAAATTATTTAATAATTTGCGACTTTTATACACTTGAAATTGTACACCTTCCCCTCATCTTTAGTCCAGTCACTGAGCGAGCTAGCGCAGTGGTAACTCTTTGGACTCGCGTTCAGGAGGACCCGGGTTCGATTCCCGGTCCGGTCATCCTGATTTCGGTTTTCCATGGTTTTCCGAAATTGCTCCATGCGAATGCTGGGATGGGTCGCTAGCAACGGCCAAGGCCGATTCCTTCCCGTTCCAATCCCTCCTTCCCTGTGCAACTTGCACCGTCTCTAATGACCTAGCTGTCAATGAGACGTTAAACCAAACTACCTACCTAAATTTAGCCCAGTCCTGATTGCTGCCCAGCAGCACCTGAATGACACCCTGAGGGCATGTATGAGTGTGTGTGGAAGGGCAAGTGAGCAGTGTGGGAGGCCAACTAAGGAAGGCAGTGGTCATTGCAAAGCATGTGGCAGAAACATGATGTCTCCAAGTATTACCCAGGTGCTAGAATACCACATGATGTGTCGCTTCAAAATATTGATAATGTTTTTATTTTTAGCAATGATGCTTAACGTAATAAAGTGGTTATGTCTGTTTGAACTATTTAATGCAAAAGAATCAGCGTTACAGTGTCTTAGTCTTTGTCAAGGATTTTTGTTGTGTATGATGTCAACATGGTTGCCTCCCGGCAACCATGTTGACAGTCATAATCAGCAATGGTGAGAAACATACATGCATCTCGTGGGGTTATGTATCTTGTGCTGTTTAACTGGCAGATTTTAGTTTCTGGCTGCCATTTAATGTATTTCAGAACCGTTTTACGTCACCCCCATATGTGCCTTCACCACTTGCGAATTCATTTAATTATAGGCCGTTTACAATAAAGTGACCACTTTTGAAGCCCAAGTTACTTTTTTTTTCAACAATTTATATCTTTCCACCACTTGTTAATATAAACCCAGCCATGCCAGTAATAAACACAGTGTATACATTCACCATACCCAAAGCTAAAAGTCATAGGCCGAAATGAAATGTATTTATTGATTATTATGTCTTATGAAACAGCTTTAAAAGGTGCTCACTTTACTGTGAACGACCTATAGTTTTTGGGCAGAGATGTGGTGCCCCTTGCTGGCCACATGTTTGAAGGCGTTGCTGGCCACATGTTTGAAGGCGTACTGTACTAGCCAACTCGGGAGGTCATATTCATCTGCATTCTGGCCAGTAGAGATTGTATAGGACTCAAAATTTGTATAGTTTCAAGGCACATGACCATAAACTGGTAGATTTTTATTATTTTTACAATAAGGGTAATGTGGTTTTTTCTTTTTTTGGCTGAGAACTGTATTTGGTTCCATGTAGTAGCTGTGGCCAATAAAGCTAGTAAAGGGGTTCAATGTTCGCGTCCTCTATATAATCAAAGTGCAATTCTGTCCTTTATGGGTGTGCAGTGTGACCCTGACAGCACTGCAGTTTGCAGGAGTGAGATTGAAAGCCATATTGTTTGTCACTCATGCCCGCCAGCCACATTGACCAAACGATCCACGCCATCCTGAGAGCTCGTGCTCAACCTCATGTTAGTTCGCAGAGGCTAACTGGCATCCTGGGTAGTAAGTACTCTTATCCTAGTAGAATAGCAGAAACATGGACATGCCACCCGATTACCCCAGACAGTGACACATTAACAGTAAATCTCTTAATGTTCATACGTGAATTTTTACCTGTAGTCAGTCAATTTTTCCAGCTTGAATATGTCGAATTCCCAGTCCAAAGACTTTTCAAGCAGATCCTTGGCTTCGGATGTTAACGGGAGCTGCTTGGATGCCTTGTTGGTCGCTGGCTGTTTCAGCGACACACGGATGTTGGAAGATTCACTGGAACTTCTGCGAGTCATCGAGACATTACCAGGCGTACCACCTTGCTGCAAGAGAAACAAATAACATGAGCACCAAAATGCTAATTCACAGCGAATAGCATTTAGCTGCTGTATCTGGTGAGATATGAACCCTGGGAAAATTTGTTTGTGTGAATATAAGGTTGAAATAACAAATTATGTCAAGCAATACAGTGCATTGCTTTCTTTGCAGTTCATTGTGGGAACTGAAAAAATGATTATAATAGCTTTGGAGAAACTTGGAAAGGAGAACAAGAACTGTTACTTCACTTGCATGTCACCTGTTGATGCGAGGAATTAATAATGTCCAGGAGAGATTCAAACGTTAAAACACATTAGATGGAGTTCAGTTGTTAAGAATTATAAACATTGTGTTTACCACAGACACGTACAGAGACAGATGGGTGCTTAATTATGAGCCAATTGAAAATTATTATAGAAGTAAAAGTGACTTTCTAGGTTGTTCGAAATGAGCAACAAAAGTTTCTAAGTTACAGCTGAATGCGTTTTTATTCATACTTTGAAACACAGTGGGAATGCATAGCTCTTTACAATGATAAAAAACTGAAGTTATTTTATGGCAGGTGAAGGCAAACCTGCTTCAAAAAGAAAAGAAAATGCAATGATTATTAATTAGAATTATTACATGATTCTAGAGAGAAAAGGTCGAAAAAGGGGGGGAGTCCAGAAGGGACAACGGCATGACCTGCTATCGCGGAGGCTGGAAGGTGTTGGCAGCGTCGTAAGAGACTGTTGCGTTACTTCTACTTGAGACTTTCACTGAGTACTTATTTCGACGTGTATGGCCTAGTGGTCATGAACAACCCTGGTTAAGATGTGCTCGAAAGTCTTTGTAGACTGAGCGGTCCAGTTGACAGCCACTTCCCTTGCTGGTGCCCTCAGTCTTATACCAGCTAGAGGCTGGAGGGTTTGAGCTGCGGTTTGGCACCTCCTAATGTACGGAAAATGTTAGCTTGCAGGCTGTCAGAGGAGTGTGGGGATGTCTATCCTTGCCTCACAGGGGTGGTTTTAAATATGGTTGTGGACCACGCCACCATTTTATATTTCCTCGGCAGGAGACTTTTGACATATCTTTCACCTATCCATGAGGCTCTGGCAGCAGTGACGACATTGTATGTTGGATGCCCTCCTGCAGCATCCCTTCGAACTAGCTTCTTTGGGCTCAGCATGCCGGTGACTCGTTGAACAATACAAATTCTCAGGCATGAACTGGGCGACCGCGTGGCGGCTTTTGGGTGGACAGTACAACTTAAAATAATTACCATGTGTCTGTAATTGCTTATTAGGCTGGGAGCAATCCTGTACACATGGGATTTACTGTCTGCCGATGTGTGACTTGCCCATATGAGTTTATTTGCTCGACGATGGGGCGAAGTCGACAAGTAGTGTGCGCATGCCCAATGTGCAAGAAGAAACCATGTAAACTACTATAGAAATGGTGTTATGGATAAATGTATGAAGGTAAAAAAAAAAGAAGGGTACATGTAGAGCTGTACTAAAGCACAAGAAGTTTTATCAGACATATAATTATTTTGGCCAGAAATGAATGAAAGACCCAGAAGTTCCATTTCAGCACACTATCCACACGACTTACAATTCAGTTAGTATTCTTACCGTCAACAGAGCTGAAATGAATTCAGTTAGTATTCTTACCGTCAACAGAGCTGAAATGAGGTCACTTGTGACTGGGTCCTGTGCTCTCAAATTCCTTTCCCGTATTGTTGCTGGCCCATACAGTTCCGTTGTGCGTAAAATGTCTAACACCTGAAAGTAAAGTACATAAACAACACAGTTTAGCTATAAGAGTAAAACATTTCCACATCTGGAAGTTAATACATACAACATTATTGTTAATTTAATTCCAGGAATAATTCATTTCAGTGAAAAATTTTACTTGCAAGGTTATAATATTGTATAGCTATTTCCGGTGGTTAATTATCAATACTGACATACGTATAGTATTTCATAGTATAAAGGTCATACATTTTATACTTAAGTATTGTGTTAACTGTAAACACCTCTCATCTGCCATGTCTGTCCACTGACTGCCTGTTCTTCCCCAGATCTGCCAGCCTTTGTATCATGCAATATCTTCTCACTACATACACCTTTTTCACTATTAGCTATGCAGAAACAGTACTCTGTCAAATTCTACTACTATACAACATTTGGGTCTAATTCTACATTAATGAACTTTATTTGTAACACTTTCACTACTTCTACTACATAACATATGTCTGGGCATAATTCTACTCTGCTGAACTCTGTATGTCGCGTAACAATGCATGCTCCTACAAGTCTATTCTGTGATGTTTCTACACTGTTCTTCCACTTCAGATGCTGCTAATATAGTTCTTACAGCCCTTCTCACAAATGTCCCTACTGCCTTTGAAGACTATTTCTCTAACACTATCTTCTGTAAGGCTTGATGTCATCACTCTCTCCCTTGCTGGGTAAATGTCTTCCCTGCTTCGTTGCTTCTTTCTTGTTGCTTCTGCTTATCTCTTTCATTTAAAGAATTTGTCGGTTAGGCCACCAGTAGAAAAAATAAATAAGTATTTTTACAACTAGATTAGTTTTTTACTGCCTGAGTGATTAATTTTCTTATATTTACACGTTTTATTTTCATTCAGAGTCTAATTACAATGGCAATTGATATTTTGTATAATTTAAGTAACTCAGATCTGTAATATTGTTTCTGTTTTTTGTTATATAATTATTCTTATTACCATGTGTTTTGTTTATGACTATGAACAGCACATTGTCCTACAGTAATACTTCACATAACTGGCATATTTTAAACTGTACTGGTGTATAACAAATCATACAAAAAGTTGATGCCGGCTAACAGCCAGCGACGCTAGAGCCCATGACGGCGTTCACCACGCACGTGTCACGTGTCTCGCACGTGCGCAAAGAGGCCAATAATTTTGAACTTTCATATAAACATTATTTTTCAGTGTAAAATGTGTTATATTGTATTTGCAGTGTTTAATATGTCTTTAAATGTTTTAAAGTGTTTGTACTAACTTTAAATTATTTGGTTATAAAATTCAAAGTGCCTACGGCACCAAGATTAAGAACAGTTAATATTTCAGCATGAACACCATCATAAAGAGACACTAGAATAATATTGAAATTCATAAGAAAATTATAGAAATGTAAAACAATATTTAATTTAATTTGTACCATTTTATTTTCAATAATAAAATATTTTGTTCAGCATGCATAGCACTTCCGCTTATGTGAACCCCGTAGGCGGCCCGGGTAGGTCCGCGCGATGCTTGTCTCGGACAGTCTGTCGAGGAGAGCTGGCGAAGTAAGACACTGTCACGTATGCACCACAACTTTTGTTCACTGATTTAGGTTTCCATAGTCAATTTAGTTTACCGGTTAATCTTTGCTTGCATACATTTTGCCAGACATTTTCCCAGCATTATGCTTCCGCTTTATTAATTTCATCCCTTGTGGCATTTTTAACTTAATCGAGGAGAAGAAGGGAAAGATGTCAAAGAGGTCACGCGACCCACACAACTTGAATCAGATGCCATCCGCCTATGTTTAGGGCGTTTCATTGTAACTTCTGCATTATTACTACACACAATTTTGAGCTTTGTTTTTATGTATGTATTTGAGGATAATTTTTATGTTTGAATATTTTACGGCAACATCACGTATAACTATGCAGCCGACCGATTGTATACGCCATCGTTGCATTTTGAGAGCTTATTTATGTTACATCGTATGTGCAATAATTTATTTCAGGGTTCTATGTCAATTTTATTCAGGGTTCAATGTATTTTTCACGTAAATTGATGCTTTTTGTACTTGACCACGCAGTCACATTAATGTTTGATTTTACTGCCATCAGGCATGTTACACGCCTGTAACCGCTTCATTCGTAAGGAGAATAATTTTCCCAGCAAGAATAATATTTTGTCTGAATTTAGTTTGCTGTTTCCACGCAGAAATATTGCAATTTCACCTGCACCACATGGTCCGCTACGAATTTAATCCAGCAGCAACCGCGCCATCTAAGCTTGTTTTCACACATGTGCATGTTTATTGTGAATATTCATCTCATATCCCATCTTGTTTCACGTATCATTCAAGGGTTTATATGATTTTGTAATTAGTGTATGGTGCAATTATTATTCCCATCCTAGCCGGCTCTGTGTATACGCCATCACCACACTACCCATGTGCTGGAGGGCGAGTCCCAACGATTTTGCATTAGTGAAGCCGAGTAATCACACATGTTAACGTATCAAGGGTTTCATTTGTAATTCACAGTGTCCTGTCTTCAGGGAAAAACCGTCAGTCCACCCTAGCAACTGTCAGCCCTCTTCCCTTGTGAAGGCTGTGCTTTCGCGCATCTTGGTGAGATCATCCATCTAGGGGTGCGCTAGAGTAATTGCGGGCTGGGGAGAACCCAAGCGGAATTGGCTAGTCATGACCGAGATAATCATAATTTCATTGGCACGTTGATGTGTATGCATAATAACAATAAATACAAGTCTACAGTGAACTTAACTCTTTCATTCAGTAGTGACAGTGACATAAAACCCTTAATAAAATATTGCACATACGATGTTACATAAACAAGCTCTCAAAATGCAATGATGGTGCATACAAAGACTTGGCATTGGTCGGCCACATGGTTATACGTGATGTTGCCGTAAAATATTCAAACACAAAAAATACCCTCAAATACATACATAAAAACAAAGCCCTTAAGATTGCTCGTAGCAATAATGCAGAAGTTACAATGAAACGCCATAAACATAGGCGGATGGTGCCTGATTCACGTTGCGCGTGTCGCGTGACCTTTCTAACATCTTTTTACTTGTCACAAGGGTGCAATGAATTAATAAAGCGGAAGCATAATGCTAGGGAAAATGTCTGGCAAAAACGTACGCAAGCAAAGGTTAACCGGTAAACTAAATTGACTATGGAAACCTAAATCAGTGAACAAAAGTTGTAGTGCGCACGTGACAGTGTCTTACCTCGCCAGCTCTCCTCGACAGACTGTCCAGAGACAAGCGTCACACGGACTTACCATGGCCGCCTATGAGGTTCACATAAGCGGAAGTGTTATGCACGCTGAGTAAAATATTTTATTATAAAAATAAAATGGCACAAATTAAATTAAATATTGTTTTACATTTTTTATAATTTTCTTACGAATTTTCATATTAATTTACTGTCTCTTTATGACGGCGTTCATGCCGGGATATTAGTGTTCTTAATTTCAGTGCCGCTGGCACTTTGAATTTTATAACCAAACAATTTTAAAATAGTAACACACTCTAAAAACATTTTAAGACATATTAAACACTGTAAATACAATATAACACATTTTACACTGAAAAATAACATTTATGTAAGAGTTCAAAATTATTGGCCTCTTTGCGCACTTGCGGGACACGTGACATGTGCGTGGTGAGCACCGTCATGGGCTCTAGCGCCGCTGGCTGTTAGCCGGCATCAAACAGTACAGTTTAAAATATGAGACTTACCAAAATAATACTGAGGGCAACATGTTCTTCATATCCATAAACAAAATACCTACATAACAGAAGCTGCGCTATAACTTACACAGTTAAGGCACAAGATGTGATCAAGGAGCTGTTTCAGGACTTTATCAGCCATGAAATGAATAAGCACTATTGAATTTTGTACAGTACTATATAGGTAATCTATGTTGATCACAATGAATAGTGTTAATTTCCTACGGCTCTGGGAGTCATACAATGATAACATTGCTGGATGGAATTTAAGAAATTTCTGACAACTAACCTTTTATGTTTGTATTCACCCTATGAAATTTGTTAATGAGTAATGTTTCAGAAGGTGATAAATCAGACAGTTCAAAATTTCTAATAATTTAATAACTAAAAGCAGACTCAGTGAGAACCCAGTGTACAACCCAAATGCTTTGCACACTCATGTATGGACTATTCACGATAAAGTGAGCACTTTTTTAAGGCCCTGCAAAATATTTCATTTGAACCAATTTTTGTATTTCTTCAACTTTTTCATATAAACATTATCGTGTGACTACTAAACACAGTTTATACATTTCACCAAATTCAAAAGTTAATGTCCAAGGCTGCAATAAAACATATTTACTCACTGTACAGTGAACAGCTTATATCAGAGTACACTTACATACATGTAGGGGATGCGGTGATGTGCTACTCACCTCTCACCAAGGCGAACCGGGTTCATTCCCTAGTGAGATTGCTCCTGGATTGTTGCACATGGGAATTGTGCTGGATAATGATGCTGGTCAGTCGGTTTTCTCAGGTCTCTCCTGTTTCTCCCACACTTGCATTCCAGCACTGCTTCGTATTCACCTTGTTTCACCCTCATCTGCTCTCTAGACCTTGCTGTTAAGAGCCATCCAAACTTCTCCACTCCATTCACATACATACTCAAAGATCTTATATTTCATAATTTTGCAGTGAAATCACTATATATTGCATTCAATACAGTAAATAAAGAAAATTACATGTTACAACAAATAGGTAAAATTTTCTAACTTTGTGGTGTAGTTGTCTACCTTGTCGAGAACATTGGCAACTTGCTCGGAGGCATCTTCTTGAGCTGAAGAAATGAGTTCAATGACCTTCGTGATGGGTGCCTGCAAGGAAAGTGAGTGTAGTTTGGCCAAACTTTGCCGTCGAGTACCTGCAGGAACCAACCAATAGAGATTCATATACTTGGCACTCTGCCCAGGTTTATCAAGGAAGGAAAAACTAGTTATAGGATGTTCACTGTTGATTGAGCACTTTTGAATTCAACCTTTGAAAAATTTCATTGCCGCCATATCTGCATGCACTTTAACTGAGTGACATGCGCTCAGTGAAGTTGGTAATGAAGGAGGGAAAGTTGTTCCACGTCTTAACATTGAATTAAAATTGTTAGGAAAAGGTTTCTGAATATTAATTTTTTATTATTTTTTTGTATAAGTGGGCAGGCCAATGACAATGTTAATTTCACACAAGGTGGAAGAACACACAATTTGAATACAACGAAATCATAGAACGGCTTACAAATGTGCTCAGTTTACTATGAACAGCTTATAGTATTGTGAAAAGTATACAAATTAATAGATTTACATGATTGCTGAAAGAAAGAGTGTTTTGAAAATCAATGTTGAGAAATTGGTTACTGAAATAGAAGTTATTATGAAAGTAAATTTCTAATTATTAAAATGACATAGAAGATAAATAGGAACCAAAATGGGACATTATTTTTAAGTTATTAAACCAAACCTTAATGTAACACCATAATAGACCAGAATTTTAACTGCCAATGTGGACTAAAATCAAAATACAAATATTTGACAGTATAAGAATTAAAGCCCATGGAGACAACAGAGTGGGTGGATAATTAATATTAAAATGTAATCTGACAGCTTATTATGTATTTGAATCTTCCTAAATTAGGAAACAGCGACAAAATATACTAGTATGAACAAATTAAAGTCACTATAATGGAAATAAATCATTATAAACACTGCGATAACTTTAAGAATGCTTTGAGAGTTATATGGGATTGTTAATGTATTGAGTGTTATGTTGCTTTTGCCACTAGAGAAGCCTTTGCCAGAAAGCACCCTAACACTTGTGTTTTCACTTTCCACGTAGGCATGGGATGTATGTATTTCTCACAGTGAGTTTTCACACTTTGTTCAATGGACTATGACGTAACAATTTTTTTTCTGTAATGTTTCTCTTCAAAACATTTTTGACTACTCCCTGCAGACACGTTCGTGTTACCCTGAGGCCTAACCTAGTGGAGTGAACATGTCGCATAAGTTAATGTAATACTCAGTTTATGTTACAGGTCATTCCCAGCCTGTTGTTTATTTTTGGTAATAAGTCACTCCATGTAATTTTGTCTGTGTTACGAAGCTTGTGTACTCTATGCACAACTAAAGGCTGTTCACGATAAAGGAGCACTTTTGAAATAAACACTTAGAAAAAATTCACTGCTCCTACAGTAAGGTGACCAGACGTCTCGATTTATTCGGGACAGTCCTGATTTTCAATGTTGTGCCCCAAATTTTTTAGAGGGTCATTCAGGACTGCCATTTGTCCCGAATATTTGGACCTGACGGTGTGTACTTGTGGTGTGGCCGGTTTTGGGTGGACAAAACTCAGTTAACTATTGACACTTTAAGATCCATTTTGATTACGAAGGTTAACTTCAATAAAACTTGTCCAGACTGTAACAAAATGTTGTTTTCTGTGAGAGACATGTTGAAAAAAATTCATTCATCTGCATAATATGACAAGGTAAAATAGTTATTGTAACTCAATTTTTTGATAAAAGTAAAATAACAAAGAATGTCATTGTTTTTATTTAGTGTCTTTATCAGTAAATCATACGCCTTATAATAAATAATTTGTAAAAAAAAAACAATGGTATTCACTATTTTTAATGAAACACCCCCTGTAAACAGTCCATCCCCCCTCCCCCCTTCGCACTACCAACCATTTATGAGCCTAAATGAGCGTCCCAAATTTGGGCCAGAAAAATATGGTCACCTTATCCTACATGCATATATTTTAATGGACGTACTGTGTGACATGCACCCAGTAAAGTTGGTAACAATGGAGGGGAAGTAGTTCCATGTCTTAGCATCTAATTAAAAGTGTTAGGTTACCATTTGTGAAAACTTATGTTATATATTTCATTTTCTGTTTTTTGCTGCATCTAAATGTAAAAATTAGCAGATTTATAAATTAATTACTTTTCCAAAAATTTCATAGTTTCACGTGACTGATGTATGAATAAAGTGATGAGACCCATGACAGTGTTAATTTTACATAAGGCGGGAGAATACACAACATGCATACATTTAGATCTTAAGAAAGGCTTTCAAAAGTGCTCAGTTTACCGTGAAAAGCATATAATTAAATTTAACAATCTTTTGTGAACAGAACTTTTTTTTTGTATCTTGCAGTCGAAGTGATGAGACTAAGTAATGAGAGGTAAAGCAATGAGCATTCAGCATATCATGTACATTAATTAAGGTGTACTGCAGCACCTCAAACATCACAGTTTGTAGCAGAGTTTTCCTAGAATACTCTACAGCCATTAGTACATCTTACCACAGGTCACAGCCACATTATGACTCAAGAGCAAATCTCACAAGGGCCATGAATGACATCACAGGATAGCAAAGAGGATTTTCTATAAGTACCCTGAAAAACATCACTGGCTATCATCGGTGCTAGGCAGGCAGTGTCACAACGTCAAATTATCCATACCCTGAGATCATGTCAAACCCTAAGATTGATTTGTAGCCATGTCAAACCTGGAGTTTGGTACGTACCCCAGTGTACGACTAACATCATCATACTGTCATGTAACAACATACACGAACAATGCTGAAAATCTGCAGTCCTATACCAGAGTTTTCTCCATCATCATGATTGGCTAACAGTCATTGTGTCCCAGCAGTGAAAACTTGTTTACTTGTGCATTGAAACCTAAGCAAATTCAATTTTTTGTTGAAAAATGCATGTAGCCTACTTATTAACCAATAGCACTCTCTCCAAGTTGTAGCAAAATTTTGGTCATGTCTGGCCACTTGTGAAAGCACAGGGATTCATTCTTGCTTTCACGGGACTGTTCATACTGTCTCAACAGTTAATTTGCCAAATTTTTTTTTCTTGTTCACATGGAAGTTTGATGTGACCTTTATCCACAAATGCTGGTCTTTTGGTTGAGTATTTATCTCACCATATGCTATTTTGAATTCCAAACCCCTGTGTTCATTCAACATTGTGCCATGTCATTGTTGTTCAGTATCATTACACAATGATACAGTATTCACTGCATTCTTATAGTACATGCATTTCGTCAGCTGTTCTCTACTGTCTGACAGAACTAATTATGAGTACTCATTATAGCCAATTATGCTATTTGAAAGACGCTGTATAACTTTCATTACAGATGTATCACACTCATGCCTGATACACTTGATTAAGTTGACACAACTGCCTCTTCTCAAAAATTTAATTTATTAAATTTTTGAAGTTGGGATGCTAATCCCTCTCCTGAGATTTAGTTAGTTAGGGTCACCTTTACAATTGCACAGGCATGGAGCATGTTTGCCTGGCTGCGTCATCGAATTTCTCACGTTGGAAGGTGTAGAGATGTGCCTTTTTGATACCAGGAGGTGAATCAAACACCAGGGTGAGTTTAATTAAAAAGGTCTCACATCCTGGGAGTTTGATCAGGCTCACCGTGGCTGCTGCCAAAAATCATGATGCCAGTGATCACAGTAGGGAATAATAAAAAAAAACTGAAAATAATATTCCTGGCTCTGATTCAGAGGCCTGAGTCTCGGATTGTCGGCATCCTCTATAGGGAGCCGGCCTAGTAGGTTTCCGAACTGGTGCAAAATATGAGGTTACTGAGATTATCTTTCTACAGTTTGTTCCCGGTGAAGGAGGGCGGATTGTAATCACTTTACCGACTGCTGAGCGTATCTGGTACATGGAGCTTGTACTGGGGATTGACTTACCCAAACAACCCGTCATTGTCACTTCCTGCTCCGGAGGGATAGGAGCGAAATAGTCAAAATCAACGGAATATTGTGGCTAATATATTCTGAGTATACTATCTCCGCCCTCAGCTATTGCATCACTTTTCCTCCTAGGTGATCTGAGTTACGGATCTTTATGCACTGTCCAAATAGTAGTTCAGTGCTGACCTAAATAATGGGTGGGGGGTTCAACGGTAGTTGGTAAATTAGTAAATAACACATCTAATTCCCTTTGTAGGGCTCGGTGAGCTAGTCTCCTTAACTTACTTTGTTGTCCCTTGGTGGTATATGGCATTTAAAAAAAATACAGGGTACCCTCCCGGGTCACTAGGCTGTATTCAATGCTTCCTGTGCCCTGGCCTTACTCAGGCTGGAACTCGAGCAAAGAATAAGAAATAGATCTGTGGTCCGGTGTTCGTATCCCGCTTAAGGTCCGGTATGCTCGAGGTATTTCTGTACTGGTCCTACCCTTGCTCAGGCTGGGAGGTTCCGGCCTTATTCAGGTTGGGATGGTCCAGAAATCTCCACTCCGTACATCTCTCTCAAAAGAGGGGGAATAATAGATGAAATATGATTAAATACTGTATGTGGTCCTTTGGTAACAGGGGATCTCACAAACACCAGACGGCTGCCGTTATCTCTTAAATCCAGCCTTATTGAGGCCAGGATCGAGATGGCAGCGAAATATATTGATCAGTGTTTCTGAGTTGTCTTCCCGCTGCAGGTCTGGCTGATCGGTAATGAACCTTGGACACTTCAGCCTTGTTCAGGCTCGAGATAATCAAAAGATCATTAGCTCCGTTCAAATTGTGCAATGAGAGAGACGAGTATTTAATTTCAGACCGTATTTAAGAATTTACCTTTTTACAAGAAAATTTTAAGTTATAATCAAGGGTAAATAGGGTGCGCACAAATACTAGGTTAAAATGAAGTGGGATATATATTTCTTACATTTAATACCCCTAAGTAATTAAGAATTAATTGGCAGGTGAAGATGTCCTGCACAGAAATATAATTTCAAACTGACTTTTTGAGATTATCTCTAGGGAGGGTGATGAATTTATATTGGAAGGGACTTAGGTATGACCTGCTACCGCGACGTAGAAAGGGACTGCTTTCTAGATACGGTGTCAGGTAAGGATGATGAGATACCTTTGGCTGTAGAAGCTAAGACATCTGACTTTGATTCTGAAGGCGTCTGACAGTGTTCTTCCAGTGATGGTTCCCGTTCACTGCGGCATGAGTGGCTTAGTGGTCAGAATCCTGGAGAAGTTTGGTTCGAGTCTTTTGTAGAATATGAGACCAAGATCTGGACCACTTATCCCCTGAACTGATCTAAGCTTTGAGACGTTACCGTCTGATCCCTACTTAGTCTTGCTTAGACTAGTGGTGCCCTCTGCCTTATACAGGCTGGAAGGCCGGCAAACTCTACTGTGCCTGGAACTTACACCTCCTTAAATACTAAAAATTCTGGCTTTTCGGCTGTCTGAGGGATGCGGAGGTTGCGAGCCTCGCTCCGCAGGGGTAGTTTTAATCATACTTGTGGGCCGTGCCACCCTTTCTTATCTCCCCTGTTGGAGGCTATTGCTATTGACATGTCTATCACCTCTCCACGAGGCTCTGGTGGTTTGTGGCAATCTTGTAGACTGGGTGCTGTCCTCTTGCAGCATCCCTTGGAACTAGCTTCTCTAGTATCGGTGTGTTGTTGACTCAGCGAACAGCAAAATTTCTGAGACGGGAAATTTGCGACTGCGTGGCAGCTTTGGGTGTACAGTACAATTTAAATAATCACCATGTATCTGTAATTGCTCACTAGACTGGGAGCAATCCTGTAGGCACATGCTTAATTGAACTGCCTTGGTGTGACTTGTCCATATGAGTGTAGTAACTCTATGATGGGGCGAAATCATATGTAGTGTGTGGATGTCTAATACGCAGGAACGCGCTATGTGTCAAAGTTGATTAAGTTTCTATGGTGTTTGTTGTCATAAACCAATTGCCGGTAGGGTGTTTGTGGGGTTTAAGTACGGTTATCTATGACAGTGGTTGTAAATCATAATTGTCTATTTATTTTCAGTTTACCTTCCGAACCTACCCAAGTTTCTGTACCCTGGAAGCAAAGTTCTCATTCTTTTGAAGTGCTTTCCTGGTTGATGCCATTTTTAATCTTTGTTACGTTGTGCTTGAGCTTTCTAAATTTCATTGGAAACAATTTATCAGAGATTGCTGTAATATTCTATACAGAACAAAAATTAATATGAACTAAGTGTTAAAAAGATTCCTTCATCATTCAGAAATTAACTTTTAGATGATTACCTTCACTGCTGATGGACCTGACATCAGTTGAACCTTTCCTGACAGAATTCAGACTGCCTCTGTGGAGAATTGTCGGCTGGTGGTTAAAAGACTGAGAGCTGCGATTTTCCATTGCCATGGGAGGTTCGTGGATGAATACGTACTGCACCGGTGTCCTGAAATCAGTACATATATCAACAAACTTAAACAAGAGCAGTGGTCTGAACTGAAAGCATTAACTGTAACTTCTCCTATTATAAAAAAGTAATTGGAACAATTATAATTAGATTTACTTTTATTTGAAGGATTTTTGCTGTCATATACATAACGCTTCTTTCCTCTTTGAGTTTTATATAGCCTACATTGTACAGACACATTTCGTTAGCCGTTATATACACAGTACACTGAAGCTCGAAGTCAAATGTAGTAGGGTAGTCTTAGAGGGGGTTCACATTTCTCTTTAATTTATTTCTAAAATGCATACTCAAATAAAGAATCAACTATTTAAAAAATAACAAAACTGATAACTTTAAACTATAATATCTTTATATATAAAATCCATTGTACATGACTAAACCACATCATCGCTGACAAACCACTGGACCAATTGAGACCATATGTTATTGGGGTGGCGAGTAAGGTTTTTAGTTATGTTTCATTCCGATAGATAGTGCTGGAGTCTAACTTCTATATTTATGGGCCGATTTTGCTCAGACTTGCAGGAAATGTTTGTTGATCTAAAAGAGAAAAATGTCAGGGATACTATGGTCAAACATTTGTCGACGTACCAGACGTAATAGAGAGGACACATTGAGAAGGCAAAATAGAACTTGAAACAGGCGGAACAACGTTCGCCGGGATCATTTAGTAACAATATATATTTTGAAATAAAAAGGGCATGAGAAAACAAAGGTTTATTTTATCATATTTTCTGGAAATGAAGTTTTGGATTTGAGCCTTCTTTATTTAGCCAATTGATAAAATACCAGATGAATGATGTACTTAACACACGAGAGTTACAGTTATGTACATACAATTTTGTATATACTACTTAGCACAAGCGACTTATTTTCTACACATTAATTTATTCATGTATAATGAAAGTATATGTAAATGAGCTAGGTGAATGTTTAAACTAATTAACATTTTCATTCATATACAATTAATGGTGTTCTGATGGTACTGAATACAATGCAAAAGCAGAAAATGGACAGAGGCTGCCAACATTGAGAAAAGAAAAAATGACTGCAAAGCAGATCATTTGACCAGAAAATTTACTTAGCATGTTCACAACTATTGGTACAGAAATAAAGACAAAATGTAAAGCAGTCATTAAAATGTCTTTCCAGTGGCATTAAAATAATGCTATTTTGTTTTATATTTAATTTCTTTGGTGCTTAATATGAATTTAAAATTTCTTGCATTGCTTAAACTTTATAACCACATTGACTAAAGATGAAAAATAAATAAATAACTCAGAACTGAATTTATATCCAGATAGTCATCAGTCACCTTATATCATACTGTTAATCTAGTAGGAGAAAATTGCTCCTACACTCACATGCAGTCTGCCCCTTACAGGATCCTATAAATCATTAGTGTTCAGAAATGGGCTCCGAAGAGATCTAAAACTCCCCAAAGACAAGTATATGCAGTAGAAAATGACTTTGGAAAGGAGGATTTGTACCAATACTACGTGTTTAAAAATAGGCCTGACATTATAATGTTGTCAATGTTACAGGAAGGCTGGGTAGGCAGAATATTTTTATTTTCTTTCTCTTTCATCTCCTGTGTTTGACAAATTGGGTTGTGTATAGTTTAATTATAACAGAGAACGAAGTTAAAAAAAAAAAAAAAAAAAAAACTATATTTAAAACAAATCCAGCAATCACGGAAAACAGGGCCAGAATCGGGCTGGTAAAATTTTACCTGACAAACTCCGGCCAGCGATACCGGCCCGATGTCACATTCCGGAATTGGCCCGATGGAACTATGGACTGGTAGCTGATTGTTTGCTGGCAGTGTCAGAAATACACTGTACTGCTACCAGCAAGATACAAAATGTATTCCGGATACACTTGTAGGGAGGAGGACACATTCCTCCATAAGATGTCTCAATTAGATTCCCCCCAACTGGGCTTACCTAGGCGTAAGACTACACAGAAAAATCAGCAGAGAAAATGACAACAGAGTAGTTATTATTGTACAACGCAAAAAATGCAGAGAGTTCTGTGTGTGGCTTTATTTTTACAGCCACAGAAACAAACAGAACAACAGTAGTCTGTTGTTATTTTCTATGTTTAACAATATTATAGATGACACTAACAAACCTCTGATTGCTGCATGTGAATCGAAAATATAAAAACAAGAACTGAATTTCAACTACTATATATTTATTGATGGGGTTTGTTTTATTGACTGTGTTTGATTTTAAAAAAAACCATCACATACAGCAATAGTTACAAATGTGTAGTTTTTGAACAATTAATTTTGGTATAGTTCCAGATTTTGTAGTTTACATTTTACATTAACTTTTTACATACAATTGGCAATTTTTAAATAGAAAATTATAGAATGTATGTATAAACTATTTCTATATAATAATTATAGTTATGTAACAGTATTCAAATATCTTCTCATTAAATCAAACCAATCAAAATATTTAAGTAGTTGAAATTCTGTTTTTGATTTAATGCTTTCAGAATTAGTGTACTGCAAGACCTTTCCAAAGCTTTTAAAATAACTGTGACTTCTAAAACTATGTTTTTATTGCTCACACCATCTGTAATGTAAGGAATGTACCTAGTAAGAGCTTTTTCTCTAAGTGACATGCAAGTTAACAAAGTGATTATATCTAGGCGAAGCTGCTGTCCTTACGACTCATTCTTAGGGATTACTTCATTTATTACTTACAAGAAAGCACTTTCATTACTATCGAAAACAATACAGCACAACTACAAACAATATGGTTCACAAGGCAATACAAAAAATGGTACCTGTGTTCAATTGATATCTAAATGTCACTTTGGCAGTTTTGGTTTTTTAAAGGGGAGAGTTGGATGCCAACCTGGATTTATATATGTACTTTTACCATTATGTAGGTTTGAGACTATTCTTAGAAATTTGACCTTGTTAGGGCATAGAATATATTTTAACTATATTATATAATCTCTTGTACTATCGCTTGTGTAGTCTAGAAGGTAATCTGTTATTAATTCCCATTTATTACATATGGTAAACAAACAACTGTATGCCATTCATATTTCAGTAATTCAATCATCTAGTTGATGTACTAAACCCTGTCAAAGAAAAAATTTTAATGATGGATGCTGAATTTGTTTTATGGCTCAAAAACTAGTAACTCCAGTTTCTCCTTAAGCAACAAGGCCATGGTGGTGCAATGGCTAGAGCACTTGCCTCCCGCCAAGGTGAACCGGGTTCGATTCCTGGTAGAATCGCTTTCAGATTTTCGCATGTGGGAGTCGTGCGTGCCGGACGTTGCCACTGGTCAGTGGCTTTCCTTGGGGATCTCTCATTTCCCCTGCCCTTGCATTCTGGCGCTGCTCCATACTCGCCTTGCTTCATCCCCATTGGCTTTGAAGACTTTGAAGTTAAGAGCCACCCAAATCTCGCCACTCTCCGTCACCCTTAAGCGACATATTGGTAATGTGTACTGCAGTTATGCATAAAAAGAGTGTGGGAGCTCACGCAAGAGTGTGCGTGGAGTAATTGATATAGGTACCTGCCGGGCAGCCCAACGGGGTATATACGGGTGTTGAGGGAGAGAGTGTCGCCGGTGCGGCACCGCCAGGAGAGCAGCCCCTCCCACTCGTGTCCTTTCTGCAGCTCGAGCATGAGGGCGTCCTGGCCATCGGAGACGCACAGCTCCAACAGGTTCCTGCCTACCAGGCTCTGACTTGCGTAACCCAGACACTGCTCTGCCACCTTGCTCACATGCTACAACCACACATTACATGTGAGGCATGGTGAGCACTGGCCCACACACTAACAGCAAAACCATCAAAATGATACACATGTGGAATCGTGCCGATGCCGTTGGTCGGCGGGTTTTCTCAGGGATCTCCTATTTCCCCCACCCTTTGATTCTGGTGCCACTCCATACTCACCTCACTCATCCTCTTCGGCTCTCAAGACCATTATGTTAAGAGCCGCTCAAGTATCTTCACTCACTCGCTCACTCATCATGATTAAATTCCACTTGGATTACAATTTGGTCAGAGAGAAAATCTACCACAGTTTTAAAGTAGACGCTCCAAGAATTTTTTCCTCAGCAAAATTATATAATGAGGGTGGCAGGAGAGATCTGGGGAATGAAAGAGCACGTGAACCGCAGGCGTGTTTGCTTGCCGGAACTAAGGTGTAAGCACCTGTATCTTGTGCCTGGAGTCAGTGATGTGGACGAGGTCATTGCTCTTGCTGAGGGCCAGCAGCATCGCCTGGTTGGTTAGCGACAGCTGTATCCGTGTTGCCAGGTCACCCTTCTCCAGCAGCACCAGCTCATTCATCCACAGCCCTATGTTGGATGTCTCCACCAGCACCTGTGTAACACACCACATCGTAATTACAGTATAATCTATTTGCAGTATATTCACGCTTTTTGAATAAAACCTTTGAAAAATCACCCTATGTATGATGCATTTGGTAATTTCCTAAGTATTGTATTATATTTTATCTGTAAATTATATTTAATTTATAATTAATTTAATAAAAACAGGGAGAAAATAGGTGTGTTCCAGTGGCGTGTAGTAAGTTTTTTTACAGGATAAGCAATATAATAAACCCACATATTTGAGTATTTTAGATAACATTTGCTAGTGCCAGGCTCGTTCCTTTTTCAATTTCTACTATCAAGCACAACTCCCAACTTTGCTTACCTTCTACATGTACTTACTGTTTTATAATACACAACATTAGTTGCAAAAATGGAAACTAAATGAATGTAATAATAATTAAACTGAATATTATTTAGAGAGCATATTACAAATTATAACAAAACTCCCATTTTCCCGAACATTTTTATCCACTTTCCAAGGAAAAATGAGGACTGGAGTTCGCAAACAGAACAATTGCTTACCCTATCAAAGGAATGCGGCAGGATAACTCTCTTACGAGTTTGATTCATCGCTAGTCGGCACCCATTTGTGGAAATAAATACTAGATAGCAGCACCATGCGTGTACAGTAAGGGACGGAAGTTACGAAAACTCTTTTTTTCGAATCGGAAACTGGAAACGCAGAATTAAATGTGTTTAAATTTAAAGTTACGGCGAAAACTATAAAGAGTCAAATATTTCCAATATGTATAGTGTAAGTATTGCTTACCTTGCATCTATGGAATGAAGCCACTGGTGTGTTCACATTACATAGTAAAAAAAAGTTCTCATGCAGAGTACTGCATTAATAAACAGAATGCGCACATATGTGGTGCATTGTTCCTTTGGTGTAATTATGTAGACTTTGCTAAACTTTGTTTGCATGAGATGGAGGAATAGTCTGGAAGCAGAACTTCAGTAGAGCTTCAGCAAAATCAGAAGTAGCCATGAATGGATTACAGATGCTGGAAGAAGTCGTAAAAAAAACAGTGAGCTTCTACAGTTGAGTTGAGCTTGACAAAGAGGTTTCAGGCGTGGCCTCACACGTCATGTTCACTTACTAGTTTCTAGCTTATTTCAATTGTTTAGGGACATTTATTTTGAAACTGCAACTTTATACACTTTGGCAATGTACATCGTATTGTAGAACAAATGGAAATTCTGAACTCTTGTCAAGTAATTAGGCTAATTAGTGCTGCACCATATGAATAGATTCTTTCTGTTTCGCGAATGCCAGATAGTGCATGGTAACTACATTTGAAGTTATTTGTAAAACATTAAGAAGCTAAAAAAGAAATATTAGTTAATTCATTGAAAAGAAAGTATGTAGAAAATTCAGCACGGCAGATTAGACAAAAGCCTAGCTCTCTAGTTGTCGTGTAGATCTCACTATTAGCAGTTGTCACTGTTCTAATTTAAAAAAAAACTGTGGAATATTTCAATGTAAATATTTTTTGCAGATTTATAAAATTTGTTTTTGAAGCACAAATGTGGTAGTTGAAAAGTGTCAAACGTTTGCAAAAGTCATTGTAAGTAGCCCTCTGTTAACTACATTAATTGTTCTGTAAAACAGTGTTTTAAATTATAGCAACAATGCTGTATCTTTTCCAGAGTACTGTATTACAACCCTATAGGTAACACTTAAAATTCTGAGGAAACAGAACACGTGTAAAGATTGTTTATGCTATTTTCCATTGCTGTCACAATTCTTCCTTACAGTTGGATGTGACCTTGATGCATTCAAAATACTGTACCGTGAGAACACCCACTGGCCAGTGGCAATGTTCACCACGTTTCTCCTATGTAAAATTCAGGGCGTGACCACTCCAGGCATTTAACATGGACAGTCTTTGTGAGAGGACAGTGTGCTAGTATTGTGTGCCATTGCTTGAATAACAAATTTATCAGGATTACCCCGAGTCAATACATTGCCTACATGTAGCTTTTTTTTTTTTAGCATGTTGGAGGTACTGAAGCTAGGGGTTGCATAAGGGCAACATTGGTACACAGGTCAAATGCCTCGTCTCCTCTAAGAGCAAGATATTGAATACTGGTATTCAGTTCTTCTCTTCGTGCTGCGTGTAGCCATGGGATCACCTACCCTCACCAGGTTCAGCTAGGCTACAGAACACCCTGACATACAGAAGAAAATAGAACAATTCAGCATGTCTGAGTACTCAGATTTTGCTATTACTGGACTCTTTTATACAGGACTACTACAAATAATTCATCTGGTTTCAAAGTGCTGTATTTTCAAGAGTATTATGCTGACAATTAAGACTGATGCATGAAAAGGAGAGGAACTCTTTAAGTTTTTCTCACACCCTACAAATGTTCTGTGTGTATGTACTGCTTCGGTCATACAATGCATGTCTAAACAATAGTCAAGTTCTGCCCATACCTTCTGTATCGTTTCACCATCAGTGGATATCATAGCAGCACTGATGCGTTCCGCTAGCTCTGCTAGTATTGTAGGCTGTGATGGGACCTTGACACAGTCCTTAACGTGCCCTAAAGGTAGAAATCACGTGACATCAGATCATGGGACATGGGAGGCCATGCACACAGAACTACGTCATCCTGACCAAAATGCCCAATCCAGCTATATGGAAGGTTATCATTTCTGTAGTTACCAATTACAGTCTTCCAACAGAAGAAAAATGACCTATAAAGCTACCATCACACGGAAAACATTCACTGCACAATTGAACGATGCGGTTCACTGCCCCACTTTGTGACAATTAAGCTTTCCAGATAAATGTAACGTTGCTTCATCACTGAAATTCATATTTTTAGCAAAATCATCGTCCTCCAATGTTTCTCGCATTTTGATGCAAAATTCCAATCGCAGGCTGTAATACCCTGGATATGTTGCAGTCGTGGTAGTTTCCACAGCCGAAAGCTGACTCCAGGAGTTTCGTCTTCCACCCCCCATTGGAACATCAATGTTAGTATCTACGTAAATTATGAACTTCCGCATTGCTGGATTGGACATGTCGGTCATGATGTTGCAAATCTGTTTGCATGGCCCCCTAGATCTCCTGAACTGCCGCCATGCATGTCTCCTCGCACGACTTCCTACCTTCCTTTGTAGGCGTAAGGGGTTTGCCCTGAGACGCAATTAGCTCTTGTTCCTACCTTGGGCATACACTTAACATTAGGGTAGGTTAGGAAAAAGCAACAAATTATACGTGATTTGCACAAACACGAAAAACCTCTTACATACAAACGTAATATCACTGTACTCATGCTGAGAGTCTATACCAAGCCCATTATGTTTATTACTAACTATTAACTGTCAGATGAAAGAGGAACTTCTTGCATCCCATTTGAAAAATACTGGCAAAGAGTTTATTTGTTGACATTCTGCGAATAATAAAATGTTTCGCTTAATAAAATACGTATGCAATACTGCTGTCAAACATGGAACAGTCATTTACATTCATGCAGTTTTAGAC
This sequence comes from Dryococelus australis, assembly GCA_029891345.1. Classification (NCBI taxonomy): domain Eukaryota; kingdom Metazoa; phylum Arthropoda; class Insecta; order Phasmatodea; family Phasmatidae; genus Dryococelus; species Dryococelus australis. Next base: position 52,959,969 of record CM057002.1, read on the forward strand.
CTGCTCGATGCTGAAATCAGCTGTGAGTTATTGGCTCTCCGACTCAAGAGAAAATACAGCACCTCACACATTGAAATTGGGCTTTATGGTAGTTGTGTATTTTTCTATTTCTTGATTGCGCATTGTATTTCCCTCAGGATTCCAGATACATCCTCGTATAATGGCGTATGAACTTGCAGTCAACATTGTACCCATTTTATACTTTGCAATTTTTTTTTTCAATCATTCTAGTGTCAAAAAAATATTGGAACAACAAGACGTCCATTGCAAATTTATTAACTTGAAATGTTGAGACTTGCTGGCACTAAAACTGACAACAGAAACTTGAATTGATTTAAAATAGGCACATAAAAATATTAACATTTTTTAAATGTCACTTTTTTTTCAATTTTAATTACATAGTAAACATTACTGGAGCGAGGTTCCAGAAAATCATAAAATTATTTAAGTACGCACTATTGTTTTTTTTTTTTTTTTGTAGCATCATATGTTATTTGAATTGACTACTTATAAGTTTTCATGTTTTTAGATGTAAATAGGCACTTAAAGAAGAGTGCTAAAATTTCTATTTTAATGTTTATTACCTTTTGAAAACTCAGTGGTATACAAAATTGTATGAAGATTTTATGTATATTATTAATAAGTTGGAATATACAGGCACCCTAAATATTACAGGAATGTAACAAGTGTTAATGAAACTTATGATTCACTGTATGAACAACACTGTACTTTCCACACAATCGTCGAAAGATCAAATACATTGAATAATACTGGCCTACACAGTAGGCTACAAATAAAGCACAAAGCATACGGTTCGGTGGTTTCTTTAATTTCCGAATGACAATTATGTGCATTTCAGACGCCCCACTGGCTATTTCTCTTTGCTCGATTTGCAAATGTTTCATTCCGGATGCTAACGACCATGCTAACAATACCAAAAAAATCTTGAAGGGTGGGAACAAGAAAGATTATACTTCTATGCAAAATCACCGTGACTGAGTTTTCGGTTCCAAATTGAGGGAGAGAAATGGTGTTGCATTGAAGTCTCATATGTTGCAGTGGGATACCTATGAGTGGGCAACCCGCCTGTCGTGAGTATTTTGCAAGGTGCAGTGTTATCAGGACTCGGCTTCTGTTCACGCGGTAAGCTCCTATTGGCGGGGCGAGTTCACGAACTTGCCGAGTATTTGTGTAATTGTAGATGGCATTCCGAGCGAATAGAGCGCACTCGGGTGGTAAAGAGCGGTGCTGCTGGTATATAGGGGAAGCAGGGGGTCTGGCTCCTGGGAGGGGTAGGGCTTGAGTAGGGGTGCGCGGCTTCAGTCTGGGAGTTCGTCGCCTGCCAGTGAGCGGGGTTCCTTAGGTCTGAGTGGTTATCCGCCCTTTGGAACGGGATGCTGATTCGCAGATCCCCATATAAGTAAATTGACGTCAGGATGCTGGTACAGGTCGCTCTGATTGACAGAAGGATGTGGGACTTTGAAAATTAACTAGGTCGTCGGGGTTAAGACGAACGACTGGGGGGAATTTGGTCTTAGTGGAAGATAGCAGGGTTCCTAGTATCGGGACTTGGAATTTCGTCGCCATATTGTTTCTGGGACTATGTTGTTGGAAAGCCACTACGAGAGGGTCATAGTTTGTGGCAGATGGGACCCGAATGCCACAGTGAATAATTATGGAGTTTTCCGGAACTTTTGATTTTTTGGTGCATGGCGTTAGTGGACTTAGTCGTCTCCTGCGTCTGTAAGGAAATTTTATGTGTGTACGAATTTTCCTATGCGGAGCTGGGGCCGGGGAAATTATGTGTGAGAAACCACTTTATCTAAGCTAACAGTCTTTCCGGCATTGGGCGAGGAAATGCGAGATGGAGTTTTTGAAGCTTGGTCACGCGGTATGGTGTGTTGTTGTTTGCGAATTCATCATCGCGGTAGGCCCAGAAATGCATGTGAGGCTCTTGGAAAGGTTGAGTTCCCTACTAGGCCATTGAGAGTGTTAAGGGAGGCGTTTCCTCAAGTGAGAATCTTTGGAAACTCTGGAGACGTTCGAGTCAAGAAGCGATCCGTCAAGTTGAGTTTGGGGACACTGCTACGAGGGAGCGATAGAAGATCGAACCGGTGGAGACCTGGACATTTTGGTTATATGAGATGTCGTGAGAAAGGGAAGCTTATGGGTGGTTTTTGGATATGTGTGTGGTGTGTGGTGTTGGTGTGTTTGCGTAAAGGAGAGGGAAATATAGCCCGTTTGCAGGAAAGTGTGGGGACAATATCCTCAGCCCTACTCCTTTGCTAGTTATGTGTGTGTGTGTGAGCGCGATTGAATGTCAGCTCAGGGTAACCTCGGCTACCGATGAGGACAATATCTTCACCCTGAGTTGGCAGAGTGGAGATGAGAGTGTGGAAGCCCAGTGCCAGCCATAACCGGTGGGAAGAGTATTCCTGGGTACTGGACTTAATGGTGACCTGTACGAAGGCTCAGATGTGGAGTACGATTTAGAGCATGGTTCTCGTTAATGGAGTGTGCAGGCTTAGGAAGTGGGAAATGTTTAGTAAGAGTGAACCCCTACTATGAGCCAGACCTTGGCGAGTTTTATAAGGGGAAAGTGATTTAAAAGATTTTAAGTTGGGCGAAAACGTTTTCTTTTTTCAGTACACAAATACCTTAAAAACAAATCAAACACACTTAAACTAAAGCACACTCAGAGTTTACCAAAACACATCTCTCTCCTGTCCCACCTGTAGCACCGAAAACCCTCAGGGTCATGCTAGGCCGGTTCATATTCCATCAAAACACATTATCCCTTCGTACACAACTCCAACCCCAACACCACAGTTGCTCACGCCCGAACCCACAGCAACAGAAGCCTAAGCACGATCCCCATCCCCTCGGCTCTTTCAGCATCACCTTACAACCCCTCCTAGTGCTGTTTGTTAATTTTAATGGGGTTTATCCAGAATGGAAGTTTTGTGAGAAGCACTGGGCTTAGTGTTGAGCGTAAGATGTGAAATGTTAAGTGACTGTTGTAGCCTTTGTTTTCAAAGTGAAGTATATGAGAATTTTTAGTGTGACTTTTGGGGCCACAGCAATTTTTAATTGGACAATATAGGAGCCCTATTTTACTCGGATGTTTGATGTGCGTCTTAAGATTCAAAAGGGGCAAGTTGGAGTTGTGCTCCGATATGGAGTGGATTGTATTGTAAATCTCAAGTTTTTGTAAAGGAAAGTTGCAGTTGTTGTCAAGTGTGAGTTTCTGATCTTTAGTAAATTCTGGGGGGGGGGGGATAGTTTTTTTGTTCCTTATGCTTTGCTGTAGTGTAGTTACCTTCTCCTGAAGCTATATGATATTTTGGAGTGGACCCAGCACGATCTGGTGAATTACACAATACTTATACGTGGACATTTTTTTTGAGATTTTGTGATTTTCCTGTTGGAACTGAAGGTGACCCCATCCTATCCCGTGATAAAATGAGGTTAGGGCGGGAGATTTGGAGTATTAGTTGACCCACCAGAGCTGAGGCAAAGGCGGGCTCGCCACTAGAGAAGGGCAAACGTCAATGATCACAGGGAGAGCTTTATAATCGTCCGCCATCTTTGTACTGTAGACAGAATGCTAGAGGAAGCCAATTAAATTATAGTTTCGTCCAGTTTTATAGTATAGTTAATAGGTGCGTAAAATCCAAAGTCTCTTATACTCACCCTGTTAAAACCAGCAGCGAGGTAAATTTGTGCGATTGGTTCATCCTTCTCTGCAACACTGCAAAATGTACAAAGTCATTACCTATTAATTAGAAATGCATGCGGACACCGTCGTAGAAATTACACATTAGCCTGAACCAATACGAAATGTTAGGTGTGCATTAGCAAAGTATATTAAGTTTATACTACATTTTAAAAAAATTATCTTCACATGAAACAAATAATTAGTTAGCCAAATGATAAAAACAATTTTAGTATTCCCTTGGACTTTGTAGACGAACAAATTACAAAGAATACAACATACTAGTCATAAATTTGTTTATTTTCTTAATACTTAGTCAGTTAAGTTATTTCAAACAACTTTAGGGAAATAACATTATTCAATGGCACTAAAATCTTGAACAACTTAAATGCCATCTTTGGACAATGTTGTTCATGCATTTTATTACTTCAAGAGTTACTTATTTATTTCAAATATTTACAGATAAATACGTATATATAATATGAATAGTAATGATATCGTCTTTCTTGTCTTTGTCATCGTCTCTTTCATCACCGTCATTGTTATTTCTGCAGAGGTGTTAATTTAAAAGTACAAAGTTCCAGATTCGAGTCCTGAATAGACTACCGATGTGAGTAATAATAAAACTTGGCTTAGGTCAGCATGCAAGTCACGTGCCTGTCACATAAACTGCATAAAAGCAGTGGCCTTAATAAGGCAAACTAAGGCTGTGTGTTCAAGACCTACCACCTAAGCTCCAAGGACCACGCCAGCACGCATATTTATTACTTCGTCGTCTCTACGTGCAAGGGACTGAGCTGATGTGCAGTCTTCCTCTCATTAACTCGGCTCTATGGGACCTCCAATGGCAACCCTGCCGTTTAATGGCATAATGAAAAATACCAAGTTGTTTGGACACAAATGAAAATGTTCGTGCATCACACAAATGCTGAGTTTGGTAAAGTCTCCGTCTGCAGCGACACATGGCTGTGCAAACGAGTCGCCAGGCTGACAATCCCATCGCTGAAGAAACATGGTTTCACTGAGACACGTAATTCATGGAAGGAACTTTTCGCGTAATTTTATAAAGAGAACTTTATTTTTATAAGCATAACTTAAGCTCTGCACATCATTAAACAGTCTTGGCAAAAGGCCATCAAAGTTGACTGGTTTTTCCTGTCATCCTCATCTTCGTCGTCACTACAGTCCAGGTCGTTCTCGTACTCTTCGCCTCTTCCTTCTGGTTACTGAGGACCCAGCATCCAGTGTGCAGCCTACTATAATCAACAGGTCCGTCGTTTTTAGTCTTCCAGTGCATAACCGTGGTAGTGTGAGGGTACTTTAACTTTTAACATTTCGTCTGTGGTTTACATCGTCTCCTCGTACGTGACGTGCTAGCTCTCCTGTAAATGGTCCGTAGTTAATCAAACATTTTAAAAATAAACTTTGGAGGAAAATCAGTACCCCTACCTGTAAATATCTTGATCTAAAAGTGATTGGTGTACTTACAATAATACTGGGCTGTGAAACAGCCTTTCCTTATCCTGATGTATTATTGCAAGTGTAACGTTTGGCCATTGGAACTGATTTAATTTTTATTTATTTACACATTTGTGTAACAAATGGCGTAACATTAACGTAATTATGATTCTAACAGGTTCACTGTCACCTGATCGGCATTTTTTTCCATTTGACAGTCGTTAAGTCTACAGTAATACTTATTTTTAGATGTTCGGGAAAGACACATAATGGATCAAAAACCCCATCATTTTCATTGTATATTTGACCAGCAGGTTAGATTTCACAGTCCTGTGCCTATTTAGAGACACCGTAGTTTCTTTACTGGCATACAGTGATGTGGGAGCCATTACTATGTACTCATCTCCCGCCACGGCGAACCTGGTTCAATTCCCGGTGGGGTTGCCTGGATCTTCGCATTGCAAAACGTGGTGGACGTTGCTGTTTGCCTGGCTGTTCACTCGAGGTACTCCCGTTTCCCTCACCATTGCATTCCACCGTTGCTCCATCTTCACGCTAAAGACCTTGCTGTTAAGTGCTGACCAAAATTCTGCCAACTATTAACTTTGTTGGCCGAAGCTCCTGTTAGATATCAGCCAGTCTTTGACATGACAATACGGAACTCTACCACTCAAGTACTAAACGTTTATAATTGTCCCAGGAGTGTTATTTGTAGCATGTCAGATGAACTATGCTATAATCACACAAGTCAGACGGACGTACAACAACCAAAAGTGTAGCCTGGTACCAAAAGATAATACAGAATCTATGGTATGTGATAAATGATTGAAATATGAACCTACACAAGAATTTTAAGGCGGCTGAGTTAAGCCTGGTACACGCTATTCATAATACACTACTTGATGAGTATTTAATTCATAGGGCTACTTTTTTTTTGCAAAAATAACTATGACTAGTTGTACTTGAAAACACTTTAATTCAGGTCCACTTTTTTGTTTCGATGGTTTTAATTGCCACGTGTCTTGAGGTGTCTATCTGCGAATCACGGGCGCTATGTAACGGAATAATTGATTTGTGATTGAGCCAGTCGGGCAAGAAAAGTCTCCTCGTAAAGACACGCAGTCAATCAAAGGAAAGTTGGAAGTGTGCATGCAGGATATTGAATTTTAGTCTGCCCGAAATAAAGTGTGGCCCTATTAACTACTATAAGCCACGAAGGAATCATGATTACAAAATTCTGCAGATACACGCGATTACCAGTGATAGGCCTACATTCAATGTCACAAGAATGTGCACCAAGAAGAAACATTTTGGATTAAAACAAAATTTCTCTAGTGTGCCGATAAAACAAACTGGCCATAACAATGCCCCGCCCATGTGCGGCACAGAACGTACTTTAAGTACTTCGTTGGACTGATTCGTGCATAAATACCAGCATTGATACGCATGGGAATGGAATTAAAAAAAAAAACTACATATACTATCCTGTAGCATGTTTCCCACAGTTGTTGCAAATTTACACTCCGGGTAAAAGAGACAAGCCACGTAAATGTTTAAATATGACGTAAACCTGCATGGGGAAACAAGAGTTTTCATACAGGTGAGCATTATCTTACTCGAAACTGACTTCTGGTTAATCGGCCATGAAAGGTAACATATGGGATCGGAGGATGCCTTAAGACATACCGCTGGGATTATTCGGCGATCCTCGGTATCACTACTAGTTGCGAACGATTACATGGGGGTGACTCCCCCGATCATCACTACAAAAGTAGGAATCACGTGTGTCGCTGTGAATTAAGACGTGGATTGTAGCACTAACTTTCGATCCATCAAACTCTGGCCTGGTGTTTATGTGCCCCGACCCCCCCTTCCCACCCCCAAAAAAAACAATTCGTCGCTATAGACAATATTTCACCAATCCGTATCATTCCACTTCGCTCTCTATTGACACCACTGCAAAAAAAAAACGTGATGCCGTTAAGGTGTTAGGTCATCTGGATTGCATATTTCACTGTGCGAGGGTCTGGAATTCTTTCGGCAGAGATATGGCGATCTAATGCGGCAGAGATATGGCGATCTAATGAAGTTACCAAGTGTGTCTGGACGGTGGACAAAGAAGCAGCTGGCTCTGTTGGTACCTGTCTGACGATAAGATGGTCCTTGCTACTTGATGGTATGTTAAGGTTGTCCAGAACTGGTCAACTATATTTGCGTACCTTTGCGTGTCCATTGCTCCCAACTCAACTTGACTGTGAACTGTAAACGGTCGAAATGACTGGCATTTCGGCGTGCTCTAGTAGCCATATTATCCAGCCTCTCTCAAACTCCGTAATTTTTTCATACTCCTGTGTCTCACATCTTCACATCAATGAATATATGTAATTAATCAGGCCTGGCAAGGGTGGGGATTTACATCACCATGCGCTTTTCTAGAGACTCAACAGATAAACTACACGAAGAGCGATGTCAACATCCTCGTACTACATAGGTATTTGTTTGTACCATCGCATGGAACTTAAATAGTTTTCATAGCAACAATATTTTTATTTCCAACATTAGTTTGTTAATTACTCATTGTGAATACATATCGCCTACTGCACAACTACCGAAGGGGTGAGTGAAGAGAGATGGATGGCTCTGAAAATCCAGGTCTTGAGAGCCGATAACTGCCGAAGGGGAAGTGCGAACTGTCTACTACTTATTATAGAGGGAGGCTTGGCGTCCAGGCTCTGCTAGGAGAGCGAGATTCCACCACGCGAGCTGTGTATGGTTTGAGTTGACAATTCGCGCCACGATATCTTGTAGTGTAACAGAGTAGTTAATACATAGTACAGAGTTGAAATGGTGTGGCGATCCTATTTACATGGATGTGCCCATTCGCCGATTGGTCGTGCAAGGCTCTGGAAATGGGCCATATTTCTGACTCGCTTTTAAATGCTGCTAGTGATTCCTTGTTGGTCGGGCTGCTGCCTGTACGGTGAGCTGATTGGTGAACGTTGTTGCACTATGTTGATGGTTAGTGATGCAGTTTGCTGGTGTGTGTAGTTAGAGTTCGGGATTCAAGCAGCTGATTGTTTCCGTATTGTTAAGTATTTTGTGGTGGTGCCATCTTACCAGCTTGAAGTGGTGGTGGTAGAGACGGCGATTGGCATACCTTCTCTTAACTATGACGACGAGGGGAGTGTCAAGGGGGGTGAAACAGGAGAGGGAGTGTAGGCATACCTGTATTTGACGATGACAGCAAGGACGGAGTGGTTTGAGGGATGGCAGAGAGAGAGAGAGAGAGGAGAGAGAGAGAGAGAGAGAGAGAGTGTGTGTGTGTATATATATATATGTGTGTGTATGTGTGTGTGCATACCTGCGCGTGACGACGACAGCAAGAAAGAGGGAGTGGCTGAAGGGGAGGTAGAGGGAGAGGGAGTGTAGGCATACCTGCTCTTGACGACTGCGTCAAGGAGGGAGTGGCTGGTAGGATTGTAGGGGTAGAGAGAGATAGGGTAGGCATGCATGTGCTTGACAACGGTTATGAAATAGGGGGGGGGGGAGTTAGGGGGAGAATAGAGGGTAGACACAACTGTGTTTGACGACAGCGTAGAGGAGTAGCAGGAGTGGTATGTATAAATAGAGGGTATATTTGTGCTTGACGATGGCGACGAGAAGAGAGTGGCAGGAGGGGAGGTGTGAAGAGAGGGAGCGTGGTCGTACCTGCGCTTGGCGACCGCAACGAGGAGGAGGAAGTGCGGGAGGATCATGTAAGAAGAGAGGGAGGATGGTCGTACCTGCGCTTGACGACGGCGATGAAGAGGAGAGAGTGACTGGCGGGTAATGTATGAAGAGAGGGAGGGCGGTCGTACCTGCGCTTGGCAACGGCTACGGGGAGGAGGGAGTGGCGGGAGGATCATGTAAGAAGAGAGGGAGGGTGGTCGTACCTGCGCTTGACGACGGCGATGAGGAGGAGGGAGTGGCAGGCGGCGGAGTGGGCGCGCACGGCGCGGCACACGGCGTCGTGGTCGAGCAGACGCGGCGAGCGGCAGTCGACGACCACCACGTGCTGCAGGCGCGGGTCCAGCGCCTCGGCGACGGTGGCCGGTGTGCGAGCCACCTGCAGGCTGCAGCCCAGCCGCTCCGCCGCCAGCCACAGCGCGTCCACCACGCAGTCATCCTTCGGGAACACCAGCACCACCTGCCACAACACACACACTCTGTTACTTCCAACATACATGTATTCCTCCTTCGCCTAGTATGTAATTCAGTGGCAAACATAGAAACCGATCATAAGGAGGAGGGGGGGGGGGGTGTTTGTGTGAAGAAAATAGCACTGCGTTACGCTCAAACCTAATGCTTGAAGGCTGTTCACGATAAGGTGAGCACTGAAACAAAACTTAGAAAAAGGCAGTGCCCCTGCATGCATATATTTTAATGGGCGCACTGAGTGACATCACCCTGTAAAGTTGGTAACGATGGGTGGAAAGTAGTTCCATATCTTAACGTCGAATAAAAAGTGTTAGATAACCATTTGTGACAACTTAAAATTAATTCTTCAACTTTCTGTTTTTTTTTTCTTATCCATCGAAGTGTAAAAGAAGCAGATTTGTAAAGTATTTACTTTCTTGATAATTTCACAGTTTCATTTGACAGACGCATGAATAAAGTGATGAGGCCCATGGCAATGTTAATTTGACATAGGGCGGAGGAATACACAACGTATATACAAATATATTTTAAGCAGGGCTTTCAAAAAAGTGCTCATTTTACCATGAACAACCAGTAAGTATCGAGTGTTAATTATATATATGTGTGTGTGTATGTGTGTGTGTGTGTGCGCGTGTGTGTGTGTGCGCGTGTGGGTGTGTGCGCGCGTGTGTGTGTGTAAATGTGACTATACGTGGTTGATGGTAAACTGAGCACTTTTAAAAGCCCTGCTTAAGATCTACTTGCATGCGAAGTTTGTATTCTTCCGCGATATGTGAAATTTACATTTCCACGAGCCTGATCACTTTATTCATGCTTCGGTCTAATCAAACTGAGAAATTATGGTAAAAGTAAACGTTTTATAAATCTGTTCATTCTTACACTTACATGCGTTAAAATCACTCAAAGTAAAATTTACCATTTGAGTATTCACAAATGTTTACCCAACACTTTTAATTCAGCGTTACAACATGGAACTACTTCCCCGCCGTCGTTACCAACTTTACTGGACGCTAGCCAGTCAGTGCGCCCGTTTAAATTACATGCAGGTAGCGACAGTGGCATTTTTCTAAGGTTTGGTTTCAAAAAGTGTTCATTCAACGGTGAACAGCTTTTACTTAGTGAACCAATAGGCTATCTAAATACTGTTCAATATTTTCTGTTACTATACTAAATGTATGAATTAATAATGATTTATTAGCGATCTAGCTACGTGGTTTGAAGAATAATCTTTTTTATGGAGTGTCAAAAAAAGGTCCAAGGGATGGCTCTTGCCCTATTAGCAGGAGGGAGGGGTGCTCTTAACAGCGAGGTCTTGAGAGTCGACGAGGGTGTAGCAAGGTGAGTACCTTTGGAGCAGCGCAGGAATGCAAGGGTGGGGGAAACGGGAGAACCCCGAGAAAACCCCCACGACCAGCGGCAAAAATCCGAGCGCGATCCGCCGGGAATCGAACCCGGTTCACCTAGGTGGGAGTCGAGTAGTCTGGCCACTGCACCACCGCAGCCCCTAGAGCAGGAGTGAAACGGTGCCGCGTTGTAGGTTTCTTCGATGTGGGATCACCCGTTCTCCGACTGGCAATGCGAGGCTCCCGAACGGGCCTTTTGTCTGATTGGTTACTGCGCGCTGTAGAAGATTCCCTACTGGCTGCGCTACCGGACGGCTCGCGTCGAGCGTCGAAAACATTGAACGAGCGACGAACATTGGTTTTGACACTCGTCGGCAGCGCCGGGGAATAAGAAGAATAACATTCTGTACTTAATAATAAAAAGGCGAGAAACTGATACAAATGACTGAAAACATGCATATATGGTTTGCAGATATACTAATTGGAGTTCAAATTTATATAAATTTTACCTACCTTTGGGAAAGTATGTTTTCTGATGCCTGAAAAGTCGTTCATGTTCTACATCATTATTTTGGATTTTAGTATACTACTTTTATTAAAGAAAAGTGTGTATAAAAATAACTATTTTTATTAACTAAATAGCAAGAAACTTCACAGCATTTGCGTTCGTTTTTAGCATTTCGTTGCAAGCTTCCTTGCAGGATAACGTATGGCAGCCGGCGTCACAACATCGCTCTATTGTAATGGCGCAAATAACGGTCGTTGGGCGCGACGAGCCGCATCGCGAAGCTCTATTGTGAAAACCGCTTTTCGAGGTGCTGATTGGCGAACAGCGTTTTCAGATTTGTTGCTTACCAATGACGACATTTCACTGGCGTGTGCGACTGAAGTTCCCGGTACAAGAGACTGTTTTACTTCTGTATTATCAAGTATTCTGTGCCTGCTGGCCGTTTTCGCATAGACGTCAGTCGGTGGCACCAAAAGTAATATAGTGAAGGAACTGCTGGCCGCGATGCAAACACTATGCATCTTTGGGATTCCCGTTATCTGCACCGTGTATTCTATTCACGGTTTCTTCTTCACACTTCTTGAATCAAACCTCTGAAAAATCACACCATGTATGACGTGCTTGTTTGTTCCCTAAGTATGTAATGTAGCAAAAGCGTTTTATATTTGTGTAAACATAGAAATATTATATTTTTTACTAAATCAAACATTTACCTGTATTTTATCTATAAATTATAACATCTAATTTCTGATTGATAAGAATATAAAAAGTGAGAAAATGGATGAGTTGGTAATTCCTAGTAATAAATAGTGCTTATGCAAAATATCACCACACTGGGTGCCCACGAATACGGTTCGTTTTCCCTTTGGTGTAATTTTCTAGACTTGGTTAAGCTTTGTTTGCATGAGGCGGAGGAATATCCTGGAAGTATGACTCCAGCAGCGCCTCGGAGAAGTTTGAAGTAACTATGAATGGATTCTACACAATATGCATGCCTGACTGTTTCACCCAAATTGCAGCGCCCCATTACAATGGGACACAAACGCATTTCACACTCCCATGGCAACAAATAGCTTAAATGCCTGCGGCATGACAAAAGTGGTCACATTACCCTGTCTCTGGAGTGGTCCTTCCGCAGCACAAGTATAGGCTGTTCGCGGCAAAGTGAGCACAAATCACACTGTCCATAATTGCATATCTTCTATACATAGTATAAAACAAAGTCGCCCGGCCGCGTGTGCCTGTGTATTCGGCTAAGGTTTCTAAACTACTAGATGGATTCTGATGCGGTTCTCGCCATCATTTAGAGAATTTCTCGAGGAAGGATAGTTATATAATACACTAATATTTAATGTAAGGATAGTAGATAAATGTCGACGTTTTATAATCAAGTCGGAGAAAGCCGTTTTTCGGGCGCTTACGTGGCTTGCTGACTAAACCATACGAGATGCACCAAACTATTGTACTACAGTATTGTAGATCTCTAAAAGGTCTACAAAAATGTCCGCGACAGCATATGTTTATCTTTAAAGGATGACCCACAGTAACCATTTTTGTCTTTTAAAGTTCACTTACGAAGACTTTTTGAACAACACAGTATTAATCCTATGTTAGTTACCTTAAGCATTTAGTGTATATACTTGCTGTAAACTTACACAGCGCCATAGTTGTACATTCGCACCCAAATGAGGCCGGGGTGGGTCGCTAGTATGCTATGTAGTACACACCGGCAAGTACGCTCCAATTTTAGTTGGTATCGTATTAATAGAAAAAAAAACTTTCTAAGATTTTATGATGTATCGTGAATGCAATAGTTAAATTTACGACCACTAAAGATAGTATTGTTTGTTTTATATACATTAGAAAACGTGTACTCATATTAGTTATGCCCGGTTGCACCATCGTGGTTCGAAACTCGATCCGAGATCGCATCTAAGATCGACACAGAAAACTGTTGCACCATTCGAGATCAGAACTGGAACTTGAGATTGAGATGAAGTTCATTTCGAACAGCTGAAATTGGCGGTTCCAAAACTCGATCCGAGATCAGCAGCCATCATCGTCAAATGTAGTTCGAAAATACGCCAACAGATAGAACTATGGTCAATTGTTTTCTTGGGAAATTAAAACAACATTATACGCATTTGAATAGTATTCAGTAAAATTCGTAGAACAATAATTCACTTAAAACAGATAAAAACATCGCACATCTAGTTCTATCTACAGTGAAAAATACGCCTACTTCCATTACGTCATATATTACGAACCAATAGCAAAATTTGTCCCATACTTAATCTCGATCTCTCACTTTAGAACCAAGATCGAAGAATCGGAGATACAGAATTTCGTTGGTGCAACACTTTTACATTGGAACCAAGATCAAGCTGGATTTTGGTTCGGAACTAGGATCATTTGATCTTGGATCGGGAAAGATGTTGGTACAACCGGACATAAGACATTTTCATTACGAACAACTTCGTGGTTTCACTTAACTCCCTTAGCTAAATGCTGAATATTAAGGGCACTGCCTACCGGTTGGTAGCTGCGAAATTTAAATAAGAAATCTCATTTTAAGGAAATTTCGCCACAGTGCGTCGATTTTAAAGATAGGCGTTTTAAACAAAATGTATTCTTCACGATTTTTTTTAGGACATGTTCCCTACAGCGGAGAAGTTTCCACGACATGTACAGCCTGTTTGCAAGGCATTTTTAAAATTAATGTTTTACAAAGAAAGGTGCCTAATACCTATCGATATTGAAAATATACGCTTATAGGGATATTCTAAAAATATTAGTGAAGAATACATGTTGTTTCAAACGCTTATCTTTAAAAATTAACACGCTGAGGCGAAATTTCCTTAAATTGGGATTTCCTATTAAAGCTTGCCAGCTGCCAGCCGGTAGTCAGTACCCTTAACCCTTGTGTGTGCTGACACTGCAGTTTGACTCCGATTACCCACAGTCACTTGACGTCAGCTGTGATGTGGTGTACACTGATACGGCACGAGGTGTGCTTGCGTCGACAGCTAATTACCTCAGGTACTCGTTTTCATAAAAATCGTACGTGCATGAAAGGAAAATGCTAATATGACGTGTGATGTAGTCGTCAAATTGCTGTATTTTGACCAAAAGCGTGTGTAATATGCTACGAGGTTAGTATTAACAACCTTCGCCCACCTACACAAATAGAGATGTTGTAAGTTGATCGAACTTCAAAAATCAAAGGTGAATAACCTAACATAACCTAACTTAGTACATAACTATACAAAAAATGATGCCATCAATTAAAAATGACTTCTGTTACTCGCGTAAGAGCTATATTTAGAGCATGACATAACCTCACCCAACATGACCTAACCTCACCAACTTGTTTTGAATTATCATATTGATGGTCATGTTGTTGTTGTTGTTGTGCGTGAATTGTGCCATGAATTTGGAAACTAATGCAGTTTGAATGGTGAAAGTCGGTCCATTAGTTTAAGAGTTATGAAATTTTGAAGTTTCGAGGTGGGTAACATAACCTTCAAAAGATGTATTAACCTCACCAAGAGCGGGTCGTCGCACTAATCTTATTGGTGACGCCCACATTTAAGCCATTCATTACACAAGAGCCTCGAAACATGGCTAGTTGTCTGAGTTTGAGAAAAAGTGACCATACAGCTTGATTAATGCCAGAGTATGAGCTCGGGCTATGACTGTATCGGCTTCCTAAATACACGAGGGCGATGTTTTCAATTAGTTTTAGAGAAAACGTTGTGGTGAGTTGGAAACGATAGTTTCATAAATTCCTTTAAGGGACCTTCCTAGTTAACATAAGTATTGCGATAGCAATGGAAAATACGACAAACTAGTTTCGCACGCGTTCTGCGACAGGGTTTTCAATGCAGAAACCTGTTCAAAAAAAAATACAGTATTGTCGCTGTAGATTAAAAACACTGTTTTACAGAAGCATAAGTATCGGAATCACAAAGATATTTAGGATTTTTTTATTACTTTGGCACATTTTAGCGACCTCGTTTAAGTTTCAATACCCAAATTTAGAAATTTCCCAACAAAATACCGACTTTCATTTCTGTACAGAAAAAAATATTCATATTAAAGTATTCTATATTTCTTTTAAAAATTATAATAGACGCTACTTACAATGAGATCCGTATGACAACTAGGGTTAAGGCAGTTCAAAAGGCAAGATTGTTTTTCTAGATTTTCAGGATACTGTATAGTTTTGTGACACAATATCGAAACTATCTTGATTAAAATACCGAATCGTTTCAAAAATAACATATATGAAGCTTCTTTTAGCGTAATTATGAGACATTTAACTAAATTTTTTATTTGGTACGAGTTTCATAGAATTTGGGTTAATACAAAGTTAGGTTAGAATTAAGTATTTACTGGAGTAAGAGGAATGGCATTTCGCAATTTCTTTGAAATCCAACAGTTCGTTCAACTAGCTATTTTTAACTTTAAATTTTATTTCGAAAGTTAAAATTGAAACACGGGTGAACTGCGTAGAATATTTCGAAGAAATACTCATAACACGAACAATTATTTTGATCTGTACCCCAATGTATTAGTTTTGTTCTATTTTAGAATTTGTAAGAACAATGTAAATTAAATTTTCCTATAGCTTATTTCATTTTTTTTTTTTTTTTTAATTTCCACCGCTTTTATACGGGGGTGTGGGAGGAAAGTACTGTTCTAAAAACATAGAAAATTATTTTTGACTTTCGTACAAGGTAAAACGAGGTCGTAAAAACGAAACACAGCAGGGAGGTAGTGTGTGACTCCTGGCTACAAGCGCGTTACATGGTAATTAATACTGCTCCTGACATACCAAAAAAACTTACCTGCGGACGATCACTTTGAACTTAAGAGGCCCACCCAGGCAAGTGTAAGTTAGCGGAGTGAGAACTGAGTGGACCAACCTTTCTCACGCATATCGAGTGCACATTGACAACGGCGCACACGGGTCTTACAATTCAACTGAGTTCTTACTTTCGCCGCGATAGAAACTTACGAGATGAGAAGCAGGATTCGAAAACGCGGATTTGTGACTTATATTTGTCAGCCACGAGAATACATCAAGGTTCACGACAAAAAAAAAAAAAAATACGCATTCACCATGCGAGTTGTGTACATGACTTGGGTGCGCAACTCGCTTGTATTTCTTGCACATTTCTGATAATTATATATATATATATATATATATATATATATATATATATATATATATATATATATATATATATATATATATATATATATAAGTATAAGAATTGGTATTGGAGCATTGCCCTCACATCTCACGCACGACATGACTCGGATCTCGAGATAACAGGAAGATCCTTTGACGTTAAAACTGTTTCAATTACAGACGATGCGTACATTACCTTGCAACGTGAAACACATTTCAGAAAACTTTTACTAAATCACGTATAGGACGGAACCTAGTTATATGACGCAAATTGCTGGGACGAACACAATATATTGGAATATTGGGGTAGGGGGGACTATTTATTTTGAATAATCCAGGAAAATATGTGCTAGAGATTGGCCTTTCGTTTCGACCACAAAATATCAATGATAGGGTTTTCAAAATTTCTTTTTTTTTTTATGAACATGCAGCAGTAATTAATATAAGAGTGGAATGATTAATGAATCCCCCTTGATGGGTACGCACCGGAGCGGATTATCGTGACGCAGACTGGGGAAAAGGATTTAAGCGGTCAGCGAGTCTCCGACTAGAAGTGATTGGGATAATTAGCAATCTGCCCTGCTGTTCTTCCAGGGACAAATTTAATCACTCTGCCGTTGGCGACGATGACTAGATGTCATCTCCAGGCAGGTCACGTCAATCACAAGACACATGGCTACCCAAGGAAAAATAGGAGTGGCCGCGCTTGCTCGTGACGAGGAGATCTGGAGATTTAGGGAATTCGCGTGATGGAAGGGTTGATTTCAACACTGGTGTTCAGACTTTTCTTGTTTAGATAGAGATTTCTGGGCATTCGCCATTGCGATGCAGGTGCCTTGTCATGGAAAAACAGGACTGGACACGAAAAATATTTAAATAAAACAAGTAGACTATGGGCGAGAAGAGGGAATAGAGTAAAAAAAAAAAAACAGCAAACTAATTACGAAATATACAGGTTGTTGCAATATTACATGTCAATACTTCGGGGAACATTCCTCACATCTGGAGGATGAAAAAATGTTATATGAACACAGGTCAGCAAATGCTTTGTTTCAGTACTACAGCCCATAATACATAACGTACAGTGTATGGCTTGCGGGCTGAATCATGTTACTGTGGATTGACATCGCAGTGTTCGTTTGCATGATACACGACACCTCACACTACGGCACTATACCTAGAACAGTAGGAACTGCACAGGAATTAGTTACACATGTGTGAAAGCTTATCGTCGGCACGAAAGAAAAAGTTCAATATGCCCTCCATCAGCAAGAACACATGCATTAACCCGCCTTTGCATGGACGTCAGCAGGAACATATGCATCAACCCGCCGTTGCACGGACATCAGCAGGAACACATACATCAAGAACACATACATCAACCCGCCGTTGCATGGACATCAGCAGGAACACATGCATCAACCCGCCGTTGCATGGACATCCGGATGCGTTGATGTTCCTGATTGTTTCGCAGCCCGCAATAAAACGGTTACAGAGGGTGCCTACATCGTCCACTGGGGGTTGCATACCCAAGAGCCTTTAAATGTCCCCACAAATAAAAGTCTGGTAGATATCAGGTCTCCTCGGGGGCTGGTATGGGGCTGCTAATTATATCTGCGATGGCATTCCACAGTAACATGATCCAGCCCGCAAGCCGTTTTATGGGCTGTAGTACGGAAATAAAGCATTTGCGGACCTAGGTTCATATCATTTTTTCATCCTCCAGATGTGAATAATGTGCCCCCGAAACATTGACATGCAATATTGCAACATCCTGTACATATAAGATCACATTTTCTTGTTTAAGCGGCTGATTGTTTCCTAGCTTAAGGGGCCGTCTGCAAGTCGCACGAGCTGCGGCGGAGTGTGTTTGAAATGCGTTTTTTTTCTTCTTTTTTTTAACTGAACCCGATGTACTGATCTACGAAAAGAACGCACATACTACGCCTGTTGATTGCTTTCAAAATGTCGCGTATATTTGGGACCGCGGTGGCTGAGCGGTTAGGCTGCTCGCCTTCCACCTAGGCGAATCAGTTTCAATCCCTGGCCGGGCCACTCCCGGAATTTCATATGTGTGAATCGTGCAGGACGATGCCGCTGGTCGGCGGTTTTTTTTGTGGATCTCCCGTTCCGTCCATGCTGAAAATCAACCTCATCGGCTCTCAAGCCCTCGCTGTTAACAGCCGCCCAAATCTCTTCACTCCCTCACTCACTCATGCACATTGGAAATATCATTTCGGAACACTCCAGCAAATCTAAAAACAGATTTTTTCAAAGTGCTCTAACTCAAAATATTCGGGTCAGATACACACAAAAGTAATCTAGGGTCTTGTCTAAAACCTTACTACAGAGTTTCCACCAATAAACTAATAGCGTCGCTGCTTGAAGTCCCATACGCATAGGCCGTTCGTGGTAAAATGAGCACTTTTGAAGGACCTGCTTAAGATCTACTTGTATACACGTTGTGTATTTCTCCGCCTTGTGTAAAGTAAACGTTGCCATTGGTCTTGCCACTTTATTCATGAGTCGGTCAGGAGAAACTGTCAAATTATTGGAAAAGAAAATATTTTAAAAATCTAGTAATTTAATATTTTTATACTTCGATGCATTAAAAAAAAGAGAAAGCGAAAGAAATAATTTAAGCAATCACAAATTGTTATTTAACACTTTTTATTCAACGTTAATATATGGAACTACGCTATATTTATCGTTACCAACATTACCGGGCGCGTGTCACTCAGTGCATGCGTTAAAATATACAAAGTTAAGGAGCAGTGACTTTTTCTAAGGTTGATTTCAGAAGTGCTCACTTTGTCGTGAAATCAACTCGAGCCACACACGCCAGCAAAATGGCGTAACGGCGTTACAGGCCGGAAAAAAAAGTGTTGAAAACAGCGTTCGCCCAACAGGGCCTGGTGACATCGCCAGCCGACAAGCGCCAGCAAATCGGGTATTGGTATGTAAAGTCTGTTCACGATAAAGTGAGAACTTTTGAAACCAACCTTAGAACAAAGTCGCTATCCCTACCTGCGTAAATTTTAACGGGCGCGCTGAGTGAGATGCGCCCAGTAAAGTTGGTAACGATGAATGGAAAATAGTTCCCTATCTTAACTTCGAATAAAAATTGTCAGGTAACCATTTGTAATAATTTAAATTATTTCTTTCACTTTCTGTTTTTTAATGCATCGAAGTGTAAAAATGGGCAGATTTACAAAACATTTTCTTTTGTAATAATTTCACAGCTGCGCTAGACCGATGCGTGAATAAAGTGACGAGGTCCATGGCAATGTTAATTTTTCACAAGGCGGAAGAGCACACAATGTGCATACAAGTAGATCTTAAGCGGGGCTATCAAAAGTGCTCATTTTACCGTGAACAACCTATAGTGTATTTTGAACGAAGGTATGCTCAGACGTCTACCGGGCACTACACGCGGACTTGGACAAGTTGCGCGGAAAACAATATTTCTCTCCTCTTGACGTCCGAGGTGAACTCCCATTCCCTCGGCTTCCAATGGCTGTCCGCCAATTTGCAATTTAAAAACTTGTCGCCTCGCCAATCCGCAGAGCTTTGACTAATGCCCGTGCATTTCATAATTCATTATGGCTCATAGGAATATGCATGAGAGGCATTATACATCATTCGTCAAATATCCCACTCTATTTGCCTACTCCCGTGGCAAAATTTATTTCGTTTGATGGGTGCCTCTGTGTTTTGAGTATTGAGACCTGAGACATTTAATTTATGAATCTTGCGTAGTGATGCACATGCTACATTCTTCAGGGATGAGTTTGCAAACGTTAAAACCGCGATAAATTACTCTGGCCAGCTACAAATTGAGCATTTGAATAGCTGATGATAGTACACATTCTCTCTCCACACTCTTGCGCACTTGGTATCTGTTGTAATGTTATTTCCATAGTTCCTAAGCCAGCCCAACCACAGTGAAATTCTTTCAGAATGTCTCACTTCTTTACACTACACTGATGTTGTCTTCTGGTGCCTAGGACGTACACAGCCATTCCTCGATCCTTTCCTAATAAAATATGGGAAAACTGTGGTTAGGGCGTTATTTAAAATAGTAAAATAAGCCATCGCCACCAAATGCGATAATGCTCTTTGAATGTCTATTGTACGTTTTGTTACAAAACGCCAGACGAGCATGTTCGAATTCGTGAGCGATTGAGGTCTAAACAAAAATAAAATTTGATTTTGAGTTTATTCACACAGCTATTATTTACAACATTAAATTATCTATCTCCACTGTTTCCCTCGTTATTCGCAGTGAGCGCAATATTTAATTTCTGTTACTCTAATTACAAAGTCATTAATTTCTCTATATTATTTAAAATCACTGAATGCACACTCATTGTTCACACATATTTAATCTGTCTATTGCCATCATTCCAAGTGTCTTACACTCACGCAATAGTCCCGCACCCGTCACTGTAGCCATGCTCGCAGTCCACACACTTCTCACTCCCGCTGCGCGCTCTCGCCGCCACTCGACGCTCCGCTGGCTCGTCGTCTACGCTACCTTTTACACAGTAAGAGACATTTGATTGGAGCATAATCAGCTCTGCGACCCCAGTGGCTGACAACCAGCCAATGATGAACGTTGTAGAACATAGTGTGGTGTGGCCCAATAGAAGAGTGGTAAGTGGGAATATAGAAACCAACAGAATAGACGTTCCTGCAGTGGCGTATAAAGATGATTCACTTCTAACTTGTCTTCCGTTATAGTAAATATTTGCAGACCTGAATGTGTTAATAAAAATCAGTAAAGCGAAAGAAATCATTTCATTATTCGCAGATATCTACCTAACATGTAGGGGCACTAAAACTTTTTTAATGTTAGTTGTAAAAGCACTCAGTTAAAAGTGAACTAGTTTGTACCAATGTAGATGAGGATACGACCTTGTAGTGGTTAGACTACTCGCCTCTCGCCCAAGGCGAAACGAGTTCGATTCCCGGCGGGGTCGCTCCGGGACTTTCACACGTGGGAATCGTGCCGGACGATGCCTCTCGTCGGCGGATTTTCTCGGGGAATTCCCCCCCCCCCCGCCCATGCATTCCTGCCGCTGCACCACGCTCACCTCATCGGCTCTCAAGACCTCGATGTTAAGAGTCCTATGTACTGAAACGTTTTCTGTGAAATCGTTTTTTTTTTGCGCGTAAAGGTGTACCTCGGTAAATAAATGTTCTGGAAATAACACTTTTTGTCCGAAATGATAAAAAATAAAAGAAAATACAATTATTTATGGCTCCATTTTTTTTTATCTTTGCTTTTGTCATATTAAGCGTATTCTTGGAGAAAAAAAATCGTGAAAATTGTCAAATATCGCATTTTTAAAGCTCACCTATACAGTTTCCTTAAACGGCAAGATAGAAGTACAAATATACGGACGTAGTTTAATCTGTGGTCTTTCATCGCGTGTAATAAAACCCTCACTGTTACAGATCTAATTTGCAAAGTACAGCGTTACGACGGAAACACTGCACGCCTTGCGCGTAGGGGCGATGAGACGCTAGGCGTGCGTGTAACTGTCGCCCGTATCGCTCCCTCGTTTCTTGACCGTGAACGCGCAGCTACATAGTCCAAATATCTCCTCTCCGCTGCACACCACACAAGACGTGGAACACAGTTGCAGCCCCTGCGAGCGCCGCAACCGGCAATGCCCCAGAGAAGCAGAGGTTGTTTACTGGAAGGCGCTGCGCGGCGCATTGTGAAGCACTCTGATGCTGAACACATAATGTCCAGAAATCAGCTTATGAATTAAATATTTTTTTTATTAAATTTCCCTCTACGATCCCTATCAATCGGGACAGCGAATTTACAAATTATCATTACATACAAACTGTAAATCGTAAACGGTGACAATTGCTCCAAGTAAACGAACTTGGATCAGCAACCAGAGAATATTTATTCAGTGTACTCGACGGAATCTTAGTGGCTGACCCAATGACAAATCTCACGATTCTACAATTTGAGTTCCTCCAAAACGGCTGTGACTCGTCAGTGAGCTCAAGAGTCATGTTTTTATTAGTGTTGTCTTGTTAAAGCCTGTTCAAGGTCACCTGTGCACTTTTGAAAGCCCTGCTTAAGATTTACTTTTATGCACATTGTACTACATTCTCCAGCATTATGTAAATTTTTTCAACGTTGTAACGGCCCTCCTCACTTTATTCTTACGTCGGTCAAGCAGAACTGTCTGATAATTAGTAAAACTGAATACACTTTACACTTCGACGCATTAAAAAGAACAAAAATCAAAAGAAATAATTTAAGATATCACAAACACTCTTTATTCGAAGCTAAGATATGGAACACTACATTCCATACATCGTTACCAATTCAGCTGGGAGAATGTCACCCAGTGCGCCCATTAAAGTATATGCAGGCAGGGGCAGTGAAATTTTTCTAACGTTCATTTCAGAAGTAATCACTTTATCGTGAACAGTCTTTAACGCCGTAGCTCTCAGCCCTGGCAGTATTATGTAATGTGCATATTTACATATAAATATAAATATAAATATATATATATTCACGCACACACACTTACACATGCATAAACCTATGCTGGCTCAAGTTCTTCAGTGTTGGCCGTTTTAAATTTTTTGTACCACGGAACAGTATATCTAGTTTATACAGAAAACTACCCCAAGTATGTGAGTTTCAAGGTATTGAGCAGTCTCAGGTATGGTTGTATATTCTTATCACAGTTAGAAAATAAACAAGATACGCAAAAATTAAAATGAATTTACTGGATTAAAATATGCCATTCGTTTCGAAAAGTACACGAGACAGTCAATGAAACCGCGAAGTACAGTCGATGTTCTCTGTAGACTTGTGTTTCAAAGTACGTCAGCTGCAGTCGCTCTTGACCCTTAAATGAAATTCTATACAAATTATTGCGCAATACCAAGTCAATCAAATTCAGTGACTGAATAAATATCTTCATCGAAGTATGAGAGTTTTGTAGCACCAAAACACTTATTTGTTGTCTGTAAATGACCATTATTTCGGAATGTAATATTGTGACGTGAATACGTCTTTAAATTTGCGACCATAGTGGGAGGCAATCCAGAAAATCCGATGATAGCAAAATCGGGGGATACAGTTTGGCATTAAAGCTCCGAATCTATTGTCTACATTCACAATTCAATTACGCCACTAGATTGCCAAAGGATCAAAGTATATGTTACTCTGAGTGAGGACTGCGAAGCACCGCGCGCGCCGGGGAAATTCGTCGCGTCTCATAACTTCCGTGTAGTATAACTTTCGAATAGGAGACGCTACGACGCTCGTTTGAGTTTCAATCGACTGCTCCCGTCAAGATAAATCGATTACGTGTATAAAAAAACATTTGTGTGGCGTGGCTGTAGTGAGAGTGTGTGAATTTAATGTAAAAAAATTAAGAAAACTTAACACAATGTCGGCCTATACTCGTCAAAAAACCAAGTAGAAATACAGAAATCGTATACGGTAGGAAAGCGCATCTCAAAAGCAATCCATTGATACCCATAAAACCCCATATGATCGAGTGAAGCGGTGCCGGGAACGTAAAATAAACATCAGGGCGTCCGAGCGCGTCAACGTAGATGTATTCAAGCAAAACAAACGGCCGTGTCCCCAACACAGCCACACCCCACATTTTTGTTAGGAAATCAAGAAACGTGAATTGAATGTTGCATGACAGACACGATATCTCCCCTTGCAACAGTTCCTCCGAGAGGGTGCCCGTGTTCGCACCCTGGTTAGAGCGATTGTGTTTGTTCAATGTAACAGCGCGTGAAGCATGTTGATAGCCTTTCCAAGTAACGAACGGGGTATTTTATTCGCAAAATCACAACTCACCCGATTAATAGGCAATCATGTACCCATCCGCGTGCGAACTTACACAATTTATCTGTGAGAAGTCCGTTTGTTGAAATTAAACAAATGCTAGTACAGGCCCATAATGGAAAAACTGAGAACTTTTGAAAGACATGCTAAAGATCTACCTGTCTGCACATGTTGTATTACTCTCCCATGGGCCGCTGGTCTGATCGCTTTATTCATTCGTCAGCCAAGTGGAACTGTGAAATTTTTAGTAGAGTAAATATTTTACAAATTTGTTAACTCTTACACTTAGTGTGCATTAAAAAACGGGAAGGAAAAAACTAATTTCAGTCACCCCAAATATTTACTTAACACTTTTAATCCAACGTTTCGACGTAGGACTACTTTCTCTCTGTCGTTGGCAACTTTACTGGGCGCATGGCAGTCAGTGCGCCGCTTTTCGACTGTTAATTTCAAAAGTGTCTGGTTAACCGTGCACGGACTATATGCTTCGCACACCTCTATATCAGCAGGAAATTAAAAAAAAAAAAAAAACAGAGCGATTAATATAAGGTAGGTCAACCAAATATGGCCACTAACTCAAGTATAGGCACTGCATGGAATCTCACGTAAATGGCACAATGACCGCTAGATTGAAGCACAGTGCAGCGCTAGACTGTAAGTGGTGCGGGTTGGTAACAATAGCGCCCGATAGGAAGCACTGCGCATGTAGAGAAAGACGCCATTGTATTGAGGTTGTATTCGCGTCACGGCAATTATTGTAAAGTAAGTACATTGTAAATGTTTTATTTATCTGTATATGTTTGTAAATAGTTGAATTTAGTGTGTGTAAACACATAATATGTGTTATTCATGGTCTTGGTTTAGCTGTAATTCGCAAGTATTAATATCGGTGTGAGAGCCCTCAATATGGGCGCGTGGAGTGCCTATATAAGGTACATAATGTCCATATAAAGTACGCGGTGCCCATAATAAGGAACTCTGCTGTCGCTTCCAAGCAACTGCACACATGAACTTCAGCCGATGGACAAAGCTGTCTTCAGATCCTTCGAGTGCCACTAGGACAACTAACTGCAGTTGTTTTGGGAGAAAACTTCAGGCAGGGATTTGTACAGATCTAGTTTTGGTACTTTTTGTCACATGTTTGGCCTAAAGCTCTTTCGCCATCGAACATTATTTCAAGCTGCCATGCAAATTGAATTTTCCCCTAAGATCCAGATATCATTCCGGAAGTCGCCTTCGCTCCTTCCACTCTCACAAAAAGGGTAAACAGTACACCAGAACATGTAACCATACCCTCTACCCAAGTACCAAGTGAACTTCGAGCTCAGTCTTCATCCATAGTAACATCCCAAAATGTGGCAAATGCGAAAATATCAACCTCTCCGAAGCTTATGTCTTCAGACTCTACTCCTGGGCACTCAGACACACAAAAGGAGCAACGTAGGTGGCCAAGTACGAATGCAAGTAGGATTGACTCGGACGATGACGATAGTGATTATATCACTTTACTTGATTCAGATGTATTACTAGGATCACTTAAATCAGACGATGACAATGATGACATAACTACACCTAAGCCCAGCAAACAGTTTACAGAGATTTTGACAACACCTCAAACACGACCACTGGCTGAGATAAAACGTCGCAGGAAGTTCATAAATTATAAAGCTGTCAAGATTAATAAGAATTTATTTCCCGAACACAAGTAAAGAACATGAAAGAAGCGACGTCCAGCAAAGATGTTCGACCCCATAAACGAAAGTCGTCTTCTGTGGGAGAAAGGTAAGGGAGCGAAATATCGAGATCATCGACCTAGCACTGTCACTAGTGCAATGAAAACAGGAAGATTAACATGACACGATGCAAGGTTTGTTTTTGTTGGGTCCATGATGAATGAGTAAGCATGGTTCCTGATGAAGATCCCGAGGCACTGTTTACTTTCAGGCGTAATTCTTATGAACAGATCATTTGTTTGTGATAAAATGTGATGAAAGAACTGTTTACTATAAATGTCTCGGCTGTTCTATATTAGTGACCACAGAAGAGTATTTTTATTGTAAGGGTAATTATTTTTTGGGAACACACCTATTTTTTTTAATCATTAACATCCAATTTAATTAAGGTTGACTGTGATACATAATGTACATTATATGTCATTTGAATTCATTATGTCTTTCTTTCAGTTTCCATGTTAGACTGATGGAAATGTTCATTTATCTTGTTGCCATCTCTGAACCCCTTCATGCTGAAAAGTGTGGCCAATGAATGTTCGAGAGGAGCATCAATATATCCATTGTCATTAGCCAGAATAATGGCGTCAATAAGGATCTTTTACACTAACTTAAACTCTATCACTTATAAAATGGAGTGCAGTGCCCATATTTGGAGCACCTGCTCTTATTTCGGGCACTTTATTATGACTAAAACTTTTTAACGTTCCAAGAAATAATGATTTCTTATTCAAACATTGGTTTGAGGGTATACTTCCCATAATACAAAATGTTTTCCGAACATTTATCAGTTTACAATGGCTGGGATTGCTTGAGGGTGCCCATATTTGGTCGACCTACCTTAGGTTCAAAAAATCAAACGCGGCTCGCGAGAAATTCCACACTCTTCGGGAAGGTGAGCGTCCGCCCTCTTTCGCAGGTGTTGCCAACTCAAGAGGAATTTCCACCAGATTCGTATGAAATGGCACCAAACGGAGCATACCTGCTATAACTCGGGTGAAAAACGCGCATAAGCAGTTTGGATGGCCGCCTACAAACGCACGCACAGTGACCAAGGCCTCGTCGATATACAGTCACTCGTGTGCGATGGCTTGTCTCACTCGCATTCTACAAGTCATGGGTTTGATGCTGGCCGCTCGGACTGCGGATGGTTTTCCCGAGTGGTTTTCCAAGAAATCCGAATCAGTGAGAATTTCACTGTTTCAATCAGTGAAACGTATTTGACTGATACATAAGTAACGTCAGTTAATTTAACTGATGAACCAGTGAAAAAAATCCCATAATTCCTTCACTGATTGATTCAGTGACATTTCCCACTGGTTCGTCAGTCATTTTTACACTCTTTACTCAGTGGTTTATTTTTGACTGGTGTGTCAGTGAAACTTCGTGTAAAAATGGCCGTCGAACATCGTTTAAAAATGGCCGTTAAACCATGTGTATCAAGTGAAGTAACAACAAATAAACGAAAAAATGTAATACAAAATACTTTCTGAAATGCGTTTCATCTTTCAAAACGCCATTTTTACGAGGTAATATGAACACGCAGCCTTTCATTCCGTTTGTACGTCTTTCATTTCGATTCCATGTAACCATCACAACGCTATGTTTGAAGGTTTAAACTGCATTTAATGTGGTGAAAAGTGTGCACTCGTATCTACTATTCGTTTTAATAATCCTAAAGGTACCAATCAAACCAAACACGAAAAATATGAGCAGTCAACTTCCAACCACACGATTTTGCAGCGGAACTATACGACCTATATTTTCGTTCTACATTTCCAACTTGGCGCGCTGCCTTGCCCTCGTAGCTCAGGGGTAGGGTGGCCGACCTGCAGTCGGAGGGTCGCGGGTTCGCGCCCCGGCGCCTCCGACACGGCAGATTATCTGTTCGCTTGTCGCACTGGGAACCTGACAGCAGGACGGCCTCACTAGTGCTTCATCATTATCAAAATGTCACGACAAATGAAGAAAAAAAAATAGCTAAGATGACAAGGCAGAGACCCAGAGTCGAAGGGTGCACGAGTTCAATTCCGGTCAACTGCGGAGCTATTTTTACTTTTTTTTAAATTACGGTAAATTACACAACATAAATAATAAACTATCGTAAATGTGTTTATTTCACGTAATTTTTTTGGCTACGTTCAATAAAGGAAATATTTAATTCGCCCTGCAGTCGGCAGTCACTTATTCAATCAGTAAAATTGTTTCACGTTACTAATTCAATCAGTGAAATTTTTTCACTGAAACAATCAGTGGTTTTCCACTGATTCGAATTTAGAGTGTCCTTTGCAGTTCATTAGTATAAATTATTTCACTTCCCAACCCACTTCGGCGTATTTAAAATAATGTTTTATTTATACGTGGTCACACTTCGAGTGCGCGGTACAGGGTTGCAGACATTGAAGACAACCTAGAAGTAAGTCGTTTGTAGTCTTTACAGCATGAACAGCAGTCTATTGTTCTCTTTATTATCACTTACCATCGTCCTATTGCTCCACAATACACCGTATGCTACAGTGCATTGTGATAAAATGATATTTCCGTAATAACGCAGTATGCAATTAATTGTGTTCGTGTGAGTAATTTACGCTCTGTATGCTGCCGATGTGATATTAATTTTCTGGGAACATCATGAAAAATACTGGCAAAATAACGTCTTCAAGGGATTCGGGCGTCATTACATTACGGAAAACTCCCCATAACTCTGTTAAATTCAGATTATATAAATGAATTACTTATTTATAAATATTTTCAATAATGAATAATAAATAATAAATTAAGTTATCTAAATTACGTCGCCAGCGCTTAAAGCGTTAAACGATAAATAAAAAGAGATTGGTGTGAGCTCAAAATTTTAATCGTACACTCCTCCCAATTAAACTTGACGCGATTTAAATTTTTCCAGCACATTTTTCGGTGTGGGCACAGCAGTCGGATTAAGTTGTAATAATACTGTTTCAGATTTTTCATGTACAGTCTCGTAAAGAAATCTTCTCCAAATCCTTATTCATGGTAGTTCTGAAGCCTGTGTTGGATCACGCCCGTTATTCATTCGAAACTATTTCCTGGGTATCTTCTTTTTCCAATTTCCTGTGCGAATCCTGTCGGCGATCCCTAAGTCTGTGTTATGCAAGATAGGAGAGAACTCGTGCTCGTGGAGCCGAATCGGTGATTGGAGGATTTAGTCTTCCTCTAAGCACGTCCGCCTCAGGGAACTACATTTTGATATTAAGTTAACAGAACCACAAGTTTTAAGAATAATATTTGTTCAATGTACAAATAGTAATAAATGCTGTATTAATCCCTAGACTTGAAAAAAAAAGTTTACTTTGTTTAAGCCGAATAAATAAACCTTCAATTTTTTAACTATCTATATTTTGTTCAGTGCTTTAGATTTGGCAGTGGCTATCGGGTGCGTTTTGTAAAGAAGACATCCCTGCTCTGATTCCACGAATGCCTAAATGAAATAATGTATTCCATTATTAGGAACCTCAAAATTCGTGTTATTTTGTGACTGCACACTAAACTCCAAGATGTTGTAAAGTCGTTTGACTTCTACCATTGGCACACAACTTGAGTGGTATGTCCCACGACACTTCTAGACTATTGAGCAACTAATATCGAGTTAAGCGTTTACATAGGTTGACGCCGTATAGCTCCCATTAGGTAATGAAGTCAGGAATCGCCTTCAGACAGGTGTAGGGTATTGAAGTCTAGCATGTTATGAAATAATAATGCGAATTATGCATGCATTTATCCATTACCCTTTGCTTACTACAGCAGTTCGGTCTTTTACATAATCAAATACATGGAAGGCACATATTAAGGGTGTTGAACCCCCCAAAAAATTATTATTTTATATTTATACCAAACATTGTACTACAGCTTGTACGCATTGTATGCGATGACATTTTCCTAGAAAGAAAAATTTACACTTTATATTTCTTTACTAATATGATTTCAAATACAAAAATTTTTCTATCTTACTGCAGGCGTAATAGCAAATACTAAGTTGACAAGATGAGAGATTTTTGGACAGTCGCCATTGCGATGCAGATGTCTGTCATGGAAAAAAAAAAGGACTGAAAACGAAAAAAATACTTAAAAAAGACAAGCAACGTACGGACGAAATAATAAATATACGTATAAAACACTGGAAAATTCCAAGACGGAATAGAGTAAAAAAAAAAAAAAAAAAAAACAGCAACTAATTATTTAAAATATGCTCCCAGTTGTCAACATTGCAGGAAAAGTAGTTCCATATATTAACGTATTAGACGTGTGAAGTTTGAATGTGTGGATACCTAATATATTTTGCTAAATTTAGTTTCGATGCGAAAAGTGGCCTCTTAAGCCGGCCCTAGACGATGCCCACTTCCGTAGCAGTTTTAATATAGGCCGTTCACGATAAAGTGAGCACTTTTGAAGCCCTAGTTACTTTTTCCTTTCAACCAATTTATATCCTTCCACCACTTGTAAATGTAAACCCTGCCATATGAGTAATAAACACATTCACCATACCCTAAACCAAAAGTCCGAGCCCAGAATGAAATGTATTTATTGGTTACTATGTCTGATGAAACAGCTTCAAAAAGTGCTCATTTTACCGTGAACGGCCTATACCCATTCTCTGCTGGCGTTTCTGCTCCCATGTAGGTTACAATCCAGCCCCCTCCGGAGGGGTCTGGCTCCGGGTCTAACAGTTTTCCTACCCATGGTCATGCCCGCAACGGTAATAGAACGTGTTTCACCCACGGAGCTGCGACAGACAAGATGGCGGACGCCCGAGAAGCAACCTCGAGGCGTATATATCCGTTTACGAAAAAAAAAATACGCGTTCTGTAAAACGTGTTTATGTACAAAATTAAATTTAATGTACGCGTAAGTAACGGGAAACGTTTCAATTAACTCCCACGTTCATAATACAACAATAAACATGATTTTGAAAATACGTGATAACTATGGACTTGTATGTTATATATAACATTTTACACAGCCTGCTTAGGAAGTTGTGTCCAGTAGTAATCGTCGATAGGTGGTAGTGTTATAAGTTAGTGTCACGTGTCGGAGTGTACGCCGTGCGCTGCCCCTCACGTTAAATAATTTTTTATGTGTTCATCGACTTTGTCAGTGAAACCAATTCACCAAATGTTCATATCGTTTTGTGCCCCTATGTAAGAATTGTGTAGATATTTTATTGAGTATTTTGTTATTGTTTATATTGTGGGTTGAATGTGTACTGTATATAATAGGTTAAGGGTAAACGCCTCTGTATATCGTGTGTGGTTATATATATATATATATATATATATATATATATATATATATATATATATATATATATATATATATATATATATATATATATATATAAGCGGGTTAGTGCGCGGGTTCGCGCCGCATAATTTTAGGTTTTAGAGTTCACATCTCCGTGTCGCGAAACTATTTTTAGTAATTTTATGTGATACATTATTGCTGTTTATAAATTAAGTTGTTTTTGCAATATATTCGTCTAAAAGCAATAATAAAAACCAAAGCTAAATTTAAAAAAAAACACAGGCAGCCGATTGCACTGTGCGACAATAATGTATCACATAAAATTACCAAAAACTTCGTTACATGACGGAGATTAGAACCCTAAAACCAAAAAGCTTTACATTACTAACACGTGCACTAACCCACTGTGATACACACACAACTTGGAAAAGAATTGTATAAATGCGTATTTTAATGGGTGTAGCAAAAGAGAGAGAGTTACCCCCACACATGAAAGCTTTATTATGGGTATTGCAATATTTTCCCCTTCTTTTAGTCTCCTACGTATAAGCATGTTTAATCACGGAAAGCACAAAATTGATTATTATGCTTGTTAAAGATAAATATGTCAATAATTTAATAATGTTTTGACTAGTCGCGTAAACGTCCGTTGTACATAAATGTGAAAACAGTACCTTGTTTTTTTATACACAAGCAGTGACGTTACTAACATAATTTTCCATACATTAATAGCCTAGTACTTGAACTCATAAACTTAAATAAATACAGTCTTCAGGGAAAAATATTGTCTTCGTACTTTTTGGATGTACCACAAAGCTCCTACATATAATATTTGATTGCATTTGTAGCCTTGCCAACGTGAGGGTATGAACTGATTCATTATTTCTTATATTCTGCTACAGAAACTTTTATGTCTTCTGTTGTGCCCATGGGTATAACAGAAGGTAGCATAAATTGGGCATCGTGTAGGGACGGCTTTGGTATTATATTTATGTTCCAAAAAATTCCACGCGTTTCATTTAATTGACGCGTGAATACAGTAATCCGGACGATGGCGGAATGATACAACATGGGCAGAAAAAAATAGCTCTTAAATAGGGCTTTCAAAGTTATTCAATTAAATGCCATAACAAGTATAATTTTCCATGAAAAAATATCTTCGCCACGCCTCAGGTTACCTGTGTATACTCGGCGGCTTGTCAGAAGCCGTTAATAGTCTTTATTTCCAGGAAAGTAGAATATATAGTACAGTTTTTCTGTATAGAAATACATATACCTCAGGGCCAATGGGACCGCCAGTAAAATTCACCGTTATAAGTTTTCTTTGGTCCATTGTTTCGTTTTATTAATTTATTCTTTCCCGATTCTAATGCAAGGAAGGTATGGCTGATTTTCTACAACACTGTCTTTTTAAATGCTGTATCTTTATTTCGAAGCATGGTGCCGTGATACTATACCCACAGCGTAAGCTAAATATCGTTATTTGTGACATGAATCAAACTTAAAATTTGTCTGCGACATCGGGTTATTATTAAAAAAAAAACACAAGAACTCTTTTGTAGTTGACGATTGGGATTTTTATCAAATAGTTAACCTGCGTTTGTTTAGTGAAAAAAGTCTCTTGTGTTACAGATGGGTTGACGGGAGGTCTTTAAAACCGCCCTGACGTTTGTGCCGAGAGGAGGTCTGTCAGCTAAATTAATATAATTTCATTAAAAATTAAGGATACGTCACCCATGGCTTGTCGAATAATCAAACCCGGAAAAAGCAAGCCACGCGAAATGAATCGGTACATTTACAGCTTTAACGAGTGTGTTTCTGGGCAAGACCCAATGAAGATACTGAAGAAAAAAAAATTGTTGTGCTGCCTATTTAAACACGCGTCTTACGTTGTAATTCTAAAAGGTGAGTGGCTTTTATAGGCTGTTCACGGTAGAATGAGCACTTTTGAAAGCCCTGCTGAATATCTACTTGCAAGCACGTTGTGTAATCTTCCGCCTTTTGTAAAATAAATATTGCCATGGACCACATCACTTCATTCATACGTCGGTCAAGTCAAACAAAGTAAATATGTTACAAATCTGGTAATTTTTACACTTCGATGCATTAAAAAAAAAAAACAGAACGCGAAAGAAATAATTTAAGTTATCACAAATGGTTACCCAACACTTATTATTCGACGTTAAGATATGGAACTACTTTCCCTCCCTCGTTGCCAACTTTACTGGGCGTATGTAACTCAGTGCGCCCGTTAAAATATATGCAAGTAGGAGCAGCGACTATTTTATAAAGTTGATTTCAAAAGTACTCAATTTATCGTGAACAGCCTTAGCAACTAGACTGGGCTAAATCTCAGTAGTTTCGTTATTGGTGTACACACAAACGCCGTAAAATATGTGGTGTCTTCTGTACCTGACAGCAAAGCATCATTAAATAATATATAAACCTGCCTTGTGAACTACAACACTGGTTGACGGGTAATGTCATATACAAGCTTTCAACTTCGTTGCCAGTAACTGTCAGTACTGCGTACAACCGTGGAAGTTTCCATTAGTTCTGGCAGAACAGGAAGAATTATTCGACAGAAATTAGAACATACATTATAAATTTACTTGAAATGCAACATGTCGGGCATTTTCAGACCCCAAAGTGTTAAACCTATAGACGCACATTCATACATGACTTATTCGGCAGGTCAATCTGAAACCTCTCGCGCCGTAAAAAAGCTTTCCAGCTTGAATTTTTTCACTCTAGAAAAAACTTTATTAAAGGCTGTTCACGATAAAGTGAGCACTTTTGAAATGAACCTTATAAAATAGCCACTGCCCCTGAACGCATATATACTTCTATGAGCGCACTGGGTGACATTTGCGTAGTAAAGTTGGTAACGATTAATGGAAAGCAGTTCCAGATATTAACGTCAAATAAAAAGTGTTAGATAACCATTTGTGATTACTTGAATTATTTTTTTCTCTTTGCGTTTTTTTTAATGCACAGGAGTGTAAGAAAAATATTAGATTTGTAAAATACTAATGTTTCTGATGATCTCACAGTTTTATTTGACCAACGCATGAAATAAAGTAATGAGGCCCATGGCAATGTTAATTAAGTTTTAATAAGGCGGAAGAATAAACAACGTGCATACAAGTAGATCTTCAGCAGGGCTTTCAAAAGTGCTCATTTTACCGTAAACTGCCTATACCTGTAATAAATGCACTTCTACTGTTTAACTGGATACCGTTTTTGTTTTAAATGAAACGTAAACATTATTTCGGAACGTGCTCACGACCTCTAACACGCAAGGCTACCACATTATTGTTGCAAATGCGTGTTGCAACAACTCACACTCGTGATGCGGAGTTCCATTACAAACGTGCAGTGACGTCACCTGGAGAGCAGCGTTTTGGTGACAGACGCGGTGCGTCGACTGAAAAAGAAAAAAAAAAAAAAAAAAACGGCGGGTGAAACAGCTCCCATGGAAAATACACCACGTCTTGAAAATATTCAGTAACCACCAGTTCCAAAAATCTCATATGACGCCTTCGTAACTTATTTTCCTGGTGACTAGAGACGTTGCTTAGTTCGCTATCTTTCGGCGTCAGGATGGATGCCACAGCCTTATAAACAAGCGAGAACATTCTGTGGTTTCATTGCCAGCTGCACTTTTATCAACGTCACCTACCTGCTTGATTCCCTTCAAAGAGATTGCCCACTCCGCCGCTGATATTGTCTTATTGGCTCAAGAGTTCTCCGAGGCGTGGCAGACATATTCCGGCCAATGGCTGCAGTCGGTCAAACGCACAGTAGCTTGGAGTCTAGTCTGTCCTTAAATAACAACGCGAATTTTGCAGGTCTCTACTCGTGACTTAAGGTAGAGCTATCCATGGATCATTGCGAAATACTGCGCATGACTTATACATACCAAATAAAATATCACAGTGACTCAAACATGTTCTAACAGTAGAGCATACAGATTACTGTGACTTTGTAATCCAGATTACCCCTTTCGGTCACAAATAAATGTATCGTCTTAAGCGTTGCCAAAAAAAAATTGTTCTAAATCGACCAGTATCGATACAACGCTCGTCATAATCGTAGCCATTAAAAAATGTGCTTAGGCTTCGTGTTATTGGAAACAGTTGTATGAGACTACGTAAATACTTCTCAACCTCAACAACGAACGATGTCTGCCACACTTAAGAGACTTCCATAATAGAACACTGTTTTCTTCTAAAGGCTGTTCACACGATAACGTGAGCAGTTTTGAAATAAACCTTTAAAAAAAGTCACTGCTCCTACCTGCATACCTTTTAACGGGCTTCCTGAGTGACAAGCGCCCATTAAAGTTAGTAACGATGGATGGAAAGTAGTTCCGTATCTTAACGTCAAATAAAAACTGTTAGGAAACATTTGTGATAACTTAAATTATTTCTTTCGTTTTCTGGCGTTTCTTTTTCGCATCGAAGTGTAAAAATGAGCAAATTCGTTAAATATTTGCTTTTCTAATAATTTCAAAGTTTCACTTGACCGACACATGTATAAAGTGATGAGGCCCATGACAATGTTAATCTTACTTATGGCGGAATAATACACACTGTGCATACAAGTAGATCTTAGGCAGGGCTATCAAAAGTGCTCATTTTATCGTGAATAGCTCACATATACGAGGCAGAGCATTAACCCATTCTGACCCAGTGTACACATTTGTGTACATTACGCACGTGGAGGTAATTTTTGGTCTGTATTGCACACTGCGAAACTCAGTGAGTAATGATATTACCTGTGGGTAAATTATTCGCAAAACGTTTTACAGGCCTAGGTCATAATTGGTTCATATTACTGTAGCCGAACATATAGCCTACAGCTCATTGGCTGTGAGAACGAAACAAGTGTCGTGTAGACTTCAGTACAGCATGAATCATAAAATGTTTTGTTTGCCACGCCTGAAACCGTAAATTAAAGTGGGCCTGAAAGGGTTAAAGAGACAGGAGCACCTGACTTTTCGCGAAAAGATTCCACAGCTAGTTGTACTGCAAAACACTTTAGTTCAGATCCCCTTTCGTGAGTGGACATTTTTAATTGTCATGCGTTTCAGGTGTCTGTCCGCTAATTCCGGACATTCAGTGTCGAAGTAACTTAATTTTGATAGGCCAAGTCAAGTAATAAAACGTCCTATCACTAAGGCATGAGACTAAAAACGTTAGTCTGTTCGTGGTTTTTTTCACACTTTTTGAATCAAACCATTGAAAAATCACCCCAAGTACGACAAATTTAGTTAGTTCTTAAATATGACATATATCAAGCGTTTTATACCTCTGCTAAAAATAGAATTTCCTTGTTTTTTATTAAATTGCAGTTTTACCTATATTTTATTTATACATTATAAAATTTCATGTATAATAAACACGAATAAAACAGTGAGAAACAAATCTGTGTTGGTAGCGCCTGGTAAGAAATAGTTCTCATGCAAAATATTATTACAACTGAGTGCTCACGAATTCGGTCCATTGTCCTTTGGTGTAATTTTCTAGACTTAGTTATGCTTAGTTAGCACGAGGAATATCCTGGAAGTAGAACTTTAGCAAGCCTTCAGAAAAGTGTGACGTAACCATGAATGGATTATAAAGTTAAACTGCAAGTGTACTCATAGAATATTGAAGAGTATAGCCTGCGCGTAAGCGCTTTCGCGAAAAGCTGGTGCTCTTGTTTATGGGTAGTAAAATCAGCGAAATTTTCCGGCCGCTTGCGATAATTAATGGATAGGGATAGGAATATTTCGCGAATTCATTTCGGGACAAGATAGACGTCAAACACATATACAGCGAATTCACCTTTGCAATTGGATCAGAGTTTATTATACGCGCCCCTGGACGACTCTGAGCCAACAGCAGACTTGTAAGAAACAAGTAGCGAATACCTTACTGCCAGGTGTGAGGCAACACTGAGGCAGCAGCCAATGGACAAACATCTGAGGCCCTAGTGTGCACAGGACTGTGGAGTCTAGCTTACAGGTCATTGAACTCGCGAAATTTTCCCATCCCTATTAATGGATCGATCAGTTAGGAAATCACGCCCGAATGGCTCTTGACGGTGAATCGACTGGAAGAGCACTGGAGTGCGTAATAACAGAGTGATGATTGAAGCACTGATCAACGAGTGGCGCGTTCGCACACTTCTCTAGGTAGTCGGTCGACGGACAATACGACTGGAGTGCGTCAACCCCTTAGTGATACTTGAAATGTTAATTAGCGTACTCTTCCGCAGCACGTGAGGGTGTCTGGAACGAAAACGCGATTAGGACGCCGATCAGCAGTGCTTAATTAAAATACTTGTTGTGTTCGAAACTGCCTGGTAAATCTGGCTCGTGGATGATTAAACATCTTGAAAACAAACATTTGACGAAGAAAAAATTACCATAACTGCGAATACGTACGGATAGGGAAATTTTGCGAATTCATTTCGGGACAAGATAGACGCCAAACATATACAGTGAAGTCACCTTCGCAATTGGATGCACGCCTCTGAGCCAATAGCAGACTTGCAAGGAAGCACCTAGCGAATCCCATAACTGACTGGTGTGGGGCAACAGCCAATGAACACACAGCTGAGGCTCCAGTACGCAGAGGACTGAGTCAGTCTAGCCTACAGGTCATTGAACTCGCGAAATTTTCCTATCCCTATGTATAAGTTTAAATGTAGACAATGACTATCATCATCCGTAATGTTGGCATCTATAGCCTGCTCGCGGTTAACCGAGCACATTCGGAGGCCCTGCGTAAGATAAATTTTTTCTCCGCACGTTGTATCCTTCCGTCATATATAACATGTACTTCGCCAAGAGTCTAATGACTTTATTCAAGCGTCAGTAAAGCGGAAACTTGAAATTGTTGGGAACATACAAGCCAGTTCATACTGACGTATATAACTACGGCAATGCAGATGCGTCCGCGCGATTATAGACTGTTCACGGTAAAACGAGCACTTCAAAACCCTGCTTAAGATCTATTTGTATACATGTTGTGTATTCCACCGCCTTGTGTAAAATTAACATTGCTATGGGTATCATCACTCCATTCATGCGCCGGTCAAATGAAACTGTGAAACAATTAAGAAAGTAAATACTTTACATATCCGCTCATTGTTACACTTTGCTGCATTAAAAAAAAAAAAAAAAAAAGCTAAAGTAATGATTTTAAGTTATCACAAATGGTTACCTAGCACTTTTTATTCGAATTTAAGATATGGAACTACTTTCTATTCATTGTTACCCACTTTAGTGGGAAAATGTCACTCGGTGCACCCATTATAATATATGCATGCAGTGGCAGTTACTTTTTTTTCCAAGGTTCATTTCTAAAGTGCTCATTTAATAGTGAACAGCCTTTAGTATTATAGTTTACTTGACATAGGAAGGGAGGGCGGTCCGATGCCAACTTTTGAATCCGGCTCTTTGGTATGTAGTTATGCTAATGATTCATATTCTAATGATGTGTACAAAGAAAAAAAATACTAACTTCATTTGCCACAAATTTAATAATTACAGTCGCAATACGAAGTCAGCCTGGAACTATTTTACGTAATTCGCTGTCAAACTGGGAGCTTACACGTCAGCGTGTACGGTGGAATATATTCAATCAACGAGCAATGATGTTTTATTTCAAAGGATGATTATAAAAGTGCTCACTTTACCCTGGACACCATACAATAGCGAAGTAATTCTGCGTTCCGATCCATTTTCAATTCCTGCATTCCTTGATCGTGTACGCGTTTCACGGGGAATATTTATATAAGCAGCAGTGTACACAACATGGCGCTCAGCGCCCAGCGCCTGTAATCCATTCACGTTACTTCACACTTTTATAAAGACCTGCTAAGTTCTATTTTCAGGATATTCCTCCACCACGTGCAAACTAAGCTTGACTAAGTATAGAAAATTACGCCAAAGGACAACGCACCGCATTCGTGCGCACTCAGTTGCCATAATATTTTGCATAAGAACTATTTCATACTAGCGTAGCTGCCAAATATTCATTATAGTACTAACAGGGAACAAAAAGTGGCGGTAATATTAAAAGTACAAATCTGCTTTTACTGGTGGTGATTTAAAAATATAGTTTACCGTTTATTTCAGGAAGGTATTGCTAACTCAGTGTTGGTAGATATAGGTTGTTCAAGGTAAAATGAGCACTATTTACAGCCCTGCTTAAGATCTACTTGTGTGCACGTTATGTATTAGTTTCGATATATATATATATATATACACATATATATAAATACCATTGTCATGGGTCTCATCACTTTATTCGTGCGTCGGTCAAGTGAAACTGTGAAATTATTAGAAAAGTATTTAAAAAATTTGTCATTTTTAAACTTCGATGAATTAAAAAAAAAAAAAAAAAACCGACAGTGAAAAAAAACCATTTAAGTTATCACAAATGGTTATACCGTAACACTTTTTTTTATTCGAAGTTAAGAAATGGGACTTCTTTCCCTCCATCGTTACCAACTTTACTGGGCACATGTCGCTCAGTGCGCCCGGTAATATATATGCAGGTAAGAGCAATGACTTTTTCTAAGGTTGTTTTCAAAAGTGCTCACATTATCGTGAACAGCCTTTATTTATGTTTTCGGGTAATATCAGTATGCATTATAAGTTATGTGTTTGACATAAACCTGTGTGAGGCACCGTGGCATAGGTCTGGTGTATTACTTTCGAGTAGGGATAGGGAACATCCACTATCGCTTTCTGAGCGGGCGGTTACCCCGCTTGTCGTCGTCTATAGGCTGTTCACGATAAAGTAAGCACTTTTTAAGACCATCCCAATACGAATTAACCTTTAATAAATGTATTCTATTGCAGCCTCGGGCATTAATTTCTGAGAGAGGTGAAATGCATACACCCTGTTTGTTAGTCACATGGCAATGTTTATCTTAAAAATTGGCGGGAAGATAGAAATTGACTGAGAGGAAAAATTTAGCAGGGCCTTAAGAAGTGCTCACTTTACCGTGAACAGCCTGTACCTGCGGTGGCGTGGTGATCCTTCATGGGGAAGAGCGGACCAGCTAATAAGACACAGCGCTCCGTGTAGTGTGGAAGGGAGTAACTCCCAGTACTAGCCCGGAGGTTCAGGCAACCCCTTGACACAGGAAAGTTGTAAACAGAACGCTTAATTTCTTTTCGATTCGATTTTGTTTAATTGCCCAGTGCAATATCGGTAATATAAAAGACGGAAATTATTGGAATTTATTGATATTACGTAAATAAACTGCTTATCGTTTTATGAATATCTTCCAACGGAATTGAAAATAAAAATATAGTTATATTAAAGTACAATGATATATATGATTTATATATATCCACATTTATATTTACGATGTTGGTGGTGATGTGATCATTACAATGTCGTATGGCCGTGCGTTGTCGATGATGTGAGCTAGTTAAGTGTTTTAACGTTTTGTCGTTGTGTACCGACACTTAACAGTTCACAGTGGCCGTTAATCTTCGGATGTAATTCTACATATTGAAAATGTGAATATTGAACACATTTTCATTAAAATGTATGGAATTATACTAATCAAATGTCATACAGAAAACTGGTTACGTGCAGTAGTGCCAACCCGTGAACATATATATTTTTTTTGTTTTTACATTGGCACATTTGCACTGGGCAAATTAATTAACGTACCCCAGCTCTGCCTTGAGTGACGTCTCTGGTACTTGTATCAATTCTATGCTCGTTGGGTTCAGGCGGTCGGACTCTCTGCAGGCATGCGCTCGGCTCCCTTACCTATATTACACAATCCAAGATGGTGGACGTGTATCAAAAACATATTTGCGACTCACAGCTCAGTTTCGTTTGAGTAGTGGTCGGGATAGGATGTGCACTTAGTGTGTAATCGCCGTGTAATTACTCTCAGCATGTAACTATTCTTGGTACATGTAATTACTCTCACTACATGTACTTACCCATAACACAATGACTCATTGTGCAATTATTCATTATGCATTAATTACCTTTGACGGAACTCGAACCGGAACTTCAACCTAGGGGCCCCTAATCAACCTCGTTAGTTGTGTCTCGGCAGCCGATCTCAGCACGTGTACTTCTCTCGGCACTCGTAAATGTTTATTATGGCATTACTCAATTACGTCCAATTACAGCTAATAACCCTCTACAGGTCTCGAGCCAAGGACTGACCGAATCCTCAACCCTTCTGGTCCAACGCTACCTTCCCCTTAACCCCCCCCCCCTCCCATCAGGTTTCCTCGAAAAATTTCAAAGTCCCGCAAATATCGCTTGGGCGCTTTGTCCACTGAAAGGGTATCCCCACAAGTAAAGGCCAATCACAGCACACCTCGGAGGGGTTGTAAGAACCCGTCAGCCAACCACAAAGCACCAACTTGTGGAAATGAGGCGCGGGGTGATCGATTTTCCGAGGTAAAGGAGTGCCGGTAATTAGTATCCACCTCTCCGACACCCATTTACAGGTTATTCAAACGGCACTCAGGCCACTATTGACTCCCACGCATGTCAGAACATACACGATATCACTGCTCTCCACACTGAGTGCGCACAGCCCTTAGGAAGTATTTTCGCTTAAAAGTTGAATAATTCTTTAAAGAATTTGAAGACGGACTTTGTCCGTGTTGTTCCGACTCAGCCTGTATAGTACGGAATCTGTACTGCAGACTGTGGCGAAAATTCCATAAATGCAACATGCCGGGGATCGATGTCCCTCGAAGCTCCGTAGTTGCACATCGCGCGACGAAAGGACATCAATTTAATCGAAGGCTTCGGGTGTAAAGGCTGTTCACGATAACGTGAGCACGTTAGAAGTGAACCTTAGAAAAAAGTCACTGCCCCTGCATGCATATATTTTAATGGGCGCACTGAGTGACATTCGCCCAGTAAAGTTAGTAACGATGGATGGAAAGTAGTTCCATATCTTAACACAAAATAAAATATGTTAGGTAAACATTTGTGATTACTTCAATTATTTCTTTCACTTTATGTTTTTTTTTTTATGTATCGAAGTGTAAAAATGAGTAGATTTGTAAATTATTTCCTGTTTTAATAATTTACTGTTTCACTTGACCGACGCATAAACAAAGTGACGAGGCCCATGGCAATGTTAATTTTATATAAGGCGGAAGAATACCCCATGTGTAGGCAAGTATATCTTAAGCAGGGTTTTCAAAGGGGCTCGTTTTACCGTGAATAGCCTATACAAACGACACCGCGCTAGGTGCTCCAGCCGGCAGTGATTCAAGCACCGAGCGGGGTGGCGCAGTGGTAACCCGGGTTCGATTCCCAGTCCGGCCAACCACAATTCCTGTTTTCCATGGTTTTCCGAAATCACTCCAAGCGAATGTGCTGGAATGGGTCCCCTAACAAAGGCCATGGCCGATTCCTTCCCACTCCTTACCCAATCCCTCCTCCCTGCGCAACTTGCACCGTCTGAACTCGCTGTCGACGAGACGTTAAGCCCAGTTACCTACTAGTTATTCAAGTGCCTCGCTAAGTAGGCGGGTCCCGGTATCATTCCCGACTCCGGTAGCCAATGGCCACCCGATACCCGCGGGACGACCAAGCGTTACCGCGTTTTTCCCATTGCCGGCTCGTTCCGAGGTCGCCATGAATTACGGCCCCGTCTCAACCAGCCATACTGCATTCTGCAAGTCAGCATGCATGTTGCACTTCGGAGCACCCGGTTCGGACCTTCAGTCTGTGCGTCTTTATCTCGGTTTTTCGTTGTGGAGGAGAAGGTTTTGTTGAATCAAACAAGATTCGTTCGAGGCAACAAAATTATTTGTTTGTATAGTGGCAATGAGATGTTTTTTTTGCTGGAACCAAATCATTTAGTTGTTCTCATTTGGTTGCCCCAAACTAAGATTTGGTTGGTGCAAGTAAAGATTTGTTTGGCTACGCATACATTAAACAGTTTGGGCCTATATAAAAAAAAATTTACAAGTTCGATCGAGTTTAGACATTTATTTCAAGTTTTACAGCTTTACTTGTCAGTTTCTTGTCGCATTGTTTTATTAATGTGTTTATACGATTGTTAAGCATCAATAGATGCACTAACAAACACGTCTACTATCCTAAGTGTCACAAAAAGTACAAACAAACTCTCGAACTGTATTTCGGAACGAAGGCAGTCAAATGAGTGGCCATACAAATATATACAGTTGATTCAACAAAATATTTAATTGACAGTCTAATTTTTTTTTTTTGGCCCAACACAGAGACTTTGTTTATTCAAACATATATTTTGCTAAACGAACAAAAGTAATTTTGTTGCTTTTCAAATCTTGTTTGCTCAACAATATATTTTGTTAGGGCAACTAAATATATATTTGGCCCCATACAATAAAACAATATTTTGTTCGATTCTCTCTCAGTGGATGGCTCTTTGCTACAGTACATTCTTTGCCTCATTGCCAGAGCAGTTGTCCCGTTGTTAAAGAAGCTTTAAGCCACAGACATGAATAAAAACTAAGCAAATTAGCTTACCCAAAACGTACTAATGAAAAAGTTTACTTCGTCGACATCACTCACACTTCCAGCAGTACCTG
Source organism: Dryococelus australis (assembly GCA_029891345.1). Lineage (NCBI taxonomy): Eukaryota > Metazoa > Arthropoda > Insecta > Phasmatodea > Phasmatidae > Dryococelus > Dryococelus australis. Next base: position 53,003,817 of record CM057002.1, read on the forward strand.
AACGGCTGTGAATACCATTACGACATTACAGGCTGTGTTTATAAATAGTTCCGTGAAAAAATGGCGTTTCGAAATATTCAACAGGTTATTTTTCCCCCATCGCTGCTCGACAGGTAGATTTTACTTCGCCATATTTCAACCGAGGGTATAAGGTGGCGCCAAGCGCGTTCGTCAGCTGTCAGTGGTAATAGCGCGTCGTCCCACGGAGTATTCAACAAAACTGCATTTCACAAGCCGCAACACCCCTGATCACTGTGCTGTGGGCGTAACCTCTTCGAGTGCTCACTTTACCGCATCATCGCATCTGTATGTAGCCTACGCACATTTCGCACAAGCCCCACATTTATCTCGCTAGCGGTCAAGTGAACACATCTCTACCCCTAGTGGCCGGGGAGGGGGGGGGGGGGTGATGAGAGAGGGATATCTCTGCCCGTGACTGTGTAAAGTAAACATTAAGGTTGAAGCAAAGAAATTGCCTATGGAGCACGGCACACGACTACATAATGTGAAGAACTCATTTTAAAAAAAGCAGTACAGATGCCATAAAAATTGTCATAAAAGTGCGATTTGTACTATTATATGAAAGAAGAATGTATATATTTTGCAACATTATAAAATATTTTACTAAAATATACTTTTTAAGTGTGGAAACATGTATTAAAATAGTCTACATCTTTAACAAAATTTAAGCGCATTTCCATTCTGGATGCTTCAGAAAGCAGAATTTGCAAGAAAATTTTCGTCATGAAATATCGTCAGAATGTTTACTATGATTGCGTGTAAGAAAATTGTAATAATAATGTAGGGAATAATTTTTAAATGTTTACGTGCATCATACGCGAGCTTACCGGCTCGCCATCTTGGTATTCACTGCTCCTGCTGCGGAATGCTGCCGGACTACTTGCGAGATACTGGATACATGCGCGCTGCGCACTGTAGAGTTCGACGCCCACACACACGATATAGTACACGAGAATATACAACATACCGCCATTTACCCACAGGCAAGATCATTGGTCACTGGGCTACGAGGCGTGCAGTACAGACCAAAAATTACCAACACACGCGTAAGGTACACGACAGTGTACACTGCGTCTGGATGGGTTAATTTCAGTGTCTTGAGAGCCGATGAGGGTGGAACGAGGTGACTATGGAGCAGCACGGGAATGCAAGGGCGGGGGAGGGAAACAGGAGATCCCCGAGAGAACCCACGGACCAGCGGCATCGTCCGACACGATTCCCACATACGAAAATCCGGGGGTGACCCTGCTGGGAATCGAGTGGAAGGCCAACAGTCTGACCACTGCACCGCCATGACTCATTCGTGCCTTTGTGATAAGACGTTTTCTTAATTGACCGGATCAATCAGAATCAAATTACTCCGACTCTGACTGAATGCCAGTGATTGGCGGCAGATACCCAAAACGCCTGATAATTAAATACGACCCAATAACGAAAGCGCAAAAGCTATTCACGACAAAGTGATCATTGTAAAAATAAACTTTAGAAAAAAAGTAATTTCTCCTACTCGCGTATATTTTAACGGGTGCACTGAGTGGCATGCGCTGAGTAAAGTTGGTGACGATGGATGGGAACTATTTCCATATCTTAAACGTCGAATAAAAGGTTTTAGGTAACAATTTGTGTTAACTTCAATTATTTCTTTGGCTTTCTGTTTTTTTAATGCACCGAAGTGTATAAATGAGTAGATTTGTTAAATATTTACTTTTACAATAATCTGACAGTTTAACTTAACCGATACAAGAATAAAGTGATGAGGTCCATGGAAATGTTAATTTTACATAAGGCGGAATAATATACAACGTGGATACAAGTAGATCATATGCAAGGACTTTCAAAAGTGCTCATTTTACCATGAATAGCCTATATCTGAACTTAAGTATTTTTAGTACAACTAATCGTGGAATTTTTTCCCAAAAAAAAAAAAACGTGCCCATACCAAATTCTTAAACTAAAATGATTTACGCAGGTTCTAATTTTAATACGCACTAACATAACTGCTGCTGTAATGCTAAAATATTTTACCTTACTACAAAGATAGCAGTATGGCTTGACTGACGCATTGCTATTTCCTACTTTTTTGAACCCCTGATTAAGTTCTACTTCTGGGCTGCTCTCGACGTACCCTAATACGATGTAGACAAGTCTCGAAAAATCCGCCAATGAGAAATCAACGCACCATATTTGTACAATCAAAGTAAAATATTTTTAAAATCTTTTATTTAACTTGCATTGTTTGTATGTACGGTGTCTGTCCGACCTCTATGCACTGAACTGGCACGCAGTCTGCCAGCAGCGCATTACTGTTAGTCAGGTTGCAGCCCGAAGTTTGGAAGGGGCCATCAGTGTTTAACTGCAAGTTTTTAGTCTTTTTAGTCTCACGAATGTATAAATATTCTACATATATAATAATGACAAGAAAATTGTTGAGACTAAAGTTTTAAAAATAAATCAATTATAAAAAACTTTTTAAAACCAACCTTTTATTTATAAATGCACTAAAATGAGAAAAATAATTATAGTAGTTACAGAATTTGTAGAACTTGTAAGACATAGTCGAAAAACCATAATAAACTTTGCTACAAATTATTATATTTATATCCCATTTATATTTAGTATATAAAAGCTTGGTGTGAATAATTAAGAGCCTTATGCAAGATATGTTCTTACTAAGCTTATGAAAATGAGTTATATGTTCTAAATTGCGAATAGCTAACAGCCTTACGCACGATATGTGCTTACTAAGATTATGCAAATGGGGTATACATTCTATATTGTGAAAAGTTAAGATTCTTTCTCAAGACATGTGCTTACTACGCTTACGCAAATGGGGTATACATTCTATATTGTAACAACCTAATAGAATGTTCTGTTGCAGCTACCCTCAAACGTGTATGGATCACTGGCATGTATATCAAGAGCGTTTTATATTTTCTGTTAGCATTAAAGTACCTATCTTATTTTGGTTAAATTATGCGTTTACTTATATTTTATCTATAAATTACAATATTTCATTTACAATTAATATGAATAAAACTGAAAGAAAATAGCCGTCTTGGTAATGCCTGGTGAGAAATACTTGTTTAGAAATATTATTAAATTGATTGCGCATTAAGGCGATGCTCTGTCTCTGGTGTAATTTTCTTAACTCAGTCAATCTTTGTTTCCGTGAGGCGGAGGAATACCCTGGAAGTAGATCCTTAGTCGGGCATCAGAAAAGTTGGAAGTCTCCATGAATGGACTATGCAACCTATTTCACGGAGAGAAAAAGGAGGGAGAGGGAATTATTTATAAGTACATACATCATCGCGAAGTGTAATCTTGCTGTCACCTGCAAAGCAGAAATTTTCGAGTCTTGACAGAAGACAAATGGCTGCGGTAGGTTTTGGAAGTCTGGCCTTACTGTTAAATTATCTTGAGATATTTTTGGATACCTATAAAATAATGCCTGTTTGCTTTCTCGACAATGTCTGTCCAGTACCTTCAACAGCATTCATTCTGCTCAACCATGTTTAATGGTAGAGTTAGTGATTTTCCCGTATAGCGATTTCATCACATGGTAGGTAGACTCCAAACCTAGATGCTCATAACAGCAGTTTTCTTCTTTCGTAATTTCCTGCTTTATCCATGAGAAGTAGTTTTTATATTTTACCTGGCACACTGAACTCGGTTAATTTGAACACTGAACCTACGTGGCACACGTACTAAGAACTGACAAAATTCCAATTCAATACATAGAGATGAAGGAAAACCGTGAGAATATTTTAGACATTATATATTCTATAACACCCTTAACTAAAGTATTTTTTTCGTAATTGGACGAACAAGGGTTTGACTCGGCTAAGTTGTTTGCAGACCAATCACGAACGTTCTACCTTATAATATCGGAAGCCTCATTGGCACAGTGAGATGGGGTAGTAGCTTCATACATGCATAACAGCCAATGAGGAAATAAAACTGTCGGACATGTGTACAGTATGTTGAATCCTAGCGATAAACCATCATCTCTATTAATACATAATTCAGCCAGTCTAAGACAAACGACCATACAGCTTTTTGAAATTTATCCTGTCTTTAAATTTTTCCACGAAACATCACTGCCCCTTGTTATTGGTTCACGCGACACTCGACATAAGCTTACAGTGCTTAGAAGACACCGAAACACTTTACACTAATTGAGACAGTCGCGACCGAATCATTATACTACTTCAAGCAACGACACTGAGTGCAAGAATCTAGTAAAACGTGAGGCACAGCCGGCAAATACTAGCAGGCAAAGTCAAAAACGTGAGGCACAACCGGCAAATACTAGCAGGCAAAGTCAAAAGTGCGAACTGAAATACCATTACACTTGTGCCATGCCCTTGTCCGACAATTCTAGTCGTTTGAAGTATTTTCCTAACGTATCAGTGGACAAATGGAAGCTTTCAAGATTAGTGATCGACCATACATTACTTGATGAGATAAGTGACGATGGCATTAGAGAAATCACTATAACCACCTACATGAAAAAAAAACAACTGGAAAGAATGCGATGAATGTGCGTATAAATACAGAATGAAAAGATAGAAATAAAATACTGGTGAAGTGATTCTCCTGGTGTAGGCTACGCGGGGCTCTGGACTCTGACGTAGGTATTGTCTGACTGGCCACGGCGTGTTATATAGTCTATTCGCGGTTTCTTGACACTTTTCGAATCAAACGTTTGAAAAATCATTATGTAAAACGTGTTTGGTTATTTCCTATATATGTCATGTATAACAAACGATTTATAACTATGCCTACATAAAAGTATCTTATATTTTGTTATGTTGAAGTTTTACCTATATTTAATTTATTAACAATAATGTTTCATTTACAATAAATGTAAGTAAATTCAGCGAGAAAACATGTTGGTTGCGCCTAGTAAGAAATAGTTATAATGCAAAGTATTATAATTAAGTGCGCACGAATTAGGTGCGTTGTCCTTTGGTGAAATTTTTAAGAAATAGTTCAGCTTAGTTTGCACTAGGCGGAGGAATATCCTGGAAACGTAATTTTAGCATGGCTTCAGAAAAGTGTGAAGTAACCGTGAATGGATTATAGAAGGTTTCACATTTGTTCAACTGACGTGAAGCAGTTTTGTCTCCAAAACTGATCGACAAATGACATCCTGGCTGGCCAGCAGTTCATTCCATTCAACGGCATATATATAAAACTGTATATATTGTGAAGTTGATACTTTCTCAGCGTATCCAAAATAATGGTTTTATCTGTGCCAACCTTATCTACAGTTAAATACAAAACATTCAGTGATAGATAACCTTACCTCAATATATGGATTTTGACTTAAACTTTATAATATATATATATATATATATATATATATATATATATATATATATATAACACACACACACACACACACACACACAGTGGCTTTCGCTTATGCGTTTTACATATAAATTCTGAAGTTAAATATCTTACAAAATAATGACCACTGATTTTTTTTTTTTGAGAAAAGTGTCCAAAGCCTTGTTACGTTTGTAAATAAAGTAGCTAAATTAGATGCCCGTTTTCCTGAGGCTACGAGATACGGATATTTCACATCGCAGTAACTGCATCCTAAGTGGCACGGTCAAGTAGAGCGTCACAAAATAGTAGCCAATAAAATACGAGCTAGTCCCGGTTGCACCCTATCGTCGCGATGGCGCAATATCTTATTGTTTTTTACACGCCTTTCAGAGTCAAGAGACAGATTATTTCTCGTAGAATCAGTAGCCCTGCCAGGGATGGAGCATAAGGAGCGGCGAACAATCAGAACGGCAAAACCTCGCCGGACTCCTTACTTTCAATGTAAGCAGAACCCCGCTCCTTAGGAATAAATCCACATTCGTGACATCTCAGGTCCAATCTACATGCGCGATCTCCAACGTTAGAACGGGCAACTCAAGCCCAGCCAAGTCAGAAAGGTAAACAACCGACAATGGCTCCAATATATACAGGAAATTGAGGTTTGGCGTGCTACCAGGAAAGAACGCGAATATTTCTGTGATTTCGACGATCACCTAAAATATGTGTTTAGTTATTAGATTTGGTTTTAAAGTTCTTTAAATTGTCTTTCAACTTTTATTTGGTACTTTATTTTTTATATATAAATTTCTTCTCGGTCAAGACTCAGAGGAAAAAAAACACAATCATGACGCTGAATTTTTTTTTTATGGGGGGAAGCAATTTTCACGCTTTTATTGCAAATATAATATATAGAGGATGCTCCTTACTATGAATTCCCTATACTATTAGGAGGTTTAGAAACGTTATACAGAATGTCCATAAAGTCCCGTGACCTTTACACACTGTTACCACAAACAAACGGAAAGAGCTAGAAGGTTGCTGTTCGCACCACAATGCTGTAGTTTTACAAGCTATAGTTACTGAGAGACCGCTCCTTGTAAGAAAAGGTGCGTTTTTATATGGAAAAAAAAGGGGGGGGTGCAAGCGGGATAGGGGTGAGGACTTTTTTTGGCTTGATACCTTATTTACATGATAGTACAAAGTCGATGGGGACCAAATTATCTTTTTGTAATATTTTTCAGTTTATTTGCTTATTCACGGCACGGGTTGACAGATATAACAGTTTCCACGGCAGAAACGATGGCGAGAAGAACACATTTGTGACGCTGCCAATCATACTGTATGAAAACACCTTGCAAAATGATCAAAACTCAAGGAAATTTAAAAAAAAAATATTTCCCTCTAGATTATTGCAGTTTTGTTTACATCGCCCGTGGGCCTTGCTTCTTATTTGTCAGTGTAAACAAAGACACAGTTCCGCCTTCCACTCTAAGCCGTTGCTGGTTGGTCGAGTACCTGTGTTGACCGAACATGTTTGTTTAATACTGTTATTAACATCAAATTAGTATTGTATTACAGAAATGAAATTTCACTTACGTGGGGCCACGGTGGCTCAGCGGTTAGACCGCTCGCCTCCCACCAAGGAGCAACGGGTTAATTCCCCCGGCCGGTTCACTCCGGATTTTCGCCAATTGGGAATCGATCCGAGCGATGCCGTTGGTCGGCGGGTTTACTCGGGGGTCTCCCGTTTTCCCCGCCCTTTAATTCCGGCTCTGCTCTACTCACCTCACTTCACCCTCATCGGCTCTCAAGACCTCGCTGTTAAGAACCGTCCAAATCCCTTCGATCACTTTCACTTACGTAAGCTGTGGCATTGCTGCGCTTTAACGTGATTCCACTCCCCTCTGCACCCACTGTCGTACCGCCCGGTTCACAAGTAGACTGCAGGTTGAAAACTCTCCCACCACCTACGCGGACAAGCCAAAATACGGAAGTCTCCCACCTTCCCCTCAAATCCCCTTACAAGTGCGAATGACGTCCGAGGAGACTTTACTTTTTTAATTCACAACACCACAAGTGTAGTTTAAATTACTCGGCTCCGAAAAACTCTTCGGCCAACACAAGCACTCAACCAACTCAACTCGTGGTGATGGTTGTGTGTGTGTGTTTGGGGGGGGGGGGGAGGGACGGTCTGCGGAGGTTTTTTTTTTTTCAACTGGAATATTAGAGAGGCAACGAAATATGGGAGAGGAATGCCGAACGTAAAACGAACACGACGGAAATGACGCACCACTGAGAAAAGAAAACGATGCTGCAAACTTTAGTGTAAGATGTTCACGGATAATTGAAACACCTTTGAAAGACATGCTTAAGATATACTTTTCTGACCATCTTGTATCCTTCCTTCGTGTAGTCTATTCACAGTTTCTTCACAATTTTTTAATCAAATATTTGAGCAACATCCCCACGCATTACGTGTTCAAATATGCAATGTATCACAAGCGTCTTATACTTCTGTTAACATAAACACGTATTATTTGTGGGTTAATTGAACTTTTACTTACATTTAATGTATAACCTATATTTTATTTATAATTAATATGAATAAATACAGGGAGAAAATAGGTGTGTTGATAATGCCTCGTACGAAATAGTTCACATGCAAAATATTTTTTAACAGAGTGCGCATGAATGCGGTACGCATAGGCCGTTCACGGTGAAGTGAGCATTTCTTGAAGCTGTTTCATCAGACATAATAACCAATAAATACATTTCATTGTGGCATCGGACTTTTGGTTTTGGGTACGGTGAATGTATACACTGAGTTTACTACTCACGTGGCAGGGTTTACATTAACAAGTGGGGGAAGGATATAAATTGATTGAAAGAAAAAAGTGACTAGCGCTTCAAAAGTGCTCACTTTATCGTGAACGGCCTATAATTATACGTAACATCAACCTCACCGCTGGCCTTAGATGAGAAGATATCAATGCAGAAGACGAAGAAGCAGCAGGTATGGGCTTGGATAGTAAAATAGGTAGGTAGTGGCTGTCCTTATTACTACAGGAGAAAAATGTAATGCACTAAATCATTTATCTTCACTTTACCACCAAATGTTATAAAGAACTAAGGTGTGTGCTATTCCGTTTTCGTTTTAGCGTACGATTTAGCGTTCGTTTTAGCATTAATTTTATTGTGTTTATAACCATTTAACGCCAGTTCTACAGTCGTGCAGGATTTTGTGCCATTTTTATTTCTGCATGATTTGTGTGCCATTTTTTCTGTGCAGGATTTTTGAGTGATAATTTTAGGTGTGTAAATGTTTGTGTACCGACACGTAATAAAAAAGTTGAATTTTTGGGTGTAATCGAAATAGCACACACCTTAGTTCTTTTATAATATTTAGTGGTAAAGAGAAGATGAATAATTATTAGTGTTAATAGTGCATTACATTTTCCTCCTGTAGTAATAAGGACAGCTACTACCTACCTATTTTATTATCCAAGCCCGTACCTGCTTCTTCTTCGTCTTCTGCATTGATCTCTTCTTACTTAAAACAATTATTAATGCCATGCAGAATTCTTCCAATATATTTCGATCTAGTTTGCTTATCTAAGTCCATTAACTCTAGAAATGCATCATTTCCTTGTCGTAAAATGTAATTTTAGCACAGCCATTCTTAATTTAAATTATATCTAAACTTTCTGCCTGATAATCTTCTTCTAGTAAACTATTTAATTTGTCTCTGGTATGTTCGTAATTTTTCTTATTGTTGTAGAACAAAGCTAAAAGCTTGGAGTTAAGATCTTGGCTATCCATTTATTAAACATAAAAATTTTACTTGATCATAAAATTAGCAGGGACTAAATTTTTAATCTCTGGAATAGCAGCCGCAGGGAAAACCGCACCTGAAAAATTTACTATATAAAAAAGGTAAAATATTCTATCTTTTAAAGTTACTTAATTTTAAAATATTTTTAGCAATTCAATTGCTGAATTGTAAACCATTATTTGTGCTGAATTTGTAAGTCATTTTTTTGTGTTGGATTTGTAAACCATTTTATTTTGTGCTGGATTTGTAAACTATTTTTGTGCTGGATTCATAAAACTAAAAAGTAGCTGAAACTGGGTAGCTGAAAGCAAAGCGAGGTTACTTTCTTACCTATCTGATAAAGAACTGGACCTTGTTTATTACGAAATGATTTAAGATCACAAAAATTTTCTAATTTTAAAGATGTTTACTATGTTAATGTTGTGGTGGTTGGGAATATGAATTCTGCAATGGTTATGCTTCAGATATTTCTTTATTTTTAGACTTTAAAAAGTCTTATTGGTGTTTTACTTTTGTTGGATAGACTGTATAAATTCTATTACTGCGTAGCTTTTCATTTAATTTTTATCATATTTTTCTTGATTTCAGCTTAAATTTGATTTCTAGCTTGTAAAATTGCTATTTCTAGAAAACATGAAAAAAGTTGCTTGAAAAGCGAGAAATTTGCTAGATTATAGCTTAAAAATTTAATTTTTAAATTGACACATATCGTGAATGCCATTTCTGAAAGATCGAAAAATTAAGGCGTTTTTGCTCCTTTTTGCTCCAAAATCATGGTTTTCGATGAAAAAGTGAGTTCGTCCAGAACCCGTGTTTACATATACTAGTATATACATTACAGTGAAGTTTACCCTATCGCCAAATAATAACGTGAATATTGCAGGTCCCTATCAATTCATTTTGTGGCAGGTTTGACTTGAAATAACATCACTGTATTAGTTTTGTAACTCAACTACAGTTTATTACACACACCTGTAAGGACGATCAGCGTACACTTCCGGAAAAAAGGCTGAATCAATTTAAAGGGCAATCGCAAAGGGGACAGCACCTTAAAATTTACCTACAGCAGCGGCATTACACCTCTGACTAGAGATAGAAAAATTTCGCGAGTTCAATGACCTGTAGGCTAGACTCCTCAGTCCTCTGCATACTGGAGACTCAGCTGTGTGTTCATTGGCTGTCGTCCCACACCTGGCAGTTATGGGATTCGCAAGGTCTTTCCTTGCAAGTCCGCTATTGGCTCAGAGACGTGCAAGGCGGGTCTAATAAACTCTGATCCAATTGCGAAGGTGACTTCACTATATATGGGTTTGGCGTCTATCTTTTCCCGAAATGAATTCGCGAAATTTTCCTATCCCTACCTATGACTAGGGACAACTGTTTTCCGCGAAAATATTTATGGCCATGCTAGACTCCAACGTCCTATTTCCACAATTACATGTTCCTTCGGTTATTGGCCGCGTGTCTACGTGAGAAGACATTTTCTTATTTGACTGGACCAATCGTAATAAAGAACTGCGATACTGAACGTACATGACTCGCGGACAGACACTCGAGGCACGTAACATTTAAAAACCATCCAACCACGAAAGTGCATATGAACAAAAGTTTTTTGGAGTACAACTACAGCAACATTAAACATCCGTAATTTGAGCACGTATAAAAAACTATTTGATCACAAACGTAATGCAAAAGTACAGTTTTTCGGTAAGCCTAGGTACATTACACAAATAATATTTATATCAATTTGTGCGTAGTGCCCGTCCATTTGATGGAGGCGATGTTGAACAAAATTATAATTAAAATTGATCCGAGAAAAAAATCGTAGCTGGAAAAAAACTACTTCCAGTTCAGTCGGAAAATAGTACGCAGGACCACGTGAAAGCGAGTCAGGTGACGTTATGATGTAACACCCTCAGCAAACGAGAATCAATATCACAGGATCTTCTAAGGGAACCTAAGCACATATTGCCAGAAATCCCACACAACACTCACTGCAATGTTTGACAGAAGCCAACCCAAGGAATTACGTAAGTAGTCACTGCCGAAATAATCTTAGTGCAGGATGGTTTTCAACACACTATTATTTCACTTGCAGGAGATTTTCTCTAGCACAGAGTACACCAACACTTAAATTTACTAAGATAGCAACAGTGGGTCACAGCTATAAATAGAGGCCCGGAAATTTCGCGGATTCGTCTGAGGGTAAGTTAAACTGCATTCACGTGTGCATATGTGTTTGTACTTCCATTGGACCATAGTTTGTTTGACGCGCCCCGAACGACTTTCAACCAATAAGGAACCTGCTTGGAAAATATGAACCGAGTCCCGTGCTACCTGGCCTGTGGTTTAACTGGAGCAAGATCCAATGAACCACTAACTGATGCTCGAGTGCACAGATGATTGCGGCGTCTATCTTGTTGCCGAATGAATCCGCGAAATTTCCAGGTTTCTAGCTACAAATACGGGCCCGGAGCCCAACAAAAAATAAACACGGCAGCCCGCCGCCCGCTCAATGATATTTGACCCAAGCCTGTCGAGCTGCAGCTAGATTTTCAAACCCACTTAAAGAGTTGTAGGGACGTGCAAAGTTCGCGTTATCTTTTGGTGAGATGATAGAATGTACTTCATTATAAACAAGTGAGCACAGTCTGTTTTTTTTTTTAATTGGCTGCTTCCCTTTCATCAACGTCACCTACATGTTTTATCTCCTTAGAAGAGATTGGCCACCCCGCCACTGATCTATTATTACTGGCTCAAGAGTTCTCCGAGGCGTTCCAGGTATATTTCCGAACAATGACCGCAGTCGTTCAAACGAACAGTAACTTGCAGTTCAGTCTGTCCTTGGATAGCAACGCGAATTTTGCAGGTCTCTACCAATCATGTTTGATTACTTCTACGGCATAGCCAAACAAAATTCGACCACTGGAGAGATGAAAGCTTATCATTGGGGCGTATCGTTTTAACGAGTCAGCTCACACATGGGAAAATAACGTACAACAGATTGAAGTCAAGCCTGGTTCCAGATAAAAGTGAAATTATAGTAATGTCCAGTCATACAAATACAACCCGACAAATGGAAAGAACACTGGCAGAACCAGTGCCTGAGAACGGTATTGTATTGTAAGAACAGGTAGGCCATATCTGCAAAATTTTTTGCAAAAGAAATACTGCGTGGCAACAGACACGTTTCGAAACGCTGCCGCCACAAGTGTGAGTGAGTCATCGGCTCTTTTATTCAGCCTGTCTCAAGTTTTTTGTAAGCGAATCACATCCTGAATTCTGAATGGCCCAGCGGAATAACGAAACTGGTTCTCACGCAGCAGACAATGGCCAATAAAAAAAAAGGCTGGAAGTTTGAACAGGTCAGTGAAAGTTAACTTGTCTTCTGTTTGCAAAACTTCACTACAGACTCGCTGTGTGCAAGTAGCATTGATTAATTTTTAATTTTTTTTTTAAATCGAATTTACAACCTTTCATCCTATCAGCAAGAGAATTCCACTTGCCCTAAAAGTCCAATGGCTGGAGACGTAGGAATTAACAGAACTCGCCTGACAGAAGAATATGCCTCAATACGTTTTGTGAATTTTTAAGGAGATTTCTGGGTCTTGAACACGTTATAAATTAAGTGGTAAGTGGCGACAGTGATTCAGTTTGAAAATATTTCGCACTAAGATATTTTGCATAAAGCTGCAGTCAAAGGGACGTTTTCGTATCAGCTCAGACGTTTGCATGCTTATCGCGGTCGTTTAAGACCCAAGAATTTATCCAGCTCGTTTGCATGTTATCACCGTTATCAGGCACTGCCATTTGTTCAGTGGCACTTTTTTCCTCAGTTTTAACTTCATAGTTCGTTCAAATTCCGAGTGCTCATTGCAAGTTCAAATTTCCCCATTGTTAGAGGACCTGAAGAATTCGCGGATTCATTTTAGGACAAGCTAGAATTCAAAACACGTGTGTTTATATAACTTTAGCTGTTATTTCACACAGTGTTCGGCGCCTCCTGGAGAAGCCTGGTCCAATCGTCGCCTTCCACTGTGACAGCAAAGAACAAACGTGCAGCTGATATCTGCATATTTGTACATAAGACTGTAGAGTACAGCCTGTATGTCATTGAACTCGCGAATTGTTCAGGTCTTTACCCATTGTGCTTCATAAACACAAAGTCATGCAAAAGTTGAAGTGATCGATTTCTCTCCCCTAATTCCACTACTTGAAATCGAGAAACTCCAAACTTGTAGTAATGTCGGACGCAAATTATCGATGGCATAACCAAGTGAGATAACATCATATACAAATACAAAGGCTAACAACGGAAGGAAATGTGTAGCTCTGTACATGACACATTGATTAAACGAGCAACACAAAATGATTCAAGCATAGAGAAGCAGCACTCATGTGTGTATACTTGTGAGTGTGTTGAAATGCAGTGAAGAGCCGATGAGGATGAAACGAGATGAATATGGAGCAGCGCCGGGATGCAAGGTGCGGGAGAAATGGGAGAACTCCAAGAAAACCCATCGACCAGCGGAGTCGTCCGCAACGATTACCACGTGCGAAAATCCGGAAGCAACCTCGCCAGGAATCGAACCCGGTTCGCTTTGGTGTAAGAGGAGAGCTCTACATTCTAAATCGGAATCAGTAGATACTGCTCCATCCGGGATCAGTAGAAAAAATACCACTAACTCGTCAGTTAGAAGAAATCTACTAATTCAAACAGTATAAAGTTAGTTATTTATAGTTGATTAATAAATAAGCTCGTGGTAGTGAACAAGCAGAGCATTCCTGTGTCAGATAAGTTAAGTACGATTGATTTTGTCGCAAAACAAAAATTTTGTGTACACAAAAATAATTTATGAATGTGGTTGTGATCGAACCCCCGCCCAAAAAGCAGACATGCTGTAACTTTCATAGTCAGCCATATTACCTATGCCCTACTTTACCTATGTGTAACGGGCGCTTGTATTATGGGTATTAAAAAATTATAATGGTAAACGGCTGTTTGTTTCATGATGTGAAAGTACTTCATGCTGCCTAAGTATATACATATTCTGCGCCCGTGCATGTCTTAGCAAGTTTCGAAAGTCAATCTAAGTTACGTTTGGTTCAGATTTTGTGCCTTAAAATATAACAATAGTTGTTTCAATTTACGAGGTTATCGATGTTCACTAGTATCTGCCATTTAAAAATACAACTAAACAATACAGATATAAACTATTATTTTAGTGACAGATTGATCAGTAATAATTTTGCTAATTCGACAGTGAGATGATTCAGTAAGATACGCGAGATTTTCACCGACAAAATTTTCGTTTCCTGCAAGTTGACTAATCAAATAATAAGAAAATTACATATTTTATGAAAGAATCAATCGGTTCTGACATTCCACTGTCGAATTAGCACAGTTATTAGTAGTCAATCTGTCACTGCAAAACAACAGTTTCATCCTGTAAAATCTCGTTGCGTTGTGAAATAGCGGATACAAGAAAATAGCGACAAACCCGTTAATTGAAACGACTATATATTTTAAAGCACAGAATCTGAATGAAGCTTAACTTAGATTGACTTACGAACCTTGCAAAGACGCGCACATGATCAGAATATGGGCATATTTCGACCTCATGAAGTACTTTCACAGCCGTTTGCCATAGTATGTTAACGTTACTATGCAAAATACAAGAGTCACTGTCACAGTGGCAAAGCAGTGCAGTTGGTAAGACGACAGAAAGTAAGATTGAAATATCTGTTGCATTTTAGGCGGAGGTTTGAGCCTAACCACATTTTTAAAGAAGTCAGTTAATATTTTTGTTTGGCGATAAAATAATTGTACTCAATTTATTTCACACCGTACTGCGCTTTTTTTAAAATTCTGTTGTTTATTAATGAATCTACTATAAATAACTGATTTTCACCTGTTAAAATTATTGGATTTGTTTTAAATGAAGAGAGTAGTAGTTTTCTTGTTCTACTGATTCCGGATGGTGCACTGCGCCACTGCGGCTCCTGTGTATGTGTGTATGTGTGTGTGTGTGTGTGTGTGTGTGTTGCGAACTCCAGACGCGTGGCAAGACCGATGGCCGACGCCCTTGCAACATTGTACTGTATTACCTGCCAATCACAGTTTAACATCTACCCTCCAACAGGATACCGTAAACAACACGGTGGACACAATTTGTAGGAACACACTATTTTTGAGAAAGAGTTTTTCACGAGTTGCTGTATTTCAAAACACTTCAGCTCCTCTTCACTTTCATGATTGGATGATTTTAACTTCCTCGGGTGTTTGCGCGCGAATCACGTATGTTCAGTATTAGAGTAACCTGGTCAGTGATTACTTCATTCAACTAAGAAGATGTCTTCACAAAATCGCTTGGCCAATAAGTAGAGACCTGAAAAATTCGCGGATACATTTCGGGACAAGCTAGAATTAAAAAACTCATACGTTCATTTTACTTTTGTAGTTGGTCCATACCCTGTTTGGACACCTCATGTTGAATCCTGAGCCAATAGTAAACACGCAAAAAAATGTAGGCCCAATCATCGCCTCCCATTGTGATAGCAAGTAGTCAATGGGTAGTGATATATGCGAGATTGCACACAATACTGTGGATTCTAGCCTACATATCAGCGAACTCGCGAATTATTCCAGTTTCTACCAATAAGTTAAGGGGAACTGCGGCCGTGCAAGTAGGATATTGAAGTGGTGAGACTGAGAAACGTGGGAGTGATACGGACTATGCTGTAACGCGCATCAAGTCCACTATCTCCACTAAGCGCAAGGCTCTGAACCGACGTGCACTATTTTCGTCTTGCTGCGTGTACCTATATGAATTTAAGTGGCGAACGTATCGTTTGATTGGTGTAAAGTCTGTGGAAAGGTTCAGGCATGGCCCTTGAGTAGGTACTTTTGTTTTTATATGATGCGTATGTTCTGAGATACAGCGCTTTGACGCCTCTTGCTGAAAACTCATCAAGCCGAAAGGATCGTGCTTTCGCAGTCCATACGCGTATTGAGTGTCGGGATCAAGCCAGCGGTTGCCCTTTTCCTCTATACGAGGTTTCTGTCCTCGTTGAGCTGACCTTTGGGCACCTGCGTCATCATCTGGCAAATGTACCGCCCCAGTCAAACTCCCCGCCAGGCAGTGTCCTTGGGTCAGATCACGCGGGGGTATATGCAACCCAAGCACACGCCACAACGCCACGAGGACGAAGGACAGCCTTGAGTTCCATTGAGCGCTTGGCACAAGAAAAACTGGGACGAGGGGCATGAGAGGCCCAGCATCACGCGCTCCGCTCAACCAAGAAACTAAAAAAAGATGCTACATTCGGTCACGAAAAAATCAGTCAGTGTTGGCTCTGCTGACACTTACTGGCAACTCACTCTTTTTTCTTTCTATTACAGGTTCTACTGGAGAATCAGCGCCACTCCCACAAACCAAGGCAAAGGAGAAATAAAGTTCCTGTCCCCTCTCTGCTAGTCTTTTCAACTCTACTAACACAAGCATGTTCCATACACTCTGTCTCCCGTAGCATTTCTGTTTAATGCATGGATAATTTTGAATTCTTTCCTGTTGACTGGGTTTTTTACCGTGCCTATGCCGGTTTTTCCCAGTCTCTTCTAGGGATAACTTATCTATAAGTACACTTAGGGAGGTAGTCATGGCCTAAATCATTATCCGTGGCTGCCCAATCCCTCTTTGCCGTGATGCATGTCTCCTTTCATGATTTCCTTACCTTGTAGGCGCAAGGGGTTAGCCTTGATAAGCAGTAAACTCCCGCCCTACCTACCGGGCTTCACTTAACACTTAGATACAGGAGAGATAGAAAAAATCGATGCTATGTTGCAGCCAGTGGCATGTGGTGAACTGTTGTAATGCAAGCTAGCGTTAGCTCTGTGCTCTAGCCCGTTGCTTGCTTGTTTGCACTTCCACCACTAAGACGTAGCTCGGCAGCTGATGCCACAGGACAACGTGTAATGGGTCCCTTGCTGCTCGCTTGTGAGTGGTCGGAATACATTCGGTTTCCCCTAAGCTGCACGGTGGTCAGTGGCTCCTGCTGCGTGCACCGAGAATGTACAGCAGTGAGCGAGCACCAGCTAACCTTGCAACACACCACTGGTTGCAGCTATGTTGCAGTGTTCTAAAATAGAGCTATTAATGTGCGTGACGTCCTAAAAGCACTCAGCAAGCCTCGTCTGAAGTGTATGTTTTTTTTTTTTTTTCGTAGATCATTACACTGGACGCACGTTGAATAGTTTCGTACATCAACACTGTAAAAAAATTTCCTGGTAAACTTCCTAAACTGTAATGGAAGTTTTTAACGTATACAGTGTATGGTAATAATACCACACATCAAGCTGCAGATATAGGAATGTTTAGCAGCGCTACTATACAAAGTTAGGAACTTCCCTATGAACAAGGATAGGAAAATTTCGTGAATTCATTTCGGGACAGGATAGACGTCAAACACGTATGCAGTGAAGTCACCTTCGCAATTGGATCACAGTATATTAGACCCGCCCTGCACGCCTCTGAGCCAATAGCAGGCTTGCAAGAGAACACCTTGCGCCATCCCATAACTGCCAGGTGTGGGGCAACAGCCAATGGACACACAGTTGAGGCTCCAGTATGCATAGGACTGAGGATTCTAGCCTACAGGTCATTGAACTCGCGAAATTTTCTTAGCGTGAGCGTGTCCGGCTGGGCGGGCCACTTAAAATAAATCGCAACGCGCACTGAGGGCAAACTCACGGCAAATCAGCAACTGAGCACGCTGTTACCCGAAATGCATGTCTGCTTCTTTATACTTGTCTATTTTGTGACAGCATACCAAATATTTTACGAATTTCCGCGATCTGCCTTCAGTTCACTGAAGAAACACAAAACGCGCAGGGGCCGCGACGGCTGAGCGGTTAGCCTGCTCGCCTCCCACCAAGGCGAGCCGGGTTCAATTCCCGGCCCGGTTCCCTCCCGGATTCTTTCACGTGGGAACCGTGCCGGACGATGCCGCTTGTCGACGGGTTTTCTCGGGGATTTCCCGTTTCCCCGCCCCTTCATTCCGGTGCTGCTCTATACTGACCTCAATCACCCTCATCGGCTCCCAAGACCTCACTGTTAAGAGGGGCCCACATCGCTTCACTCTTCACACACAAAACGCGTAAGTGTATGTAAGCTATCCCGAAACAAAATGAAATGCTAGAATTTTTATTTTTATAGTAAATGCAATGTGTGAAATAGGTCCATATAGGGACGGAATTTCTAAGTTTCTAAAAACTTTTGTTCCTATAAAACGGCTTATGAGGAATTCTACGAAAAATATCTCAGTGATACAAATGTAGAACTAGTTTATTTGCAATGTTTCTGTAATACGCATACAGGCCAAATACAGCGAGTTCAAGAATATATATGCTAAACTTAAAAATTTCTGTATCTTTCCTCTCACATGAACTTATAAGAATAGTTCTGGACGTAAAAATTAAAACTATGACTGATTATTAAGTTCAGCAAATAACTGTAGCGTAGGGATAGGAAAATTTCGCGAGTTCAATGACCTGTAAGCTAGATTCCACAGTTCTGTATACACTCGAGCCTCAGATGTGTGTTAATTGGCTTGCTGCTCCAGAGAGTAGCCAGTGTTACTCCACACCTGGTAGTATGTTTCCTTGCAGGTCTGCTAATGGCTTAGAGTCGTCCAGGGCGTGTCTAATAAACTATTATTATTCAGTTGTAAAGGTGACTTCAGTGTACACGTGTTTGACGTCTACCTTGTCCTGAAATGATTTCGCAAAATTTTCCTATCCCTACTGTAGCGTTTTCAGTGCACCTAAACACTTTTTATATCACATAAATGATTTTGAAGCACATTCACAATGTAACTGGAGTGACGAATTTAAAAACTACGAATTTCGCTTGATAAGTTATTAAATACTAAAATAATATTGGCTATAAAGTAGAAATTGAATTTTAAAAAAGCAGAAGCATAACATATGATACAATAATTTATTGTTCAAGAAAATCTAGCAACACGACCATTCATTAAAAAATCTAATCGCACAGTTACACAGTACAGCAAACATGAAATAATAACTTATAGGTAAAGACCTGCAAAATTCGCGATATTATTTGGGGGCACGTTAGTCTTTAAACACATGTACATTTACACTACGTTTATCATTGGGCCATACTTTATTTGACACGCCCTGGGTATCTCTGAGCCATAAAATGAACATTTCTCAATTGCGTAGTCCAACCACGTGCAGTCCAGTAAAAGAGGCGTGACTTCTCGCATATACAGCACCCAATGCAGAACCGACGCCGGCTCAAGTATACACAGCACTGTGAAGTTTAACCTGATTCCAAAAAATAACGCGAATTTTGCAGGTCTCTACTTAGCCCATTAAGACCCAGTGTACACAACTGTGTGCATTATGCACGTGTGGGTAATGTTTGGTCTGTACTGCACACTGCGAAGTTCAATGACCAATGAACTTACATGTGGGTAAATGATTCGCAGACTATCTTACTCACATAGGTCATAATGGGTTCCTATAACTGTAGCCTACAGCTCATTGGATGTGACAACGGTAACAAGTGTTGTGTCGTAGTTAAGTACAGCACGCATCATCAAATTTTATCTTTGCAACACTTGAAACCGTAAATTAAAGTAGGTCAGAAAGGGTTAAGAGTCCTATGTACTTGAACGTTTTCTGTGAAATCTTTGTCTGCGCGTAAACGCGTATCTCGGTAAATGAAACTTATCGAAAATATGATTTTTTGTCAGAGAAGATTAAAAAAACGATTATCTACGGCCCTAATTTTTTACTTTTGTCACATTAAGTGTATTCTTGGAGAAAAAAAATTCGTGAAAATGGTCAACTATCGCATTTTTTTAAATTGTGAATAGACTGTGAACGAATTTGCCATGTATACAACTGCCTATACCGCTGTCCTGTGCTTAGAGTTGTACGGTATACCGTCTGTCACAAGGTTGTTCCACGAAAAATTACTGACTCGAAGCATTTGATAGGGATAGGAAAAATTTGCGCGTTCAATGACCTGTAAGATAGACTCCACAGCCATGTGTACACTAGGACCTCAGATATTTGTCCATTGGCTGCTGCCTCAGTGTTACCTCCCACCTAGCAGTAAGGGATTCGCTACTCATTTCCTTGCAAATCTGCTATTGGCTCAGAGTCGTCCAGTGCGTGTACAATAAACTCTGATCCAATCGCAAAGGCGAATTCACTGTATATGTGTTTGACGCCTATTTTGTCGCGAAATGAATTCGCGAAATTTTCCTTTCCCTAGCTATTGACGATTAACTGAGCACTTTTGAAATCAACCTTTTAAAAATGTCACTGGGCCTACCTGCATTTATTATACAGGAGAAACCGAATGGCATGCGTCCAGTGAAGTTGGCATTGTCAGACGGAAAGTAGTTCCATGTCTTGACAGAGGATTAAAAGTGCAAGGTAAACATTTGTGAATAATAAAACTATTTATTTTCCTTTCAGGTTGTTTGATGCACGTAAGTTTAAGAACTAGCAAATTCGTCTGGTATTTACTTTTCTAACAATTTCACAGTTTCATTTGGCCGACACATGATTAAGTTGTGATCAGGCCCATGGCACTGTTAATTTTACATTCGTTGGCAGAGTACACGCTGCACATGCAAGTAGATCTTAAGCAAGACTTTCAAAATTGCCCATTTTGCAGTGACCAGCCTTACGCTGGCGTCACAATACCCCGACGAACCAGCCACAACAACCCCGACATGACGAAATCTGAGTAGCAGCCAATAAAAAGCTAGGTCATAACGACGTCCATCCGACAAAATCGCAGAGGTTCTGTTTCTACTTTCCGTCGTGT
This sequence comes from Dryococelus australis, assembly GCA_029891345.1. Taxonomy (NCBI): domain Eukaryota; kingdom Metazoa; phylum Arthropoda; class Insecta; order Phasmatodea; family Phasmatidae; genus Dryococelus; species Dryococelus australis. The sequence goes on from CM057002.1 coordinate 53,024,871, forward strand.
TGGGCTCGTTTGGGCGCGCAAAAATACAAATACAACATTAGAAAACAAAATATAATGCGCACTTCCCTACTGTTGTAAATAATAAACTAACTTGCCACCAAAATAATATTCCGGTTTGTATTTAAATGCTTTTTTTTCTCTTGCGAAAATTTCAAATATTGTAAAAAGCAAAATAATAATTCACTTTGCCGTGAGTTTTAAAAATAAAACATTGGATATTATAAGGATAACTTGCCATTTTAAGATTTTCGAACAGCCAATTAAAACACGGGCATATTTCGCCGGGGTTATTATGAACACTGAATAAAATATAATATGAAATTCCGTCGAGTTCTGACGTCGCGTCGGTCTGTCGTGTCGTGTTCGTCGGGCTATTGTGACTCCAGGTTAACACATTCTGGATTACGCTCGAGCTACGTTCTAGCAACGCCAGTTTAAAAATGTCTTCGTGCTTGAAAATAAAATTCGCATGTTTATAGAGCCATTGTTCCGGTAGTATTTAACAGGATCTTACAAGAACAATACAACCCAGCAGCTATATATAGCTTCCCTGCAAAAAAAAATATTTTTTGCTATGCCCTTATTAAAGGACACGGTCGACTGTAAACCTTTTACGCGGTAAGAGACATTTGATTGGAGCATAATCAGCTCTGCGACCCCAGTGGCTGACGACCAGCCAATGATGAGCGTCGTAGAGCACAGTAAGCACGCCCAGTGTGGTGTGGACCAATAGAAGAGTGGTAAGTGGGAATACAGAAACCAACAGAATAGACGTTCCTGCAGTGGTGTATATAGGTGATACACTTCTAACTTGTCTTCATATATAGTAAATATGTACAGTCCTGAATGTGTTAATACCGACATTGAGCTTTTCTGCGTACAGCCTAAAGCCCCTGTCACGCTGTCAAATTTTTCTATCAAACTGCTTCCAAAAACATTGGTCAAATAAAGTTGGAACTTAATGACGTCATCGAAACGTCATAAATGCCGTCATACTTGTCTGAAAAAGTTGGATGCCTTGAATTTCCATCAAAATTTTGAAAATTGGACCGTTTCTAAAATTTATTTGATGTTTGACGGTCTCAGCCAATCAGGATCGTGCACGACAAATATGTACGTCAAGAAACTTTAAAATGAACAATTGTTGGAAACGAAGTAGGTTATAAATACCTCTGATAAATAAAATTTGAATTTTGTAAAGAAGCTAAAATACATTTTAACACTCCTTACATTTCTTCCTGTAATGGATAGCATGGAAAAACAAAAGCAATATCTCACTATGAAAATAGCTTTCAAATAATAAAACAAATGACATTATTCCAGTAAAAAAATTGACAGTGTGACACATTTTCAATCACATTCAAGATTATTCGATACAATTTGTTGGAAGGGAAAAATTTGATGGCCGTATTTTGTCTTCAAATTTTATTGTCAGATATAGTTGAAGGCGAAAATCTGACAGTGTGACAAGGACTTGACGCGAAATATTCTTGTGCGAGTTAATGTGCGAGTGTGTGTAGATTAGTGCATAGGCTGTTCACGGTAAAGTGAGCACTTTTTAAGGCCCCTTCAACAGGCATTAACCAATAAAAAAAAGTATTATATTGCAGCTCTAGACGTTGACTTTTGGTAGTGGTGAAATGTATACCCTGTGTTTATTAGTCACATGGCAATGATTACATTAAAAAGTGACAGGAATATATAAATGTGATGAAAAGAAAAATTTACCATGGCCTTAAAAAGTGCTCACTTTACCGTGAATCGCCTATAGTGTTTCTTACCGTTTCAGACAGCATGGCGGTTTGAAAATCGCAAAGTTCACGGTGGGTCCTGATGACAAAAGAGCCGATTTAGCGTTTGATCTTGTGGGGGATAACTAGGTATAGGAAAATTACGCGAAATCATTTCAGGACAAGGTAGACGTCAAACACGTGTACATTGAAGTCACCTTTACAACTGGATAATAGTTCATTAGACACGCCCTGGACGATTCTAAGCCAATAGCAGACCTGCAAGGAAACAAGTAGCGAATGCCGTATTACCAGGTGTGGAGTAACACTGGCTACTCTCTGGAGCAGCAAGCCAATTAACACACATCTGAGGCTCTTGTGTATGCAGAACAGTGGAATCTAGCCTACAGGTCATCGAACTCGCATAATTTTCCTATCCCTAAGCAATAACATAAAAGTAGAAATAAACGCTCTAGGTACGACCTCTAAATATGTGTCGGCCACGTAGAGGGGAGGTTTGGAGAGGCCAGCGGCGGTTACGCTGCGCAACGCACGCCGCGAGGCGCGCACCAGAAGAACGACTGCGGTCGAGATATATCCATAAACGAAGCGTCTGGCCGCGCGCGCGGCGTTACAGAAGCGTAAGCGAAACATCGGGAGCAGAGCGGAGCGAGTATGGCCATGGCCCCGTAATGAGTCTTCGGATTAATACCTTCCCCGGCCTCGCGGAGATCAAAGCAGGCGGCGGCACGTGAAATGCGAGCTCGCCGCGGAGACATGGGGCAACGCTTCTGATGTAGAGCCTCCAACCTCCCCCCTCACTAATTGAGGTCTGCAAGTCAGTCTGGACGCGACTGGGCCGACCCTGTTGCGGGGACATCTCCCTTAAATGGCTCTCAGAGCGAGCGAGCACGGAGGTCTGGAAGTGGACGAGCTTGTTGCGATAATAGACCATACCGCCCGCCCGCCCGCCGCTACTGCCTCATTGCCGGTCCTTGCGTTCTACGTTCCCGACCTCTCGGCGGCTGGACGATGATGGTGGCAGCTATTCCCGGTAAAATTAGCACTTTAGAAATCCCTGCTTAACCCTTCGAGACCCACATTAATTTACGGTTTCAGGTGTCGCAAACAAATTTTCTTTAATGATGCGTCCTGTACAAGTCAACACGACACTTGCTTCGTTGTCACAGCCAACGAGCTGTAGGCTGTAAGTTCGGCTACAATAATATGAAGAAATTATGACCTAGGCCAGTAAAACGGTCTACGAACCATTTACCCACAGGTAAGCTCATTGGTCATTGAGCTTCGCAGTGTACAGTCACATTGAAAATAACCTGAACGTGCGTAATGTACGCAAATGTGTACACTGGGTCTGAATGGATTAAGATCTACTTGTATACACGTTGTGTATTCTTCCGCCTTGTGTGAGATTAACATTGTCATGGGCCTCATCACTTTAGTCATGCGTCGGTCAAGTGAAACAGTGAAATTATTAGAAAAGTAAATATTTCACAAATATACTCATTTCTACACTTCTATGCATTGAAAAAACAGTAGGCGAAAGAAATAATTTAAGTGATCACAAATGGTTACCCAACACATTTTATTCGACGTTAATATTCGGAACTACTTCCCATCTATCGTTACCAACTTTACTGGGCGTATGTCACTCAGAGCGACCATTAAAATATATGCAAGTCACTGACCCAGTGACTTTTTTTTCTAAGGTTGATTTTAAAATTGCTCACTTTATCGTGAACAGCCTTTAGGAGAAATGTAACAGTTATGTCTATACACCTGCAACATTGACGTTACTAACCCATTGATACGGATAGGAAAATTTTGCGAATTTATTTCAGAGGACAAGATAGACGTCCAAAACACGTGCACACTGAAGTCACCTTTGCAATTGGACCACAGTTCGTTAGACATGTCCTGGACGACTCTGAGCCAACAGCATACTTACAAGGAAATAAGTACAGCGAGCACCATACTGCCAGGTGAAGAGTTAACACAGCAGCCAATGGACAAACAGCTGAGACTCGAGTGTACACAGGACTGTGGAGTCTTGCCTACAGGTCACTGAACTCGCGAAATTTCCTATCCAGACCCATTGATGAAACTTGCAAAATTCGCGTTTTCTTTCGGTGACAGGATATACTCAATTTGCCTTATAAACAAGCGAGCACAGTCTGTGGTTTCATTGGCAGCTGCATTTTAATCAACGTGACCTACCTGCTTAATCCCCTTAAAAGAGACTGACCACTTCGCCGCTGATATTCTCTTATTGGCTCAAGAGTTCTCCGAGGCGTGACAGACGAATTTCCGATCAATGACTGAAGGGTCAAACGCACAGTAATGTGGAGCTCAGTCTGTCCTTAAATAATTACGCGAATTTTGTAGGTCTCTACTCAGTGATAGAGACTTCAAAAATTTGCGTTATTTTGTGGGCGCAGACTAACCTCCATGGTATCGTGTGCTCGTATGACTTCTGCCATTGGTGGAAAACTTGTGTGGCACGTCCCAAGAACGTTTCTTACCAATAATAGAGGCTGAATGGTTGAGCACCCAATTATGCCTACGTAGGTACAAATTAATGAAATCCAGCATGTTACTAAATAGTAACGTGAATTTTGCGCGGCTTTACCAGTTGAGGAGCATTGTAGTATCACATAAAAAATTGTGTCTGTGTGTAATATACATTATATATTTATTTCCTAAGATTGTATTCAGTGTAGAGATGTGAGGCGAATGGTAAGGTGGATGCTTACTTAAGGAAGACTCAAGGACACCAATGTTGAACATTTCTCTGCTGTCTGCATTAAAAGCAGTTGTCATATTTGACTGGGTTACTCAGATCCGTACGTGTACAGATGCCCCAAAAAGAGTGAGCGAATTCTTCAAGTCTCTGCACACAGAAGACGTGGAGGAGAAGGACGACTCACCCGGGTGCTGCAGGTCTCCGTGGCGAGGTGGCCGTCGGCGCCGGGGTGCAGCGGCGACAGTCTTTGACTCGGCGGCTGGTCGCTGGTCGCCTTCTGCAACAACAAGAAGGCAGGAAGAACCTCGTTAAAAGACTCTATGTTTGTCTACGGAGGGGGGGGGGGGCAGCAACTGCCCGCGGCATCTGCATGCACACCCGCCTAACGGTTGTTCACGATCAGGTGAGCACTTTTGAAATAATCCTTTGAAAAAAAGTCACTGTCCCTGCCTGTATATATTTTAACGGGCGCACTGAGTGACATTCGCTCAGTAAAGTTGGTAACGATGGAGGAACATTAGTTCCATATCTTAACGTCGGATAAAAAGTCTTACGTATCCCTTTCTGTTTTTTTTAATGCATCGAAGTGTAAAAATTAGCAGATTTGTAAAATATTTGCTTTACTAATAATTTCAGAGTCTTATTCGACCATCGCGTGAATAAAGTGACGAGGCCTATGACAATGTTAATTTTACATAAGGCGGAAGATTACACAGCGTGGATACAAGTAGATCGTAAGCAGGGCTTTCAAAAGTGCTTACCTTATCGTGAACAGCCTATACACGGACGTCTCACCGCACAGTAATGTGGAGTGGAAAAATGTGGGCGGCTCTTAACGTCGAGGTCTCGAGAACCGATGAGAGTGAAGCGAGGTGAGCATGGAGCAGCGCCCGGAATGCAAGGGCGGGGGAAACGGGAGATCCCCGAGAAAACCCTGCCGATCAGCGGCATCATCCTGCACAATTCCCACGTGTGAGAATCCGGGAGCGACCCCGCCGGGAATAAAACCAGGTTCGCCAAGGTGGGATAAGAGTAGTCTGACCACTACACCACCGAGACGAAATGGCGTAGCGGTTTCTTCGACGTGGGCGTTCTCGTTCTCTGATTGGATGTACGAGGCTCTGGGGACAGGCCTTATGTCTGATTGATTACCAAGTTCTGCGAAATGCACCCTACTGGCTGGGCTACTCGCTGGCAAGTAAGTTACCAGGCGGTGATTCCGATATGCTGCTGGCTACACTGGGAGAAAATCGAACAAATATTTGTTTCTATAGGACCAAATATATATTTTGTTGCCCTAACAAAATATATTGTTGAACGAAAAAAATTTGAAAAGGAACGAAATTACTTTGGTTCGTCTAATAAAATATATGTTTGAATAAACAAAATCTCTTGTGTTGGGCCAAAAAATATTAGGTCAACTAAATATTTTGTTGAATCAGCTGTATATATTTGTTTGGCCACTCATTTGACTGCCTTCGTTCGAAAATATAGCTAGAGCGTTTGTTTGTATTTTTTGTGACAATTTGGATAGTAACCGTGTTTGTTAGTGCATCTATTGATGCTTAACAATCGCATAAACACATTAATAAAACACTGCAACAAGAAACTGACAAGTAAAGCTGTAAAACTTGAAATATTTGTTTGCACACTTTACCCAATTTTTTGCAGTATATCTATTTAATATATTTCCGCTATAATCAGCTGTCACATTAGCCAATATTACTAAGGCGTAACGCTCAGACGCAGGTGATCTAGGTTCGGAATTCGGTCGAACTAGTAAAAACTTTTAATATCGGCCCAAACTGTTTATTGTATGTGTAGCCAAACAAATCTTTACTTTCACCAACCAAATTTTACAGTTTGGAGCAACCAAATGAGAACAACAAAATAATTTGGTTTCAGCAACAATATATTTAACCACCCCTATACAAACAAATAATTTGGTTGCACTAGATTAATAGTGTTTGATTCAACAAAAAATTTTTCTCAGTGCGGTGACGCCATTCTGGTGGTGTGTGCGCCTGGAGTTCGCGGAATAAGCGGCCATTTCAACTCTGCATTATTATTTACTCTGTGCTCGTATGAAAACCATCGGCCAATAAAATTATGGATTGTACTCCAGTATGTGCCTACACGGCAGTGAAGTCTAGCTTGTCTCATAATAATAACTTAATTTTTGCAATTCTCTGCACATAAGTTAGATTAACACTCTAAGGACCATACCACAGTATAACTCGAAAGAAAGCTAATTAAAACTATCTTCTGACCTTGAAAGCACAAGTCAGACGATAAAAGTCACAGTTTTTATCGTTTTTAATTAGGCTCTTGCAGTAATATTTCACCACAACAACAATAAATAGGATCACCCGATTTTCGCGAAAATATTTCACGACAAGTTGTATTTTATAACACTTTAGCTCAAGCCCGTATTCGTGGTTGGATGGTCTGCGTGATACGCTTCTTAAATACCTGCGTGCGAATCACAGACGTACTGTATTGAAGTTAGGCTACCTAATTCTGATTGGACAGTAAGGAAAAAAATTGTCTTCTCGAAATTCGGGTGAACCTAACAATAAATATTGGGATTTAACGGAATAATTTTGTTATATCCCAGAACACTTACAAATACAGAGGTTAAACAGCCGCTTATACTGCGAACTCCAGCCGCACACACTATAAGACGTCAACACTGACCAGCGACATTTCAGAACGTCGTTGGCGAATCAGCGCCCGGTAACTTACTTGCCAGCTAGCAGCCCAGCCAATAGGCGACGTTTCGAAACACGCAGTAGCCAATAAGACGCAAGGCTCGTTCCAGAGCCTCGCGCACACAAACAGCGGATGGACCCGCCCACGACTAGGGAAATGGGAATAGGGGCTGCTCTTAACAACATCTCGAGAAGAGGGGTGGAAATGGAACTGGATTGCAAGAGCGTGAGATACGGGAGATCCCCGAGGAAACCCGCCAACCAGCGATGTTGTCGTCCGGCACGATTCTCGCATGCGAAAGTCCGGGAGTGACAAAATTGTAGCCACTTTATTGTTTCATTCAAAGACAAAACCTCAATCTCAAGAATAATATATTGCCTGGATGAACAAAACGCGGAAGAGAGAGAGAGAGAGAGAGAGAGAGAGAGAGAAAAGGGGGGGGGGCGGTTTAGAACGTTAAGGTAATGTTTTGTAATGGTCAACGTTCTCTGAAACTGATGACAAAAAAATTTACGTGGCGGTAATATACAGACACTTGCTCCTGAATGTAAAGTAGAACTCACCTCTGAAACTGTACATCACTCTTTCCCTAATTTGCAATATGGGGTGACGACGAACAATCGGTGAAATGTTGTTACTTCTGTTTTGATGTACACTGTTCCGTGGTATTGACGACTTGGCGACAATGGTACCAAGTTAAACTCAACAGTTCGCACAATTACTCTTGCAGCTTGCACTTTAGGCAGGAAGAATGGTTCCGACCTGAACTGCACAAAGGAAACAAACGCTTAGTTACCAATCATTACCTTTGGAGTGGACAATGCAGAACGTATATCGGAATAGGAGAAGCTACGACACTCGTTTGAGTTTCAATCGACAGCTCTCGTCGAGATCAGTCGACTGCGTGTATAAAAACATTTCCGTGGCGAGTTTACGGTGAAATTGTACGAGTTTAATGTAAAATATTAAGAAAACTTAACACAATGTCGGCCTATACTCGTCAAAAAGCCAAGTTGAAATACAGAAATCGTATAAGGTTGGAAAGAGTATCTCAAAAGTAATCCAGTGATACCCATAAAACCCCATATGATCGAGTGAAGCGGTGCCGGGAACGTAAAATAAACACCAAGGTGTCCGAGCGCGTCAACGTAGACGTATTCACGCAAAACAAACGGCCGTGTCCCCAACACAGCCAAAAACCATATTTTGTGCTAAATCCCCTCCATCACAAGAAAATGTACTTAACAGTACATTCGGGAAATTCATGCAGTAATATAAGTATTGGCTATTCACGGTAAAGTGAGCACTTTTGAAAGCTCTCTCATTTCGAATAATAGTTAAAAAATATATATTTTATTGTAGCCTTAGACATTAACTTTCGAGTCCGGTGAGGTATAAATACTGTGTTTATTACTTACAGGGCAATATTTTTTTTTAAGTGGTGGAAGGATAAAAAATGGCTGAAAGGGAAAAGTAATTAGGGCTTGAGAATTGCTCACTTTACCGTGAACAGTCTATAGGTAAGTAGTTGGGCTTAAGAGGACTATGTACGGAAACATTTTCTGTGGAATCGTCGTTTGCGTGCAAACGCGTATCTCGGTAAATAAAAACTATGGAAATACGACATTTTGCCGGAAAGGATAAAACTATTGTCTACATCTCTATCTTTTTACTTTTGTCATATTTAGTGTATTCTTGGAGAAAAAAAATTAGTGAAAGTGGTGAAATATCGCATTTTTAAAGCTTGCCAATGCAGTTTCCTTAAGCGGCAAGAGAAAAGTACGAAGATACGGGCGTAGTTTAATCTGTGGGCTTTCATCGCGTGTAATAAAACCCCTATGTTACAGATCTAATTTGCACAGCACAGCGTTACGGCGGAAACACTGCACGCCTTGCGCGTAGGAGCGATGAACCACTAGGCGTGCGAGTTATTGTCACCCGTATTGCTCCCTCGCTTCTTGACCTTGGACGCGCGGATGCACAATACTCTTAACGTCTCGTCGACAGCGAGGTCATGAGAGACACATCGTTAAGTAGGGATTTCTCTACCACACCACGCAAATATACGCACGCTGTGTACGTGTAAACTTTTACCACGACTTTCTGCGAGTTACAACTCTGGCAAGTTAATTCACACATATTAATTTATGTCTAGATAAAATACCTTCTCGGCGCGTTACTCCCCTTATCCGAACGCGTACTGTAACTTTGCACTTAGCACGTAACTTTCCCTCCTCGAAGTAAAAGCGAGTTCAGTCTCAGGTCAAACTGAATGCAAAAATGGGGTATGGCTGTGTTGGGGACACGGCCGTTTGTTTTGCGTGAATACGTCTACGTTGACGCGCTCGGACGCCTTCATGTTTATTTTACGTTCCCGGGACCGCTTCAGTCGATCATATTGGGTTTTATGGGTATCACTGGATTGCTTTTGAGATGCTCTTTCCAACCGTATACGATTTCTGTATTTCGACTTGGCTTTTTGACGAGTATAGGCCGACATTGTGTTAAGTTTTCTTAATTATTTTTACATTAAACTCATACAATTGCACCATAAACACGCCACAGAAATGTTTTTATACACGCAATCGGTTGATCTCGATAAGAGCTGTAGATTGAAACTTAAACGAGCGTCGTATCTTCTCCTAGTTAAAAGTTATGCAACGCGGAAGTTCTGAGATGCGGAGAAACGAACTAAAATTGCCCCCCCCCCCCCCACACACACACACAAGACGCGTGCGATCCTTCACATGCCTCACGCAACAACCTTTGGCAATCGAGTGATGTAATTGAATTGTGAATTGTGAAAGTAGACGATAGATTCGGAGCTGCAATGCTAAACTCTATCCCCCCGATTTTGCTGTCGCTGGATTTTCTGGATTGCCTCCCACTATGGTCGCAAATTTAAGGGCGTATTCACGTCAAAACTCCACACATAGTATGGAAAGAAGAAAACAACCAACTCCGAGCGAAAACTTACAAAGATGAAAATATATTCTGCAAAACACGATGCACGTCATCAAACCGATGAATAGCTTTGGTCTTATATCCACGGAAAAATAAGTGAGAGTAAAGCTCACGTGCCTCGGTGTAATGATCTGTACAAGCTCCAGCGGAAGTTAAGTTTTGGGGTTCAGGCCGCACGGTTTCGTACGCGCAGAAATGCTAAATGCAACATGAAGTACATAAAATGGAAGGTCTCCGCAATTCTGCTTTAGGCTGTTCACGGTAAAATGAGCACTTCGGAAAGCCTTGCCTAAGATCTACTTGTGAACCCGCTGTGTGTTCCTCCGCCTTATGTAATATTAACATTGCCATGAGCCTCATGACTTTATTAATGCGTCGGTCAGGTGAAGCTTTGACATTATTAGGAAAGTAGCCTAAATATTCTATATAATCAGCTCATTTTTGCACTTCCATGCATTGAAAAACAGAAAGCGAGAGATATAATTTAAGTTATCACAAGTAGGTACCCACCCCTTCTTATTCGACGTTAGTATATGGAACTACTCTCCCTCCATCGTTACCGACTTTACTGGGCGCATGTCACTAAGTGCGCCCGTTAAAAATATATGCAGGCAGGGGCAGCGATTTTTTTCTAAGGTTGATTTCAAAAGTGCTCATTTTATCGTGAACACCATCGATGCAGATACAGACTCGTTCGGGACTATCGCATCGTGAGAGTGAACACTCAGAGCATTATTGGCGGTGATTGTAGTTATTTAGCATGTTCGCATTTTCTATATAGGCTGTTCGCGGTAAAGTGAGCACTTTCGAGTCCCTAGTTCCCTTTCCTTTCAACCATATTTTATCCTTCAACCACCTTTTTACACATATATTGCCATGTAAGTAATAAACACAGTGTGTGTGTGTGTCTATATATATATATATATATATTCCACCACACTCGGAAGTTAATGTCTAAGGCTAAAATAGAATGCATCTATTGACTATTATTCCAAATGAGAAGCCTTTCAGAAGTGCTCACTTTACCGTGAATAGCATATACTATCATTATCATTACCAGTCGTTTGTGGAATGTTTAATACACGAGATACACTTGGCGGAGATCCACATCATCTCGGGAGATACAGTCATAAACAAGTGCTCATTGTAAAAAGGGGGGGGGGGGGAGGTGGTCGGTCTTCTTGAACACAAACATTCCCATTAACATTTCAAGTTCAAGGTGTTAATTTTCGACTTTTCACTGAGCTATCAACTGCCAACAGTAGTTACTATTGTGATTCGTCTGCTATGGCAATAACTATGGCGGCCAAATCGAAAAAAAAATCATAACATAGTAAATTATGACAACAGTTTAAAATTATTAAATTTAAAACGAGGTCAAACAGGGCTTTAATTATGGGCAAGAACTGCGAAGATATATGTTGTACCGTCATTCGCATGAAATTGGAAGTGAAAAAGCACTAGGCAAAAAACAACTCTGTAAGACACGCTAAATAAGTTAGTGGCTCTTATTCAACATAAGTATTTCGTAACACTAAGTATCGAAACTAGTTCACGTGGTAAATAATTCTTCGGGTTATCCCGGTACAATTGTCATTAACCAATAGGTTGACCTCACTGCCCTCTGTGTACATAAGGAGCTGTTAACTGTGAACTGATTACTTAATTAAATTTTATAAGGCATTTTACAGTTTAACATCATAGCACAAAAAAAAATATTGTTATTGACTGAACAGTTTAACAGGATGAGCCAAACAAACGCTAATCAAATGCCTTATCGGTAAACAAATGTACAAATATTTGCAATCCAGTCTAAGCGGCGTGATGTGTCTGCATTACACCACGAGTATAAACGTTTCGTACGTCATTTGGCTTCGCGGTGTCTGACGTCACGGTGGCCCAGTATTAGGTGTGTACACAGTTGAGAAGAGCGTGTGCCAAGTATGAAACCATAACAAGCCGCTTATATCCACAGATGTGTGGAACTGGTTGCCACAACTGCAGTAACACTCTCCCTGTGTGATCACTAGAGACAGGTGTTTTTCACGAAAAAAAAAAATTCTGGACCAGTTGTACTCCAAAATACTTCAGTTCATATGCACATTCGTGGTTTGGATGATTTTACACGTCACGTGCCTCAAGTGTTTGTCCACGAATCACGGACGTTCAGCATCGGAGTACTTTATTACGATTGGCCCAGTCAAATAAGAACATGTCTTCTCACGTAGACACCTGATCAATAACCAAAGGAAGTTGTGGTTGTGGACGTAGGATGTTGAAGTCTAACATGGCCGTAAATGTTTTCGCGAAATACACCCGTCCCTAGCAATCTCCCACAGGAGACTATAAGGTGTCTCAAATTAATCCTCTCATTTCCACATTGATTTCTGGTTCCGGTACTTTAAGTAGGTAATATTTTGATCTGGTTTGAACCACGTCCAATTAAAGGTTGGCATAGTGTCCGTTGATCGTGAGACGAATCTTTCATAACATGTATAAAACAGTAGCAAGCTTTATGGCTCTGATACACGAATGAAATGAACTATAAGTAGGGATAGGCAGGGATAGGAAAATTTCGCAAATTCATTTCGAGACAAGATAGAAGTCAAACACATGTACAGTGAAGCCACCTTCGCAATTGGATCACATTTTATTAGACCCGCCCTGTACGCCTCTGAGCCAATAGCAGACTTGCAATAAAACACCTTGTGAATCCCATAACTGCAATGTGTGGGGCAACAGCCAATGAACACACAGCTGAGGCTCCAGTCTACAGAGGACTGAGGAGTCTAGCCTACAGGTCATTGAACTCTCAAAATTTTCCTATCCCTAGGGAAAGGAAAAATTCGCGAGTTCAGTGACCTGTAGGCTAGACGCCACAGTTATGTATATACTCGAGCATCAGGTGTTTGTTCATTGGCTGCTGCACCATAGCGTAGCCAGTGTTACTTCACACCTGGCAGTATGGCACTCGTTAATTGTTTCCTTGCAAGTCTGCTATTGGCTCAGAGTCATCCAGGGCGTGTCTAATAAACTGCAAATCCAATTGCAAAGTCAACTTCAGTGTACACGTGTTTGACGTCTATCTTGTCCTCAAATGAACTCGCGAAAATTTCCTATCCCTAACTATCAGCAATGAGTAGATACATGCAAAACTCGGGTTATTATATGAAGACAGGCGAAACTTCAAAAACTTGTGTTTTATATTGCTTTCATCATTGGACTACAATTTGTTAGTACACGCCCAGGACGGCTTTGGACCAATAGGAAACCACTAACGAAAAGCTGGCCCATTCACGCCCAATCAAGTCGAAAGGGGAAATATGCCCTTACTGTTGCAGAAGCCAATAAAGAAGTGACACCGGCTCGAAAATGTATAGGATAGGGTGAATTATGAAAATGTTTTTATGCTGATTCTGAAATTTGATAGTTGTAACCCAGAAAATGGATTACAAAACCGTTATGTAAATTCTACTAAGCAGGTTTTACTCACTGAAGATTCATTCGTACTTCTAATGCCAGGCAATCCACTATTCGTGCAATCAAAAGCCTATCCGCCACAAGAAATTATTGATGAAATAACCAATGCGTTCCAAAAGATCAGGGTTGTATAATTTACTTAGATAAATATTCTGCCAAATGAAACAACGAATTTGAGGAAGAATATATGAAGGCACGTGTTTCCCTGTAGGTGATACAAATGTGAAAACTTTGCAGTTTCGTACCGGATGGGATGTTAGCCAGAGATGAGAAACAAAACCTCTCACTGTAGACGTCGCATAATAACAGCAGAAGTTGGAAACTATAAATGTTGCAATGGTAACAAAAAGTATCGCTCCAAGTTCCACAAAAATCGTGCTTTGACTGAATACGTTATCTGAAAAGTAAATAAGACGAAAAGGTTATCGGTTCTGTACTAATAATCCTCCAAGAATCCGGCATATAAACATCAGCATTGTTCAGACGCATGCTCTAAACCATTGGCAAAAGTAATTTATTAGGTCCGTTTCAAACGTGTGTAAGCAGACTAGCAGCTGAACTTTACTAACCACAGCAAAGAGGAGAAATAATTATGCCATGGTCTTTAATTGATATGATTTTTTTGCGGGCTCTATAGTTTGAACACATACTTCTAGTCAGAGAATACTTTTACTTTAACAAGCTTTGTTCTACAAAATGGATACAACACAGTAATTTACACTATATGCTATTCACGGTAAACTGAACACGTTTGAAAGCCCTCTCATTTCGAATAATAGTCGATAAATATATTTAATTTTATCCTTAGACGTTAACTTCCGAGTGCAGTGGAATATGCATACTATGTTTAATACTTATATGGCAATATGTGTTAAAAAAGTTAGTTAAAAAAATTAAAAAATGGCCGAAATAAAAAAGTAACAAGGGCCTCAAAAGTGCTCACTCTACCGTAAATAGCCTATAGTTTATTTTATCATTAGAAAAGCTTGATTTCTTAGTATAACAATCGTATACGTACCATCCGGCTACGAGAAAACTTCAGTAAGCTATATTTTCTGCCAAAATAAAGTATGACAAATGGTGATTTTCCTTCGTGGAATGTAGTTTTCCTTTCACAGAGCATAGTGATTAAGACATTCCATTGTAAAATGTAAGGTTTCTTCTGTGTCGTGTACCGTTTAAGTGGCAAACCATCACCTCACCTAGCCAGTGAGAATCCCGCTGCTCTAATATTTCATAGCCCGTGAATCGTCGACAAACACCTAACCCGTGTCAATTGGTTTAAAATCATAAAAGATAAAGAAGCAATTATGTTTTAACATACCTTTTGTCATGACATTTGTGAGACAAATCAGTTCCTCCATTCACATGAAACATAATTTTTAACAGTTCTCTCCAGAGTCCAAAAGCAACATGTCAAAATAATTTCTCCAGATAGTCCGGAATTTTTGTCCCTTTACATGGGCCAGTGCGGTAGTGGGTAATGTATACTTCAAGCACAATTATTTCCGTATTTATTTTGTGATTGGGCCAGAGATTTTTTTTGGCACACTCTTGAGAAATCTGAGACAGAGAAAAACACCCAGCAATTCAACCAACGAATCAAGTAGAACATAACCCACATAAAAAGTGTCAGATATACAGCCTTGATATGAAATCAGCCCGAAGAAATCTTCAGGTTCCCAGCAAGGTATACTGGATAGTGGAGATGGGGAAGTACAACAAAACGTGCAACTTTTTTTTTTCATATGAAGCACAATCCGGTGCAAGGAAAACTGGCAGTAGAATTCACGTATCGAATGAACCCTGACAGGAAAATTCAAGTCGAGAGAAAGAACTGGTGGTAGCGCAAAACTTTTCCCGCGGCGGAAAGATGAGATGGGAATAGTGGTCGCCCGGACATGACAGAAACTCGATATCGGAGAAGATGCCTTACGTGGCGTGAGAAGCCAATATACTCCACTCCTAACGGCAGAACTCAAGACATGTACGGGTACTGTTTCCTTGCGTTTGCCGACAAAACATAAGCCGTCTTCTGATACATTTTGATATCTCCAGCTACCGCGTAGCTCACTCTGCAAATCAGCTAGTCGCCACTACTTGCTTTTAGGAGCCTCGTGGCTGGAAAAAAAAAAAAAAAAAAAGATTTAGGTAGGGTAGCGGGAACGGTTGCCATGTATCTTGCAATCGAGGAAAAATAAGAAGCAAAATGTGCTTACGGAAGAGGCATTTGTAGATTATTTATATTTGTATTACGTGTATCCATTAATTTTACTATGGGCTGTTCACGATAAGCCCCGCGTAAGATCTACTTGTATGCACGTTGTGTATTCTTCCACCATATGTAAAATTAACATTCATTGCAATGGGCCTCATCACTTTATTCATGCGTCGGTCAAGTAAAACTGAAATTATTATAAATCTGCTCATATCTACACACTGACGCGTTAAAAAAAAAAAAAAAAAAATTTAAATAATCACAAATGGTTACGTAACACATTTTATTCGACGTTAACATATGGAACTACTTTCCATCCATTGTTACCAACTTTTCCAGGCGCATGTCACTCAGTGCGCCCGTTAAAATATACGCAGGCAGCGGCAGTGATAAGGTTGATTTCAAAAGTGCTCACTTTATCGTGAACATCCTTTAAGTACTGCTATGCTGTGTGTGTAATTGGCGTGTTATATATTATATATATATAATACACACACGCCAAAGTTAACGCTAAGGTGACCACAATACAACCCATGCAATTGACCATGGATTGTTACCATGTCGTGATGCTTCCAAAACGCGTTGCGCAGAGACTATTATTTGAGCTTTGGTGAAGTATATGAGAAAATTTCCCCACGGAAAACGTCTCATCATGCAGTAGGATGTCTGATCAACACTGCGGAGCTTGCAAGGTAAGTCTTGCAAGGTAAGTCTTGCAAGGTAAGTCTTGACCTGTTACAGACGACATTTACCGTGTGATTTTCTGCCGCCATCTCCAGGCGAATTTCAAACCATTTCTTAACACTTTACGGAGAATACCCAGGCTTAGTTTAGGCTTTATTGGTTTAAAAACGTCTTTGACCTTAAAGGAATTAATTTTTTTTTCAGTTGGGTATGTAAGTGTATAAAAATATAAATAGTAACCAAAACTGCAAAATAAATAGTTAAAATATTTCTTGCAACGTGAACTACGGGGCACGATTTCCTCTTCTTATTGCACATGCGAAGACTCGCTATTACATATGCCAAGGCTCTCTATTACACATGCCAAGGCTCTCTCTTGCACATGCCAAGGCTCTCTATTGCATATGCCAAGGATCTCTATTGCACATGCCAAGGCTCTCTCTTGAACATGCCAATGCTCTATTGCACATGCCAAGGCTCTCTCTTGAACATGCCAATGCTCTCTATTGCACATGCCAAGGCTCTCTGTTGCACATGCCAAGGCTCTCTGTTGCACATGCCAAGGCCATGTCTTGCACATGCCAAAGCCCTCTATTGCACATACCAAGGCTTTCTATTGCACATGCTAAGGCTCTCGATTTATTGGCAGTCAACCAATACAGACGTAGTATAGTACCTACAGAAATACGCGCGATGTAGTTTGGATTAATAGGAGGATGGTAAGTGGAAGGAAACTGAGCCCAATAGAAGTGACGTTCTTGCCCTAGAAGCCGCCTTTATTAATTATAAATATTTAAATAGCCCCAAAGTAAAAGACCTCCAAAAATGTCCAGAGCTATTTTGTGCGTTTGAGGCACTGAAGCAAATGTAGCATTTAAAAGCGACTCTGACACACACCTCAAATGACTCATCGCCTTTACGTGCACGACCCTCAAATGGCACGCGCAGCAAGCAATTGTGGGATTTCAAGCCAAGAAACAGATCATTATTAGATCAATCAACTTCTTAGAATGCATAGGCGGGAGATACCAATTATCCCTGCCACCAACATTTGGGAGAACAAGAAAACAGAATACTTGCATTAATTATCTTATGACTTAACTACTTTATACCCGTCTCAAGGAAAAATAATTATTAGATTACGCAAACTGTTTCAAAGAAGATTATATTTTTAAGTTACTGAGAACGCTAGTTAATATACACGGTTAAAATATAATAAAAATTAATTGAGTTCTATAAAGAATTAACTGAAATAAATAAAGGAAATTCAGCTTTACCAAACGGGTAAGTAACAAAATTTGTTGGAGTGAGAAGACGCTAAAATACTATGTTATCAATATATAAAATGTTACTCCTGTTGCCTTGAGGAGTCTTTAAATCCTTAAGTACGCAATTAAAACAATACAAAATTTAAACAAATTTTATTAATTTTGTAGGTAAAAAAATTGTTTAAACTAATCCCATTTATTGTTAAAAGTAATTAAAAGTAAGCAACGCTGAATAAGGAACATAAACGTTGCAAATAACAATGCCATATGTATGTCTTCCTTAAAATTAATATAGTCAATATAATATTATAGTTACTAATTATTATTAAATATTTTAGTTTGATGTTTAATTGAGGCGAATGTCGGGAGATTTACATTCCAAGGTGGGAGAGAGGAGGAACAGAGTATAATACTTGAGTTCTACCGCAAATTGCGGTAGAACTGACACGCCTGCAAAAAAGTAAATCATAAAGATACATGAAGATAATTTGATTTACGTTTAAACTTTGCATACTGGAATTTTAATATTTTAGTATGAAGGCACCCGTTTTAATCAATTTCCTCTCGAAAAATCTGTTTCATGGGTCAATAATGACACTTATAAATAAATACGCGTATCGTTACTCAAATATCGCTGGTAACCGTGCGGGCGTGAAATTTCCACTATAGTTCTGTGTAATCCAGTCACAGTTACTTCACACTTTTCTAAAGCCCTGCTAAAGTCCTACTTCCAGGATATCCATCCCCCTCATGCAAACTTAGCTTAAGTCAGGAAAATCACACCGTAGGACAACGCACCGCATTTTTGCGCACTCACTTGTAATAATATATTGCATGAGAACTATTTCTTACTAGGCGTTACCAACACACGTGATTTTGCATAGTTCTAAATTCATATCAATTATAAATGAAATACAATTTATAGAGAGAATATAAATAACATTTCAAATTAATCAACAAAATGGTACTCTTTTGAACACAAGTATAAAACGCTTGTGACACACGGTATATTTAGGTAATAACTAAGAACAACATACCAGATTGCCACCTTTTTTCCATTGGAAAATTCCTTGACATTTCCCTGATTTCCAGCCAAATAGAATCTTTTTCCCTAGCCTTTTTCAAACTTTTATTTTCTGTAAGGATTGGCGCCTTTCAATTATAACACACTCTTACACCAAAATACTTCTCTGATCTTACAAAATTGCTGACCACGTAGATAGCAAATAAAATGCCAAAGCATTTGTCCACAAATTTATATGATTCTGGCAGCGGTGCACAACTGATGACAGGGCTCCCAAATATATCGTGCATATCACAGCATTCCCTGACATTTAGCTGACTTGTTTGAAATTCCCTGACATTTTCCTTGATTCCCCTGACAAGTTTTCAAATTCCCTGGCATTTCCCTGTTTTCCAAGTTTTCCAGACCTGTGGCAACCCTGTTTCATAAATGGGTTGAATTTTTAAAGGTTTGATTCAAAAAGTGCGAAGAATCTGCGAGAAGACTAACAAAGAAAACATTGATGACACGGCTCTCCCAGGCCCTTCAACTCCTGATCAGCCGAAACAGACTGAAGATGTTAGTGACAGACTACATACTCACGAGCAGTGTGTAGCACCCCCTCTCACCTTCATGATGGCGGTGACGCCGGATCGCATGGACTCCACAAGGCGCCGGGAGCGGTCGGGGGCCATGCTATACCGATTCCTAACAGGTAGGCGCAGAAATGGGCGGGCCCCTGTATCGTTCGCCAGCAGAGAACAACGGCACGTGCTCCAGGGAATGCATTTCATTATATGTAAGTACAAATACGAAGGCACGACCAACACCGACCTGAACTGCACTGTGCTGACACGAGGGATGCATCGCTTGACGTGCTTGGCGATGCACTCGTACTCAGCCATCGGCGTGTATAGGATGTTCACGGTAAACTGAGCACTCATGAAGGTCCTGCTTATGATCTACTTGTATGCACGTCGTGTATTTTTTCGCCTCATGTAATATTAACATTGCCATGGGTCTTATCACTTTATTCATGCGTCCTTCAAGTGAAACTGTGAAATTATTAGAAAAGTAAATATTTCTACAAATCTGCTCAGTTTTACATTTCGATGCATAAAACAAAAACAGAAAGCGAAATAAACTAAGTTAACACGAATGGTTATCTGACACTTCTTATTCGACGTTGAGATATGGAACTATTTTCCCTCCATCGTTACCGACTTCACTGGGAGCACGTCACTCAGTGCGCCCGTTAAAAATACACGCAGTTTGGGACAGTGACATTTTTCGAGGGTTGATTTCAAAAGTGCTCACTTTATCGTGAATAGCCTTTATCAACTTGTGCCTCGAGTCATCCTTCCAGGCGACCTTTTCCCATGCGTCGAGCGTAAATCGTTTAGCCTTGTGACGTGATGTAGGCATAAGTGAAGTGATGTAGGCATAAGTGAAGGCTGTTCACGATAAAGTGAGCACTTTTGAAATCAACCCTCGAAAAATGTCACTGTCCCAAACTGCGTGTATTTTTAACTTGTATCGAAGGAGTAAAAGTAGTTCAATGTCTCAACTTTGAATTTAAACATTGTTCGGTATACATTTGTCGCTACTACAGTGATTTATTTTTCTTTCTGATTTTTTTTAATGCATGTAAGTATATGTATTAAAAAATATGTAAAACATTTACGTTTATAATAATTTTCAGTTTACCTTTATTGACGCATGACTAAAGTGCTCAGGTCCACGGTAATGTTGATTTTGCACATGGAGGAAGAATACACAATTCTTCCAAAAGTGCTCATTATACAGTGAACAACCTATAACGTAATGAGGCGGCGGCTTCTGTGCCTCAAAGCGAGGAGATGGTTCTCGACTGCACGGCAGCACAACGATCGTTGTGGTCTGGCATTGAATTGGCAAGCGATCTGCTGCACTATGGCCTGTATATCCGCTGTTGCAAACTAAGTTAGCCGACGGCGAACCCTGTCATCGATATCTTGCACGACACGGCAGTTTGTTCCTGGCGGCGTTGCTCTTACCGGACTCCATGAACGAACTCGCGGTACATATTTGACACGGCAATCTGGCCACGGTTAAAAATGCGCTAATATCTTGTTCGTTCAGCATTCTGCGTTCATCTGCGAATCAGACGGCCAGTACAAGATCTGACGACATCCCAATCATGCGTGGCCATAGCGCTACTCCATTCGGCGGGGCGACGGCAACGCCATCTCGCCAACACGACAGGTGTCTCTAATTCAACTGCCCATGAGTATATTTCCCTCAGATCATTAAATTCGCATTTATTCCTGACCATTTATATTATTTAATATTAAACAGGATTACATTAAAATTGCCTTTCAGCGATTTCGCGTGTTTTACTTGCCTCCGTTCCAATAAATTAAGTTAAGTAAATTTTAAAACTGTGATGAAATCGTTCTAAATACATCATTATTAATATTATTTCATTATTAAATAATACATACTACATAACGTATTATTTTACAAATTGTAATAGGTACAATAAGCAAAGCTAATAATTACATGGTTAGAAGGCTGTCACATGTTTGTTGCAAAACAAATCTTTCACTGGTCAGATCTTCATTCACATTCGCATAGCGTGTTGATAAATAAAGTGTTTTCTCGGAGTATTCCACTGGGCAACGTTATAAACACCCACGATGCTCGCCTCACAGAACCATGAATTTCCCGACCAAATCTAGAGCATCCGTTTGCAAAGCCACGGTGTGTGACGCGCACGGAAGCCATTTGTCGGACGTTTCTTTCTTGTTTACCAGAGTCGAGACGTTCAAAATTCGCATTATTGTCCAAGGACAGACTGAACTGCAAGCTACTGTTCTCGTTTGACCGACTGCGGTCATTGGCCGGAGATATATCTGGCACGCCTCGGAGAACTCTTGAGCCAGTAATAATAGATCAGTGGCGGAGTGGCCAATCTCTTTTAAGGAGATAAAATATGTAGGTGACGTTGATCAAAGGGCAGCGGCCAATGAAAAAACGGAATGTGCTCACTTGTTCATAATGGAGTGCAGTCTATCCTCTCACCAAAAAGATAACCAATGAGTTCAGGTAATAATGTTCGGTGGGGGAAAAAAAAAAAAACAATACTGTATTTCACTTTTTCCATCAATACTATTCAACTTATAAACATTAAAAGTAATGCCAATTACAGATAATTAAAACTTACTTTGGATCTTAAGTTGTACCATAATCATTAGTCAGTAATCATTTTACCATTTTGAACCGGGTAAAAAATAAAAATAAATAAATAAACGAAAGGGTAAAAATAAAATGAGGAAAACATATAAAGACGCATAATTCATTTTAAGACGTACTTTTGAAAGGTTATTTGGCAAAAAATCAAGAAACGACACAAATTCAAAATTCAATTATTTTTACGCGAACGTTTTCTTGTATTATTAGGTACATTAGTGTATTACAATCGCTAATCGTAATATTTATAAATATAAACTATCCCATTCACGTGAGTTAATTGTGTAGTGAAATGAAGGCAAATTGTGGTTTGACATTTTACCCGTGCCTCCACATTGAGTGTGACGTGCCTTAGGCATCTCTTTGAATTTTCATTAGGCGGAACTAGTTCCGCGCGATATTACGACCTTATTTGAATAAAATTGTTAAGTCTAGTCATGCGAAACTAAATCCTTTCAAGTGTTATGTCTAACCCCCCCCCCCCCCCCCCAAGAATATCGATCTCTCTGACGGTTCGTCCCTACATCATTTCCAAACTTGCCTGTTCGCACAATCGCAAAACTCGAATAACAGCTTTTGCGCTGCTATCAGATAGTCTTTTAACGTCGTCGACATAACCAGGAAGGGATGCCCGTTGTAAAAGTGACGCAATTAACCTCTTCATTACCATGCCATAAAATCCCGCTAACAGAGCTACCCACGTATTGAATACTGTAGATCAGGAAAATGACACGCATAAAAAAGCACTCAGGCTTTAAAAAAAAAAAGTGGACCGTTAAAAAGCACCGCAGTCTAGCCAAAGGCAGTTCCGGGTTATTTTAATTTCTCCGGGCCCCGAGATAGCAGTAGGAATAAAACAGCGTGCCTCGTCCAGTAAAACACTACGTCGTAAAAGCGTGTCATAAACGAGCTTCTAACGCGCGTCGCATAACTCGAATAGGCGCATTCGTCAATGACGGCGCCAACGAGTTAACCTCCGCGGCATAATTGAGCGCTATGGGCAGATAAATGTCTCCGCCCTAGTGTCACGACCACCACTAGACTGCGTGTATCGCAACGAAACGGCGCACAGTGAATGGCTACCAGCTTAATCAAAAGACGAAACAATTACGTTTTTAGGTGTCGACGTGGGGTTAGCTCTCGTCACTGCATCCTTATTAACATCGAGGAACGTGAATCATCCTGAACCATTCTGACGTTTCGCGACGGCTGTAAAAGTATAACGGTACCTGATTACCAGGGATAGGAAAATTTCGCGAATTCATTTCGGGACAAGATAGACGTCTAACACATATACAGTGAAGTCACCTTCGCAATTGGGTCACCGTCTATTAGACCCGCCCTGCACGCCTCTGAGCCAATAGCAGACTTGCAAGAGAACACCTTGCGCCATCCCATAACTGCCAGGTGTGGGTCAACAGCCAATGAACACACAGCTGAGATTCCAGTATGCAGAGGGCTGAGGAGTCTAGCCTACAGGTCATTGAATCCGCGAAATTTTCCTATCCCTACGTATAAGTGTTAACAAAGCCTCTAAGCAATGTTGCCGCACCCAAAAGTTGTACTACGCTAAAAATAACGGGAAGTACAAAATATTTTGTGTTACTGCGACACTGAAGAAATGTCCAACCAACAGAAGTTTACACTGACTAGGCGTTTTAAAATGGCGGATAGTTGTGACAAACCACTAACACGATTGCAACACTTGAACTCTGAATTTTATTCGCGACTGAAAGGGCGGCCAAGAGTCCGAAATCATTTTCTACGTTTTTACCATACTACCAGGGCCACCTGCTTTCCGCGAAGATATTTACGCGTAGACTACAGATTTTAATACCCTGTGTGCATGCTTACAACAAATTTCCTTCGGTTATTGGCCACGTGTCTGTGTGAAGAAGACACTTTCCTGCATGACTGCGCCAGTCACAATTTACACCGAGAGAAGGACTTGTTTCAGCTAACAAGATACTTGTTTGCACAGGGCCAAAACATATTTTGTTGCCCCAACAAAATGTTCTGTTGAGCAAACAAAACTTGAAAAGCAACACAAAATTAATTTTGTTCGTCTAACAAAATACACTCTTGAATAAAGGAAACCTCTGTGTTGGGCCAAAGAAATTAGACTGTGAAATAAATATTTAGTTGAATCAACTGTATATTTTTGTTCGGCCACTCGCTTTATTGCCTTCGTTCGTAAATACAGCTCTAGAGTTTGTTTGAAAATTTTTGTGGCAGTTAGGATAGTAACATTGTTTGTTTGTGCATTTATCAATGCTTAACACACTGAGGTCTGCGCACATTTACTGGCACGTAAGACAAATTATACGTGAGTCACCTATGTCCACTACTGCAAGAACACCGGTTCTGTTGGTGTCTGTGTTAGAACTCGCCATCGTCCTATTGGTCCATACCACACCAGACACTGCCCCTGTACTTTACAACGTTTGTTATTGGCCGGTCATCAACCAATGGAGAACCCAGCGGAAACCGACCAAATCAAATATCCTTTACCGTATAAGAGGATATACAACCAATCATGTCCCTTTGAGTGGCTATAAAAAATTAACTCTTATCGTAAGCAATATAATTGTTACTGCGGCGTTGGGTTCTTGTGAGGTCATATTAACCACTAGCCGAACAAAGACTGCACGTCCATGAGAGTTTTGTTCTGAACAACACAGAAATTTGCAAATTAGCTTGCTCGAGCTAATACTCGCGTATAGTCTACAGAGTGTTAAAAATTGTATGAACATGTCAATAAAACAATTTAAATAGGAAACTAAAATGTAATGATGTAAAACATGAAATGTTTATTTACACAAGCACGTTGTCCAGTATTTAAAATGTATGCGTTTAGAAACATTCCAACTTCACTTAGACATTCTAGCAGAGGTTTCTGATGCGTAGCGCTCAGGAGAAAACGACCTATGTAGGTTCGAATCTCGGTCGGGTTTAACTGTTTTATATGCGTAACGCCAAACAAATATATAGTTGCACCAACCAAATATTAGTTTGGGGCATACAAATAAGAGCAACGAAATTATTTGGTTTATTCAGCAAACGTTGCATTGCCCCTATGCAAACCATTAGGGTCCCCCGATTTTCGGGAAAAGATTTCACAAGTTGTACTTTATAACACTTTAGCTCTAGCCCGTCTTCGTGGTTGAATGGTTTCCGTGTTGCGCGTCTAAAATATCTGCGTGCGAATCACAGACGTACTGTATTGAAGTTATCTAATTCTGATTGGCCAGTAAAGTAAGAAAATGTCTTCTCGCAGAGACACGCCGCCAATAAGCGGAAGAAAACTGCTGTTATGGCCGTAGCGTATTGTAACCTAACTTGTGCGGAAATCTTTTCGCGAGATTCGGTTGTCCCTACAAACCATTAATACCCTACACAGGTATATCAGAAGTTCCCTTATTGTTGGCACGTCTTTGTGAGAAGATATTTTCTTACTAGACTGGCGAATCAGAACTAGGCGACTCCGAAACTGCACGTCTGTGATTCGCGGGCATACAGCTTAGCCGCGTCACACGGAAATAATCGAATCAATAAAGCGGATCTAATGTAAAGTGTTTATAAATACATCTGGTCACGAAACCTTTTCGCGAAAATAGTGTGTCCCTACCGGTCACCTCCTGGATACCAACTTGCAAGGCGGCCACCCGACCAATCCAGAAGACTCCGCAACGTGCAACAGCCAGTCAGATACAAGGCCTGTCCCCGCAGCTTTGGGCGACCAATGAGAGACCGAGTTCTCTTACATCAAAGGAACCGCCTCGACATTTCACTTCTGAATACTGAATACAGCATTTGTTTCTCGCGAAAAGATTTCAGGGCAAATATGTGTTCCAAGACATTGTAGTTCAGAACCATTCTCGTAGTTGGGCCATTTGACTTGTTACACGTCCTATGTGTAGAGACCTGCAAAATTCGCGTTATTTCTTTTTGCCTCAAATACTCGAGCCGGCATCGTATCTCCATTGACTTCTGCCTTGATGTTAAGTCACTCCCTTTCTGTGCGAACTGCACGTGACTGAGGAACACGGTTGTGGAGCGTTCATTTATTGGCGCAGAGTTACCAGGGGCGTATAAAAAAAAAGACTGGTCCAATGACAAACGTATTGCAAAGGAGAAATGTTTTAAATTTAGCATGCGCTAGAATTATAACGCGAATTTTGCAGGTCTCTACTTATATGCAGCCACGCCAGCGAAACACGAACAGTCAGTATCGGATACTGCTTAGTTCTGATTGGCTCACTCATATAGTAGCAGTCAGTCTTCACACAAAGCCAGGTGCCCAATAGCTAGGGATAGGAAAATTTCGCGAGTTCAATGACCTGTTGGTTAGACTCCACAGTCGTGTGTACACCCGAGCCTCAGACGTTGGTTCATTGGGTGCTGCTCCAGAGAGTAGCCAGTGTTATTTCACACCTGGCAGTATGGCACTCGCTACTTGTTTCCTTGCAAGTCTGCTATGGGCTCAGAGTCATCTAGGGAGTGTCTAATAAACTACGGTCAAATTGGAAAATCAAATTCAGTGTACACGTGTTTGACGTCTGTTTTGTCCTGAAATGAACTCGCGAACTTTTCCTATCCCTACCAATAGCCAAAGGAATGCTTCAAGTGTGCATGTAAGATATTGACGCGTAGCCTCCGCGTTGGGAGATTTGCACGGGCTCTTAACAACGAGGTCTTGAGGGCCGATGAGGGTGAAATGAGGTTAGAATGGAGCAGCGCCGGAAAGCAAGGGCGAAGGAAACGGGAGATCCCCGAGAAAATCCGTCGACCAGCGACATCGCCCGCGGCACAATTTCCACTTACCAAAATCCGGCGGTGACCCGGCCGGGCATTAAACCCGGTTCGCCAAACCGCTCAGCCACCGCGGCCCCTACTTAATTCTGTTGTCGAGCTTTTGCTCGCGTGAGACGGAGGAATATCATGTAAGTAAAACTTTGGCTGGGCTTCAGAAATGTTGTAAGTAACTGTAAAGTCGACTACAGGCTGTTCAGTGTAAATTGAACACTTTTGAGGCCCTAGTTACATGTATATTCCACCGCACTCGAAAGTTGACGTCTAAGGCCTCGAAATTATATATATAAAGGCTGTTCACAATAAAGAGAGCACTTTCGAAATCAACCCTAGGAAAAAATTGCTGCCCCTACCTGCGTAAAGCTGGTCACGACGGAGGGGAAAGTAGTTCCATATATTAACGTCAAACAAAAAGTGTTAGGTAACCATTTGCGATAACTTAAATTATTTCTCTAGCTTTCTGTATTTGTTTTAACGCACCGAAGTGAGAAAACTAGCGGATTAGTACACTATTTTCTTTTATTATAATAATTTCACAGTCTCACCCAACCGACGCACGAATAAAAGTGACGAAGCCCATTGCAAAGTTAATTTTAAATAGCAGGGCAGGGCTTTCAAAAGTGCTCGCTCAACCGTGAACAGCCTGCGTGTATATCTACGTACCATGGCGGTCGCTGGCTCTTTTAAGTGTCGGCCCACATCGTCGACGCACGGTCAGTAGCGAGAGCGGCGGCTCGTCGTCGGCCCGCGGGAGCGCGACAACATCGCGGTAAACTCCGGCGTCTGCTCGCTACCCCGGCCCTGAGGCGAGATGGACGTCACGGCGCGCGACAACCGTGCTGTCGCGGAGAGCAGGCGATGACACACACACACACTGGGTGGGGGATATCTCTACAACCGCGCGATGTCCCCCCCCCCCCCGTCTTAACACCCGCTGTTCTGCGCGCGCCACAAGTCGTGGCGCTGCAGGGCTGTTCACGGTGAAATGAGCACTTTCGGAAGCCCTGCTTGAAATCTACTTGTATACACGTTGCGTATTCTCCCTCCTTATGTGAAATTAACACGGCCAAGGGCCTCGTCACTTTATTCATGCGTCGGCCCAGTGAAAGTGTGAAATTACAAGATAAGTCAATATTTTACAAACAAGCTCATTTTTTACACTACGATGCATAATAAAACAAAAAAGCGAAAGAAATATTTTAAGTTATCACAAATGGTTACCTAAATCATTTTATTCGACGCTATGTTATAGAACAACTCTCTATCCATCTTTACCAACTTTACTGTGCGCATGTTACTAAGTACGCCCGTTAAAATAAATGCAGGTAGGAGCAGTGAATTTTTTCTAGGGTTGGTTTCAAAAGTGCTCATTTGATCGTGAACAGCCGTTAACAGTGAAGTGGACCCCGGGTCTTTTTTTGTGAATAGTTGTTGGCGCGAACACGCACAAAGGCTGTTCACGATAAAGTGAGCACTTTTTATGCCCTTCCAACAGGCATTAACGCTTAATAAATGTATTATATCGCAGCATCGGGCATTAATTTTTGAGAGAGGTGAGATGTATGCACTCTGTTTATTAGTCACATGGCAATGTTTATATTAAAAAGTGGCGGAAAGATAGAAATTGATTAAGAGGAATAATTTTGCAGGGCCTTAAAAAGTGCTCACTTTACCGTGAACAGCCTATACCTGCGTACTGAATGACATGCACCCAGTAAAGTTGGTAACGATGGTTGCGAAGTAGCTCCATATCTTAACGTCGAAAAAAAAAATGCTGTAACCACTAGAGGTAACTTAAATTATTTATTTCGCTTTCTCTTTATATAATGCATAGAAAGTTTTAAAATCAGCAGTTTTGAACAATATTTACTATTATAATAATTTCATAGTTCCACTTGACCGGCGTATGAATAAAGTGATGGGGCCCACGGCAATATTAATTTCACACAAGGAGGAAGAATACAGAAGGTCCATACAAGTAGATCTTAAACAGGGCTTTCAAAAGTGCTCATTTTACAGCGAACATCCTATATCTCGGTACATAAATGTTCTGCAAATACAATTTTTTATCAGAACAGATAAAAATACAATTATGTATGAATCTATTTTTTTTTTTTTTTTTTTTTACTTTTGACATATTAAGTGTAGTCTTGGAGAAAAAACTCGTGAAAATGGTCAAATATTGCATGGTTTAAAGATTGCCTATGCAGTTTACTTATGCGGTCTGTGGTCTTTCATCGCGTGTAATAAAATCCCTATGTTACAGATCTAATTTACACAGTACAGCGTCACGACGGAAACACTGCACGCCTTGCGCGTAGGAGCGATGAGGCGCTAGAAGTTCGTGTTAGTGTCGCCCGTATCACTTTCTCGCTTCTTGACCTTGGAACGGTTGGGGGGGGGGGGGGAGACATCCCACTCTTAAGGCTGGCCCCTGGTTTCAAAGCAGCGCGTGCATTTGGCATTGTGGAAAAACATGATAGTGAAATTCGGGTTTTTTTTTAAAGCCAATTTTGAAGGCATAAACTTGAAACAAATACTTAAGTGTGAGAAATGATACCATCAAGCTCTGTATCGACACAAGTATAACAATTTGTTTCACACTTTTTATTTAATTATTAATTTTTCTGATTTCTCCAGGAAACAGGCTAATACATTAAAGTTACAATAGGCTTCAGGAGCAAAGAAGCGCGTCTTTTTCTGCTGAAAAAAAAAGTCACCGGTGTTGTATATCTATCTTCAACAGGAACGCCAAAGAACCGAATTTCATTCAAATGCATGTCCCTATATCAGGTAAACAGTCTTTAGTTGGCCGCCTGGGTAGGCCGCCGAGCGGTGTGCATAGCTCCAGCAGAAAACGTTTTATAAAAAAAAAAAAAAAAAAAAAAAAACTGTCCAACATATCGGAGTGAAGTTTGCTAAGGAATAGTACTTAAGGGGGATTAGTCCTCGCTATCGTGGATTTTCACTATTTTCGCCATAAGTTCGATAAAAAAATATTTAGCGAAATTTATCGAACCACATGTCATAAATAATAGTTTGTTAGGCGTTCTGAAACTATTACACCCCTACTGCCTTTATTAGTTTTTGACTTATGACTAGCCGGCGAGAAATCAGTAAATGTTTCTTGCGGGCTGTTGTAGATATGACACTAGCAAGAGTAGTCATGCAATACATGTTTTAGAATATGTGTAAAGCAATGCCGCATGCCTTGTCGAAGCCGAAAATAACACACAAAGTCTGTGATGCAAGTTACAGCGGAAAATTCCGTAAATCGAAGATGGCGGGGATTGATTCTCCTTAAGAAACGTTACGCGTCTGTATACGTTTTTCAGTCCCTCCGATGCGCTCTAAAGTATCTTTTTGTGATAGTGAAAATGTCTCAAAGGGGTATATTTACGGTCGTTTCTAGGTATGAACATTCCTGTACAAAACATTTATTAAAAATTAATATGGACGTGTATCGAACCTTTATTTTTATTATTACGTCATAAAATGGTAGGGTATATGGACGGCAATGCTGCACGCCAGTTCTCAGTGCATTGCGCGTAGAGGCGATGAGAGTGTTGATGCGCATGTCTCAGTCGCCCCTATCGCTCCCACGCTTTCCGACCTCAGACGTGCAAAACGTCTTCAACCAGGCCACCTTAAGACCCCCCAGTCATGTCCGCCCTCGTGCGACCGCCTGGGGACAAGATTCTTTTGTAGTTGTTGGATCACGAGCTACCCCCCCCCCCTTTTTAAATTTCCACCCATCGCTGCTTGGCCTTATATTTCGTTTTCGTACACTTGCTAACACTGCATAAATGTTATTCTTCGGCGTGGAGAACCCACCCAGAACGTCTGTCGTCACTGGTTTCCTCCAACGGCCTCGTCGGTTTACCACAACCCCTCCCACGGGCTTGGTCCTAGTTTAAATCAAGGGGAGGGCTAGGCTTCAAACAGTCTTGGCACTACAAAATCTCACTTGCTCGACTGACTCCAGTAGTTAGCCTACTAATATAATGTGCACCCCTACAGGACAACCGAAAAAAAAAAAAAAAAACTGTAATCCATTCCCGGCTTGTTCACACTTTTTGAATACAACCTTTGAAAAATCACGCCATGTATTACGTGTTTGGTAATTTCCTAAAGATAGACCTACTATGTATCACAAGCGTTTAATACTTCTGTTAATGTAAAAATGCGTTATTTTTGGTTAATTTAAACTTTTGCTTAAATTTTTACTTATATTTTATCTGTAAATATTTCATTTATAATTAGAAACCTGCGAAATTTGCGTTATTATTAGGGATAGGAAAATTTCGCGAGTTCAATGACCTGTAAGCTAGACTCCACAGTCCTGTGCACACTAGGGCCTCAGATGTTTGTCCAATGGCTGCTGCCTCAGTGTTACCTCACACCTGGCAGTAAGGGATTCGCTACTTGTTTCCTTGCAAGTCTGCTGTTGACTCAGGGTTGTCCAGAGCATCTATAATAAACTCTGATCCAGTTGCAAAGGTGAATTCACTGTATATGTGCTTGACGTCTATCTTGTCCTGAAATTAATTCGCGAAATTTACCTATCCCTAGTTATTATTTAAGGACATGTTTTCCTTTGCAATACGCTTGTCATTGGACTAGTCTTTATTTGGCACGCCCCTGGTAACTCTGCGCCAATAAATGAACGCTCCACAACCGTGTGCCCCAATCACGTACAGTTCACTCACAAAGGGAGTGACCTAACTTCAAGGCAGAAGCCAGTGGAGAAACGAGACCGGCTCAATTATATACAGTACTGTGAATTTTAGCTTGACGCAAAAAAATAACGCGAATTTTGCAGGTGTCTATTTATGATTAATATGCATAAACACAGTAAGAGAGAGAGAGAGGGGGGGGGGATGTTTGTAATGCCTAGTATGAAATAGTTTTTAAGCAAAATATTATTATACTGAGTGCGTACGAAAGCGGTGTAATTCTCTAGATTCGGTTCAGCTTTATCAGCATGGGAGGGAGGAATATCCTAGAAGTATAACTTTAGCAGGGCTTCAGAAAAATTATAAGTATTCGCGAATGAAACTCTAGTCATGCTGTGATGGCACTGGCTGGTCACGACCAGGCGCCACAGCGGGCGGCATTAGAAGCGGCACAGTAATCTATGTATAGGCTATTCACGGTAAAGTGAGCACTTTTGAAAGCCCTCTCGTTCGGAATAATAGTCAATAAATACACTTTATTTTAGTCTACACACTTTGTTTATTAGTTTCATGACAATATTTATTTAAAAAGGTGGTTAAAAGATACAAAATGGCTGAAAGGAAAAAGCGACTAGGGCCTGAAAAGTTCTCACTTTACCGTGGACAGCCTATAGAGATGAATATTTGCAGCGGCAGCAATGCAGTAACTGGTCTGGCGCAGGCGGTACCTGGTCCCCGCGTCACCCGAAAAGGCACGAAGGTGGCACGTGGCCGCGACACGTGACGCCAGATAAGACCTCCCTCGCGATTCAGCTTCCTCCCCCCACTCCCGACCCCCTCCTCCTCCAAACACGCCTTTCAGGTGCGGAGGTGACGTCATCGGGCGCCGGGCCACAATGGGCGCTATCGCCGCGACGTCTCGTCGATCCGAGGACATCCTCCTCCTCCCCCCTCGTGTTCCTCCTCTTCTTCAGTTCTACAGCATACGTACACAAGAGGAGACGACATCTCGGTGTTTTCACTTCGGCTGCCAAGCACTCCCGGCGGATTACCTCACGAACGTCGCATCCCTCTCTTCGTTAGTAAAAAAAACCCGTTGGGCGCTGTGAAATTCACGCGTTTGCCGCTTTACAATTCGCAGTTTGTTTTGTTCGCCTGCTGGAAAATGTAGTCTACGTGTGATCTCATCTTCGGTATAGAGTACTTGAAGAATACAGAGGCGTGACAGGCCAGCTTCGCGTCGGGACACGTTCAGCCAATAGAAAGCGCCTTCTCTACTAACATTGGTGTAATTTTAAACCGACATATGTCAATGTTTTTTTTTTTTACTCTACGGCCAAGTAAATTTATCCTCTAAATTAGTGATTCAACATTTACATTGTACAACTAATTTTACATAGAATGGTGTAAAATTACTATTGCTATGTAGCAGACAATTAACTACACGATTCGCGTATTTTAACTCCAGCAATTAAGTTTACGCAGACATAGCAATTACAATTTCACCACTGTGTGTGTGTATTTTCTCACTTACAAAAAAGTAAAATCGCAGATTCACTGTAATTGTCATTACACAATTTCTATACATTGCCACTGTTTTAGTAAGAAATTTAAGCAGTCAGGGTACGTACTTTTAGAACTGCGTCGTGTTAATTCACATACTTTGTATGCGTGTTTTTTACAATCTTCATGCTATTTTGTGTAATATACGATCACTGTTATTCCAGAAGTGAATGCACGTTTACACATACACAGTGATTGTACAATTACACAACTGAAGATGTATGTACAACTATACTGACATTGGGTGTTCATACGACGACCATGTAGCAGTAAAAACACATGGCTTAAGGTTTTAATGCAGGAAGTGGGTGCAATTTTACACATACTTCAAAATGTGTAAAATAACGCCAGAAATGTTTTCAACAATGGTATTTGTGTGTTGCGAAGTTTGTAACCATGGAACAACGCTTTATAGTGCACAAAATGCCCGAAATGGAGAACTGTAATTAATGTGTCACAATGTTAGCTTTAAGATTTAAATCAAGTACGAACACAGAGATTAAACTTAACTGAGTGGAAAGATGCAAAAAGTAAGGAGCTCAGAAATAGTGGAATGGGACATGAAGCAGAGATTATAATAAATATCCAGCAAAAAGTAAATCTTATCAGATCCGTTGAATAGCGTTGTATCGTTGTATATGTATAAATTAGCCCATTCAGACCCAGTGTACACATATGTGTAAATTACGCACGTTCAGGTAATTTTCAATGTGACTGTACACTGCAAAGCTCAATGACCAATGAGCTTACCTGTGGGTAAATGATTCACAAACCGTCTTACTGGCCTAGGTCATAATTGGTTCATATTATTGTAGCCGAACTTATAGTATACAGCTCATTGGCTGTGACAACGAAACAAGCGTTGTGTTGACTTAAATACAGCACGAATCATAAAAAAAATTTGTTTGCAACGCCTGAAACCGTAAATTAATGTGGGTCTCAAAGGGTTAATAAACAAATGCAAAACCGGAGACATTAATAAAATATTACAAAGTAGACTACCGTGTACTTTCAAACCCTGTTAAATATGCTTACCTTATAAAATTGTACACAATATGTACAATTCACGATTGAAACAAACATCCCACTTTACCACACTGTTGTGTTTTATTCTGTACAACGTTACTCCGAGGGATACTTCAATTTTAGTTTACGTAATTTGTACATATAAAGAGGCTAAAAAAATGATAGTACAAATAAAATCCTGGTGCCAATAATGAATGTCATCGCAGCCGAAAGATTCATCACGGCCCGCAAGAAAATATTCACTCACGTGGCCGTCGTTGATTTGCAGAGAACTTCGTAGCCACAAGGAGCCGACAGTTTGTATCGCTACATAGCACCTATGAAATATACAAATAAACTATGCAAGTATTATTAATGGGTACTGTGTTCATGCTGGTATACGCTGTTTACTGTAACGAGCACTTTTGAAAGCCATCTCGTTAGAAATAATAGTCAGTAAATATATCTTATTTTAGCCTTAGACTTTAACGTCCGAGTGTGGTGGAATATACACACTGTATTTGTTACTTGCATAGCAAACATTTAGTTAAAAAAGGTGGTTAAAGGAAAACAAAATGCCTGAAAGGAAAAAGTAACTAGGACCTCAAAATTGCCTATATCAATTTTCATATTTGACGGAACCTTACATTATGGTTAATATTAAATAAAATAACTGTAATAAAATTTGCTACTCGCGTAGATAAAATGTGCACTGTGATCAAAGCAAAATAAAATGCTAAACTTTGGAGTTAAGCATGGTCAGGGACCGCGGGGGGGGGGGGGGGGGCAAGAGGACTTTCAAATCACTATTTATTTTGACAGGCAATTTAGTATTTGACTCAAAAACCTCCGTAAGAGTGATATACTCTCCAACATAAAACTTAAACTACGCCTTACATTCGGAAACTTTCTGGAAAATTAAGAATCACCAAACATGAATATAATTTTGAAAATGCATAGTTGTGTTAACGCTATACTATGCGTATAAAACTATACGATTTGGTTAATGTTGGAAAGTTTGCCTTTTCCGACACCACAGATTAACAAACTTTACAGCTTGCCTATCGCTAAAATAAAGCCAGCCAGGTATAGAACTTACTAGCAAGAGATATTTCTGATAGAGTTTGATGTCATTAACAATACTGCATCTGTAACTGCGCGAATTATGTTTACAAGGACGACAGAAGTATCATCGTACAAACATTGCGAATCTCAAACTCTCTTTTAAACCGTGTCATACTATTTGTCACACAGAGAACTATTTGGTTTTCGCAACACAATGCTTGTCTGAATTACTGTAACCGTATGCAAAGTTTTTTTTTTTTTTTTAAGTAAGATTTTGGTAGACAGATTATGAATTGTGCTTGCTTGTATCATTGTAAGATGTTTTCACTTTCAGGCATAGATGAGAAGAGGCCGACGTTGGCGGAGCTGGTTTACCCGTCGTTCCGGCCAACCCGAAGAATACGTGAAGATATAAGGACAGAGCAGCGGCGGAATAAACATGTGGAATAAAGAGGGATTGCCCCGAGAAAACCACACTTCCCACGTTAGAATCATCGCTTGAGAATTTATGTTCCGTCAAGGCCTGGAATCAAACGGGCTTCCCCGCGGTGGGAGCCTATCATCTGAACCAATCAGGGGTCACAGATTATCCTACTCAGTTAAAAAGTACTATGTGAAAACGAACTTTCTCCATGAGATTACAATGTGCAGTTATTGATACATGACAGCGCAAAGCACGGCGCGTGTGTAGTATTAAAATATGGGCCCCAATGTTTGGCGCTAAATTTAGCGCATACTAATCCAACGAATTTTGCGTCAATTATATTAATTGTACGCGAAAATTAGAGAAAATTCAGTAGATAGAA
Organism: Dryococelus australis; assembly: GCA_029891345.1. NCBI lineage: Eukaryota > Metazoa > Arthropoda > Insecta > Phasmatodea > Phasmatidae > Dryococelus > Dryococelus australis. The sequence continues at coordinate 53,060,849 of CM057002.1, forward strand.
TCGGGGACATTTTAGTCGAATTCTCCAGTGTAAAACGCGCAGGTTTTTACCGAGTCAACATCCTCTATTACTTGCGACTTATACACGCCCATGCCGTAACGATGCGACGATCTACGACAGCTACTATTTTTGCAGCTAGCTGGACGGTTTTTAAGAGAACATCACAGCTTATTATTCCGTAAATTGTACACTTTCAGGGGGCCGCGGAGGTGTAGCGGTTGGACTACTCGCCTCCCACCTTGGCGAACCGGGCTCGATTCCCGGCGGGGTCACTCCCAAATTTTCGCATGTGGGAATCGTGACGGACGATGACGCTGGTCGGAGAGTTTTCCCTGGGGATCTGCCGTTTCTCCCGTCCTTGCATTCCGAAAACTGCTTCACCCCCGTCGGCTCTCAAGACCTCGATGTTCAGAGCCACCCAAATCTCTGCACTTCATATATTTTAAGACAACGTTAAATTAAATAAAAGCATGTTTTTCGCATTTGAAGTACAGGGAGCATCAGGGCGTCACATCTAGTTGTCATACGAGTCTCACTGCAAGCGGTTGTGTTAAGTATAATATACTTAAACTATTAAATATTTCTATGTAATTTGTTTCAGGACATAAATAGAAATAGGTATTTTGTTGCTCGTTTTATGCTTACATTTAATTTAAAAAAAAAATGTCTTTGAAAAGCGCATAAGTCCGCAAAATTCGTTGCGTGTAGCCCTCTGTTTACGATGTCCATTCTTCTTCTGTAATACAATGTTTTAAACCACAGTGACGATGCTGTATAATTTTCGAACGGAAAGCTGCATTAACCCATTCAGGCCCAGTGTACACAGTTGTGTACATTACGCACGTATAAGTAATTTTTGATATTTATTGCACCCCGCGAAGCTAAATGACCCTGGGTAAATGATTCGCGAATCGCCTTAACGTTCTAAGTCATAATTGGTTCATATTACTGTAGCCGAACATACAGCCTACAGCTTATTGGCTGTGAAAACGGAACAAGTGTTGTGTTGGCTTAAGTACAGCTCGCATCATAAAAATTTTTCGTTTGCAACACCTGAAACCATAAATTAAAGTGGGTCTGAAAGGGTTACAACCCTATCGTCACCGCCTGAAATTCCGACGAGGAAACGGAGCACACGCGAAGCTTGTTTATGCTATTTTCCATCGCCGTCGCAATGCTTCCTTGCAGCAAAACGCAACCTTGAGGCGTTAAAAATGTTTTACCAGGGAGGCCCGTTTACCGAATTTTACTAATACTAAGTAATAACAGGTCACCAAGTGCGGTGATGCTGCGGTATTGGCGATTCACGGTAAAGAGAGCACTTCTTAAGGCCCTGTTAAATGTTTCTTTTCGTCAAATTTCTATCTTCCTGCCACTTTTTAATATAAACACAGAACTGTGACTAATAAATACATTTTACCACTCCTAAAAGCTAACGTCTGAAGTGGCAATAAAATATATAAAATTAGTTGTTAATGCCTGTATAGGACCTTAAAAAGTGCTCAGTTGACCGTGAACGGCCTGTACCTTCCCCGTCCTTTCTTGTCCGACTAACTTTCTCCATCTCTAATGAACTCTCCTTGGACGAGACGGTAAGTCCTACAGCAGACGTCCGTAGCTAAATAAGGCACCGTCCAGTTGCTCTCCGGCCTTCGTGAGAAATGCACGAAGTCAAGTGAGATAGCATCGTACATGCCGCAGATGTGTCTGCTAAACCAGTCACGTGAGTATCCGCTTCCAAGTGACTCGGACTATAGTCCATTCTTCCAACTCTTCTGAGCCTCTGCAGAAGCTATGCTTCCAGGATATCCTTCCGCCTCGTGCAAACTAAGCTGGACCAAGTCTAGAAAATTTCACAACAGGAACAACGCACCGCGTTCGTGCGCACTCAGATTCAGTAGAATAATATTTCGCGTAAGGAATATTTACTATGGGCTGTTCGCGGTAAAACGACCTTTTGGAAGCCCTGCTTAAAATCTACTTGAATTCACATTGTGTAATAATTTCATTCAATCGTGCGTCGGTCAACGGCAACTGTACAATTTTTAGAAAAGGAAGAAGTATTTTTTATAGGTTTTAATGTTAGACTTACATTCATTTTTAAAAAATAAAAAAATAAATTATGTTAGTATTGACAAATGTTTTCATAACACTTTTAATTTAACGTTAACACATGGAACTACTTTCTCTCCATCGTTGCCAACATTACTGGGCGCGCGACAGTCAGTGCGCCCGTTAAAATATACGCAGGAAAGGGCCGTGACATTTTTCAAATGTTGAATTCAAAAGTGCTCACTTTACGGTGAACAGCCTTTACTAGGCATTTCCAACACACCTATTTTCTCTCTGTTTTTCTTGACATTAATTATTAATGAAACATTGTTCATTGATAGAATATGAGTGAAAGTTCAATTCAACTCAATCTAAGGCACACTTATGATAACACAAGTATGTATAAAACTCTTGTGATACATGACATGTTTAGGAAACAAACAAACACGTCACACATATAGGATGATTTTTCAAACGTTTGAGTGAAAAAGTATGAAGAATCCCGAGAACAGGCTAAACCAGGGATTAAGGATTATTGTATATTTACAAAAAAACTGGTTTACGAAATATACCAAAGTAATTCAATGATTAAAATAGACACGGAGTCTATACACTATATGCTGTTCGCGGTAAAGAGAGAAATTTGAAGGCTCTAATTACTTTTATTTTTCAGGTATTTTTAACTACATTAAAAAAATATATTGTCATGTAAGTAATAAACACAGTGTGTATATTCCATCGCACTCGGAATTTAACGTCTAAGACTACAATAAAATATATTTACTGACTATTTTTGTAAATGAGAGGGGTTTCGAAAGTGCTCACTTTGCCGTGAATAGGCTATACCTGCCTGTTAAAATTCCACATTAGTTTAGCACATTCCACATTAACGTGAAGTAAAATGTACTTTCATTTATTTGTAGCGTTTCTAAAAAAATAATCTTTGCAACTGGTTTCCAGAGGATTTCTTGTAAAAATTTCAAGGAGTTTTTACAGCGAAGTCGCAAGTTTCCATCGTTCTTGAAAGGCGACATAGAATGAAACTCTATGGTAAAGAAAAGGCGGGATACAAAAGTAGGGGGGTGCGGGAGGTCCCTAGTGAAACCCGCCGGCCACTGACAAGCGTCCGCCACGTTTCCAAAATGCAAGAATCCAGTTCGATCCCGCTGGGAGTCAAACTCCTGATGGCCGTGATGGGAGGTCAGCGTGCTAACCGTCTAGACACTGCGGCCGCCAAGTCACTAAGTGAAGGTTAGAGTTTAACGGCCCTGCATACCAAGCCGGCAGCGGCGAACTTCAAAGGAGGAATCAGTGTTAAAAGAAATTCCTTCTCGTTGCGTCAGTTCTAAAGAAATCTATTTCAAACAAAAAACATTTTGAAACGACTTTCTCTGAAAATATTGGTATATAAAATAATCTTTCAAAAATAAATATCTATTTATTTATTTATTTTTTCGTTAAATGTAAATTTCAAAATTACAATTCAGAATTTTTTTTTTAACAAAACCACCAGCAAGATATCTTAACATAGCAACATTATTAAGAAATTTCACGTATAATACTTTTTGCTATAGGCTGTTCACGGTAAAGTGACCAGTTTTGAGGCCCTAGTTACTTTCCCTTTCAGCCATATTATATCCTTTATATATTGCCATGTAAGTAATAAACACAGTGTGTATATTCCACCACACTCGAAAGTTAACGTCTAAAACTAAAATAAAACATCTTTATCGACTCTTATCCCAAATTGGAGGGGGGGGGGGGGGCTTTTCAAAAGTGATCACTTCGCCGTGGACAACCTACAGAAAGAGTTATTTCTAAATTGGCGCAATGAGAAGGAATTTGGTTTAACATTGATTCCCCATTTGAAGTTCTCGGCTGCCGGCTTGGTAGGTAGGCCGTTAACCGCTGAACTTGCGGCCAGTGCCAAAATATAATATTTTAGTGTATTGGGTATAAATGCACGTGAAAGTAAATAAGAAAAACATATTTCTTGTGTTCTGTTAGATGGTCTACTTAATGCAGCCGTGAGCGAGTACAGCATTACATTTAAATTTTATAGACTCTTCAGGCAGGGCCACAATTGATTTAGCACACGCACAGCACGTGTGACAGCACAGAACACACGCACAGCTCGAATCTGAAAGCTACAATCAAAATCGCACACTCACAGAAACAGTCGTGAAAATGAAACGAAAACGATGCTCGGTAAATTGCACATACGTGTGTTGGTCACATTGGAATGAAAAAATGATGTTGATAGCTCTGTTTACTTTGCTACTCGTGTAGTAATTTGTAGCAATATAATACCTTATACCGTTTTTCTTAACATATAATGCTTGTATAGTAACAATTTCGACCAAAATAAACTTCTGTTTATATGGCGCCAAACTCTTCAAGCACTAGTCAAATCCACTACTTTTGTAGCCATTTTCATCGTCACATGAACTCGGTGGTATCGACGTTCTGATTGGCCACGCACGGCGCACACGCACAGGAATGATAGGATATAGCCCTACTTCCTGTGCGCTACCACTGTGCTGTTTTTCTGTGCATGTGCTGTGCGTAATTGTAGTGAGTGTCATCCTAATATACGTACTCTACTTTCTGTGCCAGTACTGTTTTCTGTGCTAAATCAATTGTAGCCCGGCCTTTAGCTAATGATCAAAATTAAAATGTTTCAGCGTACATTATACCATCTCTAAACCTCCAATCTGAGCTGTATAGTTATCCTACTATAATATACCTACACTGTTATAGACTGTTCACGGTAAAGTGAGCAATTTTTAAGGCCCTTCTAATTTTTTCCTTTCATCCAACTTCCATCTTCCTGCTTCTTTTTAATATAAACATTGTAATGTGACCAATAAACACCGTGTATACATTTCACCACCCTCAAAATCGAATGCCTGAAGTTGCAATAAGATATATTTATTAGTGGTCAATGCCTGTTGGGAGGGCCTTAAAAATTGCTCACTTTACCGTGAACAGCCTATACAAATTGTACTTTTGTGTTATTTAACGTGACGCTCTCAGCCGTAAGGCCATTTCGCCGCCACGGCTTCCCAATAGGCCGGGGAGAGGGATGACGCCCTGTCATCGCGGCCGTCCCAGCTTTTCACTTGCATTGGCCACATCCAAAGCTCCGACCTGATATCCAAGTACAGCTCAAGACGTTCTTCCTCAAGGTTCTGAGACCCTCGCCCTCAGAGACCAAGCGTGAGGTTTCGCCATGGAGCAAAATGTTCGTCGTACAATCGAGAGTTCATATCAAAATCATGTAAAGGCTGTGAACACTTTAGAAATGAACCTTAGAAAAAAAAGTCACCCTGCATCCATGTATTTTAATGGGCGCACTGGGTGACATTCGCTCAGTAAAGTTGGTAACGATGGATAGTAAGTAGTTCCATATATTAACATTGAATAAAAAGTGTTAGGTAACAATTTGTGATAATTTTAAATTATTTCTTTCGCTTTCTGTTTTCTTTTTAAAGCAAGGAAGTGTAAAAATGAGCATTTTGGTAAAGTATTTACTTTCTTAATAATTTCAGAGTTTCATTTGACCAACGCATCAAGTGATGAGGTCCATGGCAATGTTAATTTCACATAGGGCGGAGGAGTACACGACCGGTTTACAAGTAGATCTTTAGCAGGGCTTTCAAAAGTGCTCATTTTAGAGTGAACGGCCTATATGCAGTAGTGACCCATTTTTGTACCGTTTCTTTCCAGTAACATTGTGGAAGTAGTGTTAGTGCACATTAACACGTTTTATTACCACCGCAGTAGTGATGTATGAGTGGTTACCACTGCGGCTTACAAATTCAAGGTTTGATGGTTCGATTATGCTCTGGCACAAGTTATTATTTTTAATTTATACGTCTTTATTAGTTCAGTTTTATAGTCAATATAATAACGAAAAACTTTTCTTGGTTATATTTACGCTCAATGTGTAATCATAAACATGAGATAAAATAGGAAGGAAAAAACCCTCCTTATAGTGACTGCTGAAAGTTATTCGCTATAAGCGTCGTGTAATATCTTTGTTCTTATGGTTATTTACTGCATTTAGAGTTATTTTTTTTACTAATTGTAATATATTAATTGCAATGTTACGCTCGTGTACAGTCTTCTGAGAAAGGAAACTCTGTTTCCATCACTTGCAAATGCCAGATGACAAGAGTTTGATGTGAAACAGTTACGTTTATGCGAGAAACAGATTACTTCGAAATTTTTTTAATATTAGAGCTTGCACTGCGGCAAATACTTCTAAACGCAATGTGTAGATAAAACTCTCACTGTGGAACCAACCCCAGCATACGAGGTTAGCCACTGACACTGTCATCAAGAATTCACGAACTCTCCCGAACAACAAGGGTTTAACATTAAAACCAGTAAGGTAAATGATTATCTCACCAAAGTTCTAGAAAAAGAGTTATATATAATTCATTTAGTTATTTATTTTAACTGATGTGATTTTTAAATATCTTCGCTTTTCGCTGACGAATAACTTAATTTTTCGGTAAAAGTTATTGATATAATTTTTTGGCTGAAAATAAAGCAAAGCATCGTACAAAAAAAATTAAATAAAGACCATACAGAGCTACATATTTTCGATGAATAAATCTAATAAGTGTATTTTCCCCTCCACAATCAACGATGACTTAGGCTCTGCCCTCATAGCTCAAGGGTAGAAGGGCCGCCGACTTGTAGTCCAATGGTCGTGAGTTCGCGTACCGGATCCTACGCGGCAGATTTTCAGTTTGCGTGTCGCACACATAACGTGTACGCTGCGGACGACAACACACACTCGCACTGTCACGTGACTCCCGCTACGTCCAACTGCGAATATACCGGCCAATAAAGTCAACTTTTAAGAAAGGAAATGTAGCTCGGTTGGTAAGGCGACAGTCCAGCAGTGGGACTATGTGGGTTCAAGTCAAGAAACTGGCGAATTATTCTTTTTTTTTTAATTACAGTTAATTGCACGATATAAGCAATGACTCCCGAAAAAAAAAGTTTATTTCTCGCAGTCATTTGGCTGGATTCAACCAAAACAATATTTTTTCCGCCGCACGCAGTTGGCTGTCACTTATTCAATCAGCGAAATTCGAATCTAGAGTGTGCACTACGCCCGCACCCTATTGCTGGCACTTAGCAGCAATGTTTAGGACGAAAGAGTGACTTTGGGGAGATAGAGATAGAGAGAGATAGAGAATTTTCTAAGCCGTCTGGCATTCAGAGAAGGTGGATTGGCTGGCAATACGTCCCGGCAGTTCTCTACTCGTTATTCGTTATACAGGAAACTGTATGGCCTCGCCAGCATACGGACCGAACAAAGCAGCATGATATCTGCATTCAACCAGCATCTGGGATCAATCTCGGAAGCCATCGATCGTTTCCCATTCCCTTCCGACACGATTGATATATTTTACATCGGTCTGCTGCATTTGAAGTTGTAGGTTCAACCACTTTGCTATGGAGGACCGATGAATTTTTTGTACGGTTCACGTGGCAAATTTTCTTAGAGTGATATTCACGTAAAATATTGCACTGTTATAAACAGTCCCTTGAAAACTAATTACCAGGATCACGTTTGTAACAGTATAAGCTTACGTATATAAAAACAAACTTTACAAGACGATATAATGCTGTACTTTAACAACTAGTTGGTACGACAACACGCATATCATAAAAATAGAGATACGTAATTATTTTGTGTATTTGATATAGATTTTTTAAAAGCAATATTTAACTTGTGCTTAAAAACGTTTTAGGTAACTAAATTCCAAATAAGTTTTTTTTTGTGCAGACAATTTTCCGTCTGTTCTGTCATTCTCCTCGCAAGATATTGGCCTACATACAATGTTTCGTCGTGGGGGCCGTGGACGCTGAGTGGTTAGCCTGCTCGCCTCCCACCAAGGCGAACCGGGCTCAATCCCCGGCCGGGTCACCGGACTTTCGCAAGTGGGAATCGTGCCAGACGATGCCGTTGGTCGGCGGGTCTTCTCGCTTTCCCCGCCCCTCCATTCCGGCGCCGCCCCATTCTCACCTCAATCACCCTCATCGGCTCTCAAGACCTCGCCCAAATCTCTTCACTCATGTTTGGTCGTAAGGAAACGCGTCTCACTCGCCTTATAGAGGTCGTAGGTTCGATCGCGACTAACTGCACCGAGTGTACTTTATCCCAAGTCGTTTTCCATCTCTTTTCCTGGCAAATCTCATTACATTAATTGATACGTTCGTTCGCCCCTTCGTATCGCCGAATATAAATTGGCCCTGAAAGCGCTCTTATCGAGTTTTTCACTCTCGCGTGTACGCCAGAACTAGGACACACATTCTGGCCACCTTAAGTTGAATTCACAACTATCCGTTGCACCCGTCAGTCAATCACATGATCTTCAACCACTCGCAGGCAACTTTATTTTCTATCCGTCAATGCGTCAAATATTTCTCAAACTTTAGCTTTAGCCGACGGATGGGCCACCGCCTTGTGGCGATATTACGTTGAAACGAATTCGCTTTGTGAAATCAAATGCAAGGCGGTGGAGCTGTGTCTATATATCTTTGGTGGTAAATTCAGGAATTTAAAATGTAAAAAAACTGTTCAGCATGAATTCTTATCATGTAAAAAATTACTTCCCCAAAATTGTTCTCACGTGAAAATGAATTTTCAACCAAAATATACCTCCAACTAAAGAAAGATCACGATGTTATGTTGCCACACTGAAATTTTGCCGGGCAGAAGCATTGACGAACGACAGATTGCTGTGAGTCGCTTTCAAATAGACGGACGAAAAAGACGGATGACTGACTGACGGACGGACGGACGACTGACGGACGGTTGTGAGCCCAGCTTTATTTTTTCTTGTAACTACCCTATAACTAAGTGTTACGTGAAAGCCCGGTGGGTAGGGCGGGATTTTATTGCATCTCAGGGCTAGACCTCTTACGCCTACAAGGATAGGAAATCATGCAAGGAGACATGCATCGCGGCAGAGAGGGATTGGGCAGCCACGGCCAGCCATCGTGGCCACGACTACCTCCCTAAGTGTACTTATAGATAAGCTAACTAAGCTAATACTAGAAGAAACTGGGGAAAACCGGTATAGACACAGTAAAAAATCCAGTCGACGGGATAGAATACAAAATATTCATTTCTGATTACGATCCTCGAAAGTGCAAAGATCCGAGAGAACGGAGCTGCGTATATTCGCTGTGCTCTCTCGTGCTCTCCGATATGCGTCTGTGAGTTGAGGTGCCTGCAGACGGCAGGTACATAAAATGCTGCAAATAATAATTTTCAACGCATCTGGTGCTTTTTTTAATTGTTGTTTTATTTTATTGGTTATTATCTGTAGGGCTGGCTATACAATTTTTATTACAACCGGCATTTATTACCCGCGTTAAAAACATTTGGTGGTAGTTTAATTCCACCTGTACAATGTTAAAATTTTCCGTATATTTGCGGAAATTATTTACGAAAATGCACAGTAAACATTCGGAAACACAATCCGCAATAACGGAGAACGGAGTTAAAAGCGCAAATACAAGATATGGAAAATCTCCATATTTTCTATAACTTCGGGTTTCTGACACGAACGATGTCGAGTCTACGCGAAGCTTTCTTCGCCACTGTAACCAGAAAATTATCGTTTCTGCGGCAGTTAAGGTTATCCGTGTCACTAAGACCTGTTCTTTAAAAAATAGAAAAGTAGCAACAGGCGTCTGTAACGCTCAGCAGCACTTAGAATACACAAACTTTAATAGAAACTAAATTGTTGCTTATGCGACTACTACAAAAAAAATCAATTGTTATAGCAGATTCACCACGTGAGAGTTCTACGTAGGTGGTTAGGGTTCGTGAACTTGTGACTTTTTGACACTCGTTCAAATCTTGCTTAAGTATAAAATATTAAAACTTTTTTGAACTTATTTTTTATGCGCAGAACACCCTCATAATAAAAATTTAAATAAAATAAGTATTAAAAATTATTTAAACTAGAAGTACAAAAAACTAACTAGAGAATTAACGGAGAGGTTCCGTAAATTTTACGGAAAGTCCGTTTTATAAAAGCAAAGTGTCCGGAATTTTACGGAGAGTTTACGGACACCTCTGGATAAATTTTTACCAGCACTTTTCCGTAAAATGAAGGAAAACAGTGTATACACGTGCTTAAAATTTTAAATAACGCTCAGTGTGGTTAGTAACTTTTACTTTAGTTACCCGCGCATATATTGGCAAGCAATACAAGCGCTGATCAATTTTTTTTTTTTGTTTTCGTCGTATATCTGGTTGTTTACCTCACAAGAGTCCCTCAAATGGATACAGCAAGAGGGCAGAGAGAACGAAAAAGCTCTCTTTCTGTAGACAGGACAAAAAAAAAACACTCTCTGGAGATATTTTTAAGCTCATAGTTGATGCATATTATTGAGGCTGTTAAAGGAGAGAAAGTTTGGATGTCTTCACAGAACATGCCGAACATTAGAGTTTTTTTAAATGAATATCTGCGCTACACTAATGGGCCGCGGGTGTCAGAGAAAAATCCGGATGGCTTAAGTAAGGTCAGGGGTCAAGTCCTTGAATCCGCGAGACCCTTGTAAGGTTCAATTTCCCCTACTTTATTTTCGCAACCCATGCCTGACGCGTTGGTAAAGTTCAGGATCGATGCAGATAACAGCGCTACTTCGCAAACAAGCTCTTAGGACATCGGCCGTCGGCGATGTGAAAAAAAATTACGTGCAAGGTGCAAAAGGAGACGCGGGAAAACGCCAACACGTACCGACAGGACAAAATGTACTGTCTCGACGACTAATCAATCAATCCTTTTCCAAGCGCGATAGTACCGAGATATCGATAACCGCCGAACGAAAAGTAAACAACAGAACACTGCGACTTTCGTCATGGAACAGGATATGTACTCGTATAATATTACTTCCCAGTGTCATAGGTAGCGTGGCAATCTAAGACACTGCAGCTCAGCGCCATAAAAACCAGCCCGATTTTAAGGGAAACCTCCCCCCCCCCTCCCCCACCCCTTTGAATTTTAAGGTATTTCTAGCTTGTGGATGTTTCTAAAAAGAAAATTCCGGAAGTACATCTCTTACACCAGTACAGCCGAACTACTGATCTACGAACTCGTATTTAAGTCACAATTTTGATTTAGCCAAATAGGTTGTGAGTAACCCTCGGGTGGCGTGCCGTTCACTGCTAAGTAAGAATACATAAGGACAATGGCGCCAACTGCAAAGTTGCGGATACGAGAGTGAAAACATGCCAGTCAAGCCAACTATAGATAGGACACCTGAATTTCGCGAATAGATTTCCGCAAACGCTAGACTTCAATACCATACGGGCTTGCCAGCAGTTTCGTTTTCCTTGTTTGCGGCGTGTCATGTGAGGACATTTTCCTACTTGACTGGCCAATAAGAATAAGGTAACTCCAATATTGCGCGTCTGCGATTCGCGCATATACCTAAACCGTGTAACGCGCATGCCATCGAATCACGACAGTGCGTCTGAGCGAAAGTGTTATGAAAGACAACTGGTCATGAAATATATTTTCGCGAAAATCGGGTGTCAGTAACTATAGGCTATTCACGATAAACATATCAATTTTAAGAGTTCTCTCATTAAAAATAATAGTTCATATATATATATATATATATATATATATATATATATATATATATATATATATATGCCTTAGACGTAAACTACTGAATACGGAGGGATATATACACTGTGGTTATTACTTGCGTAGCCGTATCTAATTAAAACTGTGGTTACAGAATAAGAAATGGCGTAAAGGGAAAAGTAACTAGGGCCTCAAAAGTGCTCACTTAACCGTGAACAGTCTATAAATTTTTATCCGGCGAGTTTCTGTTCTACGCTTGCGAATACTCATCCGTCGCGAGGAAACCGCAGAATTTTTTATTTATATCGACTCAAGTCTGGCGTGAGATGCGAGCCGTGTAATGTGGCACCTTATCCAGAGTTTCAAAAACGGAACGGTAGCCATGGCAACAGCATGCACTCATCCGCCACAACCCTATTCATGTCAACACACACACACACGCACAGCCCAGTGTCGTCAAAGGACTCTCGCGCTTCGGGTAGTCAGTAAGAAGGCGACGGGAAATGTACGGGGGGGGGGGGGGGCTTACGTCTTCGCCTCGGTGGACCGAGGAGGAGGGGGGAACCTTACCGCTCGTTGGTGGTGTAGTGGTCAGCTTACTCGCCTCCCACCTAGACGAACCGGGTTCGATTCCCAACGGGGTCGTCCCCGGTTTTTCGCATGCGGGAATCGTGCCGGACAATGCCGCTGGTCAACGGGTTTTCTCGAGGATCTCCCCCCTCCCCTCCCTTCCCGCTATAATTCCGGCGTTGCTCCGTTTACCTCTCATCCCAGCACTTTTCACGCCGGAATCACATAGTCCCGAACCAACACGGCACGACACGACCAAAAACGCAACCACGACACATTTCAATGTGACTGCTTGAATTTACAGCACGACCGACACCACGCTCTCAGCATTTAACCTAACTAACTATTTAGAAGGCGCTGATAGACTCCGTTAGTTTCAAAGGTTGTGCACAAGAGGGGAATTTGTAATATATAATGGTGACCAATTGGTATCGCTAATGCATACAAAGGTAAAATTATTATTTTTAAGGATTAGATACAGTAGTTTTATATTTATTTTTCTTTTAAGCTGGGTATTTACCATTGTAGGGAAAGCTTGCAATACAATTTCATTTTGCAAAGTTGTACATTCTGTGCGTCGTGCCGCACGACACGACGAAGAATAGAAATCATTTCCAATCCAAAATTGCTGGTCGACGACAGAATCGGTCAAGCTTAACGGCGATTTATCTTTTATTTAATTGGCTGTTGGCCGTCGTGTCGTGCGCGTCAGGGGGTATGTGATTCCGGCATCACGCGAAAGAAAAGAGCACCGAAAAAAAAAAAAAAAAAAAAAAAAATTAATTTCGCGTTTGCGCTGAAATGATTTTTCTTGGCTGCTTATTATCGTCCCCGCTTTCTAATGGTAACCTGATCGGGCGATGACGTAAAACCAAGTATACAATTGCATATATCCTAGCCTATTCTGGACCTTCGCTTCGCACGCCTGCGTTGCTATATGCTGTTCACGGAAAAGTGAGCACTCTTGAGGTTCTAGTTACTTTTTCCTTTCAGCCATTTTTTATACTTCAGTCACCTTTTTGAAATAAATATTGTCACGTAAATAACAAACACGGTGGATATTTTCCACCGCAATCGGAAACTAACGTCTAAGTCTAAAATAAAACATATTGACTGGCTAATATTCCAAACGAGAGAGCTTTCAAAAGTGCTCACTTTACAGCGAATAGCCTATACCAATGAAACCACGGAGGTGAACTTATAGAAAATTTACGTGGTCATAAAAAGCGCCGCTTGAAGGACTTTCTTGAAAAAACGAACCAGCTAAAGAGACTATGAAACTAACGGTTGCGATATTAATTTTGTTACTTTCCGTTTTGCCGTCGATAGTTGGTAGCCGTCAATGGGTACACCATTAAATTCATTATTAACGACATAATAAATAAATAAAACCGGATGAGCCTGAAACGGAGAAACATCAGGTATTAAAAGAAATTGCATGCCATAACAAGCACGGGAATTATACCAAAATCCAGACAACAAATATTAATAAGCTTATACTACGTTCAAGGGAATTTGTAAGTGCTAATGGCAGCGATGTCGAATTAAGAATGTCGCAGAATTCGTAAGTACAAAAATGTTGTTGTTGATTTTTAACAGCTTAATAAATGCATGGATACTATTATTGGTCCGTTGATGTAGGTAAGAGTCACAAAAACATCGTTACCTGGGAAAATTTATACTGACGATGAACCAAACGCACCAAACGCACGTTTGTTAAATAAACTAGAGGCGAACGCGACGGCTTAAAAAAAAAAAGAAAATACGCTGGTGTCGTAACTTTTATTGGAAAAGTTCTGCACGGCAGCGCCCCATAGGAGGCGGTCAGAGAATAATGAACGAGTCCTGTATGATCAGGACGAATGGAGCGTTGGTGATCGCGCGTATAGGAAACATCGAAACATTCGTTTTTGCGGACTCACTTAAAGCTTGTATAGGCTGTTCACGGGAAACTGAGCACTTTTGAAAGTCCTGCTTATGATCTACTTGTATAAACGTTGTGTATTCTTCCGCCTAATGTAAAATTAATATTGCCGTGGGCCTCGTCGCTTTATTTATGCGTCGGTCAAATAAGACTGGGAAATAATTAAGAAAGTAAATACTTTTCAAATCTGCTCATTTTTTCACTTCGATGCATTAATAAATCACAAAGCGACAGAAATAATTTTAAGTTTTCACAAATTGTTTCCCCAACACTTTTCATTCGACGTTAAGATATGGAACTACTTTCCATCCATCGTTACCAACTCTACTGGGCGAATGTCACTCAGTGCGCCCATTAAAACATATGCATGCAGGGGCAGTGACTTTTTTCTCAGGTTCATTTCAAAAGTGCTCACTTTGTCGTGAACAGCCTGTAGTAAAGATTTAACTACGACATTAATTTTTAATTTCAAGTGTCTTAAAAAGACAGACACACACTGTGGAGCCCATGAGAATAGTTTCTTACTGCTTGCGGCACACGTTGCCGGAACTTATAACAATTTTTGTTTTTATTCATGTCTGTCAATTGTAATAGGTCTCACGGTTCAGAGAATATCCGTTGGCTGTAGTGGATCACCGTTTCGGATCCATGCGCAGTATCGACTGTAACTCTACTTATCTGCAGCATGCCTCATAAGTGATCCTTTAAACTAATGGTTTTATGCTAAGTGTTATAGCATACATTTTTGGTTTCGTAAAGTTGCCATCTTGACAGTACGCGAGGAAAATTGTTTGTCGCAGAGCAGAAGTGATTTCATCTGCTCGTTTCCTTATTCCTCATGTGCAGGCGTAGTTAACTGTCAAAATTGCGGCAAGGAATATACACAATGTGTCTAAATTAAAGGCTGTTCACGATAAAGTGAGCACTTTTGAACTCAACCTTAGTAAAAAGTTATTGCCCATGAATGCATGTACTCCAACGGGTGCACTGAGTGATATGCACCCTATAAGGTTGGTAACGATCGAAGGAAAACATTACTTCCATACCTTAAAGCCGAATAAAAAATGCTAGGTAACCATTTGTGATAATTTAAATTATTAATTTCGCTTTCCATTGTTTTAATGCATCAGTGTGCAAAAATTAGCAGATTTATAAAATATTTACTTTTCTAATAATTCCACAGTTTCACTTTATCGACGCATGAATAAAGTGATGAGGCCCATGCAATGTTAATTTTACATAAAACGGAGGAATACACAACGTGCATACAAGTAGATCTAAAGCAGGTCTTTTCAAAAGTGCTCGTTTCATCGAGAACAGCCTATAGGTACACTGGCAAACTTGGCAGCAGGTAAATCATGAAAAAGGTGGAAAAAAAAAATCTCCACGACCTATGTTCAAAAGGGAATCCAACGGCGGTACATATCTTTGAAGTTGGACTTGAAACACTAGTTTATTGCAAATATTGGAGAAAATATGCACTATGAAATATACAGAATGTCCGGATAATACGTAACGGAACAAATATACGTTAAACACCACAACACCTGTCTGTGGCTTTCATCAAATTATTTAATGGAAATAATCACCGTTACTTCCCTTATTTCGACTTAATTTCCGCGACTCTAGCACACTTGGGATTTAAAAGATATGTTATTAAACTGCATGTGACAATTAACTTAAGGTACACATTATCCATAAACTCGGTGTTCGGGCTTAAATAACGTATTAAGTATTTGTGATAAACTAGTACTTGACGTCAAACTTCAAAGGAATGTACCACCCTTAGGAGTCAGTGTGGACCATACCATAGGTTGTATGTAGGCCTACACATATGTTTTCACCTTCTTTTTGTTTTTGTGATTAATCAGCTGACGAAGTTTGTCGATTTAATTTAGATACATCCTGTAAAACTAGCTTCGTATAGGGACACCTGATGTTAGCGAAAAGATTTATACGCAATATATTAGTGCACACCTAGGGCTTTCCTTTAGTTATTGGCCCTGTCTCTTTGTGAGAAGACGTGTGCTGTTTGACTGAGGCAATAAGGAGTATACGTTGTTCACGGTAAAGTGAGTACTTTTGAGGCACTACTTACATTTTTTTATCCTGTAACCATCTTTACAGATAAATATTGTCGTGTAAGTAATAGATACAGTGTATTCATTCCACTGCACTCGGAAGTTAACGTCTAAGGCTAAAATAAAACACATTTATTGACTATTAATCCAAATGAGAGGGCTTTCAAAAGTGCTCACTTGACCGTGAATAGCCTATAGATCACTTCAGTACTAAAAGTATGCAATTCGTTGACAGGCACTTAAGAAACGTATCACGATATGAAACAGTCTAATTGTGAAAGAGGACATGAGCACATATGTAGGCTCATATCCTTCACCACAGGCCTGTCTTCCCTTGTTGGAATAAGGCAAAGGGAGGAATGGGAGGTACGAAATTTATGAAATACTACTCAGATACTCGATTCACGCCTCGGGCCTCTGGGGGACAGGAAAGAGCCAAACAAAGAGTACGGTCAAAGGAATTATAGGCGAGGAGAGTTCTTTGAAGTACAACTAGACAGGATCTCATTTTGTGACCTAAGCTATGTATAATCGCCCCAACTCTGCTAGCCTTGTTAATTACGGTGCACGGAGTGAGTGAAGAGATCTGGGCGGCTCTTAACAGCGAGGTCTTGAGAGCCGATGAGGGTGATTGAAATGAATACGGAGCTGCGCCGGAATTAAGGGGTCGGAGAAACGGGAGATCCCCGAGAAAACCCGCCGACCAACGGCATCGTCCAGCACGATTCCCACTTGCTAAAATACGGTGACCCGGCTGGGGATTGAGCCCGGTTCGCCTTGGTGGGAGGCGAGCGTGCTAACCGCTCAGCCACCGTGGACCCTACAGTGCACGGAGAAGAAGTAAAATGCGGATGAGCGGACGCAAAGAAATTTGAAAATGGAACTATTAAAATACGACAGTTGGGAAGGGAAGAAGTTAACCAGAAAACATTCTATATTAAAATAACGATTTATATTTATACTATAGATAAATAATGAGATCGCAGCTATCGGTTTCGTGACACATATGTGCCGACATTTATCAATAAACCTCTTATTTCAAAATTGGTGGCTGATTTCTGGCAACTGTAAATAATTCTACCGTTTCAGTCACGAAGAAACTACGGGATTAGGAAAATACCTACAAAATTCACGAAAAATTGCACAATGGACGGGGAAGTAGGTATATTAAAATATGACTAAAATAGAAATATCTGTCTTTCTAAACTTCTATGGCTTTTTGCATGCCACCACTATATATAACTCTCATCCTTAGAGTTTGAGACGCTGACAATAGATGCACATTTTAAAAGATAGATCTTAGTAACCAGAGCCGTGTTATACTGCAACGCTTAACATACAACTAGAAACAGAGAGCGTAAGAATTTTACTTCTGTGCACATTTCCAACAGGTATAAAATACTACAAAGAACAGACGATTTCGAAGAAACTGGCTTAAAATTTTTATCTTATTGCGCTTTAGAACTTTATCTTCATTCTTATCAGTTCCAAAGACTCCTATTTTACGCCATGAATCGGGATCATTGAGTGAACACTGATAAACTGTAGAGGACATTCGACAGATTACAACGCCATAAAATCCACAGCGATTACAGTGATTTGCGCGGAAACAAGAATCACTGAAGTTGGATAGTTGTTTCAACTGAAGAGATAGTAACACACACACTGTTTCACCGAAAATAAAATGAATGTGTGTCGATATATAGTAAGTTTAAACGAAGTTGTCTTTTGCAGTGGTCATAAGGCCTTAGTGGCGAAGATCTAAAAACTGTTTTTACGCTTGTTTAAAAGACTTTTAATTATTCACAACCGAAGCGTACGTTATTTGTGCTGTAGTTTTGAAAAGGAGTTCAAGAATGTTGACTATGTAACTATCTTAGCTAAGATTGCATCCTCATATACAGTCTACAAGGAAGCATAACTGAGTTGAAGCATTTTAAGATTACTACAGCGCAAGTATCAAGTATCGTAGAGACTAGATAATTGTGTAAAATTAAACACAATAGCAAATATATTATTTGAAAAAAAGACAGAAAGAAGCCGTAGTTTAGACAAATGCACTTGCGATAAAAAAAAATTTACCACTAATGGGAAAACCCACGGCTGTCACATATCAGTCCACAGCCTTGATAAAGATACGAAGAAAGTACACAAAATTAAAATATCTTCCTTCTTGCAGTTTTGGATTTTAGAGTTATAAACTCAATATCAAGATTATTTCGGAAAATAATATATTTCACAAATGAACATGTGGTACTTCAGGCAGAACGTAATAAGACCACTCAAATAGAGTTTTCAAAACAACATAATTATTTTATTCCACGTTGCGCATTTAGGAAATGTTACCTATAACTGTACAGAGTTACGATTTCTCATTTTAAATTCGCGAAGAGAACTATCTACTCATTTATTTAAAAAAGCAAGTATTAAATATTTTTTGTACCATTCACTTAGAATATGTAATTAACAAATTTGGTTAAATGTTCACTGGCCTCAAACTGCAACAACACACCAGTTAGGAAACGATTTCACGAGAGAACGCATAATAATAATTGTTTAACACTACGATAACATTCGCTCATTTCAAAGTAAAAATAATCTAATGTTAGACTGGGAAAAATTATTCTGTACGAGAATGATTGTGCCAATTTTTTCTGTGGTGAACACAAAATCACTATTAAAGGTCACAACAGACCAGATAATTTTGGGCAAACCACAAAATGAAACTGACTCACTGAACTATCGAAGCGTATAAATTTTTCTTCCGTATACGCGTAGCTAGATGTTCAGTTAAGACTCCGCAAGGATACTGTATCAATATTTACAGCACGTTATCTTATAGAACAGAAAATTGAGAAAATATCAACCTACGAACAGATAAGGGGTGCGAATGTAGGCTCGGACCTTAGGTGTGGCAGCTTTGCGAAGAGAAGGCTGGCTAAGCCGGTTCCAATCTCCGGCATAATTCAGTTTATGTTCACCCATCAGCTATTCGTAATGGAGCTGATACGATACCGGAGACGCAGTGTACAATTTACAATATAAACTTATAACATAGGTCAAGTTCTCGACGGGTTCGGTCCCTAGCCTGTGTCGAAAAATATCAATAGAAAAAGTATCCAGATAGGCTTTCGCTTTTAGACTCTTTGAAAGTGATCACACAAGCCATCCTCAACATTCAGCGAAGGGAGCGTTTGAAACCATCTCCGAAAAGTTGTAAAATCATTTCGATACTACTCGAGTCCCAAACCCAAAATCGTAAAAAAAACATAGCCGAAAAGGTTTAACTTAAATTTGATTTTTAACGCTTCGGGCTATGTGCTTTATCAGGTAATCGGCGCGCCTCTTCACAGTTTATCTAAACTTGAAGATAAAAAAGGCGTAAACATTCGTTGAGTGATTTTTAGCTATACTTCAAACCTGGATCCTAACGATCCAGAATATAGTGACCTAGAGTTCGAAGATCTCTACGAAGAAATTCATGTTCCTACAAACCAGGACACTGTCTCTAGGAATAAAATTGGCTCGAGTATTGTAAAGGGGAAGCGTATGACAATAGTAATATTTCTCGCTAAGGCAAATATTCCCTCAACTTTCGTCTCCAGTTTTTGTTCAGGGAGAGCCACGTTTGTAGACACCCGCGGTGTCTGCCCTATATGTTAGGGAAAGCTGTGTGTTCGGCTGTAGTCATATGGAGCAATTAAGACCTAGACCAGTAAGAAAGTTTGCGAATAATTTAGTCATTTGTAAGATCGTCGGTCACTGAGCTTCGCAGAGTGCAAAACAGATCAAAAATCACTTACACGTGCGTAATGTACACAATTGTGCTCAATGGGTCTGAAAAGGCTAAGGGCAAATACCTCTCTCGGGCTAACGACTTTTAGGGAAAACAAAATAAAATTTCAATATTTTCGTAATGAGACAAACTTTCGTGATAAATGATCTTAACGATAAATTCTTTTAGAGTAAATGTGTGTAGAATAAAATTAATATCAATGAGGAATGAAGTTCAAAGCAAATGCATTTAAGGTACACGCTTTTCGTGAGACAATAGGATAAAAACGCCGTTGTCAGATCTGTTATAAAACTACAGAAATGGGAAAGCACACAACGGTTAATTTCATAGAGTTTTGTGGCAACTATAACTAAGTTTGCTGTTGAACAAATACTTATTTACTCTCTTTCTGTGACACAGAACGATTAACATTGCCGTAGTTCTGTTCAACAAACATAATACCACGCGAGATACTACTCTAATATAAAAATATACGTGACTCAGGTTGCAAACCTCTTAAAAATCACGTCAGTGTTAACGTTAGAAGTTTTCGCACAGAGTAAAAAAATTTCTGTATTTTTACAGAGAATTGTTTGAGACTAGTTGCAAAGATTATTTCTGTTACACTGCGAGTGAATAGTAGCAAATGTATACGAAACGTTTACGTGTAGACTTCAAGTTAACAGTATACACGTAGCTACGGAAACGATTTTCTACGTTTAATAAAACAACGTGTTGTAAAGATACAATATTTCAGTTGTAGTGTTACAAGAAAATCTTTTGCAAGTAGATACCAAAAAACTGATCGTAAAACGTAAAAAAATTTCTACTGTGCAGTTACGGCGATGAATATTTTTAATGTTTGTTTGAGAAGTGGCTACAAACACTGAGACAAACTCGAACAAAATATCTGCCTGTATAGTACCAAATATAAATTTAGTTGCCCTAACAAAATATACTGTTGAGCAAACAAAATTTGAAAAGCAACAAAATTACTTTTGTTGGTCTACCAAAATATATGTTTAAATAAACAAAATCTGTGTGTTGGGCCTAAAAAAAATTACACTGCCAATTGAATATTTTGTTGAATCAACTGTATATATTTGTTTGGCCATTCATTTGACTGCCTTCGTTCGAAAATACAGCTCAAGAGTTTGTTTGTATTTTTTGTTACAATTATGATAGTAACGTTGTTTGTCAGTGCTTCTATTAATGCTTAACAATCGTATAAACACATTAATAAAACAATGCAACAAGAAACCGACAAGTAAAGCTGTAAAACTTGAAATATTTGCTTGCACACGTTTCCCAATATTTGCAGTATACCTATTTAAAAGCTTTCCGGCGTCATCAGTTGTCACGTTAGCTGAAATTACTACGGCGTAGCGCTCGGACGCAAATGATCTAGGTTCGAAACTTGTTAAAACTTTTTTTTTTATCGGCCCAAACTGTTTAATGAATGTACGTGTAGCCAAACAATTTTTTGGTTACACCAACCAAATCTTAGTTTCGGGCGACCAAATGAGAACAACAAAATTATTTGGTTTCAGCGACAAAATATTTCATTGCCACTATACAAACGAATTTTAGTTGCGAAAAAAAAAAAAAAAGTTTTCTCGGTGTAACCACGAACTAGCCCGAAAACAATATATAACTGTCTTCTACATCAACAGCCTTAACGGTCCAGGACCTATCGTCCTTATTGACATCTTTGCTGAAAGACAAAATATTACGATATACCTTCTTCGGATAATACCTAGACACGCGAGTCTGATTGGTTTTTGGTGTTATTGCATTTTCAGTTTTCAAGGTTATGGACGACGAAGAAGGAAGAAGCGTACGTACCACGTGGTAGCATTGCTGCTTGATGCCGTCCGCGTCGAAGAGGATGAAGTTCCGCTTTCGACGGCAACACGGCCACATCGCGAACCAAACCTATCACTCCTCCTCGTCGCCCGCATCTGATAACGACCGCGTGCGCAACCTGGCCTGCGCGCCCCGGGCTCCTGGTCTTATAACAACTCGCAGTTATCAGGAGAGCGACCATCGCCCGGCAGAAGCTAGTCAACGCACGCCTCGCCCCTCCCAGGCTCGCTATATAGTTAGGGACTTGGAAATTCGCGGGTTCAACGCCTGACTCCGTCATCGGTCACGTGACCTTCAACCAATCGCAAGGCAACTTTTTTTTTTCTTCGTTCGTCAGTCAAGTACATCTCAAACTTAAACTTTCGACGGGCGACGGATGGGCCACCGCCTTGTAATATCGTTCCTTGAACATGGCTCTCGTAAAACCGTCATTTGTTTATTTGTCTGGACATTTTTCTGTTTAAATGAACAAGGCAGTGAAGTTGTTTACTTTTTTACGTTTCACCTTTGAATTGAACTGAAGATGACTTGTAGATTTTCGGAGGAAATGCTTATAAATTACGTTAAGGAAAGCGAATATATTTATTACATTCATTAAAAACATTTGTCTGTGCGCGAGTAAGCTAGTGTTGTCGGGTGGTAACACTGGACATTTTCTTGTCCGACGTATCGACGGACGACGGACTGTTGTGAGTCGCTTTCAACTGACGGACGAAAAAACCAAAGGATAACTGACTGACGGAAGTGACGGATGGTTCTGATCCAAGCTTTACAGGTAAGGTAATTTTACCCGCACTCTGGGGTAAAATCCACTTATATGGTAGTGGAAAAATCCCATACGTGGATGGGAAAATTAACCTTACGACGCGTGCATCGCTTCAGCATTGTCACAACAGTTAAAATGGGGGGGGGGGGGGTGGCAGGGGGCGGAAGAAACAATCATATAACTCGCTAATATTCGCTGATTATGTCACGCTGTCGTCGTGGTGTAATGGATAGCGCATTAGCTTAGTGTGATACATTACCATGGTTAGCGCCCACCCATCAGCAAGTGTCGAGGATTGTAGTGTAGAGAATATGGGTAATACAACAATCAACGGTATTAACACTCCGGGACACTTTTACATATAATTTTATTATATAATGTAGTTAATTTTCCTTTACTTGTATTGGATCCCCCCCCCCCCCGCACCCCTTTTCCCGTATGATTAGGGAATAGTACTTTACTTGTTATGTAAATTTACTCTACTTTTAAGAAGTAATTTTACCTTACATGCAGAGGTAATTAGCTTCCCTTACATGTAAGAGAACTCTACTTCGATTTTTTTTTTCAGTGACGTTACTATGTGCAATCTTGGAGATATCAATCGCCCATTGGTTGCGTGCTGCCACAGTGGAGGGCGATGATTGGGCGTGTATTTTGTTATCTGTTTCTTATTGGCCCAAGGTTCTGCAGGAGGTGTCGCATAACGCGCGGACCAATGTTAAATGTGACATAAACGTAAGAATTTTCGAATTCTAGCTTATCCCAAAATTAATCCGCAAATTTTTCAGGTCTCTATATATAGTCCATTCACGATTGCTTCCGACATTTATGAAGCCCTACTCAAGTTCTACTTCCAGGATATTCCTCCGCCATATCCAAACTAAGCTTAACAGAGTCTAGAAAATTACACTTAAGGGGACAATGCACTGTATTCGTACACTCACACACAGTGTAATGATATTTTGCATAATAACTATTTCTTGCTAGGCATTACCAACACACATATTTTGTCACTGTGCATTATTCTTATTAATTATGAATGAAATATTACAATTTATGGATTAAATATAATCAAAAGTTCAATCTAACCTAAATAAGGTACTTTTATGTTAACAGAAGTATAAAACGCTTGATACGTGACATATTTAGGAAATAACCAAACGTGTCATACATGGGGTGATTTTTCAAAGGTCTGATTCAAGAAGTGTGAAGATATGCCAGACTGGCCCGCAGACAAAATATTTTATCAGCAATTTTTTTTCCTATTATTATAATTTTGAATACAATTAAATAATTTAACGCCAACTTCAACATCCACTAGCGTAAAACTTGTATTAAAATTATAGTCAATTCACGGTTACTTCCAACGTTTCTGAAGCCCTGCAAAAGTTCTGATTTCAGGGTATTCCTCAGCTACATGCAAACGAGGCTTAAACAAGGCTAGAAAATTACTCAAAAAGACAACGCAACGCATTCGTGCGCTCTCATTTTAATAATGTTATGCATAAGAACTATTTTCTTACCAGCCATTACCAACGCACCCATTTTCTCACAGTTTTTATTTGTATTGATTATAAATGAAATATTATTAATTATATATTAAAATATAAGGCAAAACTCAATGTAACAAAAATATGCTACACTATAAAAACGCTTTCATTGCTGCAACACATAATTTGTAGCCACATAATTTGTAGCTGCAAAGAAACATGTGTTTAAATATGAATCACTGCAAAGTAGCCTTGTCACAAACATAATTCTTGTTTCATCTACTTGTCCTGTAAGAAGAATACAAGTCTTCGATTGCAGCTATTTAACTCGCCTTGGCCACCACTCTCTGAATTATGGGTAATATTGGCGTTGTCTGCCCCAGACTTTTTCTGCGCAAACAAAGCAGACGACGCCAATGTGTCGGGTGGTGCCCTGATTGGCTGTCGGTAACTTTTGCTCTGTATGCTACTGCGAACGTGTGAATCCACTTTAAAAAATTAAACTAACGTTTACAGATCTTATCGTGGCGTATTTAATGAGTTATGTTACAGCAGTTTGCTGTCGCTGACCGCAATAGAAATTTTTGTTTCAAAGCCGTCTGTCAGTGTGTACTAAGGTCGTCCATCTTGTTTCTGGAATTGACCGCTTGGGGCGCTACTAATATTTGCAATGTGCTTAAGGGCGATGTTAATTCCGAAATTAAGCTTGTGCAGGTGCATTACGACCGCGGCCGCCTCAATGTGAAGACAACGAGGATAACTGCATACTTAATTTTGACATATATTTCTGAGCAGGTTCTCCACTTAATCACGTACAGTAATATAGACGTGCTGCCTCTACTTAGTCGGTAAGACTTATTGTAGCATCGCCTTTACAAAAAACTGCCATCCGCAGTACGTACAACTGCATAAGTACACTGCGCAATTGGTTTATTTTTAGGACAGCTGGGACAATTTTTGATTTTAAAGGGCTTTAAAAATTTAACCAAATATTTCATTATAATATGACAGCCAGCACCACAAGTACTTTTTTTCTTCTTCTAATTTCTGTACAGAAACTTGCAGATTAGTGGTTATCGTGCATAGGCCTACGCGTGATTGTAGTATTATACACGCTCGTATGCCGCGCGAGCGAGTGGAAGTGAAGGGCAGCAGTTATATGATAGCTGCAGCAGCAAGTCAAAGGATTGTTTTGGATGAACAGGCGAGTGATGCGCCGGTCGCCGCGTATCTGTTTCAGGAAGCGAGCAGATACGACAGTACTTTTTGCAGCACAAGGTGCTGACCCTTGTTATATTGTGTTTCTGCGTCTATCTTGAGGAATTTTCTAGTCGTTTACTACCCCAGATTCTGTCCGCATGACTCGGGGATGCGGCGGAACTTTCCAGGTAAAGGCCAGCGGAGCATAAATTGTGCGACGTGCCTCCAAGACGGGAGTAGTTGATGAGTGAATGAGTGGCTGAGTTCCGAGCGATAGAAAACGAGTATCGAGTGAAGTGACCAGCGGAAGGGAAATCTGCGACTGGGAGTAACAAGCAGTGAAGAGTGCGGCTGACAGGCTGGACTATTGGGCTAGATGCGTTACAAATGATGGCAACAGATGGACTTAGCATGTGTTAATGATGTGTTTGAGTTAACTGACAATAAGTAAACGGAGATATAAAGAAGGACGTTAATTATAGTCGCAATATACGTTAAATATTGCGCTACAGGGAGGATAGATAATTGAATGCAGTAAATAATAGCTGTGTGAATAAATTAGAAATCAAATTCAGTTCTTGTATTTTTTTTTATTAAGACCTCCAACCTTCATGAACTCATATACGTCCATCAAGCGTCCCATGCAACAGTTGTTTTTTCCCAAGAGTTCTGTGATTAAAATCCCACTTGAACTTACGTAGATAAGCAGAGAATTACATATGGGATCGGGCTTAAGGTTGATTCTAAAAATGCCACGTGCAGCCATGCCTTGCTTTGGATTCGAACCTTGAACCTCTCAGATCTGAAACGATTTCGCTCACTGAGCAAGTAACTTTCAGTTACAATAATCAACTTGTTGCTGATTTCTCTGGCATTCTTTTATCGGTATCTCTGTTGGTCCGATAAGTCTACCCACTTGCCCAAGCGAGAATAGTTATCGAACCTAAAAAAAATATCGTCAGATAATGTTCCTAGATCACGAATGAGAGAAACGTGCGCGCCCGCGTGTCTGTGCTTGTGCACGCAGAGTAGATAACTACAAAGAGTCGAAATGACGCGGCGGTTACTTTGATGTGGGTGCATACATTCTCCGATTGGCTGCGTGGGGCTCTGGGAATGGGCCTCGCGTCTGATTGGCCACTGCGAGCTGCGTGTGGTTCCCTATTGACCAGGCTGCCGCGTGGCGAGTAGGTTCCGAGGCGCTGACTATGGTGGACAGCGTTCCGACATTTTGCTGGCCAGTTACGCAATTTTGCTGGCGTGTGCGTGTTAAGTTGGCATTATATGCGGCTGTCTCACTTCTGTATCCTTAAGTACTCTACAGCGTGGATCGGTGTAGGCTTGTGATGGGGGTTAAAGGGATACAGTCCATTCACGGTCGCTCCCAACCTTTTTGAAGTCCTGCTAAAGTTATAATTCCAGGATATTCCTCCGCCTCATTTAAACGAGTCTTAACAAAGTCTAGAAAATCACACTAAAGGGACAACGCACCGCATTCTTGCGCACTCTGTGTAATAATATTTCACATAAGAACTATTTATTACTAGGCATTAACAACATGCTTAATTATCACTGTCCGTATTCGTATTAATAATAAAATAAATATTAACATATATATATAAATAAAATAAAAATATAATTTCAATGTGACCACAAGTAAGGTACTTATTTTGTTTACATATATAAAAGGCTTGTGGTGCATGGCATATTTTGGACGCAACCAAAAACGTCACTCATAGGGATTGATAAAAAAAAAAAAAAAAAAAAAAAAAAAAAAAAAAAAAAAAAAAAAAAAAAAAAAAAAAAAAAAAAAAAACAAGTGAAGAAACCGCGGAAGAACTACAGGCCTAATGATCCTCTGTGATGGAAGTGAAAGTCTGGCCGTAAAAACTGCTAAAGACTGTTCACGATAAAGTGAGCACTTCAGACACGTACGCTAATAAATACGCGTTGTCTCTCTCCGCCTTGCCCCGTTTCCTCTCGCAAGAACGACTTCACCCGTCCGCCATGGAACATTATTGATCGAGCGACGTGTGGTGGAAACAGATTAAAAAAAAAAAAAAAAAACACTAAATATACTACAGAACTTATTTTTATATTTTACATTTCTGAAGAAGGATGTCCACGTCGATCGAGTTTCGGCTCGTAGCTGAATACTTACCGCACAAATAAATGTTTTGTTGGAGATGCTCCCGACCGCGGTAATGTCAATGTTAAACTGTCCAGCGGCATGGTGCCGGCGGGAGTTGACGCGGCGGCCACTAGATGTCAGTAGTATTCCTTGTTCACCGTGTGGCGGAAACCACGCACCTTACCCGCGCCAATTTGAATTACTGTATTTGAATCAGCGGACCTTACGTCACAGAAAATGAACTGGACTGTTCTTCACACTTAGCGAATATTGGGTACCCCGCTAGGGGATAATTGCGAGGAGGTTTTACTCGACACTGGCTCTCTATTAGTGGATGATCGTACCTACCCCCATGGTGAGGCAATGCTTGAGATTTGTATTTAAGCGTTACCAAAACCTGGTATTGGGGTCAGACGCTTGGCTGCGAGGGTAGTCTCCCCAGATAACAGGTCAGGTATTTCGGTTTTATCACTGGTTAAATAACAATGTAAAGCCCTTAAGGATTGCAGGAACGTCATTTAGATGCTCTAATCTTTCATTTACAGTCAGGATATTTTTGGATAGTATGAGCAGGATAAGTATTTTCTGCACAACATTATAAGGAATCGCTACCAATTTTCTAATAAGATGTATTAGTAAATATGTGAGGAGGAACCCTCAATTTTTTCTTGTCGAAAATAATTTAGAATTTTCCCGAAAATGATACTCTGTACGTTGTCAGTTCTCTGCCATTTTTGGGCTGATCGAATATCTTCATTTTTGGTCTTGTTTCGCCCTACGTTCTGGAAACGGGCTGTTCGGGAAGATTAAACGGTCTCTGCCAGAACTTAGAACCCAGAGATTTTTCTCTGTTTTAATGCGAAAATAGTGGTGGATCTACATTTTAAATAATGAATTGTGTGATTAAAGTAAACCAACTTTACCTTAAAAATACCTGTTAATGGCCATGGAACATCTTAGGTGGCCAGGTTTGGGAGTCATAAATTTTTGCGCTTGTTGTACAAAGCCAAAGATAACATTTTTAATAGCGGTATGGATAGGAAAAGCTAAGGATGGAACACGACAGTATGAGTCATCGCTTGAATATTTCTAATAATTTTTGTGAATTTAATGTTGAAATTCTCTTGACTTAACTCTTAGATGACTTTTGTGAATGTTTTTAACCGATTATTGTGAGGAGGGAAAAAATAAAAAGAAAAAAAAAATGAATTTATTATTCCGTGTGGAAATGAACCTTTTAAGAGTCCGTGTGGGACAAGAAATGTAATGAGAAAGCAAATAGTTAAAAAGTACATTTGGGAACGAATATTTTTCTATGCATATTTTCCAAATATTGTTGTAAAATACTCGTTTGTTTTAAGATGGAAAAAATGGAGTGTTGTTCTGATCCCCTTGAGGTCTTTGTAATATTTGTGCAAGGAAAAAGAGAAAAAGATATTAGAAATATTAAAAAAAATACCACTGATAATTACAATGTTTCACTTTGTAGCGTAGTTTTAACACTTTGTATATCAACGTGGTTTGGCAGGATAAGTTCCACCTGACTCGATTTACACCTACCTCTCCTCTCTTTCCTATTTTCATGGTTGTTTTCAAACATACTTGGGTTTTATGTATTGTTGAAAAATTAATTATTTGGGTTGTCCTATGGTCTTATGGTCTTAGGGCCTCACACTTTAGAAATCAACCTTAGAAAAAAGTCACTGCTCCTATTAGCATATATTGTAACTAGCGCACAGAGTGACATGCGCCCAGTAAAGTTGGTAACGATAGAGGGAAAGAAGTTCCATATCTTAACGTCGAATAAAAGGGTTTCTTTGACTTTCGTTTTTTTTTCTTTTCTTATGCATTTAAGTGTAAAAATGAGCAGATTTGTAAAATATTTACTTTTCTAATAATTTCTCAGCTTCACTTGATCGACGCATGAATAAAGTGATGAGGCACACGGCATTGTTAATTTTACATAACGTGGAAGGATACACAACGTGCATATAAGTAGAACTTAAGCAGGGCTTTCAAAAGTGCTCATTTTACCGTGAACAGTCTATGTAAGATAAGGTTTGGAAAATGGCTTTTAATTTCCAAATGTTGCGTTGTCATAGACATATGTCGTTCTTTCTCTGCACGCGACTGACCGACAAACAACAGTCATACATATTAATGCACCAGTAATGTCGCTTTCGTGCTATAACTCGGCAGAAAAGCAATTTGTCTGCTCGTGTATGCACCTCTGGTGACAACCTGAATTTATGTCTGATTAACAAATAGGAAATACTCGACATTTCTAGGGCAAGGAACTGATCCCATTATGTCACTCGTGTTACGCATATTACAGACGCTACGTATCATTTAGTCATGAGCAAGCGCTTAAACATACGTCATTTTAATTGTATCCCTAATGGCAACATTAAGTAAAGCATCAAATACCTTGACATATTCACGCACGAAATACTTCTTGAAATTTCTGTAAAGGTAGGATACAATGCCTTTTTCCATCGACTTAGGTATAGCTAGATATGCCTATTGTGTATCTTGATAACATGCAACTCCGTGTAGTTTTTTGTCATTTTTTTTTTTTTTTACGTTTATAACTGCGAACGAGAGTAATGAACTAAAATAAGGAAATTCTTGTTATGTTCAGTAATCTAGTTGTGTTTTTAGTGAACTGTTTCCACCACGTCTTTAAAATAATTTCACAATTTCTCTCAATCCGAGATGAGGAAACAACACAAACAATTAAAAGCAAAAACAATTGTGAGATGATTACCGCGAGGAATGAACTTCTACAGCTTATCTATATGACCGCAGTGCAACGCAAAACAGAATAGATCTCTAGACGGGGTGATCAGAAAGATTAAATTCTAAGGAACTACCTTCCTTCTACGATGGCAGAATATCGTAGAAATTGTGTGAAAAAATGTCACAAGACTTGAGTTACGATTTTTTTTTTTTTTTTTGGCCATTATGTTATCTGGCTTTGAATGAATCAGTTTCCGATTAAAATTTCAACAGTTACTGATTTGTTTCGTCGCGCATTGTACCCCCCCCCCCCCCTCCACTCCACTGGCGTAGTGTTCCTAGAAATCTGTGGACAGCATTTTCCTACAAACTTTCATCAACAAGTTACTTGTTCACAAGCCGACGATCAAACTGGCTACAAAGAACTGCGTAGGAATTATTTACAGATAAGACACACAAATCAATGCAGTTGTGGTTTGTCGCGCCCGACCGTCCTAGAGCACGCGCCATCATGATTGGTCAATAAAAAAAAATTTTAAAACTATTTTTAAAATTTTAAAAATTCATAACAAAAAAAAACTGCAGTCCCTACCTAATATTTTGTCAGTATATATCTCACAAAAATGTCTGCAACGATGAGCGTATAACTGTGTTTTACTTGTATACAATATCTAGTTTGCGTTTAAAAACAGTTTACAGTCGCCGTAAAATAATTTTTCTACTACCAAAAACACCATGTGAAGTCTGCATGGTCTAAATATTTATTAACGACAGCAAAACTGACTATATTTTCACTGCTGTCTGTACACACGTCGCATGCATGGCTTGAGCCTACAAAAATTAGCAGAAGTACGTTAAGAAAACAAAGTAATTCACGAAAGTGCCACTTCTGAACTGAAGTGCGAATTCTACAAGCAGCAAATCAGCGAAGTAAAAAATCGAAAGTCCAAGCTGTTTGAAAAATTCCGATAAGCCTTGTGCAAACGGACTCTTATTCCTTTCGCATCAAATTTAAAGTACAGGTTGTTCACGAAAAAGTGAGCACTTTTGAAATCGACTTTAGAAAAAGTCACTGCCCATAGCTGTAAATACTTTAACAGGCGCACCGAGTGACGTTCGCCCAGCAAAGTTGGTAACGAAGGATGGAAGGTAGTTCCACATCTTAACGTCGAAATAAAAGTGTTAGGTAACAATTTGTGACAATTTAAGTTATTTCTTTCTCCTTCTGTTTTTTTTTTAAATCTATCGAAATGTAAAAATTAACTGATTTGTAAAATGTTTACTTTTCTAATAATTTCACAGTTTCACTTGGCCGACGCATGAATAAAGTGACGAGGCCCATGGTAATGTTAAATTTACATAAGACGGAACAATCCCCAACGTGCATACAGGTAGATCTTAAGCAGGGACTTAAAAAGTGCTCATTTTATCGCGAACAGCCTATACATGGTCGCAGGTGTCGGAAATAAAAGTTTCTAAGTTGACGCTAAAATCGTTTTGTTTTCACAATCGACTACGGGCTGTTTACGGTAAACTGAGCACTTTCAAAAGTCCTGCTTAAGGTCTGCTTAAATGCCCGTTGTGTATTCCTCCGCCATGTGTAAATTTAATCTTGCTGTGGGCCTGATCACTTCATTCATGCGTCGGTCAAATGAACCTGTAAAAATATTAGAAAAGTCAATATTGTACAAATTTAATCATACTTGTGTATATGTATACAGGATGTAACTAAATTCGAACGCCAAACTTCAGGTGTACGTAAATCACGAAATAAGAAGTTGAAAACATATATACGATATATGGTCTAAAGTTAATTCTAAGGGACTTACACATTTTTGAAGTTGTAGAAGAAGAAAAATTTTATTACAATACACCTGTAATGTACCTCTCTCTAAAATCTTCCGTTCCCTCTAATAGCCGCAAAAGTGTGTTATTGGGTATGTGTTGCCGGGTACTGGCAAATATTATTTTGATAGTAAAATTCGTATTACTCGAAAACGGTGAGGTGTAGGGGTATTTAGACAAGGTGACATTTTTGCTAGTTGCAACATGAGGATTAATAATCCATCCTTTAAATTCCGAATATGCTACCGCGACATGGATGTTAGTTCGAAATAGGGGTAGCAACAGTGATTATTTATATTAAATCATTTGATGACAGCGACAAGTGTTGTGGTGTTTGAAGATCTGTGTTCAGTTAACCATCATCCAGACAATCGGTGTTCCATCTTAAAAATTATCTCTAATATTTCCAATAAACAAGTGTTCCAGGTCCAACTTCAAAGATGTGTACCACCCTTATATTCACTTTAGACCATGGGTTGTATATGTTTTGAACTAATTTTTTTTGTGATTAACCTACAGCCGAAGTTTTTCGGTCGAATTTACATACACATGTGTTTATATATACGCATAAAAAGGAAGGCAAAATAATAAATAATTGTAGTATTTGTGAATGTTTATCTAACCCTTTTAATTCGACATTAAGAAATTTAACTATTCCTCCCGTCGTACCAACTCTACTGGGTGAATGGTAGTTAATGTAGGGAACATTAAAATATACATCGTTAGGGCCAGTAACATATTTCAAACGATTTCAAAAAAACTTAGTTAACCGTTGCAGTGGCTCACTATAGGGAATGTTATTATGTTTATTTTTATGAATGACAATCAGTTATATATGTTTCGGGACATTAACATATGTTTATTTTGCGTATAGTATCATGAACAATAATTTTTCAGCCTCTCATATATTTATTTGCATTAAAGTAAAATCACGTAATAATAATATTGTAAACCACACATCAATTTTTAATTTATTTATTCTATGGTATTTCAATAGTATTCCAAGATATGATATATCATAACCTAAATATCTTACATGTTGAACTTATATATTATTTTTGTTTTTTAGTATTCATTTGAAAAATTTCTGAGGTATAATTCTTTCTTTTCCTTTATTATTTTAATTTGTATTTAATATTTTTGTTCTGTTAACTTTTATTTCTACCGGAAGTAGCTTTATATTTTAGAGTAGCTAACTAGATAGTTTCCGGAAGTCGAAACTTCTGTGAGGGGCCATTTGAAAGAACAGCAGGCCTGATTTTCGCTGGGATTTCATCCTCAAAATCCCCAGCGCCAGCGCAATGTTAGGCTAAGGTTTTCGGTCCCAGAAGTTTTAATTGAGGTCTGTGACGCCAGCCACGTTAAGAAGAGGGCTGAGCCTCAGGATAGAGTTACCTATTTTAGTGGTTCCTGCTGACAGAGAGACGCCGAACAACGAAGCGCCGGCGCCAAGTCACAGGTCGTGCGTATAGTCTACATACAGGTGACGCCAGCTTTATTATAAAGTTTGAGGTGCTTATCAATGCTATACGGTTTCATGTTTTGGGATACCAACGCGCCTATTTTATTTTCTGAGATTTTGGAAGAAACTGTTCAATTGTGACTACTTTTGAAATAAGGTAGAAACCTGAGGCTCACGCTCTTGAGTGTGTTGCCGGAGCACAGCTTTAATAAACCTGAGATATCTTGAAAAACTTTTATGATCTATTACGATATAGTAAGAAATATAATATTTAGTAAGAAAATTTTTTAATTTTATTAAATTATCGAGAAGTGAGAACTTATTAGCCTACCTTCATTAATTTTGATTGAAGCCCTATCAACTGTGCACTAACTACCGACACATGAGGAGAACTACTTTTGGGACTTTAGTATTTTATTTATTTTTATTTCAATCTTGAAATTTAAGCAGCCATAATTATTTTTACTTTATTATTTTTCTATAACAAATACTGTTAGGACGGTGGTAGTTCGAAGTCCTATGCACTCCTACTTGCAGTAAAGCCAAGACAGTTCACAACTAAGCTAACCTCAAATTATAAAGTTTCATCAGCACTTTGAATTAATTTTCTTTGCAGACAAATCCGTATCATTACCAACTAAATTTTTAAATTTTGGTTTTCAATAAAGGATTTCCAATATTTTTAGGTTTTCCTTTCAGTAGTTTCAGAGTGTTTTGTGCATGAGTGCATTTGTTAGTGTAAGCTCTACATAGTTCCTGAAGTGCCCAGACTACGAGGATAAGGTAGAAGAAATACTAAGGTATCAAAGGGTTGACACTGGTCGAAGCATCTCCCACTATCTCACGATAACACACTTCTTACCTAAATCTCGCACATGTAAAATTAGGTACACACAATTTGCCTATTCACACATGCATAACTGCGTATAATTATCATCTGATCCAGAGAGATCTGAGATCTAAAAAATACTACACCGTGAACAGCATTTAGTTTTTCGGTGCCTTAGATATATGAACCAGCCGTAACCTAGAGCAAGGTTTACACAGTAACAATTTTACGTACGTTCTACGAAAAAAATTAGTGTAAATTAGTTGCCGATATTTTTTGTAACACTACAAATGAAAAGTGTATATTTACATAAAACACAGTTTCATGAAACACACAAAATTGTTATGCAGATTCATGTTTAGGAGAAACCTCATGTCTACGTTACTTGCTAAAAAAAAGTAAAGTGTTTTAAAATTTGCTCCAGTTTACTTGTGCTTAGTCAGATAATGTTGGCAACTGTTTCCAAAATAATTGTTTGTAAGAGTACAAAAAAAATCTCTAGAATGCAGTGCCGGCCAAAAATGACAGTCGTGTTCAATGTGTGCACATCTATGTATACTCCATTCACAGTTACTTCGAACTTTTTTGAAAAACTGCTGAACTTCTGCTTCCAGGATATTCCTCCGCTTCGTGAAAACAAAGTTCAAGTAACTCTAGAAAATTACACCAAAGGGACAGCGCACCGCATTCGTGCGCCCTCAGTGTGATAATATTTTGCATAAGAACTATTTCTTACTAGGCATTGCCAACTCACCTATTTTCTCACTGCTTTTATTCATCATAATTCTAAACAATATGTTATAAATTATAGACGAAATGTAAGTAAACGTTTAGTTTAACCAAAAATATATTTTTATTTGTGTTAACAGACGTAAAAAAAACGTTTACGATACACGACGTATGTAGGAAAATAACTGAACACTTCTAATATGGAGTGATTTTTCAAAGTATTTATTCAAAAATTGTGAAGAAACTGCGAATAGATAATAATATAGTAACAAAAAGGGTTAACGAAATCTCGTGACTGATAATGAACTTAGAAGAATCACTGCGCAGAAATCGCATCATTTTTAACTGTTCACATTTCATCTGACTTTAAACGGTACGTCGTAGTGAATTGTGCACTGTGGACAAGAATTTTAGGAACACCAGCACAGTTTCTACAGGCCATTCTTGAGACAAATGTAAGAGGGAAAAAAAAAAAAAAAAAAAAAAAACCCACACAGTCGACGCTTCTACTACGGCAAGCGAATTTTCTTTCAGAAAGGCTTTTGGACAAAAGCCAGCAAATTCTGTTTGTTGACTCCACTAGAAATCGCGAGTTCCGTAATAAAAACCATCCGGAATTCCTGTCGAAAAACACGGGATTCCCAGATTGTTTTCTCTATAAATTATCTGATTATTTAAACATCCGGCATACTCACGGTTTTAATTTTTTTTTTTTCTCCAAACAATTCGCAAGTTCGGTGACGAATTCTATTGTTAAACGATACTTCGTGACGTGTGTAAGGTAACGTTTCCACAGGAGTTGCGGGTAATTTCGAGTGTTATGGACCGCCTGGAGAATTGCTATAGCTGCTGATTCGAGCATGGACTCCAGTATCAGATGTGCCGCTGCAGAGTGTGTAGTCAAAAATGCGACCGTTCTCTGCCCTTTGTAAAAGCGACATCGCGAACAGAATCAGGTTACTGTAGTTAACGGTTCGCATTTGCACGTGACACCTCACTCTTTCGTGCACTACGCTTTAGTGGCACCAGCACGACTCGCACACAATGCGTATGACTTTGTTCGAGCTGTCTACTTGTAATGTGTTGTAACTACACAGTGTTCAACTGATACTGCAGCACATTATGTGCAACGTAACTATGCTATTCACGGTAAAGTGAGCACTTTAGAAAGCCCTCCCATGTGAAATAATTGTCAATAAATATATATTTTAATTATAGCCTTAGACGTTAACTTCCGAGTGCTGTGAAATATATACACTGCATTTATTACTTACATGGCAACATTTATTCTAAAAAGGTGGTTGGAAGATAAAAATGTCTGAAAGGAAAAAGTAACTGGCTTCAAAAGTGGTCTCTTTATCGTGAATAGCCTATATCCTGCGTAATTATTCATCCAATAACGATGTTTCTTTTGCCAGGCTTCACAAATAACAAGTTATAGTATTAGATAACGTGTGTCAGAGAAATGTCAAGAGATATATGAAAAAAAAAAGAACGATTTTTTCACCATTAAGGCCCCAGATTTGTACTAACAGGCTAATCGCGAAAAATGTGTGCTTAAATTTAAAAGCGGCAAGAGTATACACCTATTAAACTTGAGACAAGTGTCTCCGTGCCCGCCTTTGACTGTCCGTTCAACATACCGCTTGACTACGAGGCAACGGAAACCTACTGTGTTCTACGACCCGACAGAAAATACGTTCTTAAACATGAAAGACAGTTTAATTCAAACTACATTCCTAAACGCAGATGTAACACCAACCTGTGGTTTGGACGATCTGCTGTATTTAACCTTGTTACGACAAGGGATTTTACAACTGACAACACTTCACTCCGCGACACAACATGACCTCCGGCTGCAACCAGCTCCAAGGGTATAGTGGCGAGCTCGTGGATGGTGGAGCTTTGAGCGGCAGCCATGCGAAACAGTGGCGCCACTGGTGATGTCGCCGGAAGGGAGGCCACGTGGACGGAAGTCGGCACCAACCAAGAAGTTTTTTGACGTTCCAAGACTATTATCGAATGTTCTCTTGGGCCCTGATTGGCCGGATTTAAAATATGGTGTTGTGGAATAGGGGCAACGGCCCGATCCTAGAGTATAAAACACTGGGAACTGGTCGCTAGCTTCAGAGACCGACTTTCCTCCTGGACTTAGCCACCAGTTAAGTATTTCACCTTAAATGTAACTTTGACCATTCACGTCTGAAAACAGGCAAGATGGCGCCTATGTCCGTCCTTAAATACAGGACGTTTTTAAATTTATTTATATTTACAATTTCTTGCTAATTGGCTGTTAGACATTTTTTACAAGCTTTTAATACTGGAAGTAACAGCCATTTTGTGATCAAACACGATTTATGGAAATTCAAAAAATTGTTTTAGTAACTCAGCCATTTGTGGAATAAAACTAACAAATTTTAGATGACTGTTTTAATGCTGAAATGCAGCAATGTTTTCAAAAGATGTAGTCCACTTTGCTAGTAAATTAATAGGAAGATCAGGAAAATAATTGAGTCTGAATACATTTTCAAGAAAGACCTATAAATAGTGGAACATTCGTTTAGAAAATTCACTTTTGAGGGAGATCTAGCATTGTGATAATAATCGAAATGTCTCAATCTTTGTAGTTGAAAACTTTTTGTGAGAATTTTGGAGTGATAGAAACTTTCATGAGAAAGTTGGTTTTCTTAGTAAATGTTTTTAGCCTGAAAGTGTAATCACATAAACAATATATATATTTTATAATGTATGTACTTATCCCATTAACTTTGAAATGTTTATAACAGTTAAAATATATACTTTTCTTCAATATCGTAATTTATAAAATATTAAATACGGTATGCAAGGTCACTTTGTTTGCCCAAAATAATACGAATATGCATTAATATGCCAATACACCGAATTGTTGTACTTTCTCCTGAATATCATTCAAATGAATCATTTCGTATTTTATACTAAATAAATTATGAAATGTCATGACAGAATTCATGTGTGTTTTTTGCCAGAAATCCTTCAACTACGTGGCTCTGTCTTATACATTTGTTTTTGAAATATTTTGTTAACTTGCATTGCTGCCACGCCCCTTGAGAAGGGCGACCTATAACTGCTTGAAGATTGTAATTAAGCTTCCTCGGCAGCTAAGTAGTCGCGTTCGAAGCTTACACGTGTAGTTACAAATAAACTTTCTTTTGTGTATGCATAGAGAGGCTCAATGATAAAACTGAACGACGTATTTAATCTCTGATTCTCAGGGCACATACATTTTTAATGACGTCTGTTACCAATGTCTTAATATTGATTATTACGTTCACGCTCAATTTCCTTTGTTTCACTTTAAGAACCGTGTTTCAATTTTTTACTGACAAAGATATGGTAACATTATGATTCTGACAGGTAATTAGACGGGAGTTTCTGACCCTTAATCAGTTTCACTTTCCTGTAAAATCTGACAGTGTATTACACAAGTTGACGAGTCATGTTCTACAACGGAAACAGATCGGGTTAACTATTTTCCAATAAGTTTGACAGCTTTCCAGGAGTAATTTTCCAATAACGCTGTATAATCTGGCGCTAGAAGGCTAACTCAGGTACCTAACACAAGTGGACCTATATTTTGCAATTATGAAGGACGAAAATTATTTAGCCTACTAGCAAACAACAACGCCAGTCCTGTGTAAAAAAATGATACCAGGAATCGTTTTTTTTTCTTTGTAAATTACTTTATAAGAGTCTGTCACAACGAAGGTCTGGTTTCGATCCCCAGTGGTTTTTCGTATGTGCGAAACGTGGCGGACGTTGCCAAATATCAATGATGTTTCCTCGGAGTGCTCCCGTTTCTGTTACAACATTCCACCGCTACGTCATTCTGAGGGTTTCACTCCATGTCACTTACGGGTCCCAAAAAAGCGTAATTTAGGTGAGTGCTGTTCTTATTCATACGCTAAGTTAACGCCCTTTTTCCCCCCTCCAGAAAATTCGCTAACGTAGTATGTGTCGTACAATGAAATGGCAGTCACACGGTCAAATCATGAAATTGGCATAGTTACAGCACGTGTATCCCAAACTGTCGTAATTCACTTCAAGGCAATGCTAACTAATCACATAACCAATTTAACATCGGTGAAGAAATGCGTTAGCTTGTTTTGACTGGGCTTGTTATTCCGAAAATCTGTACAACGTAAGTTACACCACACAGTTTTTTTTTTGTAGCAATGAATCATGCTATGGAGAGCTTGTTCGTGAATTTATGTTCGCATTGTTTGTTTGAAAGCCGGCATGCGAAATTTATAGGTATGACCAGTCCCGGCTTAAGAAACTCGTTCCAATCAAACCCGTTAAGGCCATAATATTTTTTTTTGGAAAAGTGACCAATATTCCAATCAGATAATTTATGAGTCTACTGGTACGCGAATATATGAAATATTTCCATCCAGCTCTAAACTTTTGACATTCAAGTAACTTTAAAAATGTCAAGAGTTGCAAAAAATAAACGTAAAATTCGTTATTTTGTTGTAATTGTTCTCTCCAGTGCAAAATATTATAGCAAAAATCATTATTTTGGAGAAAATAAATAAATTGCAGCACTAAAACTATTGTTTTGTTAATTTCCAAAAATTTTTGTTTGTGAAGATTACGTACTCTATGCTCTGAGTGATTCCGCCAGTTTTTAATTCACGACAAGTTTTCTCAGGCGCAGTACAAGTAGAAACAACACGAGGTTTCTGGTCCATCGACAATTATTAAGCAAAAATTACAATAAATGTATTGGATTGGAAAGGGCTA
Organism: Dryococelus australis; assembly: GCA_029891345.1. NCBI lineage: Eukaryota > Metazoa > Arthropoda > Insecta > Phasmatodea > Phasmatidae > Dryococelus > Dryococelus australis. Next base: position 53,100,725 of record CM057002.1, read on the forward strand.
ATTAACGTGCGCCGCTGTTATTCGTGAAGGCTTGTCACGGGAAGGCTTACAAACAAACTTATAACGTAAATTAAACTAACACGCATGCCTTACCTAGGATTCGAACCCAGAACCTCCCGCAATCCCAGACCGGCGGCACACGGACCGACTACGCCACGGGAGGTCAGCTACAACAAATGTAAATTAATGGAAACGTCCATTAAAAAAATTTTTTTAATATACCGAATGCAAAAATTTACACATACAATCCAAACTGATGGAAAATTATAAGATGTAAAAAATATGTACATAATTTTAAACGATCCAATTAAATGTAAACAGTTGATATTTAATAGAGAATATCATAATTTTTTACATAATAAATAACCGCACAATGCTTAGAAAGTTAGACTAATTTGCATATCACTTTATAAATTATGGAATTTAGATAGCTGCAGTTCTGGTGAACTAAAAAGGCATTAACAATGGAAATTCTGTAGAAACATGGGAACAAAGAAGATTGGGGGGGGGGAGGGGCAGAATTCAAACTACTAGAAAAAATGGAATTATACTTGCAGATTTGGAAAAAATATAGTCGGTGTTGCAGAGAGGCATAAAGAATTACTTTTTATAGATAATAAATTTACAAATAATTTTCAAATATATAATTCAATTATCTTTTTTATAACATTACCTTGAGGATTATTATAAATTCCATAGATGTTTATTATTACTGCATTATTGTAATATTTTTCATAGGTTTATGATAAACACTGTTAACGGTCCAAAAACATTTTAACCTCGTATGATGAATAGCATATTAACCCATAACGGATGAAGACAGTCGTGTCATCGGAAGCTCACTGACATACTGTATATTAACGTACCATTTCAGCAAATGCGGAACTCGCCTGCTTCCGGTATATATATCACTAAAATTTTTACGGCTAACACGAACCTCGGCAAAAATCTCTTCAAGAAAAAATAAGTTCAAAAGATTCCAACTACGTCTTATGTTCTAACATGGTTTCTGAGGGAGATACGCGCTTTACAAGTGTGTAACTGAAACATTGGTTTAGAGAAGAATCACTGAAAGATTTTAAATTCAAACAATGAATGTCTAGATAGTTTATAATTGAACAAGTATCTTAAACATGTGCAAAACATGTTCATATTATGAAATCATACAATGGAGAAAATAGTAGTTCCAACCATATTTTCCACTAGAGTCCTTGATGCGGAAGCATAAATGATCCCCCCCCCCCCACTGATTATTCAAAAGAGTGCAAATTTAACGGGAAACGCTGCCTTGCGTTCCCTCAACTACACAGTTTTCGATCAATTCAGCCATACATTTAATAAAGAAGCTCTTGATTGCCTGCATGTAGTCTACACCAAATACGCTTGAGGTGCATAAGTGAAACACGCCCGACGTGCAATGCGAGTTACTCGTTTGCAGGCATTCAGCAAATTATTTAACAAATAAATCCCAGTTCGATCCTTGGCGCTTCCAAGCAAGGACCTTAGCACGTGGGAAACAGGAACTGTGAGGACGTCGCTGATGGCCGGTGGATTTTTTCGGGGTACTCCCGTCTTCCCACACACACATTCCGTCACTGATTCGTTTAAGGTTCTCATTCCGTCTCACATTTAAGCAAAACGTGCACTTCACTTCGGTGGCTGTTACGCCCACCCATGGGGCACTACCCTAACTGAATTAATAAAAGATCTTTGGTTGATAGTCAATTCCAACCACACAAATCAGCGCTAAAATGTCTTCACGGAGAATAAGAGGAAAATCATTTATTGTTTCAGAGAGAAATCTTAACTGACCAAATAAATGAATGTAATGGCAAAACGGCCAACTCACATTCTCCTATTGCTCGGTATAGGTTGAACAAGGTGTACGAAAAGGCAGTGAATATTAACTGATTCAACATGGAGATACAATTGCAATTCACTAATTAGTTTTGCTATATATAACACATTTATCACTGATTGAGTCTGTAGACATTATCTGTATCCATCTGTTAAGATTAAAATTCTGATCTTGACAGCTGATTATGTTAGGCGTCACATTTTGACTTATTAAACGAAGAGCTGTTACCTATATCATATTTCTACAAATTTGATAAGTTTACTTCAATTCTGCCCGATTATTCGTATAGTGAGGCATACTACATTTGTACTCACGTATTTAGTACCTATGAGCTATATCGAGTAAGCAATAATTTATCGTATAGTGAGGCATACTACATTTGTACTCACGTATTTAGTATCTATGAGCTATATCGAGTAAGCAATAATTTATCGAATATGTGCCTAGTTAATAAATCACAAATAACCGGATGAATATTTATTAAATATGTTCAAATATGTTCCTTAATCATATAAAATTAAACAAATGACATAGATACGAAAACAAAATTTGCTTAGCATTTCTGAGATTGTATCCATACACCACTTCACTACGCTACGACACGTAGATATCACTTGCAAGTTAAATGAAAGACTGAATACTCATAGTGTCTGATAAAATGTAAACATTATGGCCCATAAAAAGTGGAAAAACCTAATTTTACAAATATATTTTAATGTTTTTATTTGGTTACATGTACTTAGTTTTTTTATGTTTACAATGACTTCTACCTTTAAACGTACGAGCCATCAATAAAAAAGTAAATTATTGAATAACCATCGACTGAATTAAATGAGTTCAATAGGCCGTTTGTTCACACACACACACGCGCGCATATATATATTCTCACTGATTCCGGGCAGAAAAAGCCTGGAATTAACTATCTATTAAGTTCCGAATGTGAAATAACCACTTGCGCTCTTACAAAATACTAGGAGATAACAAGTGTCAGGTGTCTATCCTAATATCAAAATCAACTTCCAGAAATGAGCTACCCAGTAGTTTCCCACTGGAATGATTAGGCGAAAAATATCGCTTGAAAGTGGAATTGTTGGGTTCCCACAGGAATCGAATCCTGTTACCAAGAGGACAACGCGGGCGTGCTATCGCTGAAAAGAGGCATCCAATGAATTGCTTGTGGCTTTTAGATGTAAGTCCTACACTCTATGGCAAAATCCATTTTTCAACCAGCATTCGGTATATTTTTATCTGCGCAAAAATTTTTTGTCTTTCCGTTGTTAACTACATCAGAAAGCAAATATTTATCATCATGTCTGGATTCGTGAAATAGCCCCCGAAAAATTGAATGTCTGCTTTGCGTCACATAATCGTTCGGCCCTCTTCTCCCAAGCGTCAGATTGATCGCAAAGCCCGTATGCGAGGTTAAAACAATCATATCTAGAGTTCAGTCATTTATGGGCTGTTCACAGTAAAATGAGCACTTTTGAAAGCCCTTCTTAAGATCTACTTGTATGCACGTCGCGTATTCTTGCGTCCTAAGTAATATTAACATTGCAATGGGTCTCATAACTTTAGCCATGCGTCGGTCAGCTAAAACTGTGAAATTTTATTTGGAAAGTAAATATACAAATCTGCTTGTTTCTGCACTTCGATGCATTATAAAAAACAGAAAGCGAAATAACTAATTTAAGTTATTACAAATGATTACCTCACACTTTTTATTCGACGTTAAGATATGGTACTATTTTCCGCCCATAGTTGCCAACTTTACTGGGAAAATGTCGCTCAGTGCTCCCATTAAAATATATGCATTCAGGGGCAGTGACTTTTCTCTAAGATTCCTTTCCAAAGTGCTCATTTTATCATGAACAGCCTTTAAAAGGTGTGTGGTAGTTGTGCCACAGAATAGTTAAGTATATAGAGGCTCAACGGCGCGGCGGTTCCTTAGATATCAGCTGATTAGCCGCGCGAGGCTCTCGACACAGACTTCGTGTCTGATGGGCTACTGCATGGTGCGAAAGAACCCCCTAATTGGCTGGGCTGTCATCTGGCAAGTAAGTTATGGTGAAATCCGACTGAGAAACTAATGCGCAGAAGTCTAAAATGCGTTGCGCAGAAGTCTAAAATGCGTCGGGCGAGTCGGTAGAGTCCATTGTCGCTGCACGAAGGGGTGCGGGTTGTTCAGTTCAGTAGTGAAACGGCCTACAGCGGCTGGGCGAGAGCTGTCCGCACGTGCATATTACCTGTCGAAAGAACGCAGCGCGGTATTTAAGATCGTGGCAATGGCCGTTCACGATAAAGTGAGCACTTTAGAAATGAACATTAGACAAAAGTCACTGCCCTTGCATGCACATATTTTAACAGGCGCACTAAGTGGTATTCGCCCAGTAAAGTTGGTAACGATGAATGGAAAGTAGTTACATATAATAAAGTCGGATAAAAAGGGTTAGGTAACCATTTGTGATAACTTAAAAAATTTTCTCTCGTTTTCTGTATTTTTTAAAGCATCGAGGTGTAAAAATGAGTATATTAGTAAAGATTTTTACTTTCTTGATAATTTCACCGTTTCATTTGACCGACGCATGATTAAAGTGGTGAGGCCCATAGCAATGTTAATTTTACATAAGGCGGAGAAATACACAACGTTCATACAAGTAGACCTTAAGCAGGGTTTTCAAAAGTGCTCATTTTACCCTAAACAGCCTATAGTAGACTGAGAGCAATGTTATAAGTTTGGCGTGTACAGCGCCAGCAGTGCCACGTGGTTTCCCTCCCTCCAGCGGCGAGCGTTTGGAGAGCCCTCCCCTACACTGGTTCCCCTACGTTCACTCCCTCGAAGTCGCGCGAAAATTTTTTTCTCATATGAAATTTGCAATACCAGAAGCTGATTGGCGAACGACGTTACGACATGTTGCTAACGATTGGCGCCATTTTTAGTGGAACACGCGGCTGGAATTCGCTGAATAAGCGGTTGTTTTACCTCTGTATTCTTAAGTATAGTCTATTTGAGGACCCGTCGTTTTGCCTAAAATAGTTTTGCCTAAAATTAGGCAAAACTATTTTAGGCAAAACGGCTTTAGGCGAAATTACTTTTATGCAAAACTATTTCAGGCAAAATGGCTTGGCGAAACGACTTTGGGCCGAATGATTTTTAGGCACAACGACTTTAAGGAAAACGACTTTTAGGCAAAATTAAGGTGGAAAAAAACTTTAGGCAAAACGACACGCTCCCGTATATTTGCGATTTATTTACACTTTTTGAATCAAAACTTTGAAAAATTACCCCATGTATAACGTGTTTAGTTATTTCCTAAATATGCCATATTTCACAAGCGTTTTATACTTGTGTTCATGAAAGTTACGGTTTTTTTTTTTTTGTTAGAATGAAATGTTATCTATATTTTATCTATACATTGTAATGCTTCGTGTATAGATAATACGAATACAAATAGCGAGAAAACATGCGTGGGAGTAACGCCTAGCAGTTCTCATGCAAAATAGTATTACAACTGAGTGAGCTAGACTGCGGTGCGTCGTTCTTTGGTGTCATTTTACAGACTTCGTTAAACTTAGTTTGCACGAGGCGAAGGAACATCCTGGAAGCAGAACTTCAGCAGGACTTTACCGAAAAGTGTGAAGTAACCGTGAATGGATTATACTCTGCAGCTGCTCAAATAGGTCAAAGTTAATTTTAGACGAGCTCTACTCGAAGCTGATAAAAAATCTTGCACCGTAAAAAGGGCCCAATCACGTACAGCCCAGGAGCCACGGTGGCTGAGCGGTTAGCCTGCTCGCCAAGGCGATCCGGGTTCAATCCCCAGCCGGGTCACTCCGGATTTTCGCAAGTGGGAATCGTGCCGTACGATACCGTTGGTCGGCGGGTTTTCTAGGGTATCTCCCGCTTCCCCAGCCCTTTCATTCCTGCGCTGCTGCATACTCACCTCGCTTCGCCCTCATCGGCTCTCAAGACCTCGCTGTCAAGAGCCATCCAAATTTCTTCACTCACTCACGTACAGCCCAGTGAAGAGACAAAAAGTACTCTTCAGAAAGCGGAATAAAAAAAAAACAAAAAAAAAAAAAAACAAATGACAGAGGCCAGAATGTTCACAGGACTGTGAAGTCTGGTCTACAGCTAACTGATTTCGTTTTTTTTTTTCCAGTATCGAATCACTGGGTCTATTCTCGAATATTACGAAAACAAGAACGCTGTAGTCAAAATATTTGCATAACACGATGCGTGGAAATTTTTGAGGAGATTATCCCCATGTTCCTGAATGGAGGCCGGTTCGACGTGGATAGAGTCGGCTAAACTAACCTAGGGCACACCTGTTCCCGACTAGTCTGAGGAGTGCAGTAGGGTAAACGATAGGGGAACTGGAACATCAGCCGAATGAAGGAATAAAATACAGAGTACAAAACGGGAGAACTATAAGAAACCCCCGTCCCCCTTCCCACCCATCAAAGTAGTGAGCGAACTATCAACGTCAGAGTCCAATGATTTCCATCGGAAGTGAAACGTTATTTACAGCAAATATGTTTTATTTTTTAATTCACTTTCTTTGGGAAATTCGCTTATTCGTTTTATCAAATTGCCATACATATTGTTACAAGTGGCCGACTTGAGCGTGCGAGCCACGGATGACTTATTGATGCGCACGCTATCAGTTGCAACCATAGAAGCAGCGAATTTTTACAAAGGAATGTTTACGAAGCGTGCCTGTTAGGCCTATCAGGACGCGCGCCGCTCCCGACCTTGTGCATCGGGAGTCTTCGAGACATCTGAAGAATGCTCTGGAATACTGACCTCGTTTATCTCAGCTAGACTCGGGGTGCGGCGAACCTTCCAGGTCAAAGCCAGCGGCTACACAAGGCGCGGCGGTTCTCGGAGCCGGAAGTTTTGGATGGATGCAATAGATGACTGGCGAGAAGAGAATCGCGCGGCGAGAGAAGTGACGAGCAGGAGGAAAATCTGCGACTACGAACATCAGAGCAGTGAAGAGTACGGCAGCAGGCTGGACTATTGGACTTGATGCAAGAGTGAAAGCCATTACAAATGATGGTAAAAGATAAACTGAGCTTGTATTAATTGACAATAACCAAACAGACACATACAAACTGACGTTAATCAGAGTTGAAATAAACATAAAATATTGCGCTCACTGTGAAATAAAAAAGTAATAGTAGAGATTTAATTTAATGCTGTAAATAATAGCCGAGTGAATAAATTAAAAATTAGTTATTCTATTTTTACTAAAAACTCCATCCCTCACGAATTCAGATCATCTCCCCCCCCCCCCAACATTCACGTAACAGTATATTTTAAGCATTATATGTTTTTTTTTTTTCATTATAAAATTACTAGTACGCAAAAAGCATGGGGTTTAAAACACACATTCATACTAAAATTCATTCATGGTTACTTTACACCTTTCTAAAGCCCTGCTCGAGTTATACTTCCAGGATATTCCTCCGCCTTATGCAACCAAAGCTTAACTAATTCTAGAAAATTACACGAAAGGACAACGCACCGAATTCGTGCGCACTCAATTGTAATAATTATTTGTATGAGAACTATTTCTTACTAGGCGCTACCAACACACACGTTTTCTCACTGTTTGTATTTGTACTTATTATAATTGAAATATTAAAATTTATAGATAAAATTAATCCATGTAGCAAACCACATATGGCTCACTGATGGTTCACAGTCGGATGCCAAGCCGGCAAACAGTTGGCCAACAGCTGGCATGCACCCGACAGCATTGATGGTCGTGAAGTGGCCCCACTAACTAGCCATACTCTGCCCATAGTTGGCCCAGGTGTGGTGAACACAAATGGTCCAAGCATGGCCCATACGATTACAACAGCAATGGCCCATCGATGTACCGTTTCACAGCCATCAAATGGCCTATAGATGGCTGCCCATACTTTTACCAGCAATAAGTATAGGCTATGTGCGGCCATTGCTGGAATACAGTTAGTAAGTCATGTATGTGTCATTAATAGGTCACCTACTCTCAGCCATCAGTTTCGTTTCAATCAACATTCGACGAGTGGGACATAAATGTCATGCCAAGTGTTCTCTTACCAGAAGTCAGCCATAACAAGGTCATTAGTGTAAACACATAAGTATTCAGTGCCAGCAGTAAAACCACAGTCGGCTGACTGTGGCTTGCTACATGGGAAGGTAAAACTAAAATTTAACGAAAATAATATACATTTATGTTAACAGAGGTATAAAACGCTTATAATACATTACATATTTGGGAAATAACTACATATGTCATACATGGGGTGATTTTTCAAAGGTTTCATTGAAAGAAGTGCGAAGAAACCGCGAATAGACTATATTATGCCATACACATAACAGAGCCACGATGTCAAGTTCCACGTTTCAGGACGTATGAGGTCGAGGTACATGCTAGTTAACCCATTCAGACCCAGTGTACACAATTGTGTGCATTACAAAAGAGTAGGTAATTTTTTGTATGTACTACACACTGCGGAGCTAAATGGCCATTAATATTACCTGTGGGTAAATGATTGGCAAGCCATCTGACTGGTTCATGTTACGACTGGTTAGTAGTTGAACACAGAGACTGCAGCTCATTGGCTATGACAATGAAACAAGTGTTGTATCGGCTTACGTACAGCACGTATCATAAGATTTATTGTTTGCAACACTTAGAACCGTGAAAGCGATATCGCATTCGACATCTAGCAAGGGGCGCAGTGGCAAACCTTCTGACTCGCATTCGGAAGTATCTCGGTTCGAATTCCGGTCGCCTAGTTTCCCGAAACCGCTCCACGTGAATACTGGAACGGTTTCCTACCACAAGCCATGGCTGGTTCCTGCTTATATGAGCAACTTTCCCCGTCTCTAGCGATCTCGCTGTGGACGACACGTTAAGGCCATGTCTACCTACGTATCATTTCTGACGTGCGTGACAGTCTCTCCCTTGGCGTTCTGGACGTATCTGAGTCCTATACTACAGACAGAAATAGCCAGGCCACGTGAGATAATACGAAGACGGCGATGTTTCTCTGGCTGTCGTTTCAACTCCAGCCACAAGAGCACTGCAATCCTGACACGGGGTAATTCCTGTCCTAGGCAATGAAGCTCTTCATGCGTCTCAGATATGGGAACTTGAAGGCCAACCAGTTGATAAGTTACGAATATTCTTGTCTCCAGGGTATAAACTGGGAAACACCACTCACGAGTTATCACGTTACATACGTAAGGCGGATGCACCCTACTTTACATATGCACAGGAGTGGTTTTTCCCATTTTGTTTATACAGTTCTTCTTTAAATACCGCGACACTACTACTACTACTACTACTACACACACATATATATTCTATAAACATAGATGACGCTATATATATGTATATATATATAGCGTCATCTATGTGTATAGAATTAGAGCCATTAGCTGACTCGCAACAAAACTTGAAACACTGTACCATGACTTACTAATGCACTTTCACGTGATTATAAAAAAGTGAGTCGTTAATATATGCTAACCAGGCGTGAGAGAAATTCCTTGGGGGAGAAATAAATAGGGAAACATACCACATACCAACGAACTTAGGGTCTACAGTGATTTTGAATAGCGGCAGACGACTCTGAAAGTGGAGAATGGAAATGTGTTATGCGACGATAAATTGGAAATTACTTGTGACTAAGCAACGAGCTGTAGCGTACAGGCAAATTGTTACAAGGCAGAAACCATAGAAAACGGAGTTATGGAGAACAAATCCGTTCATACATTAAATGAGGGCTGGCCCCCTTTGGCGAGACATGTTTGTAATAAACATGCAATAGTCAATGAAAAAAATTTGTCGACTTGAGAGCATCTGCTTAAATAAAATTTAAATTAAATTCGTGTGGGGGCGTATCCAGGGCGAGGCAACACCCTCCGAGTGACGGGCTTTCCAGCCGGGACCCGTAGGTGCACGTCATCTCTGAACGTGAGATGAAATGAGACCCTAGAACGGAGCGGGGCTGGAATGTAAGGGCGAGGGAAACGGGAGTACCCCGAGAAAATCCGCCGGCAAGCGTCATCGTCCAGCACGATTCCCACATGCATCTGCTAATTCTGACCGATAGAGGCTTTAGAAATGAACCTTAGAAAAGAGTCACTGCCCCTGCATGCATATATTTTAATGGACCCACTGAGTGACATTCTCTCAGTTAAGTTGGTAACGATGGATGAAAGTAGTTCCATATCTTAACGTCGAATTAAAAGTTTTAGGTAACCATTTGTAATAACTTAAAATTATTTATTTCGCTTTCTGTTTTTTTAATGCATCGAAGTGTAAAAATGAGCAAATTTGTAAAGTATTTATTTACTTTCTTAATAAGTTCACAGTTTCACTTGAACGATGCATCGATAAAGTGATGAGGCCCATGGCAATGTTATTTTTAAATAAGGTGGAAGAATACACAACGTGTATACACGTAGATCTTAAGCAGGGCTTTCAAAAGTGTTCATATAACCGCGAACAGCCTATACCTCAGAAAACACATGTCTAGTTGAAAAGCACTTTACTGGTTGCCTGGGAAGTTGGCAGCCCGTATCACTGTTCTGTGTAACGTGTTGACAGGCAACCTGGCTCATGTTCTAGTCCTACTGCAACATTTTTTCATACCAGGCTGTGAAAGGCTGAGGAGTCATTGCGGGCAAGTGCCCCATTGCATTGGTTCCTGTTATGAGACCAAGCGAGGACTAGGTTGCCAGCCTGTTAGCATTGTGTTGGTAGTTCATACAGCAGTCAGTGCTTCACAGCATGTACGATGGCGTGGAGTTATAAGAAACTCACGGACATCCATCTCATGTATGGTGAAATGTGTAAATCATCAGCTGCGCGGGCACTTTTTTTTCTAAACTACCTTATTCTAAGTGTTATGTGAATTTAAGGCCCGAATGTAGGGCGGGATTTTATTGCGCCTCAGGGCTAACCCCTTACGCCTACTAGGAAGGAAAATCATGCAAGGAGACATGCATCGCGGTAAAGAGGGATTTGGCAGCCATGGCCTGCACTTCAGGGTCATGACTACCTCCCTAAGTGTACTTAGAGCTAGTCTTAACTATGGAGAGCAAGGGAAAAACCGTCAAGAGAGACGTAAAAACCCTTGCGACAGAGCAGTAAGAATTTTAAAAATTATTGCATGCATTAAATTAAATTAGATAGAATGTTACAGACCCGCAGCTACTTGCCCGCAGTATTTCCTCAGCCTTTCACAGTCTGGTATAAAAACCAGTTGCAGTAAGACTAGAACGTGAGCCCGGTTGTTAGTGGATACGTCGTGCAGGACAGTGGGATACGTAGGTAGTGGGAAGGTAGGTAGCGTATTCCACTGTCGTACACGACAGTGGGATACGTCGTGCACGACAGTGGAATACGCTACCTACCTTCCAGGCAACCACTAATCAGCTTTTCAACTAAGCATGTGATTTCTAAGGTATAGGCTATTTACGGTAAAGTGAGCGCTTTTGAAAGCACTCTCATTTGGAATAATAGTCAATAAATATATTTTATTTTAGTTTTAGACATTAACTTCCAAGTGCGGTGGAATATACACACTGTGTTTGTTACTTACATGGCAATATTTATTTAAGAAGTTGGTTTAAAGGATAAAATGTGACTGAAAAGAGAATAAAAGTAACTTAGGGCCTCAAAAGTGCTCACTTTACCTTGAGCGACCTATACAGGTTGGTACTAGCCGATATTGCAAAGACGACGTTTTTAATTGATTTTTGCATTCTAATTAGTAAGTGTCATGTCAAATTGCTTCAAATGGAGGGGTACAAAGTTTTAAGCAATAGGAGGATTCCAACCCCCATTTAATGTGCGATAGGATGTGCTCTCCATAACTCAGTTTTCTGTGGTACCTACCTTGTTACCATTTGCACGTAAGCTACATTTCTTTCGTAATCGTAAGTTTTAGTGCATTCACGGTTACTTCCAACTTTCCTGAACATCTGCTAGAGTCCTACTTCCAGGATATTACTTCGCCTCGTGCAAACAAAGCTTAACCGAGTTTAGAAAATAACACCAAAGGGAGAACGCACCGTATACGTGCACATTCACTGTAATAATATTTTGCATGAGAACTATTTCTTATTAGGCATTACCAAAACACCTATTTTCTCCATGTTTTTATTCAAAATAAATGATCTTTCAAATATTATAATTTATAGATTATAGACTATATATATATCAAGATCCATTTAACCGAAAACAAGACACTTTTATGTTAAGAGAAGTATAAAACGGTTGTGATACATGACATATTCAGGAAAGAAGGAAATACGTCATAAATGGCGTGATTTATTAAAGGTTTGATTTGATATAAAAGTGAAGAAGCCGCGAATATGTTATATTTACATTTTGTTCATTGCATAACACATATGCACTCTACTTTCGAGGGCGTTTGTTACCCTCCGAAATTTCTATAGACCCGAAGTGAAATAGGAACTTTATATTTACATCACGCTGTTTAATGAAACATACAAAATTATTTAATTCTATCCATGTTTATAATTCACACAGAGTGTACAGTACTTTCTTTTTTTTAAATTCAACGTTGGCTTAACACATTCCACAGCAACGTGTTGTAAAATTTACCCTTATTTACTCACGTTTCAAAAATGACCTTTGCTACTATATTTCAAAAATGTTTTTAAAATACGGAATTCTTAACAATGTTTATAATACTGTTTCTTTTAATGCAACAGACTACGGACCGAACGAATAAATAATAAATGATCATCCAGCTACTTCTGCCCATTCCTGTATCCTTGCCCTAGCTCAGTAGACAATAATTTCATTACTTGTGATAAATAGTTATTCCCTCCTGCTGTTCTCTGGACTTCCTTTAGCGAGAGATTACCTTCGTTGTGTGTAATGCAATTAAACGCACTCGTCACACGAAGATATAAATATTCGCTTCTGTAGACGCGAGTGTAGATCAATCATTTATTTAAGGTTGTTTGCTGTTTCTGTAGTAAGTAGTCATACAGTTTTACTTTTGCGTACCTAGAACTGACACAGACTTTTTTTTCAGGAAGTATCAGCGAAACCTGTCGCCCAATTCGGTTACACAACCAGTATGATTGTAGTCTACATAATCTGTTGATTAACGTTAATCCCCAACCTTTCAAGATTAGTACAGTCACGTAAACTATTAATAATTTGTATATATATATATATACACACACATATTATGCATACATACGACTCAAAATAGTCTGGACCACCTGTAATTCGTTGCAAACAAAGAAAGTTCTCTGGTGGGACAGTCGGCGCATTTCAAAACGGCATTTGTCAAATCAGGTGACACGTGTTCTATAAAGACAAAGTGAATTTCATCCCATACTTTAACTTGGGCTATGATCAACATATTTACTCAGAAATCCCGGTGGTGAGAATCTTTTTCTGAGTTATATATATATATATATATATATATATATATATATATATATATATATATATATATATATATATATATATATATATATATATATATATATATATATATATCAGGAGACGGCCCCCCGGAATCCACGGGCTAAGCCACCGTCGGTGGAGCAGGTAACCGTACGTATTAGTATTTATGGTACAATGTCGTCTGAGAACTACGGCACGTGCTCGCTCGCACATCCCGTCCTGCAATTATAATGGGAATATTAAGACAACGATTTGAGGGCACGCGACAATTTGCTATACGAACTTGTGCACGATAATTACGGTGCATCCGAACCCAACTTTTATGGTATACACGACCCTTAAGCATGGGGCATAATCCCCCCCTCCCCCCGGAAGGGTGGTCCGCAACCATAACTCGCCCCCTCCCACGTGGGCCACTATCGATTCCCCTAGGCATCCCCCCCCCCCCCCAATTCTAGGGTTTGGGCGTAAAGTGTTACATGCAACTTTCGTTCTTGATTAATAGTATAGAGATACATACACAAACTGTCGGACAATAAAAATAGTGCACACAAAAGGATGCATCACGGGCCCATAATTGTTGGACGGTGCTTTCGAAATCCCGGGTACTATGGCGCGGCGACTGCTGGCGTATCAACTAGTCCCAAACATGCTCGATTGGGACACTTCAAGGGAGCAGGCAGTTCTTGGTAGTGATTGTGCATTACAGAGGTAGTCCTGGGCTAGCTATGCCATGTGCGGTCGGGCGAAATATTGCTGGAACATCGCGTCTGGAATCCCTGAGAGAAATGGAGCAGATGCGGGGGTACAGGATATCATCAACATGCCGCTGGGGGCCTTCGAAATTCCACGCGACACATAGAGAGTAGATCGGCTGTCTTGGACAATGGCTCCCCAGATCTTGTATGTCTGCCGTGGAGGAAGTGTGATGTTTGCGAGCTAAGACTTGGACTGTGGCGTTCACCTGGAGCCCTCCATACCCGGGTATGGCGATCATCACTCCTCGTAACGAAGCGATACTCATCGCCAAACACCGCGCATCGCCAACCTGTGACGTTCCACATTGCTCTGGACTGGCACCGCCGCAAATGGTTCACGAGCTCGCAGAAGCCTCAACACTGGCCAGTATCGCGGACCGAGTCGCCGTCGAATCCCCCCGCGCGCCTGGCGCGCGATCCGTCGATCCTCTCGATTGGTAGTCGACCTCTCGACTGGTAGTCGACCCCCCGTCAGTCCTGAGCTGGACCTTCGTATGCGGGTGCCTTCGCGTACTGCTCCCAACAGCAACGCGCAGTACGGTCCGAACGATCCACGTTGGGAGACACAAAGGCGATACGACCGCCTTGATGTTTTCAGCCCGACTATGAGTCCTCGCTCGTAGTCCGTCAACTCTGCGCAGAGACGGCATTCTTCTTTCTGTACGTTGGCTTGGCATCGTCTGGTGTTTCTCGCGTTAATGCTGTCCCGACTACACGCCAGTGTCTACGACCACTGGCCGGTGCATTGCAACAACCACAGCTAGGTGTGCTGTCAAAATGAAAACGCTCCAACATGGGATCTTGTGCATACAAGTCTCTACTCTTGTTATTTACATCATCGTTTCGTGGCTATATGGTTTCTTCGTGGTGTGCTGTTTTCATTCTCTCAAGACCTCGCTGTTAAGAGCCGCCCAAATCTATTTTTCAGGCAATTTTCATTGTCTGGCAGTGTGTGCGCGTGCTTGTGTATATGTTGTGTATGTATGTATATACATATATATATATACACATACACAACATACACAAACATATATAAACATACAGTATGAGACTTAGTTTTTATTTCTAATACTAAAAATTTAAGTACAACCGTATGGTGAAAATAATTAAAATTAGATAAACCGTAGTAATGTTTGTTAATTTCAAACATCAGTTAGTAGACTATTACAACACGCTTGAAACTCCTTAACATTGTAATAAGTAGTACACTTGATACGGTTTTTTACTCCCCACCAAGGAACTTTCAAACTGAGAGACACAGTCTTATCTGCCTTCATCAAGCAAACCAGACGAAATTCAACAATGATAACGTGATCATTTCGTGTTACTGAACATATGAGGATAAAGAAGCTGCACTGCATTGTATCACAGCTGCAAGTATTGTCCATGGAAGTCTGTGGTGCAATAAGCACACGTAACGTAATGAAAAGTCTCAGTTAACTGGTTGCAGACGTAATGATATTACTCAAGCCGAAACGACGACTGGTGTTCGAGGAGGAGGAGAAAGCAACTCAGAGTGTGTTCGCCGTGTTGGTGTCTTTATAAAATAACAATCATGTTCAGGGAACAAAACTCGCCACCATATTATTTAATCTGGCGTTTATATGGTTTTTAAGACGCCACTCACAAAAAAAATCTGTTTGAAAGGAACTAAATGATTCTCGGATCCCCATACCCCCTCAATTAGCCCACCCTTCTGACTATAGCGACATTATTGCAAACCAAGTAACTGCGTACAAATTAATTAGGTTGCCTACTACACAGAAAAAAAAAGTATAATGTTGCCACAACAGTATTAATGTTACTACAACTGTAATTTTTTGTTATCTATGAGCCGCCAGTAACAAATGTTGCTGTTTAATGCAATATAATTTTAAGCTATTAATGTTACTGTAACATTAAATAC
The DNA here is from genome assembly GCA_029891345.1 of Dryococelus australis. Lineage (NCBI taxonomy): Eukaryota > Metazoa > Arthropoda > Insecta > Phasmatodea > Phasmatidae > Dryococelus > Dryococelus australis. Next base: position 53,116,703 of record CM057002.1, read on the forward strand.
TTTTGTGACAACATTACCTGCATAATGTATTTGCAACATTTAGGTGGTGTTTATATTACCGCAAAACAAAACTCTGTGTTGAATTAATGTTAACATTCGCGTTAAGAATTTTCTTGTATTCTTTTGCTTTTAAAAAAAAAACATTCCAATGTAAAATAAATGAAGTACTATTGTTTTGTCACAAAAAGAAATGTTACCAACGAAATAAAATCACAGATGGGAGGGGGATCGAGTCCGCGCAGTTAGTAATCAACTTTTTTTTACTTCATGGAACCCGACGTCCTACCACCTACGCTACCTTTACACGTCCGACAAAGTTTTGTATTCTAAGTAAATGAAGAAATACAAGATAACGGCTAACTGCAGTTCTCTTCCGTTACGTGGAAATACTTTATGTTCTATAAGTATATGCATAATTGGCACACGTAAACTGCCTCGCAATGCTTGAGAGCTAGTCTAAGCTACGTAGTTTTCAAACTACGCTTTAAAATTTAAATACAGTGGCTTTATTTTACGAGGTTATCGGTGTTCACTTCCATCCGCCATTTAAACAGCGTCAAGTCAGTTGTAACCTCGTGTTGGTTGAACACATCTATAATGTCGCAGTTACACAAAATATTTTACTCTTTCTGTTAATTTTAGCGCAATGCAACTTTTGGTTGCGGCAAACATTACTTAGAGGCTTTGTTAACATTAACACTTCAACAGTATATTTGCATTACAGGAATATAAGACTTTGCAAATGGTTAACATTATGTAACTTTGTCTCAACATTATTAATGTTACAACAACATAAACGATTAAAGAAATACATCAACAATAATTTTTTTGTTGCATCATCATTAGTCTTTTTTCTGTGTCGATTCCATATTGCCACATAAGTGGAGATAGATTTTGCTGCTCGAGCAGTGAAAACAAATCAATTTTTAATGTGTTTTATGACACAGTTTGTCTGTGGGCATTTATGCACCTTGTCAACTTAATTATATGAAAAACATTTTATCAGAATGAATTTCCGATTATACTTCATTTACCCGAAGGAAAAAAAAAGCAACGCAAGCTAAAAAAAAAAATCCCATCGGAGATTACCCATGCATCCCCCTCTTCCTCGCAAGAGACTAATACGAATTTTTTTTTGGCTCGATTCTGAAAGCTGTACGAAGTCCTTGTACAGCCATCGCGCGAGTATTGTTAGGGTATCAAGGGAAGATGTGTTGCCAATATTGGCCCAGACCTCGCTCGCCACCCCCCCCCCCCCCCAACCCACCTAGAATCACCGACGCGTCCACACTTTGATAAAGGCCCGGCACTAAATCTGCCGTCTCCGGTAGTACTAGGCCAGCTCTCTTATTGGCTCCCGCGGGTAGCAGGCTCGGCTCCATGAGGGGCTGATCCCAAGATAAATATAGAGCGCTCGTTACTCCGCGCAGCAGATATTGCGAGCGGGTGGGAGACGTAGAATCAAGATGCCCGTACCGGAGATGTGGATATGAAATTGCCGCGATGAACCCAGCTCCGGCGAACAACGTTGAACAAAAACGCTTGTGATGGGAATACATCTTCCACGTTCAACGCTAGCGCCGTAATTAACAAGTATACTCTGTTCACGGTTAACTGAGCACTTTTCGACTCAACTTAAAAAAAAAATGTAACTAGGGCATATATTTTAACGAGCACACTGATCAGCAATTGAACAGTAAAGTTGGTAACAATGGAGGGGAGTGGGCAGGTACAGGCTATCCACGGTAAAGTGAGCACTTTTGAAACGCCTCTCATTTCAAATAACATTCAATAACTATATTACATTTTAGCTTTGGGCGTTAACTTCCGAGTGCTGTGGAACATACGCACTTTGTTTATTACTTACATGGTAATATTTATTTTAAAAGGTGGTTAAAGAGTTAAATATCGCTTAAAGGAAAAAGTAACTAGAGCCTCGAAAGAGCTCACTTTAATGTGAAGAGCCTTTGACTGGGCTTAACGTCTCGTCGACAGCGAGGTTATGAGAGACGGTGCAAAGTCGTGCAGGGAAGAGGAATTGTGTAAGGACTCGGCCATGGCCTTTGTTAGGGACCCATCCCACCAGTCGCATGGAGCGATTTCGGGAAACCATGGAAAACCGACAACAGGACGGCCGGACCGGGAATCGATCCCGGGTCCTCCCGACTCAAGAGTCCAGTGAGTTACCACTGCTTCACTTTGCTCGGTGGAGGAGAACTAGTTTATGCTTTAATGTTGAATGAAAAAAAAAAAAAAAAAAAGGCCAGGTAGAAACTTGTCAACATTAAAATGGTTTATTTTGCTTTCGTTTTTTTTTTAACGCTTATAAGTGTAAGAATTAGCACATTTGTAAAATACATATTTTTCCAATGATTCCACAGTTTTATTTGAGCGAGCATTAGTAAAGTAATTAGGCCCAAGGCAATGTTTATTATTATGGTTGAAGAATACACTATGTGCATGCAAGTAGATACTAAACAGGGCTTTCAAAAGTGCTCAGTTTACCGTGAACAGTCTTTACTGTGTGTGCTCAGACATCCGTCATTTGTTCATATGCCTCTAGACTTACTTGCGACGTCCACGCAACCAAGTTAAAATCGGAAAAGTGAAAAGAAAAAGTGGACGTTAAATAATTTGAAACCGAAAAATAATACGAATTTTGTACGAATCATTATTCAAAATAATGTATCATTAAAAAAAAAAATGTTTCCGCCAATAGTAAAAACTTGCTCTTTAATACAGGTTCACACACCTAAACTGTTTTCTGATTTTGCTACACAGATTTTTTTGTACAAATTCGCCCTGCCAAAGTATTTTGTAGGAAGCATACAATATTTTGTAATGATCACAAATTGTTGGTTAGTGCTGACGAAAATATGTGCTTACTTTGTAGTAATTTATAACTAGTTCTGTAGTCACGACAACTATGATTATGTGTTCACCCGAAAATATTTGGAAAGGTGAATTTTCAGCACATTTCTTTGCCAGGGGCAGTTGTAGTCTATAAAATTATCCTACGGATAGTCAGCTAATGAAGCGAGTCCTTCGTTAGCAGGACTTGACTGGAGTGGATATAACCCACAAGCAGAGCATAGGGCTGTTCACTTTTAAATGGGCACTTTTGAAAAACCCCGCTAAGATATACTTGAATACACGTCGTGTATTCCTCCGCCTTATGTAAAATTATCATTCCCGCGGGCCTCATCACTTTACTAATGCGTTGGTCAAATGAAACTGAAATTATTGGGAAAATATATATTCTACAAATTTGCTCATTTTCACAATTTGCTGCAAAAAAAAAAAAAAAGCGAAAGAAACAATTTTGAGTTATCATCAATGGTCACGAACATTTTTTATTCGACGTTAAGATATTGAACTACTTTTCACCCATCGTTACCAACTTTACTGGGCGAATGTCACTTAGTGTCACCCGTTAAAATATATGCATGCAGGGGCAATTACTTTTTTCTAAGGTTCATTTTTAAAGAGAACCACAGTAGCTTCATTCCCAGTGGATAACTGGATGCTTCTGCAGAATTGTAAGAGTTATTATATATTGTTTCATTCGTTTTTTTTTTTTTTTTTTTTTTTTTTCGCGGTTACGCATATCTTAAGTAAATAAATACTCTGTGAATACAAATTCTTGCAAAAAAAAAAGAAGTTGAAAACGAATTATCTAAGCCTGTGCGGTATTTCTTTAGCTTTTATCATATTAAGTATATTAAAAAAATGTGAAAACGGTAAAATACGGTGCATTTTTAGAGCTTGCATATACGTAGTTTTATTAACGGGCCTGCCTACCAAGCCGACGGCCGCGAATTTCAAATGGGGAATCAATGTTAAACGAAATTCCTTCTCATTGCGAGAATTTTGAAGATAAGTACTTTAATCAAAAAACCCGCTGACGCGATTTTCTCAGAGAATACTGCTACATAAAATTGTTTTTGGAAAAAAAAAAAATATATATTTATCCATATTTTTTGTATGTAAATTATAATATTTACTTTTTATAAGAAACTAATTGAACAAAAAAATTGACAAAATATTTTAACGTAGCATCGTTCCTTAAGAAATTTCACATAGAATATTTCTGTTTGAAATAGTTACTTACCTTTAAAATCGGCGCAATGAGAAGGAATTTCGATTAACATTGATTCCCCATTTGAAGTTCGTGACTGCCGGCTCGGTATGCAGGCCCGTTGAGAGACAGGAGTAAAGTAAACCCGTACGGACGAAGTTCGATCTGTGGGCTTTTATCGCATGTAATAAAGTCGCATTGTTACATACGTTATCTGCGCTGTGCAGCCTACCGACGGAAACCCCACACGCCTTACGTGGAGGAACAATGCAGCGCTAGGAGCGAGGGTTAAGTCTCGCCCATATCTAGAGGCGTGCAACTTTCGCGTTATCTTTTTGGTGACAGGATAGACTCCACTGTCTTATATAAAAAAAAACTTGGCACAGTCCATGGTTTCGTTGGCCGCTGCACGTTAATGAATGTCACCTACATGCTTGTTCTTGTACAAGAGATTGGCCACTCCACCACTGACCTAATATTACTGGCGCAAGAGTCACCCAAGGTCTGCCCCAGATATCTCTGGCCAATGTGGGCCAAGCACACAGTAACTTGTATCTCAATCTGTCCTCCTATACGTAGTATTAAGCAAAGTCGACCGGCCGCGTCTGTCTGTGTATTCGGCTAAGGCTTCTAAGCTACTTGATGGATTTTGATGCGGTTTCCACCATCATTTAGAGAATTTATTGAGGAAGGTTTAAATATATAATACATTCATTTTTAATTTAAGGATAGTAGAGAAATGTCGGCGTTTTCTAAACAAGTCGGAAAAAGCCGCTTTTCGGGTGCTCACATGGCTTACGCCGACTAAACCATAAGAGATAAGCCGAGTTAAAGTACTACAGAGTTGTAGTTCTCGTGAACAACACAGTATTGACCATATATTAGTTACCGTAAGTATTTAGTGTGTACACAAGCTGTAAATGTAAACAACGTCATATTTGTAAATCGCACGAGAGCGAGGCTGGGGAGAGTCGCTAGTAAATAATAACGCGAATTTTGCAGCTCTGCCCATATCGCTTCCTTGCTTCTAAAAATGTTAAAGGGAAATGGCATAGTGACCTGCGTCGTTCGCTTGCCAACCATGCATATTTGACAACCTACTTTAAAAAGAAGTCACTGGTATAATTAAGACGTCTACTTTTTTCCAGAATGTCTAATTTCAAAGGAATTTTGTTGAAAGTATAGTGGTGTGCTCCAAACAGAGTTAATATGAATTAAATACGTACTTGCTCGATGGCTTATTGAAAATTGCATGAAATTTACATAAAATCCATTACAGAAAAAGCAAAGTGTCCGTAATTTTACGGAGAGTTCTCACAAATACTTTGCCGTAAAGTAACAAAAAAATTTTAACAGTGATGTACTGAATATTGTGCAAAGTTAAGTGCAGCATAGTTCAAAATGTCACGCATTTGGGACAAATCAACATGTAAGTGAAAAAGGTTAAAATATTTTATTTTTGTTCCAAAGCGCTGTTGTGATTCACAGTTCTTAAAGAGTCGGAGGGAGTTGACCTGAAACACGTGATTTTCTCACCGGAAAGATACGCGGTACATCGTGGTAGTTATGACCATTTTGCACGCCGGCAAAATGGAAAATGTTATGCGATATATACTTAAGAGAAACCTTAATTTTTCAATTATTAATTACTTTAGTATTGATAATTATTTTTAATATAATATTAATTTAGTATATATAATTTTTATTTTAATCGAAAAACTTTCTATTGACTTATTTGTATTTGAATAGCATTATAAATTTTCCGTATTAATGGGGCGTTCAAGAGTGGGACAGAGGGATCTTGGAGAAAATCAATTTCATAAAGCCATATTAATTACAGGAATTTTTTTCTCAGTAATGAAAAACTTGATTTTCGGCCGTTTGTAATTTACCATATTTTTTTTGTAACACAACAGTTATTCATAATCTTATTATAAATATTCCCTAACAGAAACAGCACATTATCGATATTTTGTGCTATATAAAACAGTGCTGCAAATAATGGACTTATTGACTGAAAAAATTGCAAAGTCTTCTCAACAACATTTTTTCTTAGTACGCAATCACTTTTTCATCATGTTTCGGCAGACCGTTTCTAGTTTATATACACAGGTCAAATCTCTCATTCAGTTCACTCTTGAAAAAAAAATGTTATACTAACAATACTGAGACAACGAACGAATATTAGCTATTGTATTTTAAATTTACACAGCACAACACTTAGGACATAAGCCTATGTGATTTATTTTGTTCGAACAGTACATTTGATACTAAGACATAACAGATTAGGCATTCTACTCACATATATGTACTGTAGCATACGGGACTTATTAGTGCGCTATCAGAATACAATTATTTTAAAACGGACATATCGCTACAAGCCAACATGATTTTATCTAATGGGAAACAATCAGAAATGACAAACAACAAACAAGACATATTGCAACTACAAAAATTTAACCAGTTAAATTTTATAGATATACCTACTTGAATTCTACACTTTGAGACACGCGTTGAAATTAACGATAAATTAAACAAGATGATGTGATCTATTGGTTTGGACTTATTAACGTCCCCCAGTGTTATACCCGAAGGCCTATCAGGGGACGGCTAACAAAGTAACCTGGATCGAACCCAGAACCTCAGACACCACAGGCCGGCGGCGCATCTACCACCTGCGGCACGGGAGGACGGCGATTAAGTCTATAATCGTAGAATTTATTGGGAATTATTTATAGAGAAAGTAAGAGCAAGTCATTCTCCAATGATTCATAAATTGATCGAGGCCAAAATATTTCGTCTAATCAGATTATGCCATAGAGGATTATTTAAAAATAACTATCAAATGCAGTGATATTATGCGTCTCGACACAGAGTTCCCAGTTTTGACAGATCGTATCCAAGTAGCCCTCTGTAAACATACTGACTACAAAAGCCATCTGCAACTATGTGCTTTTCCCTGGAATCTCAAATTAGATCAACTAGAATAATTTACAGTAAGCCTATTTAAAATTAAGACGGGGTATTTGTGTTTACAACTGGGGTGTGCCTTTAACCATAGCACTATAAAAGGCTTTTGAAGTTAATGACAAGTTATCCAGCCACTGATCTACTGCGGCCTCACTTGAATGGTGCTCTAGCCACTGAGCCACTGCAGCCTCAACTTTGGGTGCTCTAACTACTGAGCTACTGCGGCCCCACTTGAAGAGTGCTCTAGCCAATGTGCCACTGCAGCCTCAAATTTCGGTGTTCTAGCCACTGAGTCACTGCGGTCTCAATTATGGGTTCTATAGCAACTTAGCCACTGCGGCCCCAATTTTCGGTGCTCTAGCCACTTAGTCACTGCGGCTCCACTCTTGGGTGATCTAGTCACTGAGATAATGTGGCTACCCTTGAAGGGCGCACTAGTCACTGAGCCACTGTGGTCCACTTTTGGGTGCTCTACCCACTGAGCCCAAGCGGCCCCACTTGAACTGTGCACTACACACTCTTTGTGGTGCTTTAGCCACTGAGCCGCTGAGGTTTTTTTTTGTGTGCTCTAGCCACTCCGTCACTGCGCCACATTTTTGGAAGTTCTACCCACTGAGCCACTGCGGCCCCACTTGAAGGGCACTCTACCCAATGAGCCACTCCGGCCCAATTTTCTTGTGCTCTACCCACTGAGCAACTGTGGCCCCACTTTTGGGTACTCTATTCACTGATCCTCCACGGCACCACTGAAAAAAATTCGCTATAGGCACTGTACCTAAATGACGCAACTCAAAAAATATTCGCTCTAGCCACTGCGCCTCCGCGGCCCCACTGAAAAAAAATTCGCTCTAGCCACTGTGCTTCTGCAGCCCTTCTGAAAAAAAAAATTGCGCTACTCACTGAGCCTCTGCGGCCCCGTAGTAAATAAATTCGCTCTAACCACTGCGCCTCCGCAGCGCCACTGAAAAAAAAAAAAAAAAAGCTCTAGACGCTGCGCCTCGCCGGATCTAATGAAAAAAAATTCTAGCCACTACGCCTCCGCTGCCTCACTGAAAAAAAAATCGCTCTAACCGCTGTGCCTCCGCAGCTCCAATAAAAAAAAATCGCTCTATGCACTGGGCCTCTGCGGCCCAACTTATAAATCGTTCTTGCCGCTAAACCTCCGCGGCCCCATTTAAAAATAAACAAAAACTCGCCCTAGCCACCTCAGTAGCTACAGCGAATTTTTTTTCAGTCGGACCGCGGGGCTCAGTGGCGAAAGCGAATTATTTTTCAGTGGTGCCGCGGAGGCTCAGTGATAACAGCGAATTTTTTTGCAGTGGGGCCGCGGAGGCACAGTGGCAAGAGCAATTACTTTTTCAGAGGGGCCGTGGAGGCTCAGTGCCTAGAGCGAAAAACTTTTTCAGTGGGGCCGCAGAGGCTTAGTGTATAGATGGAAATTTTTTTCAGTAGAGTCGCGGTGTCTCAGAGGTGTCTTTTTCAGAGGGGACGCGGAGGCTCAGTGGCTATAACGATTATTTTTTCTGTGGGGCCACAGAGGCTCAGTGCTACAGTGATTTTTTTTCAGTGATTCCACGGAGGCGCAGTGACTAGAATGATTATTTTTTCCAGGGGGCAGTGGAGGCTTAGTGGCTAAATCGATCATTTTTTTAGTGGGGCCGTGGAGGCCCAATGACTAGAGCGATAACTTTTTCTGTAGTTCCACGGAAGCCCAGGGCTGGGGTGTTTTTTTTTTCAGTGGGGCCACGGAGGCCTAGTAGCAAGAGCGGTTATTTTTTCAGTGAGGCCGTGGAGGCGAAGTGACTATAGTCCATTCCCCACTGGAAGCAACTTTCTCGGAGCCCTGCTAAATATCTACTTGCAGGCCCGTTTCGTATCCTTCCGCCAAATGTAAACAAACATTGCCATGTGACTGCCATGTAGCATCTGTCAAAATCAATGTTTACATGCCATTGTGTGTATAGCCAACATGTGTTCGTATACGTTCGCTACACCTAAACATAAACATTGAAATGGGACCTCTATTTTTATACCTGTCAAATTTGTTATTTACTGTTTACAGCTTTTCAAAGAATTCTGTCTTAGGTCTATTTAAAAAACCATTTCGTACGAATATTCACATTTTAGGCCTATAACATTATTTAGGTCAGCTTTATGGCGTTTAAAAAATACCTGGATTCACGATAGTTCTTACGGTTTGTTATATTAACATATTTGTTTTCCACGACAATGCACATTACACGTAATGCACGTTAATATTTTACCGCGACTGTGTTAAACACTGTTACAACTGCGGGGTAATGAACTGTAGTATTTAACTTTTTGTTATTGTTATGTGTTGCGTTATTTCTTTAAAAGGACGGCCTCAGTTCGAATAACGAAGGAATAACCAGTCCAACTAAAAAGCGACTTTAAAATCAAGCACGCAACTCGTGTCGCTCATTTCTTGTCATACGAACTTAAAATATAGCCGTGAGTATGCACACAAATTAGCCTACCGTAACTTTTATTCCGCTCATATTTATATGCATTGCTACTTACTGTGTATTCGGTTTATTGAAATTTATTGGGGCTGGGCTTGGTTATTTTGTTGGGATTGGTGGTAAATCACATTACACGATTGTGTTTCAAACGCCCAGGGCAAAGGTACAACGTTGTGATAAATAAACAGACGTGGATGTAAATAAATAACTTCATCAGAAAAACTGTTCACATTAAAAATGTATAAATAGTTCACATCAGAAATATTTGAAATCACGCACACACACAGATCCAGAATAACAATCTCCATGCAGCCATGCCACGCTATTTCACATGCAGCGGTTAACGAAACACACCATAAGAGTATATTTACTACTGTCGCGGAAACACAGATTTATCACAACATGGTAACTTGCCTGGGTAGGTTTAAAAAACACAATGTCTAAAAACTTGATGTGGTAATTTGCAGTATTTTTCGGAGTAAGTGTAATTTACTCTTCGTTTGGTAAAAGAGCAACACGCCATGTCATGTCTCGCCACGTCTGCCAACTTCACTTTGTGTCTGCCCCGCCATCATATCTAAATATATTAAAATAAGTATTCAAACATTAAAATCTCTTTTCAGTTGTAAATTACAAATCCAAAAATCATTATTTTGCTGTAATAAGTATGAAATATGCTACAATTGAAAATATGTATAATTTCCTTGCTTAATAGCGAAGTGAAAGATCCCGAGTGTGAAAGACACAAAGAAAGAGAGAGAGAGAGAGAGAGAGAGAGAGAGAGAGAGAGAGAGAGAGAAGAACAACACGGTACCATTACGGCCTACTCCCGATATTTTCCGCTGCTATTTTAAACTGTAAAAATGAGATATGTTGCCATCGGGGCTACCTAAATATTTAAATATTTCCATATGCACAGTATGATTTACAAATGGTATACTAACAAACTAGGTTAAAATAATATATTGAACTATTTCTTACCAGCCGTTACCAACACGTCGCTGCTCTCGCTGTCGTTAATTCATATTTAAAAAGAAATAAATATTACAAGTTATAGAAGATATTAAGGCACAGTTTCATTTATTCAATAATACATTACTCTAAGTCAACCCCAGTGTTATATATTTGTGGAATACATGTTATTGAAGAAACAGGTTGACATGTGTCCAACATATTTTTAAAGGTCATAGTTCATGTTATTATTATTTTCCTGTTTTATTTCTTAGATGGCGAGACGCAAGACATGAGATAAAGAGGCCATGCAGAGAGCCATACGTGCAGTTAGAGAGATAGAGAGAGAGAGAGAGAGAGAGAGAGAGAGAGAGAGAGAGAGAGAGAGAAAATCTGCGAGCAAGACTTTCAACTTTCCTCGCGCTATGTTAAAGGAAGGGGCAACCTCACAGCAGAAGAATTAGTGGGCATAAAAATAGGCAGAAAACCAATTTTGGCTGACACATAGGAGAATGAATTAGTGGGGTACTGTACGACCTTGGAAAGCTATTTTAATGGTCTAACAGCAAAAGACCTTCGTCGCATAGCATTTCAACTTGCGATAAGCAACAATATTCAACATCCTTTTCCAATAGAAAATAAAGTTGCTGGTCGCAAACGGTTAGGTCTATTCATGAAACGACATCCTAGGTTGTCGCTAAGGAAACCACAGCCATTATATCTTGCCAGAATAAATGGATTCAGCCAAGGAAATGTAAACAAGTTTTCTCTGTGTTAGAGCCAGAACTAGCAAAAGTAAAGCACAACCCTTTAAAAATTCCCAATGTTGACGAAACAGGGATTTCTATTGTTCAGCACAAGAGTCAAAAAGTCATCGCAATGTAAGGGAAAAGAGAAGTGCACAAAATGTCTTCTGCTGAACGGGAGTCATTGGTGACTGCGGTGGTGTTTATGTCGGCAGCAGGCCAATACATCCCTCCAATGACGATTTTTTCAAGAAAAATTATGAAAGCAGAATTTATGGATTGCCCCCCCCCCCCCCCCCTTTTCCCCCCGGAAGTATTGGGGCTGTTCACGAATCTGGGTGGAACATTGACAATCTATTTTTCAAATGGTTCCAGCATTTCGCATCGATAATCAAGCCGTCGCTTGAAGATCCCGTTGTTTTAATATTGGATGGACGCTACTCCCACACACGGAACATATGTGTGATTGATTGTGCTCGCGAAAATGGAGTTTCCATTGTCAGCTTGCCACCGCACTCTACAGCCAAACTCCAGCCTCTGGATGTTGCTTTTATGTTCCCTTTAAAACTTTTTTATGCTCAGGATATTGAGAATTGGCTTAGTAGCAACCCTAGTCGTGTGATCACTAATTTGCAGCTTGCTAGACAGTTTTCTGAAGCACGCGTAAGAGCGGCAAGTATGGAAATTTCAGTCAGTAGTTTTCGCTAAACTGGCATCATTCCTTACAACGCTAATATCTTCAGTGAAGTGGATTTTTTGGCTCACGCCCAACAAACAAGTGACGTTGAAGAAGGTGCTACCAACCCCCCGCCATCTCCTGCAGTAAGCCCACAAAACGTCAGAGCTATTCCTGTTATCCAGCCATCGACATCTACAAGACATGGCTCTGCAGTTGTGGCTAATGCTCAGCAAACAAATGAAGTTGAAGAAGTTGCTACCGACCCCCCCGCCATCTCCTGCAGTCGGCCCACAACACATCAGAGCTATTCCTGTGATCCAGCCATATACATCTACAAGACATGGTTCTACAGTTGTGGTGACAAGCTCTCCACACAAACGAAGTGTTGAAATTGCTGTAGCAAAACGAAACGAGGTGTGCGGCAAACGACACGCGGCTCCACAAAAAAAAAAAAAAAAAAAAAAAAAAAAAACCAAGATTAAACAACGGAAATTTGTAGCAGTTTCCAGTGACAGTAGTGTAGACATTGATAATGTGCCAACTGATGACGAAGATAGCGATGATGATGATGATGCTGAATGTCCTACTTGGAGAAAAACTTTTTCTTCAGATAAACATGGTGAGAAATGGATTCTCTGTACGAAGTGTGTTATCTGGTACCATGAACTATGCTGCAGGTCCCAGAATAAAAAGGACTTTATTTGTGATATGTGTTTGGAAGACTGAAATTCTGTAATCGGATGAGTTTCGCAAGTCTAATTATTATTTAAGGTTAAAAAAAAAAAAGTATACATTTTTATAAATCTCTAGCAATTGTGTGTTACATTTCTATATAGATAAATATTTTAAGGAAAAAAGTACAGGGGAAGAAATAAGGAACACTTTTATCAAAATTATATTTCTGCCGACAGTCACTTTTATTTTTCAACGTATATATATATAATTTTGTTTTCTTTAAGTCAAATATTATCTTATCTATGAATAGTAGTATAATAAATATACAAATTTTTGAAACAAGAGCACTCTCCTGAGGGCTCAGAGAGGCCTAAATATGACTGGGGGACGAAAAATGCCCCTCCCCCTACCTTATAGTATATTTGTACGTTCCTCTTGCCGCTTAAGGAAACTGCACACACAAGCTTTGAAAATGCGATATTTGAACCATTTCCACGGAATTATTTCTCCGAGAATACGCTTAATATGACAAGAGTAAGGAAACAAAGGGACATAGATAATTGGTTTTTAACTTTTCTACCAAGAAGTCGTATTCTCATAAGATTTATTTACCGAGAAACGCGTAATCGCGCAAACAACTATTTCACAAAAAACGCGCTGGTCTATCCCACTCTTAAAGCTTGCCGGTAGCCTAAACACTTGTACTAGCGTAAACTCAATGCACGAAACATTTCTGCGATGGCGTCTGCCAACTGCAGTTCCGGCACGGACTTGTGTTTATACGCCGGTCCTGCCGGACTAAACATTCCACTGGCTGTCTGATGTGACCTCCTTCTGGGGACATTATGAAGGAAACTCCTTCTCTTCGAGACATAAAGTTTAGGCTGTTTTTTTTATAGGTCAGTAAACATTGCCAGACACAAAACTAAAACTAAAACAACGGCGGGGAAAAAACTACACAACACACAACAAACAGATGAAAGAACGGCGAGGCTGAAGCAGAATTCTTACCAGCGTCATTCGGAGGCAGCGTAATCTGTCGGCGAATTCGCGAACTGCGCGAGACGCCGTTCGCATAAAATAAAATCTTATCTCTCATTGAATCGTAACACTGAGATGTTACATTGAAAAAAAAAAAGTACGATAATTTTCGTGCAAGCGTAGAGTATTTCGGGCCAGTGTACGATAATTTTCGTATCTGATTGTTAGAGGTATGTGGATTTTGGGAATTCATTTGTCAACAGCCTAAGACTTCTCAATCGTACATCTGTTTATTCATTGACTACTGTGAGGGTGAGATACTGTTATTTTTTTAAATATTCAACAAGGTTTCACGTAATAAGGTCACAATACTCCTGTCCACGGAAATGTCTCTCGATAACAGGAAGTGTCCTTGTGAAAGATGCCCTCCATCATGGACAAGTAGAACTGCACGTGTTGAGGCGGTCACCCACTGCCGCATGTTTGAAAATCCCGTTTTTTGACGAAACTATTAAACTTGTCTCAAATATGTTCGCCAACGCAAAGAAGCCATACCCCAAGACAAGGACTGAATGGTACTTCCAAGACACCACGAATGCTGTAAATATCCTTTTCGAGACCTACATCTAGTGATGGGATAATCGCTTCTAAAATAATCGATTCTTGGATTATTTAACTATAATCTATTCAACGATTATTTTATAACAATTCGATTATTCACGATTTTCAGCTGTTTAACTAAACAATACATTGCAGTACCTATATATTTCACATTTATTAAAAATATAAAATCTAATTTTGAAACAAAAAATTTTCAAAATACCAGAAAATGTTAAAAAAAATAAACCGAAAATTTATGGCGAGAACAGCATTAAACTAATTTATAGGAGTATACAGTATTTGTGGTCAATTTTTACGTATGAACTAGCTAATCCCGGAGAACATTGTTCCGCCTTTTTCACATTCTATTTTGTCTTCTCAATGCGTCCTCTCTATTACGTCTGGTACGTCGACCTATGTTTGACCGTGGTATCGCTGGCATTTTTCTCTTTTAGATCAACAAATATTTCCTGCAAGTATGAGCAAAATCGGTCCATAAATTTAGAAGTTAGACTCCAGCGCCACCTATCGGAATCTAACCTACCGAATGCAAAGACAATAAAACAATTTATTTTATATAAACAAACATTTCCTGCAATTGTGAGCAAAATCGGCCTATAAATATAGAAGTTAGACCTCAGCGCCACCTGTCGGAATGAAACATAACTAAAAACCTTACTCGCCACCTCAATAACATATGGTGTGCATATGGTCTCAATTGGTCCAGTGGTTTGTCAGTGATGATGCGGTTTAGTCACGCACAATGGATTTTAAAGATTAGAAAAAGACAATCGATTATTTCACAGATTATTTATTCGATAAAATAAATTGTAATCAATTCATTCGAATTACGAAATGATATGATTATCTCATCACTACCCACAACACCGTTAAGACCGCGTCCTGCGGGGGATGCAAGAGGCGCGCGCAATCTTCACGCGTCAAGTGTTCTACGTAGAGTGGTGAAGATATCTGTGCGGCTCTTGAACAACGAGGTCTTGAGAGCCGGCGAGGGTGAAATGAGGCCAGAATGGAGAAGCGCCGGAATGCAAGGGTGGGGGAAACTGGAGATCCCTGAGAAGACCCGCCGACCAGTGCATCGTCCGGCATGATTCCCACTTGCGAAAGTCCGGGAGTGGCCCGACCGGGGATTGAGCCCAGTTCGCCTTGATGGGAGGCAAGCAGGCTGACCACTCAGGCACCGCGGCCCCCTCCTACGGAGAAGATACAATATCGAATAAACATGTAGTGCCAGTTTCCCTCAAGAATTTGTCCAAGAAAGTTCGGTAACTTTTACTGTGGAAAAGCATTTGCTACTAAATGAAAGTTATTATAGGCTTTTCACGGTAAAGTGAGCACTTTTTAAGGCCCATATAAATTTTTCCTTTCATCCCGTTTCCATCTTCCTGCTGCATTTTAATACGAACATTGCAATGTAACCAATTAACATACTGTATACATTTTACCACCAACAAAATTTAATGCCCGATTCTGCAATAAGATATATTTATAACAGGTTAATGCCTATTAGGGGGGGGGGGAGGCAGTTAAAAAGTGTTCACTTTATCGTGAACAGCCTAGACCAGAAACAAGCCCACAAGAAAATTAAAAAAAAATGGAATTTATCGGCAAGACATTGTTTTGTTGATTCCCTAATTTGTATTGGCAGTTTCAAATCTCCAAACAGTTTTTGGGTACACGAGACTGCCAGTTATGATTACTTTTGTATCGCATGCCCTATAACTAGGAACATCAGAATTTCGCGAAAAGATTCTCGCACATGCTACGGGCGTACCAGAAGTTTTCGTTTGCTTATTGGTGGTATGTATTTGTGAGAAGACATTTTCCTACTTGACTGTCCAATCAATATTAGGCAATTTCAGTGTTGTGCGTATGTGGAGCTTAAAATGTTGAAATACACTATCTACCAAAAAGTAATTGGGCACCCTTGAAGATAGGTAATTCAGTACGTCAGTTGACTTGTGTTTCACGGCCTTCGGCGTAGGACCGCTGGTGTTTGTCCGTGGTAGCATGAACACAGAGGCCTATTGTAATATTCTGGATAATGAAATGCTCCCAACATTGTGGCGTTTTTACGGAATGGACCCGTGTTACTTCCAGGATGACAATGCCAGGTGCCATGTTTCAAGGGCTACTATGAAGTGGTACGCCGACAACAATGTTCGCCGACTGGACTGGCCCACCCAGAGCCCCGACCTCAACCCTATTCAACATCTTCGGGACGAATTGGATCGCCGGGTGAGGGCTCGTCAGTCGCGGCCAAAATCCATTGCTCAACTCATGGAATGGTTGCAAGAGGAATGGCGACGAATCCCCGTGAATGTCCTGTAAGCACTCGTAGAGAGCATACCAGACAGGGTGGCTGCTGTCATAGCTGCAAGAGGTGGCCCTACAAGGTTCTAACGGGGTGACAACCACCGAGCAAGTATCGTGGACGGGTGCCCAATTACTTTTTGGTAGATAGTGTACAAATGGTTGACAGTCCTTTTCGCGAAAATCGGGTGTCCCCTACTCACAACATGTACCTTTTTACGAACTTGTTAGGTAATCAACTCACGGCAATAATTTCCACTCTCATGCTCAGCGTTGCTCTGGCCCTGACGCGAGTGACGCCTGATGACGCGCGAAGAGCAGTTCTCAGGCAATGTCCTGCGTTGGATTAATTAACGATCGTCAGCGCTCACCAGCTTCAAGTAGCAAACTCCAGACGCTGATGGCAGTGGCCTGCATGAGTGACAGATGGCAGCACGCGCGCTAGTGTCGAATTATTCGCGATTCTATTTTGACGCACGTTGCAGCTGGTCGACAATGGCTCGCGCGTGCTGCCAATCTGCCACTCATGCAGGACACTGTCTTCAGCGTCTGAAGTTTTCCACTTGAAGATGGCGCGCGCTGACGATCGTTAATTAATCCAACGCAGGACATTGCTTGAGAACTGCTTTTTCAGACTGATGTATCTTCAAACATACTCGGGTTCAAATATTACTCAAGTAACTTATAACATATTTTAACTTTTTAAAATATATTTTTTATACACAGTAGAAGACCCACAGAGCAAAAAAACTAAAGGCTCTTTCATCAGCTCTTTTTATTTTAAGAGTGGGATGGACCCCCGTAGGAACTCCGCGTCCAAGGTCAAGAAGTATAGTGCATAATCGCTCCTACGCGCAAAGCGTGCAGTGTTTCCGTATTAACGCTATACTGTGCAAATTAGATCAGTAACAGTGGGGTTTCATTACACGCGATGAAAGACAACAAATTAAACTACACCCCTATATTTGTACTTTTCTCTTTCCGCTATAGGAAACTAAATAGGTAAGTTTTGTAAATGCGATATTTGACCATCATCACGAATTTTTTTTCTCCAAGAATACAGTTAATATGACAAAAGTAAAAATATAGGGGCGTATATGTTTTTTTTTTTAATCTTTTCTGGTAAAAAGTCGTATTTGCAGAACATTTATTTACCACGATAGGCGTATTCGCGCAAAAAAACTATTTCACAAAAAATGCGTGTCTCCATCCCACTCTTAAACTAGAAGTACAGAAAACTACTTAGCAAATTAACGGGAGGTTCCGTGACTTCGCGAAACGTTGCGTGGAATTTCCGTAAAGTCCGTTTTTGAAAATCAGCGTCTGTAATTTTACGGATGGTTTACGGACACCTCTAGATAAATTTGTACCAGCACTTTCCAGTAAAATGAAGGGAATTTTTTTCAACAGTGTGCCCGGACACGAGCGAAACTACTGTTTCGTGTCGCTGGTATGAGCCGCTGACCTTGGCCCGCCCAGCGTGAGCGGGCGGAAGAGAATGACAAAGTAGTAATGATAACGGGGCAGCACGTCAATGCAATGTTTCGAATGGCAGGCAAGCGAACCGTGTGTATGTCACAAAAAACGTCCCGACACGATGATTTTTTTTTGCGGCGAACGTTGCTGACTTTGGTTGTATTGATTTCTGCGTTTATCTGAAGAATGCTCTGGACTACTGACCTCGTTCTCTCAGCGTGATTCGGGGTGCGTTGAGCCTTCCAGACGGTCAGAGCGAACGATATAAAAGTATGACAGGGACTCCGAGCCGAGTAGTTGATGAGTGAGTGAGCGGTTGAGTTCCGAGCGATAAACTACGAGCAGCGAGAGAAGTGACCAGCGGAAGGGAAATCTGCGACTGCGAGTATCAAGCGGTGAAGAGTGCGGCTAGCAGACTTAACTAGTAGACTAGATGCGTGCGTGAAATACATTACAAATGGTGGCAACAGGTAGAATGAACAAGTATTAATGATAAGTATGAGTTAATTGACTGCAACTAAACAAAGGCATTAAGACGGGTGTTAATTAGAGTTGAAAAAGACATTAAATATTGCGCTCACTGTTAAATAAAAAGAATAATAGTAAATTCAGATGATTTAATACTGACAATAATAAGTGTGTGAATAAATTAGAAATCAAAATTAGTTTATTTTTATTTTTATTAAGAACTCCATCTTTTACGAACTCAGATACGCCCCGCAGGCGTCTTCGTAACACTACGATATAGGCCGTTCATGGTAAAGTGAGCACTTTTGAGGCCGTAGTTACTTTTTGCTTCCAGCCATATTTTGTCGTTTAACAGCCTTTTATATATATATATATATATTGACATGAAAATAATAAACACAGTGTGTGCATTCCACCGCACTCTGTAGTTAACGCCTAAGGCTAAAATGAAATATATTTATTGACTACTATTCCAAATGAGAGGGCTTCCAAAATTGCTCACTTTACTGTGAGTCGCATTTAGAGGCCTGCATTGAACTTTTCTACACGCTCTCCACCAATAACGTGGTAGGGTCACCACTGAAATTCCCATAGCTATAGTTCATTCAAGGTTACTTCCAACTTTTCTGAAGCCCTGATAGAGTTCTACTTTCTGATTATTCTTCCGCCTCGAGTAAACAAAGTTCAACTAAAGCCTGTATGGTACGGTAAAAATTCTCCGTAGAGGCTGAGGCAGAAGTTTTCACTAAACCTGCTACCCGAGCTTGAATGCACGCAGTTATAGGGTGTTCTTTGGAATAACCCATCAATCGATACTTTTTGCAGTGCAAGTAAAGACTAGTGCATTTTTTAATGATTTTAGTTCTGAAACTGTGGTTCAAGAAGAATTTTCACTCGCGATTAAGCAATTGTGTTTCTGCACAGAGTTTTGTTTTTATAACGGAACTTTTATGTTAAATAAACACGAATGTTTACCTTAATTTTCACACAAATAGAGTCAATAGACATGTTCGTGGTTTCTATGTACTATGTATTCGTATTTAATAGCTTTAAGCTCTTTCTCAAAATAAAGTAAACAAAATGACTCTACCAACCTCTCTCTGATTGGCTAAAATGCCAACCTAGTGAGAAACCTTCCATCGAACATTGCACATGAACAATCACGAAAACTCCCGTGAAAATGGCCAGTAGTCGGCCAAGTTTTCCCATGGATTCATCCAAGGAATCTTCCATCGTGTCATAAGTTGTGCTTAAGTCTAGAAAATTACACCAAAGGACAACGCACCGAATTCGTGCGCACTCAGTTCTAATAATATTTTGCATGAGAAGTATTTATTACTAGACGCTACCGACACAGATGTTTTCTCGCTGTTTTTATTCATGTTTATTATAAATGAAATATAACTAGAGACCTGCGAAATTCGCGTTATTATTTGGAGACATGTTAAACTTGAAACAAATGTATCTTAGCAATACGTTTGCAATTGGATCATACTACTTTTTGTGACACGCCCTGGGTGACTGTGCACCAATAAAGGAACACTTCACAATTGTACGCCCCAATTACGTGTGGTTCTGTCTGAGAGGGAGTGACTTCACATGTATGCAGCAGCCAATGGAGAAACGACGCCGGCTCTAGTGCATACAGTACTATGAAGTTCAGCCTGATGCCAAATAATAAAGCGAATTTGGCATGTCTCTATAACTAATAAATCAAATGTAAGTAAAACTTCAATTTAACAAAAAAATAAGATACTTTTATGTTAACAGAGGTATAAAATAATTGTGATACATTACATATTTATGAATTACTAAACACGTCATTTGGGGTGATTTTTCAAAGGTTTGATTCTATAACTGTGAGGAAACCGCGAATATACTATAGTGACTATAGCGAGTCAGTCTCGCACTATCACTGCCGCGCTTCTGAGTATGGGCGTTAATTAATGCAACAGTTATAATTAGGAATACACGAATTTCGCGAAAAGATTTCCGCTCATGCTAAATTTCAATACCCTACGAGCGTGCCAGCAGTTTCCTTTTGTTTATTGGCGGCGTGTGTCTGTGAGAAACATTTTCTTAGTTGACTGGCCAATAAGAATTAAGTTACTCCGATATTGTACGTCTCTGATTAGGGGACAGACATTTAACACGCGTAACAACTAGATCACCCAATCACAAAAGTGGATCTGAGCTAAAGTGTTTTGAAATACAACAGGTCGTGAAATATTTTCGCGAAATTCGCGTGCCCCTAGTTATAATAAACTATTACATTTAGGTAACGCGGTTTCTTGCGGCCGTCAACGTGACTGCAGAAGGCAACATGCTCGCCCGCCGTCGTTATCGATCACGATCCATTACCGTGACGTCACTGCATGCCCCGGCACGCACACAACACACCGCCTAAGTGGCCCCCCTCCCTAATCGACGACGTGGCGTCCACGTTATTCGGCGCGCAAGGGAGTGAATACCCGAGTTCTAAGCATGGGCTGAAGGTGAAGTAGGGTAATTGTCGTCTTCTGTGCATTGCATGCCACCAACACATTAACCTGCCCATCGTCAAGGCACAGAGCAATCAATTAAGAGTGGGCTGTACGACCGCATTTTCTTTGAAATATTTCTTTGCGCGAATACGCGTATCTACGTAAATAAATGTTCTGAAAATACAACTTTTTGTCAAAAAATATATTTAAAAAAAAAAAAAAATTATCTACTATGCCCTTATATTTTTATTTTTGTTATATTAAGTGTATTCTTGGTTGAAAAAGAACCATGAAAAGGGTCAAATATCGAATTTTGAAAGCTTGCCTATGTAGTTTCCCTAAGCGGCAAGAGAAAAGTACAAAGCTACGGGCGTAGTTTAATCTGTGGTCTTTCATCGCGTGTAATAAAACCCCACTGTTGCAGATCTAGTTTGCACAGTACAGCGTCACGACGGAAACACTGCACGCCTTGCGCGTAGCAGCGATGAGGCGCTAGAAGTGCGTGTTAGTGTCTCCCGTATCGCTCCCCCTCTTCTTGACCTGAGACGCGGGGGTCCATCCCACTCTTAAAGATACCGAGATGAAACGACTGCTTCCCCGGCAGCAACATACGTTGGGCCAACGGTTGGATTTTGGTTGGAAATGTTGGCTGAAAATTGGGTTGGAACACAAATACCAAAACAACGTTGGCCCAACATAATACGCCAACGAAAAATTTCTACCATGGACATGTTATGAGATCACTCAGCACATTCAAGAAAATGATGTCACCAAATAATAAAAAAAGCCAGAAAATATTGCAAATGTATTTTTTTTTAACTTGAAAATGGTTGGTAAATTGGTTGGTAACAAGTTGAGAAACACACTGTTGGTAATTGGTCTGTATTCTTATGTTGGGCTAGTTTTGTGCAACCAACATAAAATGTCAAATTATGAAAAAATGTTTCTTAATGAAAACAGTGACCCTTATCTTTGTTGTTTCAATGAAACTCGACGGTTGTTGTTTGGTGTAGTATTTTATGTTGGGCCAACAGCATGTAATGTATATTATGGCAACAAGTTTCTAAAGGCTGTTCACGGTAAAGTGAGCACTTTTGAAATCAACCTTTGAAAAAAGACACTGCTTCTACCTGCATATATTTCAATGGGCGCAATGAGTGACATGTGCCCAATCCAGTTGGTAACAATGGAGGGGAAAGTAGTTCCATATATTAACGACGAATAAAAAGTGTTAGGTAACCAACCAATTGTGATAACTGAAATTATTTCTCTCGCTTTCCTTTTATTTAATGCACCAACGTGTAAAAATGAGCAGATTAATAAAATATTTACTTTTATAATAATTTCACAGTTTCACTTGACCGACGCATCAATAAAGTGATGAGGCCTATGGTAATGATAATTTTACATAAGCTGGAACACACAACGTGTATACAAAAATATCTTATGAAAGGCTATCAAAAGTGCTCATTTTACCATGAACAGCCTACGCTATGCATACTTTGTACGGTAACATAGCACTCTCAAGAAAATGGTGTCACTAAATCACAGAAAGCTAAACAATACTGCAAGTATTTCGCGAAGCGGAACTCTGGCCGAACACACAAAAACAAAACAGCGTCACTATCCAGAAACATGCCGGAACGCCGTCCGCCAAACAGCGCCCGGTAATCTACGTACTTGCCAGCCGGCAGTGGGGCCGCGGTGGTGCAGTGGTCAGACTACACGCCTCCCACCTGCGCGGACCGGGCTCGATTCCCGACGGGTTCGCTCCCGGATTTTCGCACGCGAGAATCGTTCCGGACGACGCCGCTGGTCGGCGGGTTTTCTCGGGGATCTCCCCCCCCCCACGCATTCAGGCGCTGCAGCCTGATCGCCTCGCCTCGCTCCGCCCACATCTGATATAAAGAACGCCGAATCTCTTCACTCACTCTCACTCACATTCATCCAAAAGAACCGCCAACGCCACTTCGCTTCTGTAGAGTTGCCTACTCGGTGCTACGGCGGAGTTTACGAGCTATGTAACGCAAAGCGTCTGCGTTTCTCAACGCTAACCAGCATCTCCTCAGCTCGTATCCACCGGGTGCAAGCCTCGATAAAGACGACGCTGACGAGATGCAGGGCGTAGTGGTTTCTTCCGTCGATGCACCCGTCCTTTACCCGTAATCCGCGACGGACGCTCCGGCAGAAAGAAAGAACGACGTGCAGACACAAACACGAGGGGGAGGGAAAAAAAAATAAGACGCGTTAACGAGAACTTCAAAGGTGAAGCGCAAGGGGCCGCGTCCCTGTTACTTCTCTAAAGTACGAGAGCTGTTCCGAATTTACCGGACACTTAACGCAAATACTGGCCCCAGGCGAAGGCGAAAACACAGTTGAAATAACAGATCTCAAGATAAGTGGTGCTTTAGTCTCGGGGGATATTTCAGACCATGTCCTTCCTCTGACGTCGAGGAGAGCGGAGCTGCAATCCCTCCGATTGCAGAGACGGGCCAATAAATTCCGAGATTACCAAATACTACCGCAAGCCGAGCGAGAGGAATGGAAGGAAGGCTGCGCGACTTGAAACTTTCCAAAGCGCCGTAGCTTTGTTGGCTGATTTCCTTTCCGAAAATAAACTGCCACAACGACGAGAATGCGTTGGGGGGGGGGGGACCACGCGGGCCTACGTCTTCGTTGCTCCCGTTCTGGGGATCACCGAACATGAACTATATTTTTATGACTTCTCAATGTGCAGCTCAACAGAAAATACCCGTACACTTTCTTAACTCGAGTTGAATCTATCCAATAACAACTTATATCCGACGAGTTCATTAGGCAGCTAAATTCTTCCCGTCATGCTGCATAATATATATATATTTTTTTTTTTTTGGACTTCGTCCTACTGTCTTGGTTGGCACGTTTTCTTTCTTAGAAAGTTATTTCTTTTCGTCCCGAATTTCCGCTGCAGTGTTCGATCCAATCTCTAAATTAATATATCAAGCTTTCCATATCTTTACTTCCTTCTTTCTGATTGTCTACTTATTTGACCCGTATGACCCCAAACGTCAGACGATACCCGTGTCAAACATTTCCCATGGTTCAGTAGAGATCCTTCGAGCTGTCAGCGGTCAATTTACGGGTTTGAAAATCGTGGATTTAAAATGGGGGGGGGGGGGGGGGGGAGGGGGGAATTGAACCTACATCCATTATAGTTTTCTGTTTATTTACATGTACTTTGAATCGTTACATTGTGTTCGTCAATATTTGTCATTTTTTGATAAACTGTATAACGCTTACATAGAATACGACTTGTCAAAACGCCACCCAATTACGGCCGCAATGGCCCGTCAAGTGGAGTAGAGAGATTTGGACGGTGTCGATCACCTGAGGTCTTGAGAGACGATGAGGGTAAAAAGAGATGAGTACGGAGCAGCGCAGGAATGCAATGGCGCGGAAACAGGAGAACCACGAGAAAACCCGCCGACCTGCGGCATCGTCCGGTACGATTCCCCCAAATGCGAAAATTCGGAAGCGACCTCGCAGGGAATCGAACTCGGTTCGCGTAGGTGGGAGGCGAGTAGTCTAACCACTACAACTCCGTGGCTCCTTTGGGCAGTCAAGGACTCGCAAAAGTATATGGGCTAGCTACCAAAGCAAACCGTACGTTCATTCGTGTTTGTAAAAAAGTCGATATCTTTCGCTTATTCTACGGAAGTCTGATAGTGCGGTCCGGATACACCCCTTCCGCTATATTTTATTCCCACCCAGGAACACAAGTTACTGCTTTCATTAAAACATTGCATATTAGCGTCCTAAAATAACCGCCACTTCTCTTTGTAAAAAAAATTACAGGCACAAGCTAGACTGCAATATACTACGAGCAACGTTACCACATTTATTTGGTTACTATAGGCTGTTCACGGTGAAATGAGCACTTTTGAAAGCCCCACTTAAAATCTACTCGTATACGCGTTGCGTTATCCTCCGCCTTATGTAAAATTAATATTGCCATGGGCCTCATCACTTTATTCATGCGTCGGTCAAATGAAACTGCGATATAATTAAGAAAGTAAATACTTTAAAAATGTGCTCATTCTCACGCTTCGATGCATTAAAGAAACAGAAAGGGAAAGAAATAATTTTAAGTTATCACAAATGGTTACGAACACCTTTCATTCGAGGTTAAGATCCGACCTGCTTTCCATGCATCGTTACTAACTTTACTGGACGAATGTCACTCAGTGCGCCCGTTAAAATATACGTATGCAAGGGCAGTGTAAGGGTGTACTGTACCTTAGTGAGATGACATTTTCTGACCTGAATGGACCAAACAGAATTAAGTTGCTGCGACATTAAATTAGCGCTGTCAGCGGGCAGATAATTAAGACGCGTGAAATAAAAAAAAAAAAACATTCACTCACGAAGTTAAACTGAACAAAAGTGTTTTGGAGAACAACTTGTCGAGAAATCTTTTTGCGAAAAACACGCGCCACTTGCCTACCAGCTTAAAGATGGTAATGATTCGGGGAAGGCGTGATAAGAAACAAGTTCTCTTTATTGGTGTGCAACCGACTAAGTTACACCGAGGAAAATGTTTTGTTGAATCAAACAAAGTTTGTTTGGTACAACCAAATTAATTGTTTGTATAGGGGCAGATAAATATTTCGTTGTTATTATTTGATTGCCTCAAACAAACACTTGGTTGGTGCAACTAGAGATTTGTTTGGCATCTTCGTACATTAACTTCCTGTTGAACTTAATTGATTAGGATGTTTATGCCATTATTAAGCATTAATAAATTCACTAACGAACGCTGTTGCTATTCTAGTTGTAACAAAATATGCAAAAAAAAAAAAAAACTCTCCAGCTGTATTTTCGAACGAAAGCAATCACATGAGTGGCTGAACAAATATCTACACATGATTCACCAAAATGTTTTGTTGGCAGTAGCTATAATTTCTTTTGGCACAACACAGAACTTTTGTTTATACTAGCATGTATTGTTTAAATGCACAAAATTAATTCTGTTGTTTTTGAAGTTTTGTTAGCTGAACGAAATATTTGGTTTGGGCAACTAAATATATATTTTTGCCATATACAAACAAATATTTCGTTGGCCTTGCTGTCATCGTAACAGCTGAAAATTTGCTATAGTTTTGTAGATCATGGTTGACAAGATATAATCATTTTGATGTCGGTACAGATCTACAAACTTTCAAGAAAACAATAAGTGAGTCCACATGCGTGTGCATAGTTCTGGTCTGTGTAGCCAACCCCCCCCCCCCCCTTCCCCCCTATTTCCATTCCACTGATCACGCATATTGCACTGTCCAATATTAATTATGGAACAGAAAGTCAACCAATATATGGCCGTGTTGACAATACCCCGATCATACATGCCTCCCCCCCCCCCCCGGTAACGTAATATAACTACACCTACAGCGAATCGTGTTCATTTGAATAAATTACACTTCTAGACCTGTCGACGTAATAACATGATGCAGAGAACTTCCCAAAACAGATAGCGATGTAATACTATGTCAATAATGTTACCAGAGGATGCGGACATTGCCATATCGCAAATGTAAAAAAAAAAATTACACGTGCAGGCTATTCGGATTTAATTGAGCACTTTGGAAAGGAACTACTTCCCTGCCCATTATTTATCTTTCCACCATATCTAAAATTAGCTTCGACACAGAACTCACTCTATTCATACGTCGCTGTGATGACATTTTGAAACCGGCGAGAATGTAAATACTGTTACGCGTTCGCTTTCCTTGACCTTTCCCGCGCGACCGAGCGGAAGTAAATGACAGATTATTAGAGAAATGCAAAATTCGCGTTATTATTTGACGACAGACGAGACTTCAAACACTTGTGTTTAGTATCGCCTTTGTCATTGGAATACAGTTTGTTAGGACACGCCCAGGACGGCTTCGGACCAATAGTAAACCACTAACGAGAAGCTGGCCCAATCACGTCCAATCAATTCGAAAGGGAAAATGTGTCCTCACTGCTACAGAAGCCAATAAAGAAGTGGCACCGGTTCGATTATGTATAGGACGGTAAATTTTAACGTGCTGCCAGAAAATAACGCAAATTTTGCATGTCCCCTACAGATAAGTGAGATGATATCGCGTGGTGAGTCATAAAGGAATGTTTGATTGACAGGCGAGCGATAATCCTATCAGGGTTTGAAGCCAAAAGACGTGACGCCGCGCATTCTTCCACATGGCCCCGTGATAACATTTTGGCGACTCACGCGCTTCTTACCTTCGGTGGATAGAACTCCTTCGTTTATCTCAAGAATGTTCTGGTCTACTGACCTCGTTTCTCTCAGCGCCACTCGGGGTGCGTCGAACATTCCAGACGGTCAGGGCAACCGATATATAAAAGCCGCGACGGGCCTCCGAGCGAGTAGTTTACGTGGCCGTGAGTCTGGGCGAATGTGCGACTATAAGCGATAGACGAAGAGCTGCGAGTAGCGTCGGAAATGATCAGCGTGGGAGGGGAGATCTGCGACTGTTAGCATCAGAGCAGCGAAGAGTGCAACTGGCCGGCTGGACTGGGTGTGTGGGCGATCGACATTACGAATGACGGCAACAGACATACTGAACGTGCCCAACGTGTGTTCATGATGAGCATGGGTTAATTAACTATAAAAAACGGATATATTGGGGAGGAAGCTAACTAGAGTTCAAATATACATTAAATATTGTGTCACTGAGAAATAAAAAATGTTACAGCGGAGATAGATAACGTCGTAAATAACATTGTGTGAATAAATTAAACATCAAATTTAGTTATCTAATTTTTGTTAAGACCTCCATCCCTCACGATCTCAGATACGCCTTTCAGAAATCTCATAAAGGCTGTTCACGATAAAGTGAGTACTTTTGAAATGAACCTTAGAAAAAAGTCACTGCCCCTGAACGCATATATTTTAATGGGCACACTGAGTGACATTTGCCCAGTAAAGTTGGTAACGATGGATGGAGAATAGTTTTATAGCTTGACCTCGAATAAAAAGTGTTAGGCAACCATTTGTGATAACTTAAACTATATCTTTCGCTTTCTGTTTTTTATTGCATCGAAGTGTGGAAAGAACTGATCTGTATAATATTTACTTTTCTTAAAATTTCACAGTTTTAGTTGACCGGCGCATGAATAAAGTGATAAGGCCCATAGAAATGTTAATTTTACATAAGGCGGATGAATACGTAACGTGCATACAAGTATAACCTAAGCCGGGATTTCAAAAATGCTCATTTTACCGTGAACTGTCTATAATAATATGTAACCAACACGCTAATTTTTACTCTTGTGTGCATAAAGCATACAGGAAAATAATTAAATAAATTCAGTGTCCAGAAATTAAAACTTAGCACTCTACGTATATAGTTAGTTTCCTTACTTCACTGTCAAATTTTCTGGGAGCACGCCAGACAATGTTTACGTTAAAACACATGCAGTTACGAGCAGGAATATACGGCACACTTTCCTGAATGCTTTTTTTCAAAAGGGTAAGTTAACTGCGAACTAGCTGTAATTTTGTTAAACTAGACGTCGTACTACATCGGCAGCACTCAGTGTCTTGCACAAGACGAAAGGGGAAAGAAAGGCGCATATTACAAGATCACGGTGCATGCCTTGTTAAGGTAAAATGGGAGTGAAAGCGTGAATCTGTCTCGAGAGACATCGTGGTTAGTGTCAGCCACAGAAAGTGTTCTATAGGTTGTTTACGGTAAAACGAACCACTTCTGAAACCCTTGCTTAAGATCTACTTGTATGCACGTTCTGTTTTCTTCCGCCTTATGTAAAATTAACACTGATATGAACCTCATCACTTTAACCATGCGTCGGTCAGGTGAAACTGTGGAATTAATAAATATTTGACAAATATGGTAATTTTTACACTTCAATAAATTAAAAAAAAATCGCAAAAAAAATTAAATTTACCACAAATAGTTACATAAAAATTTTTAGTCGGCGTTAAGACGTGGAAGTACTTTCCATCCATCATTGCCAACTTTACTGGACTCATGACACTCAGTGCGCCCGTTAAAATATACGCAGGTAGGAGCAGTGTCTTTTTTTCTAAGGTTGATTTCTAAAGTGCTCACTTTATCGTGAACAGTCTTTACCTGTAGGTAGGCGACCAGCAAACCCCCCGGACTGTTAACGTGTCTGGCCGCGAGGGGAAGTAATGGAATCAAGGCGTGTCAAGTAGCCCGGGGATAGTTACATACCACTCAACTCTCCACATTAGTGGCCGTAATTCCCCCTATTGAGTTGCTGAGCATCTGGGACACCAGTCCCGGAGAACAGTTTTGGCTTATTTGTGAATGTATGGTAATTATTTCATAGACGTGTGCAGTTACTCGTATTTCATAGTATAATAGAGCTTAAAGGCTGTTCACTATAAAGTGAGCACTTTTGAAAAGAACCTGAGAAAAAGTCACTGTCCCTTCTAGCATATATTTAAACGGGCGCATTGAGTGACATTCGCCCAGTAAAGTTGGTAATGATGTATGGAAAGTAGTTCCGTATGTTTATGTTGAATAAAACGTCTAAGAAAAACCATTTGTCATAACTTAAATTATCTCTTTGACTCACTTTCTGATTTTTGCAATGCATCTAAATGAAAAAATTAGCAGATTTGTAAATCATTTACTTTCCCAATGATTTCACAGTTTCACCTACCGACGCATGAATAAGTAACGAGGCCCGTGGCAATCTTAATTTTACATAAGGCGGAAGAATACACACATTCGTTGAAGTGTAACACTGATTAACGTTCGGCAATTTCTTATTTGTACTTACGAATATAGGCTGTTCACGGTAAAGTGAGCACTTTTTTAAGTCCCTCTCAACAGGCATTAACCATAAATAAATAAATATTATTGCAGCCTCAGGCATTAAAATGTTGAGGGTGTTGAAATATATTCACTGTGTTTATTGGTCACATTGCAATGCTTATATTGAAAAGCAGCAGTAAGATGGAAATCGGATGACAGGAGAAATGTACACGGGCCTTAAAAAGTGTTCACTTTACCGTGAACAGCCTATTAACCTCATTCCACGTGTCCGTCACTCGTACATACAGCCCATCTCTCACACAGTCCGGCTGGACAGTCTCTTTCCCCCGTCCCTCCTGGCGCCAACAGAATGCACTCGCTGTTCATTGCGTTGTCGTCCTTCGTTCCGACCTTACCACACGCCGGGCGCTAGTGGCCACACACCGCTCAAGGCCGAAGGTGAGAGAACTCTGAGTGGCCCTGGTCACAGAGCAGACAACCACACAGAGGCGAAGTGGCGGAGCCAGCTCTTCCGACGCGGGCGTACCCGTTCTCTGATTGGCTGTGTGAGGCACTAGGAACAGGAATGGTGCCTCATTGGCTACTGCGACCTGCGAAAGGTTCCATACAGGCTACGTTACCGGTTGGTATAGGCTTTTCACGGTAAAATGAGCATTTTTTTAAATTCCTGCTTAAGACTTGTATGCACGTTGGGTATTATTCCACCTTACGTAAGATTAACGTTGTAATGGGCCTAGTCACTTTATTCATGCGACAGTTATGTGAAACTGTGAAATTATTAGAAAAGTAAATATTTTACAAATCTGCTCATTTTTAGACTTCGGTGCATTAAAAAAAAACATAAAGAGAAAGACATTATTTAAATGATCAAAAATGTTTACCTAACACTTTTTATTCGACATTAAGGTACGGAACTACTTCACATCCATCGCATGCAACTTAATTGGGCGCAAGTCACTCAGTGCGCCAGTTAGGCAGCGACTTTCTTTCCTTAGGTTGATTTCAAAAGTGCTCACTTTTATCGTGAACAGCCTTTAAGTAAGTTACCAGGAGCTGATGGCGTTGCTACATGTCACAGGTCAGTGATGCCATTTTGATGGCGTGTGCTGGTGGAGTTGTTGATATCTGCAAACTTAAGGGGGCGTGGGACTTAAATTAAATCAAAATACGTTAATTGACGTTTAGAGGTTTTTGGAAGCCAACATAGAAAAAATAAAAATAAAAAATTAAATCCTGAATAATGGTTTTTGCCAATTTAACGAGCAATATCGGTGTATTAATTTCCGTATAATGTATTACGCCACGAAAACACAAAAATTGACGGCGTCTGAAATAGCTCAGCATAAATACGTCACGTTGGTAAATTATTTGCTCTCGTAGTTAGTTAAAACAGTTCTGTATGGTTGCCCTTTCTTTGATTTTCTCTATTGGCTTCCATAAAATCGTAAAATACGATACACCTCAATAGCATTAATGCATGCCCCATTCCCCCTTAAGGTTGAAATACAGCAACTGCCTATGGAGCACTGCACCCGACTATACAACACGAAGAACTCAAAACTGTAGTAATGGCACCACAAAAATTGTCATAAAAGTGCGATTTATGCTGTACATCAAAGAAAAATTTGTATATCTTGTAATATTATAAATATTTCAGCAATTATACTTTTTAAATGTAAAAAAAATAATCGATTACAATAGTCTGTATTTTTAACCAAATCTAAGCATATTTCCATTCTGGAGGCTCCAGAAAGCAGAATTTGCAAGAAAATCTTAGTCGTGAAATATCGTTATAATGGGCGTAAGAAAATTGTATTAATAATGTAGGAACTAATTTTCTTAGTTGATGTTATGTGCGTCGATTAGTCACAAACATTTATGGCTTAAACTGAAATAAATAAATATAATTATAAAAATTATACGTAGCATTATTACTATAAGCTGTTCACGGTAAAATGAGCACTTTTGAAAGCCGTGCTTAAGATATACTTATATAAACGTTGTGTATTCTTCCGCCTTATGTAAAATTAACATTGCTTCGGGCCCCCTCACTATATTCATGCGTCGGTCAAGTGAAACTATAATATTATTATGAAAGTAAATATTTTACAAAAATGCTAATATTAACACTTCGATGCATTAAAAAAAACAAAAAGTGAAACAAATAATTCATCTTACCACAAATGATTACCTGACACCTTTTATTCGACGTTAAGATATGGAACTACTTCCTATCCATCGTTACCAACCTTACTGGGCGCATGCCACTCGGTGCGGCCGTTAAAATATACTCAGGTAAGGGCAGTGACTTTTTCTCAGGTGCTCACTTTATCGTGAACCGTCTTTATAATTTTATTACATATGATCACAGTAAATACTATGACGGTCTTTCTTGTATACGATTTTCTTCCGAGGCATCGAAAACTGAAATGCTTTTAAATTTGGCTAACAATGTGGACTCTATTGATCGATTAATTTTTTACATTTAAAAGTATATTCTAGTAGAATATTTTATAACATTGCAAAATATTTACATTTTTTCTTTCATATAGACCACAAATAACCATTTTCTGACCATTTTATGGTGTCTGTACTAATTTTCTGATGAGTTCTTCAGATTGTACAGTCCGGTGCAGTGCTCCATAGGCTGTTGCTTTACTTCAACCTTAACCTTATCTGTTGCAGCAGTGCTGCCCTCTATACTGGTTATTGCCGCCGCCACCATTACAGTTGGTATCGCCGAGAGTCTTGTTCTATGGCCAGCTCGGCTTACATCCCTTGTGCCTCCCCCCCCCCCCCCAACCGTCTAGTTGTGCACCTCACCTCTCCCCAGCTCGTCTGATGGAAGCTTCAACGACACGAGCCATCGCGCCACGATACTGATGCGCGGCCTTAAAAGTGTCATGTCACTTCATGAAATAAATGTGTTTCAATTGAAGGGCAACAAGTGGTGGTAATGTTAAAATGTTTAGGAAATGTGCACCCAAAAAGGAATATTGAGCGGTGTGTCTCAAACGGCAATTTTTAAAATCATTTTGGGCCGTAATTTTGTGTTCAGAGGTTTTGATGCTTTTAGTCCGTTTAGCTCAAGTAGTTGGACGTTTGAGTGGCGTAAATAGTAAATGGTATGTTTGATGTTACGGTACGCTAGTTTGAAGTTTACGCACATTTACTTGGTAGATATTTCTGAAGCTTTTATGAATATTTCTTTAGTGTTGCCTGCCACTGCCCCATTTTGTTGGCCCGCTGCAGTTTCGTGTCTCTACACTAGCTGTCCAGACTCGCGCAGGAGAAGAGTTTTGGTATTTAATTTTATTTCAATTGTGTGTACAAAGTTTTACATTGCCGTGCCGTGCTGTCTTTGGTCACTTCATTATTTTCAGAATGTTTTTAGTAAATTATTCTGGGATGCCACCGCACGGATTTATCGTTTTTAAGTAGTTTTAAAGTGTTATGTTATGGCTGGCGCACTTAGATGTGTCTATTGACTGCAGCGCCCGTATAATGTGAGGTACTTGATTTAAATCTAATTAAATTGTACGCGAAGAATCATATTTTCATACCTAAGCCAATTAGTGAGCTATTGTTTACGTGTTTTTCAGGCAATGTTATTAAGGCCAATTTAAAGTCTTGCAGTTTGGAGCGATGTTAGTGCATGAAATAATTAAATTCCATACTCCATCTGACCTGAGGGTCGTAAGTGAGGTACTTGGTTAGTGCATCCCAGAAAGTTAAAATTATTTGAAGGGCTTTCTATCCTTTAGGTCCTGAGATTGGAACATGGTAGGACTGGTGAGTAGACTTAATGTGCAATAAGAGGTTACACACTTTAAATTGTTTCAGTGTGGAAAAATACATGTCGAAGGCCAGCCCAAACGAGCCAAGGTACCACAATAGCCTTTGCTGTTGAAAGTATAATCATAAATGTTTTGACACTCCAAATTTTTAATTGTTTACATTTTATTGAGAGAGTGCCCAACTTCAGAATTCTAGTCATTTCCATGAATAATTTGCATTGTGAAGTTAGTGAACTGAATGGTATAATGTTTCTGATTAGTAATTTAATTACTGATTGTTAACTACTCACCTGTTAAACTCACGATAATGATCTCGACTGATATTGTGTTTCTACATTTTTGTAAGAAGGGCTAAAGAGCTGTTTAATAAATGAAATTGCAATTTTTGGAATTTTGTGTCAGTGTGTGTTATTCCTATTTTGTACAGTTGCATCCTTGAGTTGTGCATAGTGGTTTGGAAAAAAATCACTGACTTCACTTATATACTATAAGCAGTGTCTTTCTTCGTCGATATAGATTTCCCAGTTAATTGCATTTAGCGTTTAAATATTCTTTTTAAAGTGTATCAATAGAAAATGAAGCGAAAAAAGAGCAAATAAACTTGTTGTGGTGCAGATCTCGCTCGTATATGCGTATCGTATTGTAGAATGCCTACCAGACATGCTAAATGCACGGAAAACCACGTCAAGTGAAAATTTTTAATTTATTTACCAAAAATAATGTTTTTATTATCAGCAGACGAGACATTTTCAAAAAAATTTTATTAGCTTCAATGGACATTATCCATTGTCTATGTTAAATTTAAAAAAAAATATATGACCAAGGGAGAAAATCACAAAACGAGAGGAGAAAATATTTCCAACCAAATTAATTCTTTGGTGTTGGTTTGAAATTAGATGGCTATAATGAATAAAAATAATTATCTCGCTTTATGGTTATTTTTCGTAGCGGGAATAGGCAGTGGACAGAGTCCAATTTAGTCATTAGTACAAATTAGAACCTGACGCGTGTGCACAAAAAAAAAAAATTCGTATCGACCCGGTTAGCCGACAGCGGCTAGTGTCTCCTGTGTTGTAAGGTAAGGTCGGCGAGAACGGCGAACAACAATTGAAGATAACCGTGTTTGTTCGGGCGTTTGAGGCATTCGCCTTGACGTCGTCGAGCGCGCACACACACACACAGACACGCTCAGCGCTGCGATGATGCGAGCATTCCGTCTCGGGGACAGCCCGTATGCACGCGTGATTGATGCAGATCAGCGCCGGTCGCTGGATTCCTCCGAGGCACTCGGAGCGATCCGCGAGCTGTCATCCTTCCAAGGTCCATGCGCACAGGCAAACATTAAAGCTACCGCCTGGAATACATGTTTAAAGGATTTTCCGCGGTAAGACGCGCACTTTCGAAAGCCCTGCTTGCGATCTACTTGTGGGCACGTTGTGTATTATTCCGCGTTGTGTAAAATTAACATCGCCGTGGCCTCATCGCTTTATTCATACGTCGGCCAAGTAAAACATGTGAAATTATTATGGAAGTAAATATTTTACAAATCACACTTCGCTGCTTTAACAAAAACAGAAAGGGAAAGAAATAATTTAAGATATCACAAATGGTTAACTAACAATTTTTTTATTCATCGTTAATATATGGAACTACTTTCCATCCATCGTTACCAACTTTACTGGACGAATGACGCTCGGGGCGTCCATTAAAATATATGCAAGCAGGCGCAGTGACCTTTTTCTAAGGTTAGTTTCAAAAGTGCTGACTTTATCGCGGACAGCATTTACCTATGAAACTATTAAGAGTGTGATGGACCCCCGTGTCCAAGGTCAAGAAGCGAGGGAGCGATACGGGCGACAGTTACACGCGCGCCTAGCACCTCATCGCTCCTACGCGCAAGGCGTGAAGTGTCATCGCCGTAACGATGTACCGTGCAAATTAGATCTGTAATTTGGGTGTTTTATTACACACGATGAAAGACCACAGATTAAACTACACCCGAATATTTGTACTTTTCTCTTGTCGCTTAAGGAAACTGGATGGTAAGCAAGCTTTAATAATGCGATATTTGACCATTTCCACGAAATTTTTTCTCCAAGAATACACTTAATATGACAAAAGTAAAAATATTGGGGCATAGTTAATTTTTTTTTTTTTTTATATTTTCTGACAAATAGTCGTATTTTCATAACATTTATTTACCGAGATACTTAGTTCTCGTTAATCAAGAGTTAGCCGAGGCATATTTTATATTCTTGATTTCGGTAAGTCTCGCTATATAAAAACGACAACACACGTGTCGTAAAATGACGCTCCCACACGCGAGGTTTATAATGTAGTCATCCTATGCTACATCCGCTAGACTGGCAACACTGTCTGTCCGCCGGCAGCACTGGAAGAGCGAAGCTAGCTGAGCGGTGGGAAAACCCCCATTCGCATGCTTGCGTGGTTAATGCCGCCTAACGCGCTGCTTCACCTGAGCGCCGCTGGAAATCTTCTCCCATCTCGGCAATTATCTGGGAATGATATTATTATTATATTGACTGCCGGAGTGGAGAACCTTCTAGAAAATTATCTTCCACGACGGGAGTTCTTGCTTTGCCTTCTACGCTGTAGGAAATTACTCGTAAAATTACCATATCAATGTATACGAGTTGTGAGAAAGTTCAAAAGGTTAACTACTTCCACATTACTTCCATGGTATCGTTCCTACATTCGCTCACGGACTGTTATACGCTGCTCATGGTAAATTTAGCACTTTTTAAAGCCCTAGTTACTTTTCCATTTCAGCCATTTTTTAAAATCCTTAACCACCTTTTAAAATAAATATTGCAGTGTAAATGTTGAACATAGAGTGTACATTTTACCACTCTCGAAAGTTAACGTCTACGGGTAAAATCAAATATATTCATTGACTCTCATTCCAAGTGAAAGGGCTTTAAAAAGTACTCACTTTACCGTGAATAGCCCATAAATGCGTAGGGAATTCCCCAGCCTTGAATAATAACGACTGTCAAAATTCTTATATTTACAACCCGACATGTATTATTTCCATACTATGT
The DNA here is from genome assembly GCA_029891345.1 of Dryococelus australis. Lineage (NCBI taxonomy): Eukaryota > Metazoa > Arthropoda > Insecta > Phasmatodea > Phasmatidae > Dryococelus > Dryococelus australis. The sequence continues at coordinate 53,153,290 of CM057002.1, forward strand.
ATAGGTTGAAAACTTCCACTACAGTCGAGGAAGTTAACCAGGAAATTTCTTACAGTGTCTACAGTCTAATATGCGAGGGCAGTGAACTCGAGGCGACAAAGAAGGCACCTGAAGGAGAGAGTGATTGCAACTGCGTTAGACGGCCGGTGTCGTAGCGTACTTCCAGCGACCGGCGAGTGCAACCATAGACGAAAGATTAGGCAGATCGGTCCCGCTGGCTGCGCACAACCAATCTCCGTGTCCCAACATTGAACTGCTTTTCTGCCGATACGACTAGAAAAAAAGGCGTGGATGGGATTAGAGGTTAAAGCACTGTCTAGTAAACAAATGCTTTGAGATGTTGTTATACTTCCTCTAACCAATTGGCGAAAGTATTTTACTGCTTGTCCTTTGAAAATTAAGATATGAACAAACACGTTCATCACTGTTGACCATGTGACTTTGACAGTTGTGTTCTTTTGGGGTAGGTCAATGTTGGGTTCATGCGCAGAAGACGAATAAGCGGACTATCTCACCTTTAGTCTTGTTTTGCGCATAGAGGCCACGAAGCATTTGACGGGGCCACGGTGATGTAGTGGTTAGACTACTAGCCTCCCACCTCGGCGAACCGGGTTAGATTACCGCCAGGGTCACCCCTGGATTTTCGCAATTGGGAATCGTGCAGTTTCCCTCGCCCCCTCGTTCCGTTGATGTTCCATACTCAACTCGTTTCACCCTCATCGGCTCTGAAGACCTCGATGTTAAGAGCCGTCCAAATCTCTTGACTTGAAGCATTTGACGAGCAATGCCACTATCGCTCTAAGCGATGATTTCAAATCGTTCAGAAAAATCAGATAGCTTCAGGTAGGCTTACACTCTGTGTATCAGCCTATGTATTCTTTAGAGTTCTGTGGCTTACGGCAAGTCGTGAAATATTTTCACCAAAAAACACTGGCCTATCGTATTGCAGGATAGATTTATTTCGTCAGGTCACGGGTTCAGGTCCCACTAGGATGAAGCCCCCGAGACTGTCGCACAAGAGTAGCGCCTCCCGTTTCTGCCCCACTTTCTGTCTCAGGAGAGACATTTCGACTCGATCCCGAGAGGAAAACATTTATTCGGGCGCACAGGCGATCGTGTAAACCTTCCCTCCGACTAAGTTTATTCCCCCCCCCCCTCCCGCACACAGCGCTTAATGACTGCCAGCTGGGTATTGGCATTTTTTTTAAGGATACCGCAAAAAACAACCCGGTGCCCTCTATTTGCCCCCCCCTCCCCTTTCCCACAATACTTTTCCATATGCCTTCTCCACAAACTCAAACCCTGCACCCCTGGCTGTTCCGAATCTCGCGAGGGTGAGCTGAATATGAGAAGATCCAGCGATTTTCATCCAAACACTCATTGTTTATTTTCTTGGTTCTTTTTTTTTTTGGCTGACGTCTGCATGGGCCGTATTCCAGAACGCTGATTCACCAAGGGCAAGGCGAAGGGCTGAGAAGTATGGAGCTGCAAGAGGTTGCAAATAGCAGGCATGAATCGGCAAAGGTACTGTAACTATAGGTTATTCACAGTAAAGTGAGCACTTTTGAAAGACCTCTCGTTTGGAATTATAGTCAATGCATAAATTTTATTTTAGTCTTAGACGTTAACTTCCGAGTGCGGTGGAACATACAAACTATGTTTATTACATACGTGGCAATATTTATTTAAAAAGGTGGTTAAAAGATAAAATATGGCTGAAATAATAAAGTAACTAGGCCTCAAAAGTGCTCATTTTACCGTGAACAGCCTATACCAAACTTCTCCAGTGTATTTTTTTAATTCATTAATAAGCGTTTTTTAATCAACGTGAAAGTGAACAAAATAATCTGAGTTTATGATCAAAAGTGATTGTGAACTCGAATTAAAATAATTACTTATTTAACCAAGCATAAAATAAGAAATATTATAATAAAACATCGAATGGCATGCACCACGGCCAGTTAAAAAGAGCGGGGTGATTTGTGGGGGGGGGGGGCAGGCATTAATCTTAGATGACTTCAGTTTATGTGACGTATTGCATGCTTTTTTCTGACGTAGCCAATGACAGTCGATCTCCGTCATGATTGGCGGCGCACCTAAGAGTGAATCTTACAAGCTTGTTTCCTCGTGCGATTGTTGTTTCACATTCGTTTATGACGACATAGTGAAGCAATGGCATATGTTCGAAATATTTCGTTTAGTCGTTCACCTCGATTGCAAGAATCTTTCAAACTACCACACAGAACATAAAGTTTTTCAATATTACATTTAAGAAACTATGAAAACTAGATTTTTTAAAATAAATATTTGAAAAGTACTATTAAAGCCAGCATGAAAAAAAAAAAAAAAACGTTATTCAAATTTCATTTATTTTCAAAATGGTTGTTTTCTCAACCCTACTTAGCACGGTGGATGTTCTTATAACGAGTTTGAAATACACAAATGAATAACTTCTTTAGTGCGTAGCTTACTGTTTGAGAAGTCACCTGAAATTTAAACTTAATCATATCTCAGTAAATTTTTAACCGATTCGCACAACATCCGCATTGAAACATTACTGAAGAAGGCCAACTAACATTTTTTATATATAAAGTGGACGGTTGTCTTACTTTCAAAGTTGCGGTGTTATTCTTCTGCCGTTATGTGTCATATCTGTGTACTATGAAAATGATTTGAACCAATTTTGGCAGGGTGATATATTTTCCGCGTGCTCATAATTACTACATAATAGCGGCGATTACCCACAGTTTTGGAAGACACCTAAATATGTTTTGTACGCTTACATTATATCTCAAGAACTACTCGACTGATCACTATCAAATATTGTGGAAAATTCCATCTGCTGAGATATTCTTGGCACACATGTTCCTCTTATGTAAGTCTCTAAGCACTTCTTCAAACATACTTGCAATATTGCAAAGAGAAGGAGGCTAGTTTAATTATATCATCAACTTTTTTTTGCATTTTATACTATGAAGCTTTCAAAATGTCTTTTTAATATCCTGATCACCTCTTGCCAATTTCGGCATAAATTCTGAACACAAATCGCACATTTTCTTTAAAAAGAAATTAAAATTAATGTTGGCAAGACAGTTGCTAAGCCTGCCACCTTTGAAGTACTCTTGTAACATACCGTGGACAAAGTTTTCACGTTTAGCTCAGGATTGTCGAAATATTTAAAACTAATTTTGCAGTGGATCAATGACTTTCATTACATGTAATTAAATTTAGACATTTGTTAATTCCAGTTCGCAAGTGGGAATTGTGCGGGACGATGCGGTGGGTTTTCTCGGGGTTCTCACGTTTCCCCCACTCTTGCATTCCAGCGCTGCTTCGTACTCACTTCGCTTCGCCCTCATCAGCTCTGAAAATCCTAATGTTAAAATCCGGTCAAGCCTCTACTTTCCGCTTTCTCATACAACTCGCAAGGTAATTGTCACGAATCACCTCATCTCGGTCATTATAATATAAAAAAAATATTGGAATATTTAATTTATTATTCCTCAGTGAAAATAAGGTGACATTTTCCATTCCAGGATTGAGCAACAGATGAGAATAGATGTGCAATTAATGTCTCACCCGCCTGCTATTTCACGCGTTCGAGCCCTCGAGACGCGTCAGCTGTAAAGATGGAGTCATTAGCCCGACGAACACGACACGACAGACCAACATGACGTCAGAGGTCGACGAAATTTCATATTATATATTATTAAGTGTTCACAATACCCCGATGAAATCTACCCGACAAGGGCGTTAATTGGGTGCTGGAAAATTCTGAAACGGTAAGTTATCCTTGTAATATTCAATATTTACTTTTTAAAACTTGCGATAAAGTGGATGATTACGTATTTTTCTTTTGACAATATCTGAATTTATAGAAGAGATGAAAAGTATTTAGAAACAAACCGGAGCATTATTTTGACTGCAAGTTTATTACAGTAGGGAAATACGCACGAAAATTTGTTTTCTAATGTTGTGTTTACTTTTTTTTTTTTTGCGCACCCCGACGAGTCCGACACGATGGAAATAGAATCTACTTTTGTCGGGCTGTCGGGGCTGCGATTATGTCGGACTGCCGTGACAGTGACCTTGCTTTTCATTGGCTGCTACTCAGATTCCGTCGTGTCAGGGTTGTCGTGTCGGGTTCGTTCGGGTAATTGTGAATCCAGCTTAAGGTCGACTTTGTTTCACTCGGTACTAGCCTCATCGCCTCTATGCTGTCTTTCCATCGGCGGCTCGTCTCGACGTCAATTTGAGCAGCGGCCCTATGTTTCCACGGCACGCTAACGAAGATAAGTATTATGCGTGCCTAAAGAAAGTTCTAAAGTTTCTGTTTGGAGAGTTTAGCAGCTGACTGATCCTGAAAAATCCATTTCAGCCAATTTCACGCGCAGAAAAATAATCCTTGCGAAGTTGAAATCAGATCTTTGAAACTGATATTTAGGCACAGAACGTTTATTAAATGTGTTTTGTGTGTAGACACCACTAGGATTTTTCAAACATATTTTGATCGCGCATTTTATACCAAACCTCTGAAACGCACTTCATGCGCCATCAAGGAAGGATGAGGACGAGTACGCAAGGTTTAACATAGTATACATCATTACAGTTTCAAAATGTATTTTTTATGTCATTAGTATTATCATATTTACGTCTCTTACGCGTTGATAACTGCACCGTGCCGGTGCATAGCAAGACATTTTCTTTCTTGTGGCCAGAATCTTCACCACTAAACACAAACAACACTATTAGAAGTAAGTTTGGGCAGCTCTTAACGTCAGGGTCTTCAGAAACGATAACACTAATATACAGTGGTGACAAATACAGGCTAATGATGAAGAGGAATGCACCGCCCTTATCTCGCATTAATTATTTATATTAAGCTTTGGAAAAATAAGCTATTTTTAACTACACATCTTCAGTTAAGAGCAACTAAATAGCATTGAGCTGAGGTGTTATTTCAAACCTGAAATTTTAAAGACGTCACAAATGTACTACCAACCTAAGAAGGTAAAATAACCGTAGAAACCAAACATTTACAGACAACATATATTCTGTAATTTGAACTCTTCTAGGACACATGATTTTTTTTACCAACGCTATGAATTAAAAGGGCTTAATTCATTTTATTTAGTTTTCCAGTAATTTCGCGATTTTCGTCAGAGATTTAATGTTCTTTTTTATTTGTGAAATTCGCGCGAATTTTTGCATCCTTGGTTATTAGTGTCTGTGCAGTTAAGCATGTGACAGGGTTTTAGACTGCTCGTAAAGTGATTGACGGAAAAGTGTGAATAGGCAAAATGAACACTTCTGAAAGCCCTGCTTAAGATCTACTTGTATGCTCATTGTGTATTCTTCCGTCTTATGTAAAAATTGACATTGTCATGGGCCTCATCACTTTATTCATGCGTCGGTCAATTGAAACTGTGAAATGATTTTGAAAAGTAAACATTTCATAAATCTGCTAGTTTTTTTTACACAGAAAGCGAAATAAATAATTTAAATAGTCATAAATGGTTACCTGACACGTTTTATTCGACGTTAAGAGATGGAACTACTTTCCATCCATAGTTACCAACTTTACCGGGCGCATGTAACTCATTGCGCCCGTTGAAGTACACGCGAGCACGGGCAGTGACTTTTTTTTTTCCAACGTTGATTTCAAAAGCGGCCACATTATCGCGAACAGCCTTTACAGGCATGTGTTCCTTTCTTCATCAGATAATGCTCACTCGAACAGCGTATTACATCTTGTCACTAGCAGATTAACCAGGAGACTGCGCCTGATAATACTAAGTAATTGGCTGACCTTGGAGTAAAAGCAATTCCGGCAGCTTCCATGAAAACCAAATCATGTTCAGCAATCAATGACCCATCCAACAGGAAGCGTTCCTGTATACACCGATCTCGCATTAGCAAGGGAAGAGAGAGTGGCGCGAACGTTAGTCCAATGGACACACATCACGCTTTCGGGGCACGCACGCGACTGCCAGGAGAGAGCTTTCTAATTTAATTAAAACTTCTGATTAACTGGGGCGCATAAAACAGTCAATGTAGTTACGTCCAACAAACATCGCCATAAATATGATTCTCAAGGTTAATCTCGGCAACACGGTTTCAATTACAAAACGACCTACTCATGTCACAACATATTTCTTTAGTTGCGACGGGAGGATTAAAAAAAAAACATTTTTTTTTTCAGGAGACGATGCAGTAACTGTGTAAAGAAACAAATCTTTCAACGAAAACAACATAAGATTTAAAAAATTAATAAATTAATTTTATAACTGAAACATGACTTCGCGTCTGATATCACCGGCAAGGAAAAAATTCTCTTCACGTAACACGGAAATGAACAGTTAAAAACTCAAAATTTCCATGGGACATATTTCGGAGAAGCCAGCAGGTTCGTGTTTGTTGTTGCAAAATGAAATTCATTTTGGAATTTCTTGCTATGGAATTCCTTGAAATTCTCGATTTTTTTTTTTTTTGCGCAGACACATTCCGTACGAATATTTTCTTGTCACAGTGAAATCTGTATTTCTGCCATGTCAGAAATAATTTCTCGAAAATTCGTAACACAAATTATTAATACAAGTACTTCGTTTTGTGTATTTCCTTAAAAAAACTTGAATAAAAAATATGAAACGATTGTACAATCCATGTAATTTCCATGCACTTGTAGAAATATTTTGAAGTTTATCGCAAATTCATATCTACAAAAAAGTCATACAATTTTCAAGACGCCTCGTGTTAAGAAACACAATATAATAATACAAATATTAAAAGATGGCCCAAATGAAATAATGTCGGCGAAGGAAATTTGTTTTTACTGCCAAATTTCAGTCGCTATCATGTGCGAGAGCAGATTTCCCGCTACCTTCGTTGTATTAACTGCTTATAAACTCTGAGTTTCGCCGATAAGTCTTCGCCACAATTTAATACTGATAAGAAATATGAATAAAACATATTTCACTAATTTGTGTGCATTGTAGTTGCATTGAAGTCAAGTCACGCGAAGTGTTACATCGTTTCAAAGAACTCAGTTACGTAAAAGTATTCTAAACTAAAATACTGCATACACACGTTTATTTTTGTAACGCTTTCGTCAAAAAAGTAGTCCAGTGTTGGAACAGACAGGGCGAGTGGTAACTGGGCAGCTACCACGCGCACTCTACGTCGTATTCCCTCTAAAGTCTATTCAGCGTTTCTTCACACTTTTTGAAACAAACGTTTGAAAAAATCACCCCCAAATACGACGTCTTGCGCTATTTTCTAAATATGCCATGTATCACAAGCGTTCTTTACTTCTGTTAACATAAAAGTATCTTATTTTCCGTTGAATTGAAGTGTCCCCAATATTTTATAAATAAATTAAAAGGTTTCATTTATAATAAATATTTATAAAAAAAAACAGTGAGAAAACATGTGCGTTGGTAGCGCCCAGAAAGAAATAGCTCTCGTACAAAAGTATACGACAACTGAGTGCGCACGAATTCGGTGCGTTGTTCTTTGGTGTGATTTTCTAGACTTATGTTTGCACGAGGCGGAGGAATATCTTGGAAATAGAAGCTTAGCAGAGCTTCAGAAAAGCGAGAAGTAACCGCGAATGGATTATACAGTCCAAGGTCCATGCCTGCCCTGCCTGAATTATCCATGAGTTTAAACCCGAGAATGTTGCGAGGTCAAGCGGCGCAAGGACATAGTCCAATCGTGGCTACTTCGAATTTTTTTCCGAAGCCCAGCCAAAGTTCTACTTCCACGATATTCCTCCGTCTCACGCGAACAAAGCTCAGCCCTAGCGAGAAAATTACATCATTGCAACGATGCACCGTATGTGTGCGGACTCGGGTTAAAGGCCTCTTTACGATAAAGTGAGCATTTTTAAAATCAACCTTAGAAAAATATCACTGCTCCAACCTACATATATTTGAAAGCGTGCACTGAGTGACATGCGCTCAGTAAAGTTGGTATAGGCTGTTCGCGTTAAAGCGAGCACTTTTTAAGGACCTGCTAAATTGTTGCTATGAGCCAATTTCTCTATTTTTAACATTTTTTTTTGTAAACACCGCCACGTTACTAATAAACACAACCTACACATTACACCAAACCCAAAAGTCAACATCTGAAGCGGCCACAAGGTATATTTATTAGTAGTTAAAGCCATTTGGAAGAGCCTTAAAAAGTGCTCACTTTATAGTGAACAGCCTATAACGATGGCGGGGAAATAGTTCGGTGTTTTAACGTCGAATTAAAAATGTTAGGTAACAATTTGTGGTATATTAAATTATTTATATTGCCCTCCGTTTTTTTTTTTAATTCATCTAAGCGTAAGAAATTGTGGATGGTAAATTTTTCCTTTTCTAATAATTTCACAGTTTCCCCTGACGGACGCATGAATAAAGAGGTAAGGCACAAGGCAGTGTTAATTTTACATAAGGAAGAATGACAGTGTGCATACAAGTAGATCTTACGCAGGGCTTACAAAAGTGCTCAATTTAACATGAACAGCCTCTAAAAGAAATGTATCTTATTTTTATTTAATTGAACTTTTACTCATATTTAATTTGTAAATTATAATATTTAATTTACAATTAATATGACTAGAAACTCAACGAGAAAATGGGTGTTTTGGTAATGCCTAGTGAGAAAAAGTCCCGATGTAAAATATTATCGAAGTGGATGCTCACGAATGTGGCGTGTCGCCCTTTTGGCGTGATTTTCTAGACTTGGACAAGCTTTGTTTGCACGAGGCGGAGGAAGAGCGTTAAATTGGAATTCTCAGGGCTTCAGAAAAGTTCGAAAGCAACCGTGAATGAACTATATAGCGACTCCGGGGGCGTAGGCATTCAGAGACACCTTGCCATTTGTTACCCCCGTGGGAACCCCGCCCCCAAGGTCAAAAAGCGAGAGCACGATACGGGCGGCAGTAACACGCACGCATAGCGCCTCGTCGCTCCCACGCGCAGGGCGTGCGGTGTTTCCAGCGTGACGCGCCCTTACTGGGCAAATTAGATGTGTGACAGTGGAGTTACACTACACGAGATGAAAGACCACATATTAAACTACGCCGTATCTATGTACATTTATCTAAACTACATAGGCAAACTTTAAAAATGCGATATTTGACCATTTTCAATTTTGATTTCTCGGGAAAAAAAAAAAAAAAAAAAAAAAAGGGACACACATATTCGTTTTATATTTTTTTCTAACAAAAAGTCGTATTTGCAGAACACCTACTTATCGAGATACGCGATTCTGCGCAAATAACTATTTCACAAAAAACGCGTGGGTCCATCCCACTCGAGCGGTCGCTGTGTTCTTTTTTTTTTTTTTTTTTTTTTTTTTTCATGCATCGAACGCCGATTGTGACTTTACAGTTTCTTGGCGCCATTCTCAGGCTTGCTGACAAAGAGTTCTTCACACACTAACCATGTGAGCATCGCCTTTAAAAATGAGTATCAAGTTCGCATATCTGTAAAAATTGTTCTCGCTTTCTGCGCTGAAAAAAAAAATAAAAAATAAAAATACCTCGCGGCCGCCACACTTCAGATAGGAGGTGGGAGTGCGAAAAATTATCGCATGCAAGGCATCGATAACTTTGTGCGGGCACCGCACGCCGCCTCGTTGCGTAATGCGTGCCTTATCGCAGTCGACGAGCGGAAGTACCAACCAACACTCGCTAGCCTGCTACAAGAGCGACAGTAATTACTGGAGCTTGACCATCAACCATCAGACGATACTCCAGAAAAATTAAAAAAAAAATAAGAAAGATATGGATTTTTTTTTTTAAATTCAATACACTACCTTATTCGATCAAGGCCAGGGATTGGCCACCTTGTAACATAACAACTGTCTTCCAACGTACGTCTTGTGAACGTACAACACGTAGAACTCATTAAACTGTAGTACACACATTATAAGCTGTTCACGGTAAAATGAGTACTTCTGAAAGCCCTGCTTAAGATCTACTTGTGTACACGTTGTGTGTTCTTCCGCCTTATGTAAGATTAACATTGTCAAAAGCCTCATCACTTTATTAATGCGCCGGTCCAGTAGAAATGTGCAATTATTATAAACGTGAATATTTGACAAATCTGCTCGTTTATACACTTCGATGCACTAAAAAACACAGAAACCGAAAGAAACCATTTAAGTTATCAGAAATGGTTGCCTAGAACATTTTGTCCAACGTTAATATACGGAACTACTTTCCGTCCATCGTTACCAACTTAACTGGGCGCATGTCACTCAGTGCGCCCGCTAAAACATCTGCAGGCAGGGGCAGTGACTTTTTTCTAAGGTTGATTTCAAAAGTGCTCACTTTACCGTGAACAGCCTTTACAAAAATTGGCAAATGAAAGAATAATGTACATAATTTGTAACACAGTTAATTATTTTGCTGGACATTACTTACTTTAATGTTTCTAGGGATAAATCAGTAGGCATCTACTTTCAATTGAACCCGTTCAGTCCCGAAATAATTTAAGCTCTAGTTTTGCAAACGTTAAATTTTTCCATGGGCGCTGCGCCGACTTCTCGCAACCAGTTAACGGAACTGCATGTTCATTGACGTCGGCATTAACGGATTCATTACGGGACAAGCTAGATTTCAAACCACGTGCGTTTATATAACTGTAGCCATTAGTCCGCACGGCGTTTAACACCTCGTGGAGAACGCTTCTACTGTGACGCCAGACAAACTATGTGCAGCTGATATCGGCATATGTATACATAAAGAGTCCAGAGTCTAGCCTGCAGGTCATTGAACTCGCGAATTCTTAAGGTGTCTACCAATCACTGGGGATAGGAAAATTTCGCGAATTCATTTCGGGACAAAATAGAAGCCACATACACAGTGAATTCGCCTTTGCAAATGGCGGGGGGTAGCAGTTGTTGCTATTTGTGATATAAAAAGCAGCTATTTCTGTTCTTGCTCGCCGAGGTACAGCAGACGTATCAAAACGAGCAAAACGGGAAAATGGCAGTCAAGGAAAAATTACAAACGTGAGATTGCGATTATATGTATCCTGTTGTAAGTGCAGAGGGAAATAACCAAGGCACATTCATCCTCGAAAGTAAGTTATCTTGAGCAGCCAGAAATTTCAATACACGTAGATTACACAGATACAATAATGATTATAAACATATTTTTAATAAAATTTCGTTTACATATTTTTGACGTTCATTTACTGCTGTCAGTCGTTCGTGTCGTCCTGCCGAGAGTAAATGCTGTTTTTGCTACTTTTCGGATAGTGGTCAAAATATCACCTGCTCTCAGACAGTAGAAAAAGCATACCACGTGAACAAACAATATCTCACAGTTACACAGTTGATGATCGCCGTGCAAAAACGCTGCGCATTACGATCGTTTTTGTAGTCTGTGTACTGGTCTGGTTTCTTGCTAAGTTGTGCCGTAAGAGTTTATCTTAGAAGATTCATTTCTAATGCTTTGTTAGAACATTGTTAATTCGTAATTTTGATAAGTAGGCCTATCTGATTCGGCATCAAAGAACCAAGTTGTGGTAACTTTTTTTTCTGGGATTGCAAATGTTCGCAACAGATGCAGTTCCAAGCAAGTGCCGCAAGGTTCACAAGTAAAAAAGTCATTTGTCATTTGTCTACCGACTATCAGTATTGTAATAATGTAACCAAACACTTTTTATTCGACGTTAAGAGTTAAGATATGGAACTACTTCCCATCCACCGTTACCAACTTTACAGGCCGAATGTCACTAAGTGCGCCCATATATATATATAAACTTGGTGGCATTCGGTCTGTAAAGTTGGTAACGATGGATGGGAAGTAGTTACATATCTTAACGTGGAATAAAAAGTGTTTGGCAACAATGTGTGATAATTTAAATTATTTTTTTAATTTCTGTTTTTCAATGCATCGAATTGTAAAAATCAGCATGTTCGTAAAGTATTCAAAGTATTTAGTTTCTTAATAATTTCATATTTTCATTTGACCCACGCATGTATAAAGTGACGAGGCCAATGGCAATGTTAATTTTGCGTAAGGGAAAGAACATTCAACGTGCATAGACTGTAAGTAGATTTTAAGCAGGGCTTTCAAAACTGCTAATTTTACTATGAACAGCCTTACAAATGTGTAAACATGAATTTTTAAAGAAGAGCACTTTCGCGATAAATTTCCGCCTGCGGTGATAAGACGCAAAAAAAAAAAAAATTGAAGTGTAACCTACACATTATAAAAACAATCAGAGTGATAATTTTATCATTGACGACTTCTGTGTGAGATGTTGTCTGTTTGCTTTTCTGTTTCACTAAGGATTCGGCAACTCTTTGAGCTCAAAACAATATTATCAGTTCAAGATTCTCCTGGTTATGCCCAGGGACGTATGGTGTTTTGAAGGGGGGGGGGGGAACTATATTATACTATAGTCCATTCCCGAAGAGAAGCAACTTATGAAAATCTACCTTTGAAAAAAACATGTCAACCTGTTTTTTCATTAACCTATATTCCACAAATATATAACACTGTGGTTAAATCGAGAGTACTGTATTATTGAATAGATGAAACTTTACCTTAATATCTCCTATAACTTGTAATATTTATTTCCTTTTAAATATGAATTAACAACGGCGAGAGCAGCGACGTGTTGGCAACGGCCGGTAAGAAATAGTTCACAGTTACAATATTATTTTAACCTAGTTTCTTAGTATACTATTTGTAAATTAAACGGTGCCTATTTAAATATTTAGGTAGCCCCAATGGCAACATATCTAATTTTTACAGTTTAAAATAACAGCGGAAAATATCATGCGTAGGCCGTAATGGTACGGTGTTGTTATATCGAGCGAGAGCAATTTTGAAGCAACTGTCTGCTGAGCGAGGCTTGGCTCTCTCTCTCTCTCTCTCTCTCTCTCTCTCTCTCTCTCTCTCTCTCTCTCTCTCTCTGTCTCTTTTACACTCGGGAAGTTTCACTTCGCTAGTACGCGGCAAAATTTTACATGTTTTCAATTTTAGCGTATTTCATACCTATTACAGCAAAGTAATGATTTTTGACCTTGTAATTTACAACTGAAAAGATGTTTTAATGAATAAATACTTATTTAAATATATTTAGATATGATGGCAGAGCAGTTACCAAGTGAAGTTGGCAGACGTGGCGAGCCATGACATGGCGTGTTGCTTTTTGCCAAACGAAGCGTAAATTATTCTTACTCCGAAAAATACTTGAAATTACCGCATCACGTTTGTAGACGTGGTGTTTTTTAAACCTAACTAGGCAAGTTACGATGTTGTGATAAATGTGAGTTTCCACGGCAGTAATAAATATACTGTGACGTGTGTTTAGTTAATCATTGCGTCTGTGAAATGGCGTGCCTTTGTGCATCGTGGTCGATACGCTGGCCCTGTGTGTGTGCGTGATTTCAAATATTTGATTATCACTATGTATACGTTTTAACTGTGAACTGTTTTTATAACAAAGTTATTTATTTACATCCACGTCTGTTTATTTTATCACAACTTTGTACGTTTGCCCTAAGGGTTTGAAACACAGTCGTGTAACGTAATTTTCCACAATCCGAGAAGAAAAATACTAAGCCCAGCCCGATAAATTTCAATAAACCTAATAAACAGTAAGTAGCAATACATAGAAATATGAGCGGAATAAAAGTTATCGTAGGCTTATTTGTGTGCATGTTCACCGCTATCTTTTAAAGTTTGTATGACAAAAATGAGCAACACGAGTTGCGTGCTTGAATTTAATGTGCCTTTTTCTCTGGTTGTTCCTTCGTTTTAATATTTATTCCAACTGAGGCCGTCCTTTTAGAGAAATGACCCAACACATATCAATAACAAAAGGATAATTTTAATTAGTTTAGCCCATTACCTCGCAGTTGTAACAGTGTTAAACACAGTCGCGGCAAAATACCAACGTGCATTACATGTATTGAGCTACGTCGTGGAAAACAAATATGTTAATGTAAAATAACCATAAAAATGTCTTCAATTCAGGCATTTTTAAAACGCCATAAAGCTGGCCTAAATAATGTTAGAGGCCTAAACTGTGAATATTCATACGGAATGGTTTTTGGAATATGACCGAATTCTTTGAAAAGCTGTAAACAGTAAACAACACATTTGACAGGTATAAAAGTAGAAGTCACATTTCATTTCAATGTTTATTTTTAGTTGTAGCGAAAGTATACGAACGTATGTACACACATAATGGAATGTAAACATTGATTTTGACAGATGCTACACGGCAGTCACATGGCGTTGTTTGTTTACATTTGGCGGAAGGATACGAAACGGGCCTGCAAGTAGATATTTAGCAGGGCTCCGAGAAAGTTGCTTCCAATGGGGAATAGAATATAGATATGATTAAAGCACTGTAGTGCCGGTTTTTTCATTTGTTGATTTATAGCGGCTGTGATATTGCGAGAAAGTATATCGAGACATGATACAGTTAAAAGCACTTTAAGGTCGGCCTTTTTTTTGTTGATTCGCTAAAACACGTTCTGATCCGTGTTAACTGTTTGCGCACGAATCACGAAGATTCAGTGTCGGAGTTAGTGAAGAGTGAAGAGATTTAGGCGAAGAGGTCTTGAGAGCCGATGGAGGTAAAGCGAGATATGGAGCAGCGCCGGAATGAAGGGCGGGGGAAAAGAGAGATCCCGAGAAAACCCTCCGACCAGCGGCATCGTCCGGTACGATTCCCACGTGCAAAGATCCGGGAGTGACCTGGCCAGGGATTGAACCCTGTTCGCCTTGATGGAAGGCGAGCGTGTTAAACGCTCAACCACCGCCCCCTCCCCCCGCGAAAATAAGATACATTTATGTTAATAGAAACATAAAAATCTAGTGATACAGTACATAGTTAGGACACAACCAAACATGTCATACATGGGGTGGGGGCCGGCCGGCGACTGGTGGTAATTTCGGCCGGGGGCGAATATTTCCGGCCAATGCACCTCTACATTCCTATGTTCTAGCGCGCTGATTTTGGTGCCAAACGAACGATCTCGCCTAGATCTGTTGATTTAAGCAGTACAAGCTATGTACGTGTTTCGTTACTTTCGTATTATTCTTATATCTAGGGATAGGAACATTTCGCTAGTTCATTTCAGGACAAGATAGACGTCAAACACGTGTACACTGAAGTTGACTACACGTGTACACTGAAGTTGACTCTGCAATTGGATCGCAGTTTATTAGACACGCCCTTGACGACGACTCTGAACCAATAGCAGACTTGCAAGGAAACAAGTACCGAGTGCCATACTACCAAATGTGAATTAACACTAGCTGCTCTATGGGACAGCAGCCAATGAACAAATATCTGAGGCCCTAGTGTACACAGGACTGTGGAGTCTAGCCGACAGGTCATTGAACTCGCAAATTTTTCCTACCCCTCCTTATACCCCTTATATCAGGGGTATTCACGTGAAATCCCCCGGTTGTGTTTCCGACACAGCCGAAACCTGATGTTTTTTTTATAGCTTCTTCAAAAGAACGGCGTCAGCAATATTCGAATTGCTCCTATAGCAACTTGAGCTTTATGCTGTTAATTACATGTAGAGACGTGCAAAATTCGCGTTATTTTTTGTTGAGAGAATAGACTGCACTCCAATATAAACAAGTGAGCGCAGTCCGTTTTTCCATTGGCCTCTGTCCTTCAATCAACGTCACCTACATGTTTTATCTCCTTGAAAGAGATTGGCCACTCCTCCACTTGTCTATTATTACTGGCTCAAGAGTTCTCTCCGAGGCGTGCCAGATATATTTACGACCAATGACTGCAGTCGTTCAAACGAACAGTAACTTGCAGTTCAGTCTGTCCTTGGATAATAAAGCGAATTTTGCACGTCTCTAATTACGTGTAAGGGAAATACACACACATACACACCTACACACAGACACACCAACATACACACCTACACACACACACCAACACACATACACGCATTGAAATAATCGGTAAGCTGCAAACGAAGTCCACATGTTCCACTGAAACGAAGCTATTTCCGTTATATCACGTCGCCCGATGCTACGATATTGAAGTGTATTCCCAGTTTCTTCGCACTTTTTAATCAAACCTTTCAAAACTCACTCCGTAAGAGACTTTTTTTTTTGGTTGTGTCCTGAATATATCGTGTATCACAAGTGTTTTACACTTCAGCATTCCGTTAGCATCAAAGTATTTTATTATTTGTTAGACTAAACTTTTCGTTACATTTTTTCTATAAATTATAATTGCTTCACTTATAAATAATACTAATTGGAACAGGAAGAAAATAGGTGTGTTGGCAATGCCTAGTACGAAATAGTTCTCATGCAAATCGTTATTAAATTGAATGTCCACGAATGCAGTGCGTTGCCACTTTGATGTAATTTCCTAGACTTAGTCAGTGTTCGTTTGCACAAAGCGGAGGAATAAGCTGAGAGAGGAACTTTAAGAGGGCTTCAGAAAAAGTTGGAAATAACCATTAATGGATTATAACTAATCTCGCAAGTTAATTCGGTGGCAGGTTAGACCACAGTTGCTTTTCAGAAAAAACCTCTTGTCATAAAAGCAAATCATGTTTATGTGTGTATATATATATATATATATATATATATATATATATATATATATATATATATATATATATAGTCTCAGTATGCGTTAGGCCCAGAAACATAGTGGGCCGTGAAATAAATTCCCGAAATTTTCGTAAGAGCGGGATGGACTCCCGTGGGAACCCCGCGGCAAAGGTCAGGAAGCGAGGGAGAGATACGGGCGACACTAACACGCACGCCCAGTGCCTCGTCGCTCCTACGCGCAAGGCGTGCAGTGTCATCGCCGTAACGATGTACCGTGCAAATTAGATCTGTAACAGAGGGGTTTTATTACACACGATGAAAGACCACAGATTAAACTACGCCCGTATCTTTGTACTTTTCTCTTGTCGCTTAAGGAAACTGGATAGCAAGCTTTAAAAAAGCGATATTTGACCTTTTCCACGGAATTTTTTTCTCCAAGAATACACTTAATATAGCAACAGTAAAAACATAGCTACTAGATAGTTGTTTATTTATATATTTTCTGACAAAAAGTCGTGTTTACAGAACATTTATTTACCAAGATGCGCGTATTCCCGTAAACAACTATTTCACAAAAAGAATGCGGGGGTCCATTCTACTCTTAACTATCTTGCGGTCACCAAAATATATTATTTAATTTTAATTCAATGTATTGCAACGTTTGTCAGTATGACAGCTCTAAGCTCTAGATAATGGTCAGAGAGTAATTGAGGACACAGAGGCGATTCCGCGAACTCCAATCAGTACACACCAGCAAAATGGTGTCACTGCTCTGCAGAAATGTTGAACTACCGTTCGACAAAGAGCGCCTGGCAAATACATAAGTCAACTGGCAGCCTGTAGTAAATAGGGAAACTTTGGCAGCACGCAGTAACCAATCAGACAATGCCGTTTCCCAGAGCCTCGAGCAGCCGATCAGACTGTGGGTAAGCTTACATCAAGAAATCACTACGCAATTTGATTTATGTGTACTTTCTACTCTGTGCCGTTGTATAAAAAGAGGTTATTATTATTATTATTCAGTTATAAGATGCAGGGAGATAAAAAATTATGTAAGACAAGAAATGTTCATTTAAAATATAAGTGTAGGGGTAGTGTGTTTTTTTGGTAAAAGATTTCAAGACAAGTTATATTTGAAAACACTGTACGATACGTACGCTATCTTGATTGGCTGAATTACTTATTGACACTTGTTAAATGTCTGCACACGAATAACGAAGGAGCTGTGCCCGTGTTGCCTAATTATGAGTGGTCCGGTCAAATATGAAAACGTTTTCTCAAGCAGAGAGCAACCAACTGCAATAGACAAACTGCTGTTGGCTACTAATAGTGTTGAAGTCTATCGTATATTGATTTTTTTTTTCCCCCGCGAAAACTCTCTAGCTCTAAATACAAAACAGAAGAAGAGAGTCCGAGAAAACCGCTCGCGAGAAAGGAACTGTGGACTTTGGGCGAAACCGGACACCTTTAACAATTTAGCGACTCATGAAGTCCGTATCGATTTGCGGAAATTCACCCTTTTCTTGTTTACGTCGTTTAGCTGGCCACGCCCTCGAGCCGCTGTAATTGGCGCCAGTTAATTTACGTCAATATTATGCTAAGTCAGGTAATTTGCATTACGTGGATAAGGGTTAATTGGATAACTTCGTGTGGCTCAACACCGGGACGTCGTGACCCCGGTGTTTGGAATTCGGGGTGCGCCTAGACTGATTAATTAAGCAGCGGTTCATCAAGAGCCCTCCGAGTGCGGTATAGATTGACTGACAATTAAAGAAAGACTAGAGATGAGTTGGCTATAATCAAGACTGCATGGCCATCGGCAGGTACACCCGATCTCCGCGAAAAGATTTCACGACCAGTTGTATTTCATAACACTTTAGCTCAGATACACTTTCGTGATTGGATGGTTTCCATGCGACACGTCTTACGTGTCTGCGCGATTCACAGACGTACAACATTGAGTCACATCTTGTTGACTGGCCAGTCAAGTAGGAAACTGTCTTCTCACAAAGACATGCCGCCAATAAGCGAAATGGGTGCCCGTAGGCTATTGAAATCTAGCATGCGCGGAAATCTTTTCGCGAGATTCGGGTGTCTCTAACCATAGGTTTTGCTGTTCTCAGTATCCCTACATAGAATCACCCTATTGGTTCACGTATCAACGTCTATCTGACAATATAATGCTACATTTGAAAGTCTCCTAATAAGATGTCCTTTCCTAAGTATAATAACATACAATGCATCATGTTCATTTTAATTGTTTACGTTTTGAATGTTCCTGACCGTAACACTTTGAAGACTATGCCCGAGCTTCACTCGGGCAAAGCAAATCTGGAAAAATCTCTATGCCTGAAGATAAGGATCACGCGGATATATTGTTTCACTGTTTTTCTAGTTTTTACCAGTATTTACAAGGACATTTCTACACACCAACATGCAAATGTTGTTAATACAATACTACGTTTTTTGTATGGTTACGGAAATGAACACGATGGACTGTGTATAATGACGAGTATAAAATAACATTTGATTGGGATACTGTGAACTCAGCGCTCCATTGGTAAGCACTGGGCAAATAACAAACGTTACGTAATATATAAAGGCCGTACAGTGTAGTCTGGACCAATAGAATAGCCATCAGTGGGAAAATAGAGACCAGCAGAAATTCTATTCCTGCGGTGATGGATACAGGTGTCTGCATCGAGCTTGTCTCGAATGCCTGCAAATGTGTCCAGACTTCAAAGTGTTAATATCACGTTGCAGAGAACCTCAATGAAAACTGCTGACGAAGTAATATTACTTCGTCCACGTCTTCAAATAATGCGGATGTCTTCGTATTACGGCAAACTTCATACAACTCAGTCAAACTCAAAGTGTAGGCGGTTTATCACCTCGCACTTGAACTGCGCTGTAACATTTTTAAAACACTTCCCCCCCCCCCCCCCCCGTGAATACGTCTTTAAATTTACGACCATAGTGAAAGGCAATCCAGCAAATATGATGATAACATATCGGGGTATACAGTTCGTATACATTCAAAATTCAATTACACCACTCGATTGCCAAAGGATCAAAGAATATGTCCGCCATTTCTAATCACTGCCGAAGCTCAGAGCGGGGGTAGCCCGGGCCCTTTACCACTCAGGCGGTCTCATGTGAAATGCAGGGGAAAGGAGAAGCTAACCTCCTCCCCCTCCCACACCCATCAAAATATTTTTGGCCAGTGCTACAGTTCTTATAGGGTAGCCGAGTACTCCCAGCAAACCCTGGTTCCCAATGCAGTTCCCCCCCCCCCCTGCCCGCACAGGTTCGTGGGAGGAGGTAACAGTGAGGCTGTTACCTATTGTTGTCCCTTGATCAAAGAATATGTTACGTTGAGTGAGGACTGTGTAGCATCGCGCGCATCTGAAGCTGAAGAGGGGGGGGGGGGGGGGCGCAATTCTGAGTTTGTTTCGCCGTGTCTCATAACTTCCGCGTAGTATAACTTTTGACTAGGAGAAGCTACGACGCTCGTTTGAGATTCAATCGACAGCTCTCGCAAAAATCAATCGATTGCGTGTATAGAAACATTTGTGTGGCGCGGTTATGGCGAAATTGTATGTGTTTAATGTAAAAAGTTAAGAAAACCTAACACAATTTCGACCTATACTCGTCAAAAAGCCAAGTCGAAATACAGAAATTGTATACGTTTGGAAAGAGCATCTCAAAAGCAATCCAGCGATACCCATGAAACCTCATATGATCGAGTGAAGCGGTGCCGGGAACGTAAAATAAACATCAAGGCGTCCGAACGCTTCAACGTAGATGTATTCACGCCAAACGAACGGCCGTGTCTCCAACACAGTCAAACCCAGTTTTTTTTAACGTTTGACCCCAGAATACACAATTGCGCACGTAAAAAACCTAAAGGAAGAACCACTCTTAATTTAGAACAATAACACGGTTGGCAAATCAGTCGCTCCCAAGAAAGATAATTGGGCACGGTATTCTGAAGTGAACAAGTGAGTGAATGAAGCAAATTTGAGGGGCTCTTAGCGAGGTATTGAGAGCCGATTAGGGTGATTGAAATGAGTATGGAATAGCGCCGGAATGAAAGGACCCGCTCATTTGGAATAACAGTCAGTAAATATATTTTATTTTAACCTTAGACGTTAACTTCCGAGTAAAATTAAATATACACACAGTGTTTATTACTTACAAGAGAGTATTTATTTAAAAAGATAAATAAAGGATGGAAAATGGCTGAAAGGGAAAAGTAACTAGGGGCTCAAAAGTGCTCACTTTACCATGAACAGCCTATACCAATAATCAAACACGGAAGTTGAGGGAAGGCTAATTTTCCTGTCAAGGCGACTTTGTCACTGCTCCAGGTTTGTCACTGTCACTTGCAATGCCAGGAGATTACAAGTTGCAGTGACAGCGAGCGCGTCGACCGGTTCACACGCACAGACTACAGATCAGGCAGGCCATGTTCCCACGAGTCGGCTGCCAGTGGCAGAGGAGGTTACTCGCAGCTTGTCGCTGTCGCTTTCTCATGGTCTCTACGTCGCAGTCACTGTGCTGCTGGAACGTGTACAGCTCCAGTCGTGCTGTGTCCCAGGCCCTGCCAGAGATTATATGACACGCTGAGTCGGCCTGGCCTAAGGTAATTGTGCTCGGGTTAAAGGCTGTTCACCACAAAGTCAGCACTTTTGAATTTAAACTTAGAAAAATGTCACTGCTCCTACCTGCATATATTTTAACGGGCGCACTGAGAAGCATGCGCCCAGTAAAGTTGGTAACCATGGAAGGGAAAGTAGTTCCATATCCTAACGACGAATAAAAAGTGTTAAGTAACCATTTTTGATAACTTAAATTATTTTTCTCGCTTGATGTTTTTTTTTTTTTTTTAATTCATCGAAGAGTAAAAATGTCCATATTTGTAAAATGTTTACTTTTATAATAATTCCACAGTTTCACCTGACCGAAGCATGAATAAAGTAATGGGACCCATGGTGCAGTGTTAATTTCACATAAGGCGGAAGATTACACAACGTGCATACAAGTAAATCTTAAGCAGGGTTTTCAAAAGTGCTCATTTTACCGTGAATAACCCATACCCAATATTTTTTCGCTCCATTTGTTGCAAAAGAGGAGATTTTTGGTCTGGCAAGTACTTACGAATTCGTTGTAATAACTTACATGATTGAACCTAAGAAATTTATTTATATTGGTCTACGGGACCCGAAGTAACCAATAAACAATTTGCTATACTAGCAGCAACCAATAACATTAACCAGGAAAAAGGCGTTGTCTTATTGGTGCTTGACGGTGTACAGCCGCGACCATGACTTTACCTGTTTTGCAACACGTCATACGTGAACAAGTACCTATACGCGGGATAATATTTTAAATAGTTAATTTACTTAATTTGTACATTTTCATGTTAGGTGTTTCCGGTACATTTTCACGTTAGTTGTTTCCGTTCGGTTCAAAACAATTCAGGACGTAAGAAACAAACTACAGGCTAATGGCAAAAATAATGCCGATCATACGTGTTTCAAGTTTTAATGCCTTTGGTAAAGACATACACAATTCGCGTTATCTTTCGGTGACAGGATAGACTCCACTGCGTTATAAACAAGCGAGCGCAGTACGTGGTTTCATTGGCCGCTGCACTTTAATGAACGTCACCTACCTGCTTGATCCCCTTCAAAGAGATTGGCCACTCCGGCGCTGATATTTTCTTATTGGTCCAAGAGTTCTCCGAGGCGCGACAGACAGGTTTCCGTCCTATGGCTGTAGTCGATCAAACGCACAGTAACTTGGAAATCAGTCTGTCCTGAAATAATAACGCAAATATTGCAGGTCTCTTGTCTTTGCATAATAATGGAAATTTGAGGGATCTCTAGTCATTGGGCGAGGGGAAATTCTAATATTCACAACACGTCGCGGGAAGTATAAACACAATGAGCAAGAAGAAAAAATTACGTAGGTGTTTCTCAGAAATTCTTCTCTGCTGATCCGGAAGCGACCGCGCCGGGAAACGAACCCGGTTCGCCCAGGTGAGAGGCGAGTAGCCTGATCACTGCATCACCGCGGCCCCTTTTACCATTATCAGGATTCCAATCATTTTAAAGGTCGCCTATATTTTGCTGGCTAAACTGGAGCTGAAAAAGATCGCGTAGGTTTTACAATGAGAGTTTCGGAAGAATGTTGAAAGCAGCTTCCAATAATCGGCAAATAAACGCGCCGGGTTCAAGGCCCCTAAAATGGGTAACTTAGACACAAAATCATCAGTTGTTATGGGATACATAAAAAAAAATTCCAGCGAAGTTAAAATCCGTAGCTATTTTTCCCTTATCACATTGTGAAAAATTTTAAAAATTGTAAAATAAAATAATAATTAATTTTTTTAAGTAGATTAAGTTTCACTCATGTAGCACGACTTACAGTACCATATTTAAGCGCGTACCCCTTAACGTGAGGACAACCCATAGAGACAGATTTGAAAATTACGCAATGGCATAGTCATTTCGAGACTAGATAGAATTCAAGGACTTGTGCGTTTATGCTGCGTTTGTAATTGGTCTGTGTGTTAAACGACGCCTGCTGTAGAACTTAGAGCCAAACGGAAATTCGCAACGAAACGCAGGTCCAACCATCGCATTTCACAGCGACAGCAAATAACCAATGGGAAGAGACCTGAAGAATTAGCGAGTTCAATTATCTGTAGGCTAGAATCCATAGTATTGTGTACAATCACGCAGATATATCTGCCCATTGGCTGCTTGCTATTACAGTGTGAGGCGAGGATTAGGCTTACATTTTGTAGCGTGTTTTCTATTGGCCGAGGATTCAAAATGAGGTGTCAAACAGTGCATGGACCAATTACAAAAGTAAAATGAACGCAAGCGTTTTTTGATCCTAGCTTGTCCCGAAATGAATCCGCGAATTTTCCAGGTCTCCAACATCGATATTTGGAAAATCTATCGTGCAGGTCGTTGAACTCACGAATTGTCCAGCAGGTCTCTACCCATGTTACATTATCTCTCTCCCCCCCCCCCCCCGTATGTGACATTCATAGACTCCCAGCGGACTTGACCCCACACTCTTTTGCACTCGACTGTGTCCAGACACACACAAAATCAAGTTGAATATCAATCAGGCGTTTGTTGAAGCGGGACACGCCTGGCTGCCGTTGGCGACAAGCTATGACGGCCGCAGTCAACGGGTAAATCTGTGGCGCGGGCGTTCTACAGAGCCGCGAGCCGGCCGGGCACAAAATGTCTTTTCATTAGCCCCTCATCCCCGCCGTATCTCATCCCCCCTGACCCACCCCCTTCTCAGCGATGGATCGATGTACGTCGGGACGCGCCGTTGAAAGGAGATGAGCCGGAGCTGAACCCTCGATACCGCGTGGCGAATGCGAACGCGAGTGAGCTTGCTTTGCCCAATCTCCTCCCCCGCCGTTTTTGACGTCTCTGCTACGAGGATGACGTCTGGGACCACCTTTGTGGCCGTCCTGTGTGAGGCATCACAAAAGCGACGTAGCACTGCAGCAGACGATGTTTCCATTGTCGTTGGAGATACCGCGGAGCCGACACGGTAAACAGCTTAGCGGCAGAGGTGCCGCCTGACAACTTTATCGGGAGGGGTAACTTAATATATATATCGGGAATAAACTACGAGGGCTGTTCCGAAAGGTAGACAGACAACACTGGGCCGATTCTAAGGAATCGGTTCAGTGACTGCCGCCTGTGAACATGGCATCTGGCGCGCTTTGTTGATGAGAGCAAAGCCAACGCATTTGCTCGCTGCAAAAGATGAAATGCAGTGTGTGTCACCATTGGCGGGTAACAGGTAGGGATAGGAAAAATTCGCGAATTCATTTCGAGACAAGATGGACGTCAAACATACATATAGTGAAGTCACCTTCGCGATTGGATCACAGTTTATTAGACCCGCCCTGGACGCCTCTGAGCCAATAGTAGACTTGCATGGAAATACCTTGCGAATCCCGTAACTGCCAGGTGCGGGGCAACAACCAATGAACACACAGCTGTGGCTCCAGTATGCAGAGGACTCAGAAATCTAGGCTGCATGTCACTGAATTCGCGAAATTTTCCTATCCCTAATAATAGGGAAGGGAAGTACTGCTTTAATTTAAGATGTGCAATTCGAAAATATATACAAAAAACAATAATAAAACGGATCAGGAAGTGAAATATGTCACATATCCTATTTTCCATCGGCTTTCATATCTGAGAAGCAAGTGCATCACTAGAAACTGTGTTCAGAGTGTGAAGGTAAGCCCACACCAAACCTTCTACTGGCTCGGACTCGGAATAGTAATCTCATTTCACAAACTGTCGGAACAACCCTCGAATATAGCTACAAAGTATTGCTACCATAGACTACAGATGAGGTAGACAGATCTCGCACAACCAGTCTCCGTGCCCCGACATTGAACAGCTTTTCTGCCAATATTGACAGTTAGAGACGTGCAAAATTCGCGTTATTTTCGGGGAGAACTTTAAACTTAAAACTGGTGTACCTTTGCAATACGTTTGCCATTGGACCATACTTTATGTGACGCCCCGCATAACTCTGCGCCAATAAATTAATGCTTCACAATTGTGCGCCCCAATCACGTGCAGTTCAATTAGAAAGGGTGCTGCTTCTCATCTATGCAGCAGTCAATCAAGAAACGAGGCCTGCTCTAGTGCATACAGTACTGTGAAGTTCAGTCTGGTGCAAAATAATAACGCGAATTTTGCATGTCCTTACTATCAGTATAAACGGAGTGGATTGGATTTGAGGTTGGAATTCTGTTTATTATAAAAGTGCTTTGAGCTATTTTTATACATCCCTGGCCAGTTTTTAGTGCATAAATAGAGCTCCGAGTATTTCGTGGCTTGAGTTGTCAACAAACTAGGATGGACAGCCCTACCTACATACACTCGAGACATTATCATATACTTATTGGTTGCTGTGATAAAGTGAGGCCTCTGTAGAGGACTGTTAAACACTCACTCGCACTACTGCTTCCCGCTTATTACTGGCTTACAGTTCAACGGGGCGTTTCTAAACAACTGTCGTCCAATCACAACAGTAGGAAAAAGAACAAGTATTTGGAGTCCACCTCGTCTCCGAACGGATTCGCGAAATACTTGTGGCTCTATGCATAAAGCCACCTGTTTTCCGCGAAAAGATTCCACGACTAGTTAGAGACCACTGTGGCTGAGCGGTTAGCCTGCTCGCCTCCCACCAAGGCGATCCGGGTTCAATCCCCGGCCGGGTCACTCCGGATTTTCGCATGTGGGAATCGTGCGGGACGATGCCGTTGGTCGGCGGGTTTTCTCGGGGATTTCCCGTTTCCCCCGTCCTTTCATTCCAGCGCTGCTCCATAATAACCTCAATTACCCTCATCGGCTCTAAAGACATCAATGTTAACACTTTGTAGACTACGCTCGAGTATAGCTCGAGCAAAACTAATTTGAAAATTTCTTTATTGTTCAGAACAAAACTCGCATGTATGTGCAGTCTTGTTCGGCTAGTGTTTAACACGACCTCTCAAGAACACGACAGCGTAGTAACAATTATATTGCTAACGATAGAATTCCTTTTCTTATAGCCATTCAAAGGGACATGATTGATTGTAAATCATTTTATACGACATTTGACTGGGTCAATATCCGCACGGCTCTCCATTGGTCGATAACCGGCCAATAATGAACGCTGTAAAGGACAGGGTAGTGTACGGCATGGTATGGACCAATAGGACGATGGTGAGTTCTAACATAGGCACCAACAGAACCGGTGTTCTTGCAGTAGTGGATATAGGCGACTCACTTCTAATTTGTCTTAAGTGCCAGTAAATGTGTGCGGACCTCAATGTGTTAAGAGCCGTCCAAATCCCTTCGCTAACTCCACGACTAGTTGTACTCCAAAACACGTTAGTTCAGAACCAGTATCGCGGTTGGATGATTTTAACTCGCACGCGTCCTTGGTGTCTGCCCGCGAATCACAGACGTACAGTATCGGAGTAACCAAATTCTGATTGGCCAATTAAGTAAGAATATGTCTTCTCACAAAGACACGCCGCCAACAAGCAAAGGCAGACTGCTTGTATGCCCGTAGGGTATTGAAATGTAGCATGTACGGAAATCCTTTCGCGAAAAACAGGTGGCCTTAGCTATAGGCTGTTCACTGTAAAATGAGCACTTTTGAGAGCCCTGCTTAAGATCTACTTGTATGTACGTTGTGTATTCTTCCACCTTATGTAATATTAACATTGCCATGGGCCTCATCGCTTTATTTATGCACCAGTCAAATGAAATGGAGGAATTATTAGGAAAGTAAATATTTTACAAATTTGCTCATTTTTACCTTTCGATGCATTAAAATAACAGAAAACGAAATAAATAGTTAAAATGATCAGAAATGGTTACCTAACACTTATTATTCGTCGTTAAGATAAGGAACTACTTCGCATCTATCGTCACAAACTTTACTCGGCGTAAGTCACTCAGGGCGCCCGTTAAAATATATGCAGGTAGGAGTAGTAACTTTTATCCAAGGTTGATTTAAAACGTGCTCACTTTATTGTGAACAGTCTTTATACTGTATGCTGCGAAAGCTTCTCTGTAGCGAGTAGGTCCCCAGGCGGGCGCTGATTGGTGAACGGTGTGCGTTCACACTTCGTTGGCCGGGGAAGCCATCTTGGTGGCGTGTGCGACTCAGCATTCGTTGTACTCCGCATCGCTACGCCACATAACTCAGTGGAATGTCAATGAGAATGTTTTTCTAGCGAACGTGAGAGTTCCATGTGTGGACAAATCAAAAGAAGATAGGGGCGAACACGAAATAGGTCAGCTCTTGGAACTATCATCCGTTAACAGCCGGATGTAGATGTTCCGCAACTCATCTGGTTCAAGAGATAGTTGCGTGTGCCCCATTTTTCCTCTCAGGGCTGAACGTGTCAAGAGTATATGTTCACGATATAGCAACCACTTTTTAAGGCCATCCCACCCGGCATTACCCACTAACAAATATGTTTTATTGCAGCCTCAGACATTAACTTTTTTGGGAGTAGTAGAAGTGTACACAATTTTTATTAGTCACATGACAATGTTGATATTAAAAGAGGCAGAAAGATAAAAAGTGACTAGACGGAGAAATTTGGAAGGGCATTAAAAAGTGCTCACTTTACCGTGAATAGCCTATACCAGGTTACACAGCTGTTTTCCCGTGTGCTCTTAAGGCCACGATCCTTCATTAAAAAGTGCTCACTTTACCGTGAATAGCCTATACCAGGTTACACAGCTGTTTTCCCGTGTGCTCTTAAGGCCAAGATCCTTCATTTCTACAGCTTTTGCGAGAATAACTTTTTTGTACCCAAACGGGAGCCGATATTGTAAAATCCTCTTACAATTTTGTTACAAATTGTTTTTATTATGTAGTCTAATTTTTCCAACATAAAAAACTGTATAATTTTGACTAATTATTAAATAAAAAAAGTTTCGTTAGTTAATTAATTGGATAAAAGTATAACAATTTTTATGTTGAAAAAATTAGACTCCATAATAAAAATAATTTGTAAGAAAACTGTAAGAGGATTTTACAATATCGGCTTCCGTTTGGATACAAAAATTAATTCTCGCAAAAGCTGTATAAATGAAAGATGGTGTCCTTAACACCCTGACTGCTGTACGGTTAGACGCACAGCCTTTCAGGACATACTAGACATTTTGACTCGTATCCATCATTGCAACACATCTCTGTTTGTATCTGTATTCCCACTCACCACAGTATTATTATTTCACAGTACATCATGCAGCTTTAAGGTGCTGGGAGCCACGGTGGCTGAGCGGTTAGATTGCTCGCCTCCACCAAGGCGAACTGGGTCCGATCCGCAGCCGGTATTTCTCCGGATCTTCGCAAAAGGGAATCGTGCCAGACGATGCCACAACAGGACCTCGATGTTAAGATACGCCAAAATCACTTCACTTAAAGGCTGTTCACGATAAATTGAGCACTATTGACATCAACATTAAAAAAAAAACTTACTGCTTCTAACCACATATATTTTAACGGGCGCCCGGAGTGAAATGCGCCCGGTGAAGTTGTTAACGATGGATGGGAAGTAATTCCGTATCTTAACGTCGAATATAAAGTACCAGCTAAACATTTCTGATAATTTAAATAATTTCTGTTGTCTTCTACTTTTTTTTTACGCATCGAAGTGTAAAAATGAGCAGATTTGTAAAATATTTACATTTATGATAATTTCGCAGTTTCACTTGACCGACGTACGAATAAAGTGATGAGGCCCGTGACAATATTAATCTTACATAAGGCGAAGGAATACACAACCTGCATACAAGTAGATCTTAACCAGGGCTTTCAAAAGTGCTCATTTTTCCGTGAACAGCGTATAAGGTTCTGTAAAGTGTTTATTACTATAGTAAATATATCTCATTGCAGCATCAGGCATTCAATTTTGAGTGTGGTGAAACGTATACACTGCATTTTTTGGTCACATTGCAATGTTTATATATAAAAAAACAGCAGGAAGATGGAGATTGGATAAAAGGAAAAATTAAGAAGGCCTTTAAAAAGTACTCAGTTTACCGTGAACCTCCTATATAAAAATTCGCGTAATTTTGTGGCCGTAGACTAAACTCCAAGACATTGTATGCTGGTTTGTCTTCTTTCATTGGCCGACAACTTGTGTGACACACGTTCGAAGGGTGCTTTTAGCCAATGACTGATGCTGAACGGTCGAGCAACATATCTGCAGTGAAGCTGTCACACAGTACAATGATTCCGTATAGTTGCCAGCAGTCAAATCAAGCATTGCGTTCAGATATATGTATGGGACATATGAATATATCATGTTACCAGAAAATAAAGCGAATTGTGCAGGTCCTCATCTATACAGGTCGGCTGCCAGCATATATAGTGGTAAATTGACAGTGTCCCGATAAATTTTCTTTCCTGCACACTATAAAAGAATACGTCCATGGCTTTCTGTATAGCAGAGAAAAGTATTTGTTTGACGCTGTTTTATTCACACTAACACAATCTTGCTCTGATTGAATGGGAAGGTAAAAAAACTTAGGTGTTATGTTCTTTTATGGAATTTTTATTTTATACATTCTTGTTTTAAGGTATTATTTATTTTATTTGCAGCAAAATATCCTCAAGCTTGTTATATTGAGAGTAAAGCGATGTTGCTGTATACCAAATAAAGGGTTAAGCGATATAAAAAACTTCTCTCTTGTTCATTATAGTATTTGGTAAAGGCTGTTCACTATAAGTGAGCACTTTTAATATCAACCTTAGAAAAAAAGTCACTGCTCCTACCTGCATATACTTCAACGGAGGGAAATGAGTGACATACTCCCAGTAAAGTCGGCAATGATGGATGAGAACTAGTTCCATATGTTAAGTCGAATAAAAAGTGTTAGATAACCATTTGCGATAACTTGAATTATTTCTTTCGTTTGTTTGCTTTTTAATGCATCGAAGCGTTAAAAATAAGTAGAGGGGTAAAATATTAAATTTTCTAATAATGTCACCGTTTCACTTGACCGACGTATGAATGAGGTGACGAGGTCCATGGCGATGTTAATTTTACACGGGGCGGAATAATACACAGCGTGAAAACGAATAGATCTTAAGCAGGGCTTTCAAAAGTGCTAATTTTACCGTGAATAGCCTGTGCCTAAGGAAACTTTCTAAACGATAGCCTACCAAATACTAAATCCGTCAAGCAGGTGTCGCGGAAAATGTGCTCGCGTGTGGAACGACAGCGATTCACCTCACGAAATTGCACCCCCCCCCCCCCCTTCATAAGGCGAGCGATCACACGCCCCGGCTACCAACTTCTTTCTACCTCGATGGTTTCCACGACCTCTTTTGCGAACCCCCCCGAGTCGCGAATTTCCCGCCTTTCCAGCACTCAGGCCTGGAGGATGTACGTCGCCTTGTAATTACCGGCGACAAATTCGTCGTGAGCTACTGGCGGCGCGAGCGAACGTGCGCCGGCCGCCGTTCGGAGGAGAGCAGACACGTCGAAAGCCTGGAGCCTTGTTGAAGTCCTACCTCCACAATATTCCTCTGCATCGTGCAAACAAGGCTCAACCGAGTCCATCAAATTACCCAAAGGGACAACGCGCCGCACTCGTGCGTGCTCAGAGTACTAATAGTTTCCACAAGAACTATTTCATCCACCAAGGCGAACAGGGTTCAATCCCCGGCTGGGTTATCGGCTTTTCGCAAGTGGGAATCGTGCCGGACGATTCCGTTGGTTGGCGGGTTTTCTCGGGGATCTCCCGTTTCCCCCGCCCCTTCATTCCGGCGCGGCTACATATTTGCTTCAATCACCCTCATCGGCTCTCAAGACCTCGCTGTTACGAGCCTCCTAAATCTCTTCACTCGCAACTATTACATACTAAGCATTAACAACGCACCTATTTTCTTCTTCTTTTTATTCATATTAATTATAAATTACGTTATAATAATTATACATGATGGTTTATAGCGGGAAAAGTTGACTGTTTGCTAGGATTCAACATACTGTACCCGTGCGGTTTTATTTCCCTATTGGCTGTCATGCATGTATGACGCTGCTACCCCATTTCACTGGGAAAATGAGGATTCTGATACTATAAGGGAGAACGTTCGCGATTGGTCTGCGAACAACTTAGCCTAGTCAATGCCTTGTCCATCCAATCATTAAAGAATAAACTAGTTAGAGTGATATAAAAGCTATGTTGGCTCAAAAAATTTTCACGAATTTCCATTATTAGATTTCCACACAAGATATATTTCAAAACATTGTATTGTAGTTTACCTATCTTGATTGGCTGAATTATTTTTCGGCACGAGCCAACTGTCTGCACGCGAATCACGTAGTAGCCGTGACGATTTTGCCGAATTCTGAGTGGCCCGGTCAAATATGAAAACGCCTTCTCGAGCAGACAGCAACCAATGGCAGTAGACAAACTGCATTTGGGTGCTTATAGTATTGAAGTCTACCATGTACTAATGTTTTTTTTTTTCGTGAAAAATCACTAGCTCTATCCATTATAATTCGGGGTGCGGGGAATCTTCGAGATCTGGTGTCTGAGTCTATATAAGCGCGACGGGCCTCCAAGCAGGGAGTTTTATGATAGTAGGGAGTTCGGGTGACTGTGCTACCTGGAGCGATAGACGGCGACGGCAGAGCAGAAGTGGCGAGGGAAGCGACTAGCGAGATGAATCTGCGACAGACTGCGAGCATGGGCGCAGTGAAGAGTGCCACTGACTACGAGCATGGACGCAGTGAAGAGTGCGACTGACTACGAGCATGGACGCAGTGAAGAGTGCGACTGACTGCGAGCATGGACGCAGTGAAGAGTGCGACTGACTGCGAGCATGGACGCAGTGAAGAGTGCCACTGACTACGAGCATGGACGCAGTGAAGAGTGCGACTGACTACGAGCATGGACGCAGTGAAGAGTGCGACTGACTACGAGCATGGACGCAGTGAAGAGTGCGACTGACTGCGAACATGGACGCAGTGAAGAGTGCAACTGGCAGGCTGGACTTTTGGACTGGACGCGTGAGTGTATAGGCCATCCACGGTAAAGTGAGCACTTTTTAAGGACCTTTCAAAATTTTACTTTTAGTCAATTTGATCTTTTCGACACTTTTTAACATCAACACTGTCGTGTGACTCATAAATATGGCGTATACTTTTACCACTCTCAAATTTTAATGTCTGAGTCTGCAATAAAACATACTTATTAGTCGCTAATT
The DNA here is from genome assembly GCA_029891345.1 of Dryococelus australis. NCBI lineage: Eukaryota > Metazoa > Arthropoda > Insecta > Phasmatodea > Phasmatidae > Dryococelus > Dryococelus australis. The sequence goes on from CM057002.1 coordinate 53,185,640, forward strand.
CCTAGTGGGAGGGCCTTAAAAATGCTCACTTTACCGTGAACAACCTATAACAGACATTACCCATGATGGCAACATGTAGACTGTCCATGTGTTAATGATGTATGTAAGCTATAGGTAGAGCCACGAGTATTTCGCGGATTCATTCCGGGCGAGGTAGATTCCAAACACTTGTTCTTTTCTCCTGATGTTGTGACTGGACGACAGTTCTTTAGAGACGTCCCGTTTAACTGTAAGCCAGTAATAAGCTGGAAGCAGTAGCGTGAGTGGGTGTTTAACAGTCCTGTGCAGAGGCCTCACTTGGTCTCAGCAGCCAATAAGGTAACGATAGTATCTCTAGTGTATAGAGGGCTATCCAGCCTGGCTTGCTGACAACTCAATCCGCGAAATACTCGGGGCTCTAGTTATAGGCTGTTCACGTTAAAATGAGCACTTTAGAAAGCCCTGCTCAAGATCTACTTATATGCACGTTGTGTATTCCTCCGCCTTGTGTAAATTTGTTATTGCCATGGGCCTCATCACTTTACCCACGTGTCGGTCAAGCGCATCAGTTAACATTATTAGAAAAGTAAATATTTTAAAAATCTGCTCATATTTACATTTCGATGCACATAAAAAAAAACAGAAAGCGAAAAAAAAAATTAAGTTATCATAAATTGTTACCTAGCACTTTTTATTCCACGTTAAGATATGGAATTACTTTCCCTCCATCGTTACCAACTTTGCTGCGCGCATGTCACTCAGTGCGCCCGGTAAAATATGTGCAGTCAGGGGTAGTGACTATTTCTAAGGTTGATTTCAAAAGTGCTCACTTTATCGTGAACAGCCTTTAATTGACTATATCCAAACAGAGAAACCGAGGAGGACTTTGACAATAGTTAAGAGACATTAAATACTGCGCTGATTGAGAAATAAACATTGTAATAGTGGGGATAGATAGTTTAATGCTGCGAATAATAGCTGTGTGAGAATAAATTAAAAAATAAATTTAGTTATTTTATTTTTACTAAGACCTCCATCCCTCACGAACTTGGGTATGCCTCTCTCGCGTTTTTTTAACAGAAGGCTATGTTTGAGAACAGGTGTATGCGGAAAGATGTCTGCAGTCACCTGTGTGGTTCGTACACCAATAACGCGTCGTGACTTGTACAAGCTGTTAACGGTAAAGTGAGCACTTTTGAGGCCATAGTTACCTTTTACTTTCAGCCATCTCTCGTCTCTTAACCAGGTTAAAAAAAAAAAAAAATTACCGTGTAAGTAATAAACACAGTATGTATATTCCACCGCACTCGGAAGTTAACGTCAAAGGCTAAAATGAAATATATTGACTATTATTCCAAACGAGGGGGCTTTCAAAAGTGCTCACTTTACCGTGAATAGCCTATAGTCTGCCTTGCACTGGAATATGACGCACGCGGTGGCTTTCGCGGTCGTATGCGCAGCTCACTTTGCATTTCCATCACATAGGAAGCTGAGGAGCAACGTATTTTGGACACGTGAGTTATCTGAGATCTATGATGGACGCGCAGAAAACTTGTTCAACGAACTCAAGTTAGATGGACTTGGGTTCAGAAATTCTGTACGCATGACCAGCGCGGACTTTGAAGAACTGTTGCAAATGATGGGGCCCAGAATTTGCAAATTGGACGCAAAGTTCGGACAAGCAAACAGTGAGTCGCGCGGACACAGACCACGATACAACTGCATTAGTTTCCGGTGCTGTTCGACAAACAAATACTCGCAAGCACTTGTATGTCGTCTGCTTGTAGCATGCATGCAGGGGTGGCGCGCATACAGTTGGCAAACACTTGTATGTCGTCTGCTTGTAGCATGTATGCAGGGGTGGCGCGCATACGGTCGGCATACAGTTGGCAAACACTTGTATGTAGTCTGCTTGTAGCATGTATGCAGGGGTGGCGCGCATACAGTTGGCAAACACTTGTATGTCGTCTGCTTGTAGCATGTATGCAGGGGTGGCGCGCATACAGTTGGCAAACACTTGTATGTCGTCTGCTTGTAGCATGTATGCAGGGGTGGCGCGCATACGGTCGGCATACAGTTGGCAAACACTTTGCAAATAGATGTAAGTATACAGGCTGTTCACGGTAAACTGAACACTTTTCAAAGCCCTGCTGAAGAACTACTTGTATGCACGGTTTGTATTCCTCCGCCTAATGCAAAATTAACATGGCCATGGGCCTCATCACTATATTAATGCGTTGGTCAAGTGAAACTGTGAAAGTATTAGAAAAGTAAATATTTTATAAATGTGCTAATTCTTACACTTATATGCATAAAAATAGAAAGAAATAATTTAAAGTTTCCACAAATGTTTACGTAACACTTTTAATTCGACGTTAAGACATGGAACTACTTTCCCTCCATCGTTAGCAACTTCATTGGGCGCATGTCACTCAGTGCACCTGTTAAAATATATACAATCGGAAAGAAGTAACGACAAGATACTAGAGCTAGTGATTTTTCGCGAAAAAATGTGAGTACATGGTCTACCGTGTATAAGCATCCAATAGCAGTATGTCTGCTGCCATTGGTTGCTGTCTGCTTGAGAAGGAGTTTCCATATTTGACCAAGCTACTCAGCATTCGTCAACATCGCCACGGCTACTAAGCGATTCGTGTGCAGACAATCAACACGTGTCAAAAAGTAATTCAGCCAATCAAGGTAGGTAAATGACCATACAGTGTTTTGAAATATAACGCATCTTGAAATCTTTTCGCGAAATCTCACTACGCCTAAAGATAGCCCACCACGTCTCGCATAGTGGAAAGGGGCCGTTGCTCCTTGCTTTTGCAGAAGCCAATAACTAGGGATACGAAAATTTCGCTAGTTCAATGACCTGTAGGCTAGACTCCTCAGTCCTCTGCATACTGGAGCCTCAGCTGTGTGTTCATTGGCTGCTGCCTCACACCTGGCAGTTATGGGCAGAGACCCGAGAATTTCGCGGGTTTATTTCTAGACAAAAAGGAATTATACACTCGTACGTTCATGTTACTTTTGCAATTGGTCGACGTATTGTTTGACACCTTTTGGAGATAAATAAGCCAATAACAATCATGCAGTAAATTGTGCGCCCAAACCACCGCCTTTTACCAACACAACAATCAACCAATAAACAGTTGATATCTGTATGAGAGTATATTAGACTGTTAAGTCTACCCTACAGGCCACTGCACTCGCGGATTTATTGGGTCTCTAGTTATGGGACTCGCAAGTTGTTTCCTTACAAGTCCGCTATCGGCTCAGAGGCGAGCAGGGCGGGCCCTAATAAACTGTAATCCAATTTGGAAGGAGACTTCACTGTATATGTGTCTAACGTCTATCTTGTCCGGAAATTAATTCCCAAATTTTCCTATCCCTACCAATAACAAATGACGACTCGAATGTATTTAGGGTGGTGAAATCTGGCATGCTACCAAATAACAATGCGAATTTGGCATGTCTAGAAATAGAGCCCAAATAGCACGGGATTTGGTACTCAATTTCCAACATCTCAGATTCCTTATCAGTCACAAGACGCACGGGCCTGCCTTACAAACTGCGGTCCAGCAGAGGCAGAAACTTAACTCTTTCAGAACCACTTTAATTTACAGTTGCAGGCGTTGCAAAAAAAGTTATTCGTGCCGTACTTCAGTTTAAAGAATTGTTTCGTTGTCATGGACAATGGGCTGTATGTTCGGCTAAAGTTACATGAACAAATTATGACCTAGATCTGTAAGACGGTTAGCGAATCATTTATCCACAGGTAAGGTCATTAGTCACTGAGCTTCGCTGTGTGCATTACAGAACAAAAATTACCTACACGTAGTAATGTACACAATTAATCGTGTACATTGGGTTTGAATAGATTAAACGTACACGCGGTTCAAGCTTAACTTGCCCTCAAATTAATTCGCGATATTTTTGGGCCTGTAATAATTGTTAAGTGTGCAGTATTTTTCTCGAAAAGGTTAAACGACTGGTTGTGCTCCAAAAACCGGAAAGCTCAGAACCGCTTTCGTGATCGGATGGTTTTAATTGTTTCGCGTTTTTTTTTTCGTCCGGCCGCGAAACACGGACGTACGATATCAGGGTAACCTAATCCTGATTGGTCTAGTGATGCAAGAAAATGTCTTCTCGCAAGGGCAAGCATCAAGAACGCCCAAGCAAAATAAAACTGCTGGTGTACACGCAGGCTACAATGAAAAAAAAAAAAAAAAAAAAACATTCTGGTAAACTTTCTAAACTGTAATGGAAGATTTTAATCCGTACAGTGTATGGTAATGGTACTACGTACCAAGCTGAAAATATGGGAATACTTATCATCGCTACTATACAAAGTTGGGATGTTCCCTATGCATTTGACTCTTTCCCTGAGCAACGATAGGAACGTTACCATGCATGTACGGGAAACATTTAACCATTCTCACTTTGCACTCTACGTACCATCGATATGGCAAATTTACAAATAATTACTTAAAGTGTACTGAAGTATGGCTTGCAAAAACAGATGGCGCTGGTAATTGTTTGTGCGCAGTAAAAGCTGAAAGACATGCCTAAATGTAATCTCAACTAATGGGGGGACTTGATAAGGGTGAGCCATACAAATCGATTGTTACTAGGAGGTTGTTAGTAAAGACCGGAACATTTTTTCCCGGTTTAATACTTTTTGTGCTGCCCGACGTAATATTACGTGTTTTGAATTCAATTGAGTAATATGGAGTTTGCCGTTAACATTACGACATCCACATCCTTTGAAGACATGCACGAAGAGACACCACTTCACTATTAGTATTCATGAGGTTCTCTGCAACACAGCATTACGTCACCAACACTCTGTTATGACCTAACTCCACTTATAATAAGAACATGGAAAGTAATTACATAATTTTGTAGAAGGGTAAGCTAAGAAGAAGATGAATTACAGTAAGAGTAAATCAAGTATTTAATTATCATTTCCAGCTGTTATAATCTTTGTCACAAAGCATTTAAGACAAGAGGCCAATGGAAGAAAAGATGGTAGGGAGAGTCTATCACGTTAAAGAGATAGCGTTACAAAGAAGGAACTCGCCTGGTCTCGCACCCTGGCCTCGCCGCCCCGAGGTAGGACGTCGCCGCACCAGGTCTAGCAGCTGACCTCGCCCCTTGACAATCGCCGACCGTCCCGATGATCTTCCTCGCGACCCAGTCCACTCTACGCGCCCCTCCACGTGCGTGGACTGACGTAATGCATTGTGAGTGGTTCCCATTGTGCACTAGATGCGAAGTCTGCTTGTAGTTTATCATAATTATCCAGGAATGTCCTGACCGTTTTCTAAACCCACATTTTCTGGTGTTCGTTGCACATTTCTATGCCAGTTGATACATTCCACTTCGGCTCGCTGTTATGGTTTCTTAGTTTACCAAACTCGCCTGTGGCCTCCTTCACAGGTATTGTTTTGACAGGTGGCGAACAACGGGGCCGTGTATAACAACTAAAAAGTGTAAATTACTCAAATGGACATGATGGATTGTATATTACCCTATTTAGGTAAGAACATTTGATTGAGACACTTTCAACTCTTTGTTATATTGGCAGAGAGCCGGCCAGTAATAAACGTTCTACAGTATAGTAAGCGTGTCCGGTGATGTGTGAATCAGCAGGACAGTTGTAAATGGGAACATAGAAACCACCAGACCTGATCGTCACGCACCCGTGAATATACGCAACTCACTCCTGGCTTGTTTTAACACACTGAGGTCGGCACACATTTATTCGCACTTTAGACAAATTAGAAGTGCGTTCCCTATATCCACGACCGCAAGAACACAGGTTCTGTTGGTGTCTGTTAGAACTCACCATCGTCGTATTGGTCCACACCACACCGGACACTGTTCTGCACTTTACAGTGTTCATTATTGGCCGGTCATCAACCAATGGAGAGCCGAGTTGATATTGAGCCAGTCAAAATTCCTTTATCGTATAAAAGGAATTACAATCAATAATGACCCTTTAAGTGGCTATAAAAAAAGAAATTCTATCGTTAGCAATATAATTGTTACTGCACTGTCGTGCTCTTGTGAGGTCATGTTAAAACACTAACCGAACAAAGACTGCACATCCATACAAGCTTTGTTCTGAACAGCAAAGACATTTTAAAATTAGCTTTGCTCGAGCTACGCTTTCTGTTCATTGGCTGCGGCCCCAGTGTATAGCAAATTTTTCTTCAGGACAGGTTGGCAGAGGATTCGCTGCTTGTTTCCTTGCACGTCTGTTATCGCCTCAGAGTTACTTGGGTGTGTCTGATAAACTGTGATAAAACTGCAAATACAATCTAAATGTATTGCAAATTAATTCATTTCAATTTCAACAGAAACGACTTGGCACATAGACGATGGGGGAAAACATTTTCGTGGTTTGTGGATTACGTTCAATGTCACTCCGAAATTTAACACCGTGCATTATAGGGCGTGACAGGTTGATTACTTCTTGGGAAGTTCCGATCCGCTGCAGAACTTGGCAAGGAAGATCTTGAAGTGCCTTGGCGGGCAACATGGGTTTAATGCCGCCGCTGTCAAAAGTGTGAGATAGCGCTCCCCCCTACCCCCCCCCCCCCCCCCCCCCCGCCCGCTCCTTACAGCAGCTCGTATAAACGTGATGAAACTTTAGACCCGCTCACGCTGCAGCTAGCTGAGGCTCTATAAATTCCCAGCCCCTCGTCAAACGCGTCGTTTCTCGTACGCAGATAAACTTCCCCGCTATTTTCCTTCCCCCCCCCCAGTATCTTTTAAAGTGTTTTTTGCGGGATCTAGTGGCTATAATCCTCGCGGATAGCGATAGGGCTGTAATGACTGTCACGATCTCAGAGTAACACTATCTCAGCAAACTGATCCCATTGGTCATGAAATTACAGAGATTTCAGGGGAACCGGCTGTACACGTAGACTAATAAACTCCCCGTGCCTAACAATTAAAGATGCCATAAAACAGACAGATGTTACTTTCACACCAATACTTTTTTTTTGGATGCCCATTAATTTTAATGAACTCGCAAAAAAAAAATTACTTGGACTTTTCGCATGTTACGATTTATTTATACATGAGTATGTTTTTAAAAGTTTACCTCGAAATTCAAACCACTGCATATATGGGCTCCTACGAACAATAAATTCTTGTAAAGGCTGGTTACAATAAAGTGAGCACTTAAGAAATGTACCTTAGAAAAAAGGTCACTGCCTCTGCATGCATATATTTTAATGGGCACACTGAGTGACATTTGCCCAGTGAAGTTGGTAACGATGGATGGAAAGTGGTTCCATATCTCAGCGTCGAATAAAGATTGTCAGGTAACCATTTGTGATGACTTAAATATTTTCTTTCCCTTAGTTTTTTATTTAATGCAGAGAAGTAAAAAACTAACAGATTTGTAAAGTACTTCCTTTTCTTATAAATTCACAGTTTCACTTGACCGACGCACGAATAAAGTAGATCTTAAGCAGGGCTTTCAAAAGGGCCCATTTAACAGCATATAGTAAAATGTTCGGAAAATTCGTATAGTATATTTAAATTGAAACTGCAGGAAGCGAAACAGCGTCGTTAGCCCGCAATTTTACGCACCTACGTGCGTTGCAAGTTGCCTATTAGTAAGGCGAATGTAACAGGAGCTTCATGTGGAGAAATATTATGAACAAAAGTAGTGAGAAAACATGTGTGTTCGTAACACCTAGTAAGAAATAGTTCTCACGCTAAATAGTATTACAACTGAGTGCGCACCAATGCGATGCGTTGTCTTTGGTGTATTTTTTCAGACATAGTTAAGCTTAATTTGTACGAGGTGGAGAAATATCCCATAAGTACATCTCTAGAAGGGCTTCATTAAAGTGTGAGGAAACCGTAACTGGATTATACATATGTGTCAAATTACATCGACAATGTGAGATTAACAATTGAGGAGTAAAGGCTGCCAGAAGAGGTTGCATTTTATTTCCAACAACAAACGAATAAGAAGTATTGACGATGTTAGGGTCTGCACGTATTTTAGGCGGTCGGCGCATGATGAGCCGGTTCCGTTCGCCTTCGTGATAAGCAACTTTATATGCACGCAATTACGTAAATTTGCGGATTCCCGGCGCTTTTTTGCTAACGTCTAGTAAACTTAAAAATAATAAATGGAATTTCCAAGCATGTTGCTATTAGGTATTATGTAGATGCCGTAGTTTGAATTTCACATTGTAGTATGAAAACATCTTGTTTATGCATATTCATATATAAGTATAGTTATGAATTGATATACATCCACAAATATATAACACACGCGAAAATTGCGAAAATTGGGTGAACTTTACTACAGACTTATCACAACATATATAGAACGTTAATAAATCAGCAGGGGTAGTGAAATTTCGCGAAAAGATTTCAATACAAGTTTTCTTTCAAAACACTCTCTTGATTGGCCGAATTTGATTTTTGACACGCACTAACTGTCTCCACACGAATCACGTAGGAGCTATGCCGATGTTGATGAATTCTGAGCCGCCCAGTCAAATATGAAAAGGTTTTGTCAAGCAGACAGCAACCAATGGCAACAGACAAATTGCTGCTGGATGTTTACAATTGAAGTCCACCGTGTACTCATAATTTTTTTTGCGAAAAATCACTAGCTCTATATATTAGACCAACAAACTTCGGTTGGAGGCTAATTACGAAAAAAAGAATTTCACACCACACACAGCCATTCTAAATTGGTAGCGACTTATGAAAATCAACCTATCAAAAAACACTCTACGCATAACATGTCAACCTGTTTTTTCAATAACCTGTATTCCACAAATATATAACACTATGGTTAACTTTAGAGTACTGTATTATTTAATAAATGAAACTTTATCTTAATATATTCTATAACTTGTAATATTTATTTATTTTTCAATATGAATTAACAACAGCGAGAGCAGCGACGTGTTGGCAACGGCCGGTAAGAAACAGTTCACAGTTACAATATTATTTTAACCTAGTTTCTTAGTATACTATTTGTAAATTAAGCGGTGCTTATTTAAATATTTAGGTAGCCCCAATGGTAACATATCTAATTTTTACAGTTTAAAATAACAGCGGAAAATATCATGCGTAGGCCGTAATGGTACGGTGTTATTATATCGAGCGAGAGCAATTTTGAAGTAACTGTCTGCTGAGCGAGGCTTGGCTCTCTCTCTCTCTCTCTCTCTCTCTCTCTCTCTCTCTCTCTCTCTCTCTCTCTTTGTCTCTTTTACACTCGGGAAGTTTCACTTCGCTAGTACGCGGAAAAATTTTACATGTTTTCAATTTTAGCATATTTCATACCTATTACAGCAAAGTAATGATATTTGAATTTGTAATTTCCAACTGAGAAGAGATTTTAATGTTTGAATACTTATTTAATATATTTAGATATGATGGCAGGGCAGTTACCAAGTGAAGTTGGCAGACGTTGCGAGCCATAACATGACTTGTTGCTGTTTACCAATCGAAGCGTATATTATACTTACTCCAAAAAATACTTCAAATTACCACATCACGATAGTAGACGTTGTGTTTTTTAAACCTACCTAAGCAAGTTACGAGGTTGTGATAAATCTGTTTTTCCGCGGCAGTAATAAATATACTGTTACGGTGTGTTTCGTTAACCAGTGCGTGTGAAATAGCGTTGTGTGGCTGCATGGAGATCGTTACGCTGGATCTGTGGGTGTGCGTGATTCCAAATATTTGTTGTGAACTAATTATACGATTTAAATGTGAACTGTTTTTATGACGAAGTTATTTTTTTACATCCAAGTATGTTTATTTATCACAACGTTGTACCTTTGCCCTGGGTGTTTGAAACACAGTCGTGTAACGTGATTTATCACCAATCCCAACAAAATAACCAAGCCCAGCCCCAATAAATTTCAGTAAGCTTATTTGAGTGCATGTTCACCGCTATATTTTAAGTTTCTATAACAAAAATGAGTGACGCGAGTTGCGTGCTTGATTTTAATGTCACTTTTCCGTTGGACTGGCTATTCCTTCGTTATTCGAATTGAGGCCGTCCTTTTAAAGAAATAACGCAACAAATATCAATAACAAAAAGTTAAATACTACAGTTCATTACCTCGCAGTTGTAACAGTCGTGGTAAAATATTAACGTGCATTATGTGTAATGTGCTATGTCGTGGAAAACAAATATGTTAATGTAACGTAACCGTAAGAACAATTATTAATTCAGGCATTTCTAAAACGTCATAAGGCTGACCTAAATAATCTTATAGGCCTCAACTGTGAATATTCGCACGAAAAAGTTATTTCAATAGACCTAAGACAGAATTCTTTTGAGAAGCTGTAAATAGTAAACAGCACATTTGACAGGTTTAAAAGTAGAAGTCACATTTCAATGTTTATTTTTAGGTGTAGCGGAAGTATACGAACACATGTACATGCACAATGGCATGTAAACATTGATGTTGACAGATGCTACATGACAGTCACATGGCAATGTTTGTTTATGTTCGGCGGAAGGATACGAAACGGGCCTGCAAATATATATATTTTTAGCGGGGCTCCGAGAAAGTTGCTTCCAATGGGGAATGGAATATATATATATATATATATATATATATATATATATATATATATATATATATATATATATATATATATATATATGTATATATATATATAAAACTTACGGTCTAAAGTGAATCATACGAGACATACTGATCTTTCAAATTGGACCTGAATACTGTTTTATTACAAATATTGGAAACAATTTTTTTTTAAGACGGGAGCAGTGAGTGTGTCTAGATAATGTGTAAGGGAGCAAAGATCTGTAAACACCACAAAACCTATCTGTAGCTGTCATCAAATTATTCAATGCAAATAGTTATGCTCACTACCCTTATTTCGCCTTAATCTCCAAACGCTATAGTATACTTGGGATTTAAACAATAATTTATTTTTAAGGCTCGATATTGCCCCTTTAGCAGCAATTCTTTGTTTTCGTGCAATCATTACGAATTCATAGTAATCGACAATAAACGATCATAAAAAAATTACAATTTACGAGTTGTTCAATATTTTTGTACGTAATTTTAATTGTGTGTTATAGGCTTGTTGTAAAAAGTCACGAACATATATATAATTTTCAAGTAGGAAATAACACACAGTGAAAATTTGAGTGAGTGAGTGAAGAGATCTGGACGGCTCTTAACATCGAGGTCTTGAGAGCCGATGAGGGTGATTGAGGCGAGTATGGAGCAGCGCCGGAATGAAAAAGGGGGGAAACAGAAGATCCCGAGAAAACTCGCCGACCAACGGCATCGTCCAGCACGATTCCCACATGCGAAAATCCGGAGTGACCCGGACGGGGATTGAACCCGGAGCGCCTTGGTGGGAGGCGAGCAGGCTAACTGCTCAGCCGCCGTGCAGGGCTCCTACATGGTCCAGCAGGCAAAAAAAAAGTTTATATCAGAGACTTTCGAATGAAAACAAGTGACCAAAAAAGAGACCTAACATATACTATATTAAATTAAACTAAAAACATGCATCTGAAAACCAAATAAGTCTTACTTGTTAATTAATTACGTACCTCCATAACTTGAGCTTAAAACACAAAGAACTATCAATGTCCTTGAAAATTAATGAACAAAAATATTATTACATTTGTCTTTGAAAATGAACACAAAAAATCATTATCACTATGTCTTAGAAAATTTATGCTGAAACTACTGTTTTGCCTTCTTGGCAATGTGTAACTTTGAAATAATACCAGGTTTTCTCTCCTCTACTAAATTTTAGAGTTTATCCACTTACTTTTTCTTCTCTTCTGCTTCTTTACAGTTTGCAGCAACTCCTACAAACATGCCTTGTACAAGTCCTACTTTCTGTAAATTTTTTGCCTCTGCAGCTGCCGTTAAGTCTCTTGTGGTCTTCAAAGAACATTTTATCTGGTTAATTTTTTTTTTTTCTCTTTTTCCTCATTCCGAAAAAGAGAAAATTTTCTTCATCTTTTGCCAGAAATAGTTTCTCTTTCTGTACCTCTCATTTTTTTTGTTTTCATTTCTTTCTTGTCGTCATCTTGCTTTTTCTTTTGAGCAAGCTCATCCTCACCCTCTTTCTTTACTTTGTAAAGACAAGCTTGGTATTTGTTACGAGCACAATGTGCCATTGCGAGGAGCTTTTGGGCGAGAGGAACTTGGTGTTTTATATTACTAAAAGGTTTCAATGCCCATATTGCAGTCATCGTGGCATTCAATATCTGCTCACCCATAGATGCACAATCACTTGTCAAGGTACGCACTAAATCAGAGAAGCCACGTTCAACATGGGAGTTGCCATGAGCGAGGGAGAGCGCTGCTTTGACCATTTTGCTAACAGTAGGATACCTAAAATCTCCTACGGGTTATTTTTTCTCAAAGAACTGAGCCCAGTAAAGATCAATATGCCCTTCTTGCACGTGCTCCTCCTATGTCTGCAAGTGGGGCCATTCATCAAGAAGAAAGCCACACTTCACATCAAAGGGAAGATCATAAGCTATAGTGCAAATGTCACATCCTCTAATTGCAGATTTTATTTTTCCTCTTTGTAAACATTTTAAAAGTTTCAACAAGCTTCCTGGCTTCGAGCGCAGATTTTTTGATAATACGGCGGCACGCATGCACATAGTGTTTTTGAGCACCCGTAAGAAATAGCACCCTTAATTTTTCTGGAACCTGCAACATTAATTCCAACAAACTATGTATGTGTGTTGCCATTTATGAATAAAGGCGACATGAAAATGTCTTGAACATGTCACATTCAACTATAACACACTGAATAACATTTGCCTTCATAAGTTCAGCTGTCGCTGCAGCCCCCCACAACTACATCCTTGACAGGCAGAAGATTTTATTTCATAAGAACAGAAGACTCGTCTACTGCTAGTCTTTCAATAGCTTCGGCTTTACAGGTTCTTCTCAGAAGAGTTGTAGTAAGCCTCTAAAGCGCAGTATGAAGTACATGTATGAGTGGCTCATTTCCTTGGAAGAATCCAGTAAAATATGTGAATACCCCGGCAGCAGAAATGATTAAATGGAGCTCAGCAACCATGGTTGTACTTTTAAGATGACTGCCTATGTCTTGACATGACTTCTTCTTAGGAATGTATGTCAGAAATTAATGCTTCAGTGAAATAAGCGGCCCAAGGACAGTTTCAGCTGTGGGGCCCAGAGTGAGCCACCGAGATGATACATGTTTTATGAAGTGTCTGTTGGGGAACTTTCATGTTCCTCTGTATATTCTCATCATCTTGACATCTTGTTGGCCAATCTTTGAAAAAAAATATGAACAGCAAATATCAACTGAAATGTATCTTCCCCCAAATGTTCTAAGCCACAAAGAAAAGCATTATGCAAGCTGTGTATGTTGCATGAGCCCAAGTCAAGAAGTGGCTTTCTTTGTAGTGCTAGCATGTGTTCATTTATTTGCTTCTCAACACTTTTATTAACATTGGGCCCATCACTGCCAAGCATGAGCATGCTTTGGCATGGAAGTTGTGCATCATCTATTGCTTGGAACAATTTTTTAATATCACTTGCTCTGCATGCCCAATAAAGAAAGACTGAATTCTGGGTAACTACATGGTTTTACGATTTAGACCAACATATGACAGCTAACTGAAGCTCTTTCATGCCTGTATTGTTACATGCTCATCATAGCACAGAGTATAATAAGTGTTTACCATATTAGTAAGTACTTGCTTTCTACAATATGGTGCCATAGCATCAGTCAACAAATATGTAGCTTTAGTGCCCCCAAGTGAGAACATTTGAAGAACAGCATCAGGAGAAGGAAACATACATCTGAACACATCTTCAATATCTTTGCAAGAATCAAATTAATAATCTGACTGCACACATTTCATAGCCCAGGTGAGTTCTGCAATACTTTAATTTTTCCTAGCACTATATATTCTTAAACTGCCATCACTGTTTACTGCTGGGCCTTTGTCGGTATGATATTGCTCTGATGGTTGTGAAGTTGACGGACGAACCACATTTAACTTGATATGATGGGATCAAGTTTATTACGGCGTACTGCTTTATGCTTATCGTAGGATGCGTGCTGAATTACAGCAGCAAAGCCCTTACATATACTGAATTTTTGGTGCACACACTGCAGAACACTTCATTATCTGAATACTTCTCCCCTCATTCTTTGATAATGTATCCATTGGGGTCCTTCCTTTCACCCCACTCAGTTTTGTATTACAATTTGTCTCTAGAACAGAGAATAAAACCAAACACAAGGATTCAGTATCTTGGAAATTTAGACTAATATATGACAAGTAAAAAAAGTACACAAAGTTAACCCCCAGCTGCCTCGAGGCCACGTTACATTTGTTTGGGGTTTGGTCCTCCATAATTTGTGTTTTGTATTTTATAAAATTTCAATTGGAACTTATCAGTGTCCAGCTGTTAATTATGTTTCCGTACTAACATCAGTTCCTTTGCAAACTATAATCCTCAAAAAGTGCTTAATCTTATAAGTGAACCCCAGAAACGTATGTAAACACATCCAGTACATTAAAAAAATAATTCAAATATTTTATACTAAGGTTTGTTTAGGTTAGCTTAGGGTAAGTTTAGATATCATTTCGTGGGGTTAGGTTAGTTAGGTTCTATGACTGGTGTTTTCTTGTTTTGTAGTTAGTATAAACAATGAAAAAGCAGAGTCATAGACCCTAACTTAATCTAGCCCCACAAAACGGCATCAAAACTAACTTAAACAAACCTAACCCTAAGCTAACCTAAACCTACGCTAACCTAACCCTAAACAAACCTAACCTAACCCTAAACTAACCTACCCTTAAACCAATCACGTATAAGTAAACGGTATTTTTTTTTACATACAAGACGTGTTGACATGTTTCTCGCATAAATTTCACAATTAAACACGTTTTTGGGCACTATAACCCCGACATTCTAGGGGCACTTCATGGTCGATTTTTATAGGATCTAGGATAAAAATTAAAATGTGCCTACGCGGGAATTAATCAGTACATTAAGTACAACACGTAAATACCCTATTTTGAATTAAGTTTAGGAAAAAAAAAGCCACTATTCTTCAAAATTAACAAAATACGAAATACGTCACAAATTTTAATATGCAACTGGGTCATGTGACTCTTTAGTCTAGAAAAAGCGTGACCGAAATGCTAATATTTGTACCTAAATCTATCAAGTGACTCCGAAGTCTTGAGTAAATGTTTGAGGATTTTGGGTTGAAATTTACTGAAGTGAAGTAAAGAGTCATACGAATTTATCACCGTAAACCAACAGTGTCGTTTGAGACATGCCTAAAATTTGTCAATTCCAACACGGCCTGAGAATGGCGTAACATTCCCGTATAAGTACTTTGTACTTATATAACGGTACGTGTAAACTGAAGCGAAAGGCACAATTTAATACTCACAAAGTTTGCAGCATTATTAATATGATTGTTCTTACAGTAAAGCACTGGTACAACAAGAAGGACAACCGAACAGTCACTCAGTAACACAGAATCACCATATTAACACGGTATATTTACACGGACATTTTCAAGAAGGTTCTGCGAAACTTCGAACTGCAAGCATTTTGTGTCTGTTACTTATTATGATCCATAAAAAACAACCTGCAAGGAGACGTAGACGTATGCTCACTGTTATCACATGCCTGAAAATAGTGACCATTGGCAATAGAATATGGCGGAATAGCAAACACAGTCACACAAAAAGAAACAATCGACAGCAAACGCGACACAATGATCGATTGGAAGTGCGAGACAACAGTCGTTTAGCACTAGCCGACGCGTGTTTAGGCACAATTGATTGCTCAACATTGCAGTGGAAGATGATGATGATGATCACTAGCGAACTTTTAAGAGACTTTAAGAGACATTTCCTGAAAAAAGGAATAAAAAAGTCACTTTGCTATAAAAAAAAAGGAATAGGAAAAATTCACGAGTTCAATGACCTGTAGGCTAGACGCCACAGTTATGCATATACTCTAGCCTCACACGTTTGTTCATTGGCTGCTGCCCCATAGAGCAGCTAGTGTTAATTCACATTTGGTAGTATGGCACTCGCTACTTGTTTCCTTGCAAGTCTGCTATTGGCTCAGAGTCGTCCAGGGCGTGTATAATAAACTGCGAGCCAATCGCAGAGTCAACTTCAGTGTACACGTGTTCGACGTTTATCTTGTCCTGGAATGAAATCGCGAAATGTTCCTATCCCTACTAATAGCTTATCTTAAAAAGAGACTGTGGGAGCCCTGCACCGTAGCCCCGAAAATTAGACACAAAGGCATTACTCGAACAGTAAATTGAAAAGTTTCTACAATCGAGCATTTCCAATAATACCTCTGAAACGGAAATTACGGCACGAAAACGAAAAATTTCTCCATAATAGGTAGAGAGACCTGCGAAATTCCCGTCATTATTTGGGGACACGTTAAACTTCAAACACGTGTACCTTCGCAGTACGTTTGTCATTGGACCATACTTTATATGGCACGCCCTGAGTAACTCTGCACCAATAAATGAACACATCACAATTGTGTGCCCTAATCACGTGCTGTTCTCGTCAGAAAGGGAGTGAATTCACATTTATGCAGCAGCCAATGGAGAAACGACTTTGGCTCTCGTGCATGCAGTAGTGTTATGTTCAACCTGATGCCAAACAATAACGCGAATTTTGGGTGCCCCTAAAAATAGGCAGGGGCGTCTGATTTTCGCGAAGACATTCGCCAAAATTAGTTGTGCTCCAAAACACTTGAGTTCAGATTCACTTCTCTGATTGGCTGATTTTAACCGTCACGCATCTCAGGTGTCTGGATGCGAATCGCATGTGTGCAAAGTGTCAAAAGTAACTTAATTATGATTGGCCCATTCAGGCGAGGGCAGTCGTCTCGTACAAACACACGGCCAAAAGCGACAGGAAAGTTGCAACAGTACACTCATGCCATTGAAGTCTAGTTTGCGCCTAAATCATTCCACGGAAAATGAGTGTGTCTAATAATATGCGCAGTCCATCCTTAACATGCATGTCACAATTAACTTTACACATTATCAGACACTCAGTCTTCCATCTCCAGTAGCTGTAATAAACTATAGTACACGTCCAACTTCAAAGATATGTACCGCCATTAGGAGTCACTTTAGATCATAAGTCGTATAAAGGCTGTTTACGATGAAGTGAGCACTTTAGAAATGAACCTTAGAAAAAAGTCACTGCCCCTGCATGATTGTATTTTAATAGGCGCACTGAGCAACATTCGCCCAGTAAAGTTGGTATCGATGTATAGAAAGTAGTTCCATATCTTAACGTCGAATAAAAAGGGTTAGGCAACCATTTGTGATAACTTAAAATTATTTCTTTCGCGTTCTTTTTTTTTTCATGGATCGAAGTGTGAAAATGAGCAGATTTGTAAAGCATTTACTTTCCTAATAATTTCACACAGTTTCATTTGACCGACATACGAATAAAGTGATGAGGCCCATGACATTGTTAATTTTTCAT
The DNA here is from genome assembly GCA_029891345.1 of Dryococelus australis. Taxonomy (NCBI): domain Eukaryota; kingdom Metazoa; phylum Arthropoda; class Insecta; order Phasmatodea; family Phasmatidae; genus Dryococelus; species Dryococelus australis. The sequence goes on from CM057002.1 coordinate 53,203,161, forward strand.
AAGCCGGAAGAATACACAACGTGCATACAAGTAGATCTTAAGCAAGGTTTTCAGAAGTGCTCATTTTACCGTGAGCAGCCTATATGAGTATCCACCTTTATTTATTGATTAACCTGCAGCCGAAGTTTGCCAGTCTAATTTATAAATATCCTGTACATTTTGCAAGCTGTACAACGAAAAGACTGCGTACCAGCTAATAGAAATTTTATCTACTTGTTACATATTTTATAACAGTTTCGGTAGTGCTTTGCTGGTTACTTGGTAATTTTTATAGTATATAGTGAGCCAATGATAATAAAGACAAACCGAACAAACTCAATATAAAGATAGGAGCAGTACGTTTTGTCTGGCGTATGGATAGAGACGTTTTAAAAAAAAAATTGGATGGGTTTCTGGATAAATTACGAAAAATCGGGTAAACTGTAAAATACACGCGTGTTAGTGAATGTTTGGAGATTACTACAAATTATAAATTATTTTGCGTTGAAACTGTGAACTCCAATCTCACGTATGAGTGCAGACAGTTCGAGAACAACAGGTATTCAGCTTCTAAAGGGTTGGTGGGACAGCGTAGAGCTAAATAAGCTATAAAAATAAAATTTTCAATGTATAAATTTTTGTTAAATATTTTTGTATAATTATAATGTAATTTTAACACAAAATAAAAATCAAACAGTTATTGAAACAAAACCTAACTGAGCTCTAATTTCCATTTCAATATGTGAAATACCTAATTAAATTTTTAATTAAGTTTATGCAGAGTTATACGAAAGTTTCTGCGAAATTCGCGTTTTTTTTTTTACGCGCTCCACCTGACTGTCCTACACACATGAGATCACACCAAAAATCCCCTGGCTGATGAGTTTCGTATGAAATCTCTACAATTGTGCGACCACATTAAAAGGGACTAACCACTGCGCTATTGAGTTTTAATTAGTGTATGAAGGAGTGTCAGGTCGTTCCACACTAATTGTCAGCCAGAAAAACAAATGCGAGCTTACAGCAGTTTGAAGTGCAGTCTGATGCCAGATAACAATGTGAATTTTGTAGGTATAGGCCGTTCACGGTAAAAATGAGAACTTTTGAAAGCCCTGCTTAAGATCTGCTTGTAATCACGTTGTGCCTTCTTCCGCGTTATGTAAAATCAACATTGCCATGAGCCTCATCACTTTACTCATGCGCCGGTCAAGTGAAATTGTGATATTAATGGAAAACTAAATATTTTACAAATCTGCTAAAGAAATAATTTACGTTATCACAAATGGTTACCTAAAGCTTTTTATTCGACGTTAAGATACGGAGCTACTTTCTCTCCATCGTTACCAACTTTAATGGGCGCATGTCACTCAGGCGCCCATTAAAATATATGCAGGTATAGGCTGTTCGCAGAAAGGGGAGCACTTTTGAGGCTCCAGTTATTTTTTTCCTTTCAGTCAGGTTTTATTCTTTAACCACGTTTTAAAATAAATATTTGCCATGTACGTAATAAACACTGTGTGTATATTCCACCGCACTTGGAAGTTAACGTCTAAGGCTAAAATATATATTTATTGAAAATTATTCCAAATGCGAGGACTTTCAAAAGTGCTCACTTTACCTATAGAAGCAGCTACATTTATCTAAGGTTGATATCAAAAGTGCTCACTTTGCATTTACCTACTTGTACATCGTCAGTCGGGCCACTCGTGACGCGAAAGCCCGCAGCCAATAGGGAGCTCACGCGCACGAAACACAACACTTGCAGAATCGTGAGGCGAAGATGCTGGTGCGTCTCCGGGGCCAAGAACACCCGACTTTCGCGAACGTCGGAGTAAGCATCGGAGCTTCGAAGGCGATGCGGAGGCTGGGTTTTACATCTCGTCGCGTCTCTGCGGGATGGGGGTGGGTTTCAAAGACAACGGCTGCGGCGGACGACAAACTAGATGCGCTTCGGGAATGCGCCCGAGGAGATGAAAAGCCGCAGTATGGACCGGGAAAAAAAAATGGGCAGGTGTTACGAAGCACACACAACTCACTGTTCTTTCTAGAACTAAACGAAAAGGATTCTCAGCAAAGATAAAAAGCAGTGGCGTGTTTTTTTTTTTTTTTTTTTTTTTTTTTTTTTTTTAAATGGTAAGCAGTATAATAGCCCCACATATTTGAGTATTATAGATAACGTTTGGTAGTTGCGGGCTGTGGTTCCATTTTCAATTTCTACTAACAAATGCCACTTCTAACTTTACTTACCCTCCACATGCATTTACCGTTTTATAATACCTAACATCTGATGGAAAAACGGAAACGAAATGAATGCAATAATAATTAAAATGAATATTATTTAGAAGGCATATTACAAATTATAACAAAACTCCCGTTTTCCCGAACACTTTCATCCACTTTCCAAGGAAATGTAGGACTGGAGGACGCAAGCAGAAAGACTGCTTACCTTGCCGAAGGAACGCAGCAGCGTAACTCGCTTACAAGTACGATTCATCGCTAGTCGCTCCCTTTTATGGAAATAAATACCAGATAGCATAACTATGCGTCTACAGCAAGGGAGTTACGAAAACTCGATTCTCGAATCGGAAAAGGGAAACTCAGAATTAAATGTGTTTAAATTTAAAGTTAAGGCGAAAACTATAAAGACTCAAATATTTCCAATATGTATAGGGTAAGCAGTGCTTACGTTGCGTCTATGGAATAAACGCTGCTGATAAAAAGCTAGGAAGTCAAGTGGTAACTTTTTAACGAGTTAATCGTAGACTATAGAGTATGTTTCAATATGCGTTAAAACCGCACAGTTAAAAGCGTTTATTTTGTGATTTACTGCGTTTTGTTTGCGAAGCTATTTCCCCGTCGTACCTAAAGAGGTATTCATAATCACCCTATTATAAGCGGGGTCGTGAAATATTGACGTAAAAATCTCTACCCCCTAGTTTGAGCGGGTCATTTTGCAGCTACACGATTCTTGGAAATCCTAAATGGAAATGGCCAACACTACAGTGGAATTAAATACAATAACAATGATAAACAGCATTATAAGCTGTTCACGCGGTAAAGCGAGCACTTTTGAAACTTGCATAGGGGAAAAAAAAAGCACTGCCCAAAATTACACACACACTCGCGCGCGCGCGCACACGCTAGCACACACACACACACACATATATATAATATTACACACTGACATGATGCAGATTCCTAGTTTAGTTGGCAGCCAATTAATGAAGAATATTTCTAAACATTTCACATTGTATTGCGAATGTGGTTTTAAAATGTATATCCACTCAAGTTAGTGTTTCTAGTTTTCTGCACATTATAGTGCGAATTTAAATGTTAACAAAACACTTACACTCCTAACAATGCACTCTTTACGTGGATGGTGCATGAATAAAGTTGTCAGGCCCATAGCCATGTTAGTTTTACATATGGCGGAAAGACACAGAATCGAAAGGAAAAGTATATAGCAAGCAGGGCTTTCAAAATTGTCCCAGTCTCTGTGAACAACATTGATGATCGTGTAACACCACCATCAGCACACAGAAAGTTCAGAATACAGATAAAGATAAGGGAATTTTACGAGTAGGCATGGTGGTGGATTAAGAATGGGATGGACCCAGAGTTTTTTTTTTTTTTTTTTTTCAATAGTTGTTGGCGCGAATACGCGTATCTCGGTCAATAAATGTTCTGTAAATACGACTTTTTGTCAGAAAATACATACAAAAAAATGATCTACGCCCTGGCTATTTTTTTTATATTTTTGTCACATTAAGTATATTCTTGGAGAAAAAATTCATGAAAATGGACAAATATCGCATTTTTAAAGCTTGTCTATGCAGTTTCCTTAAGCGGCAAGAGAAATGTACAAAGCTACGGGCGTAGTTTAATCTGTGGTCTTTCATCGCGTGTAATAAAACTCCACTGTTACAGATTTAATTTGCACATTACAGCGACACGACGGAAACACTGCACGCCTTGTACGTAGGAGAGATGAGGCACTGGGCGTGTGCGTTAGTGTCGCCCGTATCGCTCCCTCGCTTCTTGACCTTGGACGCGCAGCTTCCACGGGGGTCCATCCCACTCTTAAGACTTGAAGTATTTAGCTTTCCTTGTCACATTCGTAACTGGATCACATGGTCCCTGGCATTCTCTGGAGGACTTAGCCAGTAAGATATATCTATAAATAAAACTAGTATATCAAATACAGACATGCCGTAGTAAAAGAGCGTATAAAATGCAGCAGATCACAAACAAATTACAGCGGATCTGTGTTTGTTCGCGAGTGATAAAACACTGAAGATACACTAAGGAGGACCAGGGCTCGATTTCGGTTTTCCACGGCCTTCCGACATAACTCCAGGCTGGAGTTACATAGTTCCTTAATACAAAACATTGCAAATATATTCCTCCTTCCTAATGTTTTGAGTCACTGATTCAGCCTCTAAAGGTCTCGCTGTAGACCGAGACGTTAAGCAATGCGTAACATCAGTGGTGAGATGGAAATATTCGGCTCTCTAAACATGGTTTAGAAGGAACAGAAGATATGGAACTCACCGAGCAGCTGGAAGACTTATTGTTGGAATTGGCTGTCTTCGCCGATCGTCCAAACCTCCATGTTCTGCCGCTGCTCGTTACTGCAACACAAGTAATCCCAAGAATGATTAACGCCGAAAAGTACGTAGCGGAATACATTCAAGGAAGTGAAACAGACACCATTTACTAAAGACGAGGTAGACCGATGCTGCGCACAACCAATCTCTGTTTCCCAACATTGAACTGCTTTTCTGCCAACACGTCTAGAGAAAACGGCGTGGTTTGGATGTTGGGGAAGAAAACTGATTTGTAAACAAGTGGTTTTGAGATGTTTTTATACTTCCTCTTATCAGTTTGTAATGCCTTTTGATTACGTTCAAACTGGTAAAATTATTTTATTAATATAATCGTGCTTGTCAATTAAAGATTACGATATAAATAAACACGTTCTTCAATGTTGGCCATGCGACTTCGACAGTTGTGTATGATTGGGGTAGGTCAATATTGGGTACATGCGTAGAAGACGAATAAGCGGTATACCCCATCTTTAGTCTATGACATGCACCGATTATATACGTATTCGCATGAGCTACTATCGAAAGAGAAATCCGAAGTTTGTGAACTGGTATATTTGCCAAGTCACATTAAACCTATACGTACAAAATAAATAATTTCTGTATGAAGTAAATAGCGTATACCGCGAGTAAAAGAAGGGCTGGATGAAATGTAGGCTCTGCTTACTTGGTCTGTTGCAGTGTAATTTAATTCTGCATCGCTGATACCATGGAAAAACATGGTATTGTAAGGTTTTGGCACTGTAATTTGGTCAGGGGAAATGGTAAGATCTCGTCTCGAAAACAGGGAAAAAGTCAGGGAATTCCAAAATGGAATTTCAGTGGAAATCCTAAATTAGGTACTGATGACTAGAGACAGGAAAATTAGGCTGGTTCAAGTACATGCAGGTTTTACTCCACATTCGTATGTACTGCCCATTCAAGATTCAGTGTTTTGTTCATTGGCTGCTGTCAAAGTGAAAGGCCACCCAAGAACAAGTAGCATTGCGCTACCATGTTCATTTTTTAAGGGATTGTCATGTACTTAGTGTCTTCGAGGGTGCGCCTTATTATGGCCAAACAGTAAACGAGACGTAAGTGTACACGTGTTTGGAAAACAGCTTGCCCTAAAATGTACCCGCTAAATTTTCCGGTCCCTACTGACGACAAATAGTAAGAACAAAAACAAAAGAAACTGCATTCGTGAGAGTTCGTGGATTAAAGCATCCCCGTAGTAAAGCCCCCAGCTTCGAGGTGTTTCGTAACAGACGCATTCATACTGCGGGTGTGCACAAAATGGAAAGAGGAGAAGTGAAACAGGCCTGTCAAAAGATTCTAGTTGGCTGTAAACAAAAAAGAAAAACTAGCAAACATAGCGGCACTGGTTTTCCTGAAGTTGCTGGCCATGACTTTCGGGCCGATGCGACACACAAATGACTCGATAATTCATATTGTGCCAAGACACTCCGAGGAAAAGATTGTGTTTAATAAAACAATGTTGTTTTGCGCAACCAAATTAATTGTTTGTGTAAGGGCGATGAAATACATTGTTGTTGGAACCAAATTGTTTGTTGTTCGTATCTGGTCGCCCCAAACTAAAATTTGTTTTGGCGCAACTAAAGATGTTTCTGATTCTACAAACATTAAAGAGTTTCGGTTTAAATTTTAAAAAATGTGAAGCCCAACCGTGATTCGAACCTTGATAGTTTGCACAGCCGAGTGCTACGCCATAGCAACCTCAGAAAAAAAACTGTTTGAAAATTTGGAATGTTTTAAAATACATACAGTTCACTTACTGGGCAACGCGTGTAAAAATAAAAAATATATCCCAAGTTCCACAGCTTTACTTTTTAGTTCCCTGTTTAACTTGTTTCATTATGATATTCATCCCATGATTAAGCATCAATAAGTACACTTACGAACACTGTTACTCCTTACCACAATTGTCGCGAAAAATACAAACTCTTGAGGAATTTTCCGAACGGAGGCAATCAATAGAGTGGCCAAAAAATTGTATACAGTTGATTCATCTAAATATTTCATTTGTAGTTTAATTTATTTTGGCCCAACGCAGAGGTTTTGTTCATTCCAGAGTGTATATTTTGTTAGTTAGATTAACGAAATTAATTTTATTGCTTTGAAAGTTTTCTTTACTCAACAAAATATTACTTTGCGGCAGCGAAAATATATTTCTGAGTCTACAAAAACAAGTGTTTTGTTGGGCGGAGCAACCCCCCCCCCCCTCTCTCTCTCTCTCTCTCTCTCTCTGTATATTCCAAAACATATGAACATTCGTGTTACTTTCCCAAACTGATCACGATCTTTTATTTGCTCACGGCTTGGAGTATTCTGTTCCAATAATAACCTTGTAGCAAAATAAGAGTTAAATCAGGTGGAATTAAGGTAGCCTAGATTAATATCGTTTCCTTGTCACCAAACAAATTAACTCCGGTTCGAGAATACAATCATAAGCTACTTCACACAAACTCCGAATTGTTAAAGTTTCGCGGTAAGTTATTTGAGCGATTTTTTTTGTGGATTTCGCTGTAAATTGACTTCAGATAAAGTAGCTATAATAACAACAAATTATTTACTAAATAAAGTACTCGCCAAATGTTTATAATAAGACAAAAAAAAGCACGGTAAAACGTTTTGGTATCCATTTACAGAAAAATTGATGTTAAAAGATTTCACTTTAGTTTCAATTAAATACAACTGTTTATGTACAGCTGTAAGAGACTCCTTGCAGTGTTATGTATCCACTTCCATGTGAACTTTATATAATTTAAATAAAGCCAGCTGTAGAAAAATAACACAGTATATTGCAGTAAATATTTACTAACGAAGAAAATCCCGTCCTAAGAACAAGCGGTAGAATATCGGAACACAATTAGGAGTTTCATAAGAATGTACGTATAAAATTTTAAAAGCACAGGGAATTTAAATAAATAATTTCCTACAGACAAACTGGAATCACGTCGAATGTTTTAAGAAATATCTACCAAAAAAGGGACATATATATATATATATATATATATATATATATATATATATATATATATATATATATATATATATATATATATATATATCTGCGTACCTGTCTACCGGAAATGGCCTAAGATTTTTTATCTTTTAAATTCTTACCATCAAAAAGAACTTGCTGAGCTCCATATTAACATAATATCAGTGATTTTTTTAAAACAGTTTTACTCCGTTTTTAATGAGCACACATTCTGAACTTAAGTCAAGTAAGAAAGCTCCAATTATTTATTTTAGGGGTTTGACAGTAAAGAAAATAATAACAATATTCCAAATTTTGAATAGGCACGTACGGTTATTAATGAGTGTAACACTTGTTTTTATGCAGGCCAAGGTTTAAATTAACATTAATGGTACAAGTGTTTAATAAAACGCAATACTGATATAATGATTGTACAGGCAAAGTAATTTACAAGTGCACCCTTAAAAATTAAACACTCTAAATCAAATATAACTTTGTAAGAGATTTCAAAATACGACGTATTACGCAATGAGACTATATTAAGACACTTCTTGGGCGGCCAGTGATGTATGTCAAGTTTTATAGACTTCCTGCAAAATTTAAATAGAACAATAAATTCCGCTGAAATGCTGTTCTTATACTACGGAAATGCCTATAAATGAAACGACATGCATGAAAAACAATCACGAAAGACGCAAGAAGTTTGTTACAAGTTGTAAATACATATTACTATAGGCTGTTCACGGTAAAATGAGCACTTTAGACAGCCCTGCTTAAGTTCCCCTTGTACGCACATTGTGTATTCTTCCGCCTTATGCAAAATTGACATTTCCATGAGCCTCATCACTTTCGTACGTCGGGCAAATGAAACTATTAAATCATTAGAAATGTAAATTATTTACAAATCTTGTCAATTATACACTTCGATGCATAAAAAGAAAACAAAAAGCAAAGATATAAATTTAATTTATCACTAGGGATAGGAAAATTTGGCGAATTCATTTCGGGACAAGATAGACGTCAAACACATATACAGTGAATTCACCTTTGCAATTAGATCAGAGTTTATTATACACGCCCTAGACGACTCTGAGCCAATAGTAGACTTGCAAGGAAACAAGTAGCGAATCCCTTACTGCCAGGTGTGAGGTAACACTGAGGCAGCAGCCAATGGATAAACATCTGAGGTCCTAGTGTACACAAGACTGTGGAGTCTAGCCTACAGGTCATTGAACTCGCGAAATTTTCCTATCCCTAGTTATCGCAAATGGTTACCCAACAGTTTTTATTCGACTTTAAGATATGGAACTACATACTTTCCCGCCATAGTTACCAATTTAACTAGGCGCATGTCCCTCGGTGCTCCCGTTACAATATATGCACAGAGACGGGTAATGACTTTTTTTTCGAAGGTTGATTTCAAAAGTGCTCACTTTGTCGTGAACAGACTTTATCACACTGAGGTCTGCACACATTTACTGGCACTAAAGACCAGTTAGAAGTGAGTCACCTATATCCACTACTGCAAAAATATCGGTTCTGTTGGTGTCTGTGTTAGAACTCACCATAGTCATATTGGTCCATACCACGCCGGACACTACCCTGTACTTTACAGCGTTCATTATTGGTCGGTCTTCAACCAGTGGAGAGCCGAGCTGATATTGATCCAATAAAATGTCAGTTATCGTACAAAAGGATTTGCAATCAATCATGTCTCTTCGAGTGGCTATTAAAAAAAAGAAATTATATCGTTACCAATATCTTTGTTACTGCGCTATCGTGTTCTTGTGACGTTACGTTAAACACTAGACGAACTAAGACTGTACAGCCTTGCGAGTTTTGATTTGAGCAACAAAGAGATTTTCAAATTAAGCTTTGCTCGAGCTACACTCGAGCATAGTTTACAAAATGTTAACTGAAGAAATGACGGAGTACTGTCCATCAACCCAGGGGACAATGTAGTTGCTGGCTGAGAAATAGCGAGGGTGCCACATTCCCTTGGCCCCTATGCGCAGCGCCTATGATTTTTTTTAAGGCCATACAGTCCAGCACGCCAGAAGTGCCGGGATAGCTTTAACATACATACTTGGAAAATAAAAGTAAAGGCAAAATTTCGGCGACGAAATTTGCGAAATCACTTAAGAGATAATAACTATCAGCAGGAAGACAATAACTGCCACATTTTGCAACCATCAAAGCGATTTTGTATGGCGCTGTACAAATTACTAAAGGCTGTTCACGATAAAGTGAGGACTTTAGAAATGAACGTTAGAAAAAGTCACTGCCCCTGCATGCATACATATTAATGGGCACACTGAGCGACATTCACCCAGTAATGTTGGTCACAACGAGTGGAAAGTAGTTTTATATCCTAACGTCGAATAAATAACCTAAATTTAAATCTTTCGCTTTCTGTTTTTTTAATGCATCGAAGTGTAAAAATGAGCAGAGTGTGAAGTATTTACTTTCTCAATAATTTTACAGTTCCATTTGGCCGACGCATGAATAAAGTGATAAGGCCCACTGCAATGTTAATTTCACATAAGGCGGAGGAATACACAACGTGTATAGAAGTAGATCCTAAGCAGGGCTTTCAAAAGTGCTCATTTTACTGTGAACAGCCTATACGTGAGATAATTTCTCGCTGTCAAAGTTTCAGTCTGAAACACTCAGTGAGAAACGCTATTAAAGAATAAACAACTCCCTCAAACAGAGTGTATGACGTATGACGTAGAGCTGCCAGTCAACTTTATTTGCCAAGTGCGTTGTTACATATCCTGGATTTCAATCCGTTATATAATCCACTTACGGTTTCTTAACACTTTTCTGAAGCCCTGCTAAAGTTCTACTTCCAGGGTATTCCTCCGCCTGGTATAAACTAAGTTTAAATGAGGTCTAGAAAATTACACCAAAGAACAACTCACCGAATTCGTGCGCACTCAGTTGTAATAATATTTTGCATGAGAACTATTTCTTACTAGGCGCTACCAACACACGTGTTTTCTCACTGTTATATGCATATTTATTATAAATGAAACATTATAATTTATAAATAAAATACTGGCCGCACTTCAATTTAACGAAAAATAAGATACTTCTATGTTAACAGAGATATAAAACGATTGCGATACGTGACATATTTATAAAATAAATAAACACGTCATACATGGGGTGATTTTTCGAAGGTTTGATTCATAAAGCGTGAAGAAAACGTGAATAGACTGCAGTACGTTCGTAGTATCTTTACACTTGAGCCAAACATATGAAAAACTACCTCATGCACGATATGTTTAGTTGTTCTATAAATATGTAGTGCAAAACACGGGTTTTATTGTTCTGTTAGCAAAAAAAGTTTTGGTTTTTTTTGTTTAAATTGGGTTTTTACTTATGTTTTATGCTTCAGTTAGATTAAATTTAAAATTAATCTGAATAAAGACACAGAGAAAATAATATACATATTATTTAAATGATTGCTGACAAATAGTAGTGCGTTGTCCATTTGGCTGAGACAAGGAGTCTCATGACTACAAATTTTCGCCACTCCAATTTTACCGTCAACCTCCCTGTCTGTTACAAGATTGTCTGTTTTGTCGGCCGATCGCCATCCGAGCTATACTACGCATTTTTGCTACACTTAATACTCCCTAATAAGGCATGTTTACTATTTAACTATACTTGAAGACACTCTACCTTTTGAAGAAATTATGTGTGTTGACACCTTACGAGAAGAAAAAAAAAAAACGTGTTGCTGCAGTGACATTTCCTGAACCATAGACATGTGCGATCACCTTGGCTCGCGCGCCCGTGCAGGACTGAGAATGGCCGGCGCATCTTTGCCTGTATGTTTACTCACCTGCCCGTTTGGCGCGCTGGAAGCGCTGGGCGGCGGGCATATGTGGGCAACAGCCGTAAAGATGGCGCAACAGTGCCGGAAATATTGAGATCTCCAGAACAATCTATACTTGTAATGATTAAACTCGCAGTGTATTTTTTGATAAAGGGGGCGCTAGTTTCGACGGAAATTATTATTGATTGGGGGACAGTTTAAGACAATAAGAAATTTGGTGGGGAGTCTTCCCCTGTTAATTTTTTGACTATAAATAGTCCCTCCAGCAGGCTGGTCGGGACAGAGACCTGGCCGTTAGGGGTTGACCAGTACAGCTGCAGAATATGAGATAAGTACACAACATTAGGGCCATAAGGTCAGTTTGCTGTAGAAATGGGCGTTGTTAACCAGGAATTTTGTAGAGTATTGGAATTTTCCTGGTAGCATAAAATTTTAGCACACAATATAATTGATTGTAGAAATTTGAAAAGAAAATTATTTTCGCGCATTGTAAGATGTTAATGCATAAAGTAAAAATTTGTTGTGAGGCGAATACCTCATGGTAACGCCAGAGATTAAGTACAATAAATTCTACTGCTATGGAATTAAAAGAATCCCCAGTTTATAATAGGGTAAAATACTCTTTGCAAACCACGATTTTAAACTTTTATACATAAGATCTTAATGAAAGAGATTGTATCCAAGTCTTATCATATTATGCTTTTGTTTGAATTTTAGCCTATTGATGTTCCAGATAGAGGAGACTATGATTGGCTATAGCAGTTATTTTAACTAGCCAAAAGACCAAAAATATTTAAAATTGTGGGCATGTTACCCGGATATTGTCCATGGAATTTTTAGTCTTCAGAAAATGATAAAAGGCTGTTATCTGATATTTTGTATTTTAAGAAAATTTTGAAATGTATAATGTTTCAACGATTGTGTGCAAAGGAAATCCAATGGCCATTTTGTAGATGTGGTAGATTTTTGTATCAGTATTATATTGAATTTTGAAATATGTAATGTGGGTATTGATAGCTTTGAACATAGTTATTTTGTATCAGAATTATATTGATCGTAGAAATTGTAACATGGTCATTGAGAACCGTGAATATAGCTATTTTTCATAACTCATGTGTTTTACCTGGTAGTTAGCCTGTTCAACCTTATTAAGCCATTGGCCCTTAGGGATTTATATTTCTGCTGTTACGACTTGGTCGTTGGTTTGTTTTGCTGGATGTATGTCCTTGCTTGGTTCTTACCTGAAGGGCTACACAAGGGCCTCATGGTGTAATTTTCTAGATTATTTTAACTTCGCTCGCAAGAGGCACTGGAATAGTCTGAAAGAATGGAAAATACTCTAAACTGTTATCTCATTCAAGTTTAATAATATGTCGAAGGCCAGGCACCGTGTCTGGACTTTATGAAATTTCTGCAATCGTGCAGCCTTGAATATGACGTTAGTTGTAGTGTAACTCAGGCAGTACGGTGCATGAACGTGTTTAGCACTGGGATTAAAAAAAAACGGCTTGTGTTTGTGGACTGAACAGTATTCAACCCATTCATTTCTTATGTGCACCTACACATGTTCCACAGGATGATCGTTTGCGATCGACACTGTACAAACCAAAGGTTGGTGCTCAATGATGTAGACCACTCACGGTTGTTTCCAACTTTTCTGAAGCCCTCCTGAATTTGTGCTTTCAGTCTATCCCGCCACCTCGTGCAAACAAAGCTTGAATAAGTCTAGAAAATTACACCAAAGGGACAATGCACCACATTCGTGTGCACACACTTTAATAACCTTTTTGTAAGAGAAATATTTCTTACTATACACTGTTCACGGTAAAATGAGCAATTTTGAAAGCCCTGCTTAAGATCTACTTGTATTCACGCTGTGTATTCCTCCGCATTATGTAAAATTAACATTAACATGGGCCTCATGCCTTTATTCATGCGTCGGTCGAGCGAAACTGTCAAATTATTAAGAACGTAAATACTTTACAAATGTACTCATTTTTAAATTGTAGCATTAATAAAAAAGAAAAAGAAATGAATATTTTTCAGTTATTACAACTTGTTACCTAACACTTTTTATTCGGCGTTAAAATATGAAACTACTTTCCATCCATACTTACCAACATTTTTGGACGAATGTCTCCAATTGCGTCCACTAGAATATATGCATGCAGGGGCAGTTAGTTCTTTATAAGGTTCATTTCTAAAGTGCTCACTTTATCGTGAACAGCTTTTAGGCCTAAACAACGCACTTTTTTTTCTCCCTATATTTACTTATAATAATCCTAATAATACTATAAATGCGAAAGTTTGTATGTTTGTTACTAAATCACGTCGTAACGGTACGACGGAATTTGGATGAAATTTGGTACCGGGGTAGAATATATTCTGGATGAGCACATAGGGTATTTTTCATCCCGGAAAAAACGAACAGTTTCTTAGGGAATATATATAAAATATGCCACCAACTATTAAGATAGAACACTTGGTCATTATTTTTAAGGTTCGATTTTTCCCGCGTGTGAAGCCGCGGGTAACAGCTAGTTATTAATAAAAGTATTACAATTTATACACAAAAGATAAATAAAAGATTAATTAAGTAAAAAATATATAAGACGCTTGTAATACACGACATATTTAGGGAAGACCCAAACACATCATTCATTTGGGGGGGGGGGGGGAGTTTTACTAAAGTTTTAATTCAAAAAGTGTTAAGATACCGCGAATAAACTATATAAGGTTGAAACATGTGATTCGCTAAAAAAAAAATCCTAGCTCTGTTATGGGACACGTTAGGTTCGATAGCATTATTGCGAATGATGAAATATTTTGAAAACCGCCATGCCAAGTATATCCACCAACCTCACTAGTAAAACGACCAATCATCACAACTTTACAATTACGCGGTACCGGTAGAACTCCGAGTGAAAGCACGTAGTAAAAAGGCTAAAGCTCTGTCGTTTGAGGCTATTAAACATAATATCGCGATGAATATAAAGAAGAGGGAAACGGAAAACACACACACACACACACACACACACACACACACACACACACACACACACATATATATATATATATATATATATATATATATATATATATATATATATATATATATATATATATATATATATATATATATAGTGGAAAATATTCAATTCTGAACAGCCGATGCCGTATTTGTTAAATAAAACGCTTGTTCAACATACAGTTTTCCGGTGCCTGCTTTGTAGTAATTTAGACAATTTAAATATCGCGCTTATTTAATTATTACTTGTTTTTACAATGCAGGAATACGGGGAATTTATGCATCATCCTCGTGAAGAAAAAAAAATTGTACATCTACGCCTTCTGAGAATATCATTTTCGCATATATGCTTGCACTAAAGCGGCTACGAATTTTAACTATCATCTCACGTTTCATTTACTTTTATATTTTTCACCCAAACATTATTCATAATGTCGGAGTGGCATTTGTAAGTATGGTGCTATGTAAAATAATATTTTAATTTTTTAATATACTGGAGGCATGGCATGTTTCATGGCAATTCCAAGATAAGACGTGAAAACATTCGCATTTCATTAACTACTTTTGTTAGTTGAATTATAATTTGGCAGGTGCCAAAGATGCTGGATACTTAGTAGCCAATCAAATACGACAAATTTTTTGTAGACAGTAGCCACTGACAGAATAAATATTGTTACTGACATAAGATACTAAAGTCTAATCTTCACTGAGATGATTCCGTGAAAAAGTCTCTAGCTCTACCTAAAATATACGCCTGTAACAAGTGTGGAAATTCATGTTCAAGGCAAAAGGGGACTGGAAATACAACTATCAAAATAATAACTTCTGTAGCGATAAATATATACGTCACACCTAACCTGTCTGAAAGGCCATTAAGAAGCGCCGGTTTGAAGTGCATGGTATTTCCAACACACAGATAACATGTATCCGGTGACAAGTGTTAATTCTTGAAATGTCGCTACTGGAAGACGTCGCAATAAATCCCAGCTGTCATTCATAATAATTTATAATAACCCGTTCAATCAACCTTTAGATGTGTAATAGAAACTTGAGAGAAGAACACGGTGACCACATTAGGAAATCCAAAGCACTCTACCTGAGTTTTGATTTTACAAGGGAATGATTTTTTTTACGTGTATCATGACAAATTATTGTTGGTGTAGACAATTATGACGTGCATACTTAAAAGGGAAAATTGCTACCAATGACGACGACAGAGAAAGATATCAGGAAATATACAGGCGTGCGTTAGGTGCGAAAGCGATTAAAGGCTGTTCACGATAAAGTGAGCACTTTTGAATTCAACCTTAGAAAACAGTCACTGCCCCCTGCATGCATATAGTTTAACGGGCGCACTGAATGGCATTCGCCAGTAAAGTTGGTAACGATGGATGGAAAGTAGGTCTATATCTTAACGTTGAATACAAATTGTTAGGTGACCATTTGTGATAACTTAAAATTATTTCTTTCGCTTTCTGTTTTTTTTTTTTTTATGCACAGAAGTATAAAAATTAGCAGAATTGTAAAGTATTTCCTTTCCTAACAATTTTACAGTTTCACTTGACCGTCGCACGAATAAAGTGATGAGGCCCATGGCAATGTTAAAACTACATAAGGCGGAGGAACACACAACGTGCACAAAATTAGATCTTAAGCAGGGCTTTCAAGATTGCTCAGTTTACTGTGAACAAACTATATCAATTATTTCCCAAAAATTAGGCAGTAATTTCGATTAGCGTATATATTCGACGTACATGACTACATATAGCTAATTACATATGTGAATTGAATTATTGTGATCGTAACTGAATTCTAGCTTGTACCCAAAATAATAATGCAATTTTCAGGTATCTATTTATTGCAAACACATGATCAAGCAAATCAAGTACAAAAAACATTTAACGTTTAATTTTAATTGTCAGAAACGTCAATGGCTTTTCATGCATGTTACAGTCAATAGAAGATTAAAAAAACGGCTCGTTTGTGTATATAGCAATGAAGTCTACCGTGCGCTAAGATTTTTTTGTTACGAAAAATCACTTAATCTACCAAAGCACCAACTGATTGGTGTAAATCGTTCTGTTCAAGAGTTGACAAATAATTATTGTAAAACAACACATGCTTAAGGAAAAAGGGGATTAAAATGAGTTCTTTTGTGAGCTTACTTTTCGAGTGTAGAACAACGTTACAGGTTAAGTTTTTTACAGTGGTATTAAAACTCAAGTAAGTACAACAGCTCATTAATAAATGTAATCGAAATTCGCTTTATTACTTGGCGGCAGCCGTACCTCCAATGATCTGTACTTTCATAGAATAACCGTAACACTGGACAGATGACAGAAAGTGTCAATGACATGTAGGTTGAAATTCGAGAAAATTCAACAGCTTATTAATAAATTAATTCAAAATTCGTATTATTAATTGTCAGCAGCGTTAACTCCACTGTTCTGTACCTTCGTCACATTTCTGTTATTTGCAGAAAGTCTGTTCGTTACGCCTCTCACAGTTCTTCTGCCCATGATTAAACATCAATCGCCGAGTGAACGATCTCCTGTAAGGAGAAGAGACAGGTAAATGGAACTGACGGCAAGCTGCCAATGAAATAATTGATTGCACTCAAGTATGCATGTACGGTGTTTGCAGCTAGCTTTCGACCTCGACCAAGAAATAATGCGAATTCGGAATTAGCTGCTATAGCTGCCACATTCTGAAGGCATGATTGGACGTGAATACGTCTATAACAAATTCAGGACTGAAAATATTTACTATAATTGAAGACAAGTTAGAAGTGTATCACCTGTGTACGCCACTGCAGGAACGTATATTCTGTTGGTATTCCCACTTACCACTCTTCCATTGGTCCACTCTACACTGGGCGTGCCTACTGTGCTCTACAACGTTCATCATTGGCTGGTCGTTAGCCACTGGGGTCGCAGAGCTGATTGTGCTCCAATCAAATGTCTCTTTACTCTGTAAAAGGTTTACAGTCAATCGTGTCCCTTTAATAAGGCCATAGCAAAAAATAATTTTTTTGCAGGAAAACAATAGCTGCTAGGTTGTATTGTACGATCCTGTGAAATACTACCAGAACAATGGCTCTATAAACATGCGAGTTTTATTTTCTAGGACGAAGAAATGTTTAAACTGGCGTTGCTCGAACTTAGCTCGTACTTTGTCCAGAATGTGTTACAATCATAGAGGTAAAAGCGGTTCACGATAAAGTGAGCACTTTTGAATTGCACTCAACCTTAGAAAATAGCCACTGCCCTTCCTGCGCATATTTTAACGGGCGCACCGAGTGGCATGCGCCCAGTAAAGTTGGTAACGATGGATTGGAAGTAGTTCTATATCTTAACGTCGAATAAAAAGTGTTAGGTTATCACTTGTGATTACTTAAATTATTTCTTTCGCTTTTTTTTTTTTATGCATCGAAGTGTAAAATGAGCATATTTGTAAAATATTTACTTTTCTAACAATTTCACAGATTCACTTGTCCGACGCATGAATAAAGTGATGGGACCCATGACAATGAAAATTTTACATAGGGCGGAACAATACACAACGTGCATACACGTAGATCTTAAGCAGGGCTTTCAAAACTGCTCATTTTACCGTGAACAGCCTATACCAGGACGGAAACCGCAATGCAACGTTTGCAGGGCGATCAATCTCGACGTCATAACTTCCTGACTAATAAAACGATAGAGGTAAATTTGGTCTCGTACGATCGGGTACACAACTACGACGAGAGCACGATCTCGAGTTGGAGCTGCGCATTCGCGAGGCACGGGTGGGGGCCAGCGGCGACGGTAATATCGGGCGGGGGCGAAAATTTCCGGGCTGTATGTCCCGCGACATTTTCGGTGCCAAACGAAAGTTCTCGTCTAGATATGTTGGTTCAAACCATAAAAGTCAAGTAAAATTTTCGCTACTTTCATTTCATCCCCATAAGTAGCAAATAAAATATTAACACGTGAGGTGCGCACACATTTACTGGCACTTCAGACAAATTAGAAGCGAGTCACCTATATTCACTACTGCAAGAACACCAGTTCTGTTGGTGTCTGTGTTAGAACTCACCATCGTCCTATTGGTCTATACCACACCGGACACTACCCTATCATCAACCAATGGAGAGCCGAGCTGATATTGGCCCAACAAAATGTCCTTTATCGTACAAAGGTATTTACAAGCAATCATGTTACTGTGTGTGTGGGGCAGTAAAAAAATTTTTTTTTATCGTTAGCAATATCATGGTTACTGCGCTGTCGTGTTCTTGTGAGGTCGTATTAAACACTAGTCGAACAAAGACTGCACATCCATGCGAGTTTTCTTCTAAATAACACTGAAATTTTCAAATTAGCTTTGTTCGAGCCTACAATCGAGCATAGTCTGCAAAGTGTTAAAGGGGGGGGGGGGGGTCTACTAGGCGCTTGAAATGTGTTGCAGTGTGTTGGGAGATCCGTTTTTTTTTTTTACGAAGCTATTCCACGTGCGCCCATTGTGCTAACTTATCAAAAGAAAACTAACTTCAGGCGAAGAAGGAATGTCGCCTTCAAGACACTACGCACACGTTAGAACAATCATTTCCAAGCCTTCCACCATAGCTAAAAACGGCCTTTTTCAGACTGCCGTATGTCAAAATGTGCTGACTGGATCTACGTGAAACTGAGATACAATCCTGCATTGAACTTTGGATCAGACTTTCCAGTAGTAAAATAATATGGTCAACGCTTGAAGTCCCACAGAAAAAAAAAACGGTTCGACGAAAAGCTTGCGCGCTAGTTTAGTGCTTCACGCATAGTGGCGATGCGGCACTTGATGTGCGTGCCAGTGTCGCCCTTAGCGTTCGCTGCTCCTGTACCGTGTCGCGTCAGGTAGGCGGCCCCCTTAACTGCTAACGCTCCCACAGCCGAGTCACCGATGCAGGTACACCCCGACTTGTAGGTACATCCTCAGAGTGTACCAAGAGATGTCAAAAGTCACGAACAAATTGCAAAAGTAACATATGGAACTTACGACTGTTCGAAGCCTGAAATGAAGCCGTGGGTTTTCCAGGTGTCCACGGAACAATCACGGCATATTCATGGTTTCTTGACACGATTTGAATCAAACCTTTGAAAAAAAATCACCCCATGCGTTCCGTGTTTAGTCGTTTTCTAAATGTCATGTACCGTAAGTGTTTTATATCTACACGTAAAAGTATCTTGTTTTTGGTTAAATCGAACTTTTACTTACATAGTATCGATAAATTAAATACTTAATTTATAATTAATCTGAATATGGCTAGAGGGAGAAATTAGGTGCGTTGGTAATGCCTAGTAAGAAATAGATCTACTGCAAAAAAAAAAAACCGTTAAGCTCAGTGCGCACGAATGTGGTGCATTGTTCCTTCGGTGCAAGTTTCTAGACTTGGTTAAGATTTGGTTGCATGAGGTTGGGGGAATATCATGAAAATAGAATATTTAGCAGGGTTAAGGCTACTTCTGCTACAGGTTAGGATGCCAATGTCAGAAGTATGGCAACGGGAAAATTTTCGCCACTAGGTAGGCGTTAGTGTCGGCAAGGTAAAGACTGTTCACGATAAAGTGAACACTTTCAAATCTACCTTAGAAAAATGTCACTGCACCTACCTGCATGTATTTTAACAGACGCAGTGAGTTACATGCGTTCAGTAAAATTGGTAACGATGGAGGGGAAAGTAGTTCCATATATTAACGTCGAACAAAATTTGTTAGGTAAACATTTGTGATAACTTAAATTATTTCTATCGCTTTCTGAATTTTTTTAATGCATCGAAGTGTAGAAATGAGCAGATTTATACAATATTTACTTTTCTAATAATTTCAGAGTTTCACTTGACCAACGCATGAATAAAGTGATGAGGCCCTTGGTAATGTTAATTTTACATAGGGCGGAATATCACACAACGTGCATACAAGTAGATCTTAAACAAGGCTTTCAAAAGTGCTCATTTCACCGTGAACAGCCTATGCCAGATTCACTATGTTTCCTATGTTAAAAAACGGGTAATTGTCATAATCATTAATCATATATAAAATAACTTCGTATCTAAGTAAACTCTTTCTCTTTTATAAGCCACGTAAATTAAAATTTTATTTAAAAGCTATCTTTCGGAACACTGCTCGCCTAGTGGGGGAAATTTTCACCATGTCGAACTCTCCCATAAGAACTCACGATTTATTCTTAACCTGGGTAAAATAAACCTTAGCAGGGCTTCAGAAAAGTTCGAAGTAACCGTGAATGGATTATAAATGCTGTTCACGGTAAAATGAGCACTTTTGAAAGCCCTGCTTATGATCTACTTGTATTCACGTTGTGTGTTCCTCCGCCTTATGTAAAATTAACTGTGCTGTGGGCCTCATCACTTTATTCGTGCGTCGGTCAAATGAAACTGTGGAATTATTAAGGAAGTAAATACTTTACAATTCTGCTCATTTTGACACTTCGATGCGTAAAAAGGAACTACTTTCCAACCATCGTTACTAACTTTACTCGGCGAATATAACTTAGTGCGCTCATAAAAATATATGTATTCAGGGGCAGTGATTTTTCTAATGTTCATTTTTAACGTGCTCACTTTATTGTGAACAGCCTCTATAGTCCATTCACTGTTTCTTCGGCCTTTTTTATAATCAAACCTTTGAAAAATCTCCCCATGTATGACGTGTTTAGTTATTTCATAAATACGCCCAGTAACACAAGCGTTTTATATTTCTGTTAATAAAAGTTTCCTTTTTTCTGTTAAATTGAAATGTTATTCATATTTTATCCATGCATTATAATGCTTCATTTATAAATAATCCGAATTTAAAAAATTGAGAAAATAGGTATGTTGGCAGCGCCTAGTGAGAAATAGTCCTTATACAAATACTGTTACACTCAGTGCGCACGAATGCGGTGCGTTCTCCCTCTGGTGTAATTCTCCAAGCACAGTTTAGCTTAGTTTGCGCGAGGCGGAGGAATATCCTGGAAGTAGAACTTCAGCAGGGCTTAAAAACGGCTGAAATAACCGTAAATGGGCTATACTCAGATATTCACATAATTCGGTCGTGGTAAACCAGAGCACGCACGCGGTAATACTTCACCCAGTGGTACAGGCCGTTCACGGTAAAGTGAGCACTTTTTAAGGCCCTTCCAAATTTTACTTTTAAGCCAATTTTAAAATGTTTAAGCCGCTTTTTAATATCAGCATTGACACGTGACTAACAAATCCGGCGTATACTTTCACCACTCCCAAAAGTTCATGTCTGAGGCTGCAATAAAACGTATTTATTAGTGGTTAATGCCTGTTGGAGGGGCCTTAAAAATTGCTCACTTTACCGTGGACAGCCTATAGCAGGGAATGCTCGAGTGTAGCGGGTAAGGGGTGGATGGTGTGGATGGGGTTATAATTGGTCGAGATGCGAAACCGACCGCAGCGGAAGGGGGCACGAGCACCGCGTCATCATAAAAGGGGGGGGGGGGTTAGCGATAATTGTAGTGGCGACAGGAATAGCCAGTCGTCGACCGTGCCCCCGCACCGCCCCTCACATCGCACCAACTACAGACCGATCGCCAATTGTCGCGCTGTTTGCCGACGGCCGTAATGGGATTGCAGCCCGGCCGCGACACGTGTCACGGCCAGCCCCGAGCCCAACGCACACCCGGAGATTGGAAGGGCTTTAGGGAATAATAACGGACTAGAGGTCCAGCAGACCGCCCGGATCATCGCCATTCAACCATCCACGCACCTTGTTTCTTCCACACCCACGTCAATTCTTCGTCCCAGGTATTGCAAGGTAGTTTTCACTCCGTGCTGTACTTGTTTCGTTATCACAGGCGATGAGCTACCCGTGAGCAGTCATAAGGTGGGTTTACGATTAAACACTGAAGAGTTAAGAATTGCACTTAGCACTTCCTGGACTACGCTCGAGCTAAGTTTAAACATTTCTTCGTCGTTGAAAATTTAACTCGCATTGTTATACAGCCATTGTTCTGCTAGTATTTAACAGGATTTTACAAGATCAATACAACCCAGCAGCTATAGTTTTCCTGCAAAAAAACGTATATTTTTGCTATGCCCTTATGAAAGGACACGATTGACTGTATACCTATTACAGAGTAAAGAGACATTTGACTGGATCATAATCAGCTCTGCGACCCCAGTGGCTGATGACCAACCAATGATGAACGTTGTAGAACACAGTAAACACGCCCAGTGTAGTGTGGACCAATAGAAGAGTGGTAAGTGGAAATATATAAACCAACAGAATAGACGTTCGTGCAGTGGTGTAAACTCTAAATCAGAATCAGTTATTTTTTCTGATTGTCAGTTAAAACTGCCCCATCCGGAATCTGTAGAAAAAATTTCACCAATTCATCAGTTAGAAGAAATCTGCTATTTCAAGCAGTAGAAAACTAGTTATTTACAGTTGGATAATAAATAAGCACAGCTCATTATATGTGATGTAAGTCAGGTGCGATTTATTTTGTTGCAGAACACAAATATTGTCTACACAAAAACGTTCTTGGACGTGGTTGGGCTCGAACCTCCGCCCATAAAGCAGAGAATACTGAAGCTTTCATGATCAGCCATATCCACTGCCCTACTTTACCAGTGCCAAATGTGTGCTCGTATTATGGTCACTGAACCACTAAATGTAATGTCAAATATTGCTGTTAAGTTTCGTGATGTGAAAGTATTTCTTGTTGTAGAAATATAACGATTTTCTGCACAAGTACACGTCTTTGCAAAGTTCGAAAGTCAATCTATCTTTAGTTTAGTTCGGATTATATGCTTTAAAACATAAATATACTGGTTTCAATGTACGAGGTTATCGGTGTCCACTAGTATACACCATTTTACAATACAATGAGACACTACAGGCTTAACTGTTATTTTTAGTGACAGATAGATCAGTGATAATTTTATCGACTCGATAGTGCGGTGATTCAATAAGAAAGGTGGATTTACACCAACAAAAGTTGTGTGGTCTGCAAGTTGACAGATCATATAACAAGGAAACGAAACATTTTTATAAAATATTGGATTACTTCTACCTTTCCGCTGTCTAATTAGCACAGTTATTACAAGTCAATCTGTCTCTTCAAAATAGCAGTTTCATTCTGTAAAATCTCGTTGCATTGTAAAATGGCAGATACATAGAAAACACCGACAACAACGTTAGAACCACTATATTTCTCTTTTAAAGCACACAATCTGAACTAAACTTAACTTAGAATGACTTTCGAGCCTTATAAAGACATGTACCTACGTACGCATAATATGTGTATATTTCGACATCATGAAGTACTTTCCCATTTAGAAACTTACAGCCATCCGCCATTGTAAGTTTATGTTACTACCCAAATACGAGACCTATCTCAGTGGCGAAGTAGCAGAGTTGGTAGAACGTCAGCCAAAAAAAAATAAGAGAATGTGTTGCGTTTTGGGGTAGCGGTTCGATACCAACCACTTCTAAAATTTCCTTGTACGTGTAATAATTTTGTTTTGCGATAAAACAATTGTACTTAATTTATTTCAAACCGTAATTCACGGTTTTTAATCCATGTGCTTATTATTAATCGACTATAAATAACTTATTATCTACTGTTTGTATTAGTCAATTTCATTTAACTGAAGAGATTAATAGTTTTCTTTTTCTACTGATTCCGGATGGAGCAATTTCAACTGACAATCAGTAAAAAAATAACTGATTCCGATTTAGAGTGTATACAGGTGATTCACTTCTAACTTGTCTTAAATTATACTAAGTATGTGCAGCCCTGAATGTATTAATGAATCGATAAGCACACGGAAAATGAACAATAAGAAGGTTTGAAGTTTATGATTGAATTAACAACTACTACGTTTAGGCAATCAAAATCGTAGGAGATGTAAGCAACAGAAATAACCTGGAAAAATTAACAATTAACATATTTTTAATTATCTTTGATTAATGCTTGTGTAATCGTTTTAAAAAAATTATAAAAGGGGAAGTCGATGCCAAAATTAGGCGTTTAATCAATAAATCTGTAAAGGTTAATTACAGCGAATTCAATAACCTCTTCCACGAAAGAAAACACGACCATGAACTATTCTTTAAATTACGAGGATACTGTCTCTCGATTAAAATAATTACTTTCAAACGATTTCACAATACGACATAACCTAAATACAAGTTGTATATACAGTTTCGCTGTGCTCTGATTGGCTACTTCGTCTTGACTTCTACTTAAGATATAAAATATAACGATCTCTTTAAGTCACGCCAAGAATGCACACGACTGGTCAAGACCCGCACACGACAGTCATAAACTAATACCCTTGAATACATTGAATCATAAGCACAAGGCAAACTTATTCTGTTAAGTCAATCGTAAACCCACCTTTAAGACTCTCAGTTCCTTCGTATTCGGGCAACATGTGTCTATTAAGAGTGGGATGGACCCCCGCGTCCAAGGTCAAGAAGCGAGGGAGCGATACGGGCGACACTGCCACGCACTTCTAGCGCCTCATCGCTCCTACGCGCAAGGCGTGTAGAGTTACAGTCGTGAGGCTGTACTGTGCAAATGAGATCTGTAACAGTTTGGTTTTATTACACGCGATGAAAGACCACAGATTAAACTACACACGTTTTATTGTACACGTCTCTTGCCGCTTAAAACTGCATAGGCAAGCTTTGAAAATGCGATATTTGACAATTTTCACTGATTTTTTTCTCCATGAATACACTTAATATGGCAAAATTTTAAAAAATGTGTATAGATAATTGCTTTTTTCTCTTTTCTGACAAAAAGTCGTATTTGCAGAACATTTATTTACCGAGATACGCGTATTCGCGCAAACAACTATTTTAGAAAAGAACGCGGGGGTCCGCCCCACTTTTAACTGGTTGCTGCAAATTTATTTTCTGTCAGCTTGGTTGCACGTGATGGTGTCACATTATATGCTGATCACGGTAAACCGAGCTTTTTTGAAAGCGAGCACATTTCTTATTTTTCCTCCTTATGTGAGATCAACATCACCATGGCCCTGACCACTTTATTCATGTGTCGTTCAAGTAAAACTGTGGAATTATTAGACAAATAAACACTTTACAAATGTGTTATTTCTTACCCTTATAAGCATAAAAAAGTGTAACAATTCATTTCATGATTCACAAATGTTTACCTTAAACTTTTAATTCAACATTAAGACACGTTACCAACTTTACTGATACAGTTTTACTGTGCGATCTTTTAAACCCAATCATCTTTCGTCAAGATGAGATTGTATCTTACTGCAGTTACTGATAACAAAATTGTAATATTTGGATGTTAACCAAACTAGCGGACAAATAAACTATAAGTTAGGAAATACTGCAAACTTTATCTTTAAATATCTCAGAGGTCCGTTGTCGTTCCACTAAGTGGCCGGGGAATAATTTTATTTTCCCAATATAAGAACCCTATAGTAATGAATAATCAAAGTGCGACAGTGATGGCGGATGAGAAAAGGCATCATTTCTCACTAATAGTTGTAGTAAGTTTGAACAATCATGTACTTCTCTTTTTGACAAAATAGCTGTACAATGCGAAAGCGGAAATGTGTCTAGAATTAAACAATTAATGATAAAATTGCTACGGCACAACTGTGATCTCCATTACAGCAGAGACTAGGAAATTTTACGAATTCATTCGATAACAAGTTAAAAAATCTGTGTTTCTGCTTCTATTGGACCACAGTACGTTAAGACACGCCCCGAAGACTTTCGACCAATGACGAACCTGCAAGAAAGCAAGGAGCGAACTCTGCGCTACCTGGTCTGGGGTCAAATTCGAACAATGGTGAGCGAGTGAAGAGATTTGTGAGGCTGTTAACAGCGACGTCTTGAGAGCCCATGAGGGTGAAGTGAGGTGCGAGTGGAGCAGCGTCGGAATGAAAGGGAGGGGGAAACGGGAGATCCCCGAGAAAACACGCTCGTCCGGCACGATCCCTACTTGCGAAAATCCGCAGTGAACCGGCCGGGGATTCAAACAATATCCGATGAACTATATACTAACTGATATAGGCCTTTCACGATAAAGTGAGCACTTTTGAAGCCCTGGCTATTTTTTTCTTTCAACCAATTTATATCCTTCCACCACTTGTTAATGTAAACCCTGCCATGTGAGATACGAACACGGTTTATACATTCACCATACCCAAAACCAAAAGTCAGAGGCCACAATGAAATGCATTTCTTTGTTATTATATATGATGAAACAACTTCAAAAAGTGCTCACTTTGCAGTAACCGGTCTATACTAGAATATACAAAGGATCGCGGAGTCTAGCATTATCACGCAAATAATACAATTATAATAAGACATTAAGTTACAAAACTACTTTTGTTTATAATATTTGCATTTATCAGCAGGATTTTTTTCTTTTTTGCCTGTTTATCCGAATATACGGAAAACGAAGGACTTGTACACAACTACGTCCATCATGTTCGTCTTGCCAACTGCCATAGGGAAATGTCCCACTCTTTCCAACATCTGATTTATAAACCGCCTTTCGTTGCCAATAGTTAGTTATGTAGCAAAAACCCTTAATTAATTAATACTTGTGAACCCTGTTGAGGAATGCAACTCTAGCTTTAATAATTTGTATCTAACCCTTCTTCTTCGAGGAGTATAATATTAAACGGATATTAAATATTTTCACTTATATGTGTACGAATGTCGTTCAGTAATGCAACCCATAAAAGAGACACTATTGAAATTACGTGCTTTTACCCGTGAATCGAAATACCCATTTCCTCACGGGGACGCAAGTCAGCTCGTCAGTCCAAGTGTTGACCGCCAACTAAAGGCTGTTGACGATAAAAGGAGCACTTTTGAAATCCGCACTTGAAAAATGTGACTGTCCCAACATGCGTGTATTTTTGACGGGCACACGTAGTAACACTGGGCGCCCAGTGAAGATAGTACGACGGATGAAAAGTAGTTCCATTGAATTGAAAAGTGCTCGGTATACATTTGACAATACTAGAGTGATTCATTTCTTTTTCTGACTTTTTAAAAGACATATAAGTGTATATATGAGAAAACCTGTAATATATTTAATTTTATAATAATTTTAGTGTCCATTTATTGACGCATGCTTAAGTGATCAGATCCACGGAAATGTTGATTTTACATATGGCAGGAGGATACGAAATGTGATTCCAAGTAGATCTTAAGCAGGGATTTCAAAAGCGCTCATTTTACCTATAATAATAAATATTAAACAGGACAGTAATGTTACACGGGAGGACGCCTGAGGGCTCTATCTGACTTCGTGATGGATGTATGTCCTAATAAAAAATTAAATTAAACTAATTTAATCCCTAATTGATTTATTCTGCTATTATCTACAGCATAAAATTAACTGTCTTGACTTTTACTCTTTTTTTAATATTTAACAGTGAGCGCAATATTTCATGTCTTTTTGAACTCCAGTTAACGTCCTTCTTAATTGCCTCTGTTGGTTACAGTCAATTCGCTCATACTCATTATTAGCACATGTTCAGCCTATCTGTTCCCGTAATTTGTAATGTCTTTCACTCACGCCTGCCAGCAGCGTTCTTCAAAACATTGACACTCGCAGTCGCTGACTTCCCTTCTCCACTGCTGGTCACGCAACCGCTCGCTCTTCTGTCGCTCGGAACTCAGCCACTCATTCATTCATCAGATCCAACGCCACTCGCGACCCCCCCGTGGTGATATTTACCGAGCTCGCCGTGGCATCTGGAAGGTTCAACGCACCCCGAGTCGAGCTCAGAGAACGAGGTCAGTAATGCAGAGCTTCCTTCAGATATCGGCCGAAAACAATACAACCAAGGACCGAAATCCGTCTATGCCTGGCCTTCCTCCGTCGCTATCGTGTAACAACCCTCTGTCCTCTTCCATTCGCTCGCCGGGCGCGCCAAGGTCGGCAGCGCAAACCAACGACACGTAACAATAATAATGAATGTACCAATAGGCGGTGATAAGAGGCCAAGGGAACTGATACAGGAAGCTGATACAAGCGACACCCTTCTACATAACTAGTCTTGAATTCTAGTAAATACGCACCAACTTCGAAGTAGTACGAAATGTACGTTTATTTACGGCATGCTACAGGAAAAGCGAAATTACGGTCGGTGCTGTGAGCGCACAGACAGCACCATCCCGGCAATGCTATTCATCTTCTGGTGGTTCTCATTAATTTTATCAACGGACGCTAATTGTGAAACGGACCAATAGAAACACATCTAGTTTCCGTTGTGTGAGATAACAACAGGTATTAGTGAATAACTGGAGTCCGAAAATCCCTTATGTTGGAACATCTAACATGAGAATTATTATTATATACAGTAATTAAATAATTCCAGAAATGCGGAGGTTAATACATCTAAAAGCTACAGGTCTTAATATTTTTAGCATATCTTGCAAAACAATTTCTTTTGGAGTTTTCGTAAAATAACGCTAACAATGCATGTTTTTCAATACAAGGAATGTTTGTAGGCAGAATACGTTAAAAGTCATTCATCGCTCATAAATGAGAGATCCCCGCAAGATGCTTGGATAAGATGGTAAATTAAATGCAAAATAACATTCGTTTCACATGTAATGAAAATGCTTGTGTAATACAGAGCCTGTTTAAGAAAGTTTAACATGTAGATAAGAATGATATAATTTGTTCTTGGTCAGTTGAAAAGCAGGCTTAATTCTTCCATTATGACCATCGTATTTCGTTCTTCCGCGCCATGCAGAAAGTGACAGCGGACTGGACGACTTAGTGATGATGTGACAATCAAGATCTTTCAGCGAAAATGATTGATACATAGAGACATGCAAATTTTGCGAATTCAGTGACCCGTAGGTTAGAATTAATAGTCCTGTGTTCAAACGATCGGATATAAATGTCTCATTTGTTACTTGCTGCCAGGGTGGATGGCATTTAATGGGCGTGCATTTTGTTGTAAGTTTGTTATTGGCCCAGAAATCTCAAGGAGATGTCAAATAACGTGTGGACCAATTACAAAAGTGACACATACGTACACGTATGTTATTCCTAGCTGGTCCCGAAACGAAACCGCGAACTTTTCCGGTCCACATCGATACAAAACTAACTACTTTACCACTACACCACTTATAACTATATTTTGTAAGGAAATATTTAGTTACTACTTTATTTAAACACTAGCCCTACCCATTCAGTTGGACGTTCATTTAATATATAACTACTATGAGTAGTTCGGTGATGAAAATACGGGTAAATACGACAAGCCGCGTTCATCCAAAAACACCTGCAATTGCAGCTATATGCAAAGGTTGCTTTACTAATTGCTCCATAAACTCTCAATCGTTGTAACGAAGGCCACGTGTATTTCACGAGGATATTTACGCGGGAGCTAGAATTCAATATAATATGCGCACATGTGCAGTCTTCTTTGACTATTGGCCAGCTTGTCTTTGTGTGAAGACAGCCTTTTACACGAGTGATCCAATCAGAGCAAAGTTCCTCCGGTACTAACTGTCTGCGATTCGCGCACACACAGATAAGGCGTGTAACAATTCAGACGATCCAATCGCAAAAGTGGTTCTGAACTAAAGTGTTTCGGAACATAAATTGTCCTGACATCTTCTCGCGAAGAAAATGTGCCCCTAGTTACGGTTATAAACACATTATGAGCTCAAATGTACGATCTAGCGTTTCGCTGTTGCGTTGCGACGCTGCAACCGGAACTGTAAAACGGAGCAAGCGGCCTTTGGACGGGTTATACGTCGACGTGAAACCGTGACGAATTGAGAAGGGATCTGTATGTATTTCTTTCCACATCTGCGTTGCGTGGATTATTGGAGCCGGTAATTGATTTTAGGCCCACACACACACACATTCACAAACACATTTGTTCTTAGCGTACAGCTGCGGAAAGCGGGTGACGTCAGATCTTAATTAAAAACCCAATTCGTCCATTTAAAACTCGAGAAGACGAAGCGGCTCCAGTTCTTGCACGAAGCTGGTCCTGCGGCCACTCCCTCCCGTTTCCTGCGGCGCTGAATTTAATTAATTAATGTATTAAAGGAGGGTGGCCAACAATAATTAGACGACAACGCGAGAGCTCGAGACTTCCAGTGACTGCGAACGCGTTCTTTTTGCTGTCCTCTCTGAAGGATCATGACGAAGAGGGGATGGGCCTCGAAAATCTAGCCCGTTATTCTGTCTCGCTGGTGACTGGCGCAATCGTGCGATGTGCCCAGATATTTATAAATTAAGAGATTAGAGTAGCAATAATGGTTCCTACATTCCTATACATTTCAGAGTAAACTGTGGAATTTCTGTCTCAGATCTGACATGCAGGCAGTTACATTTTGCGAACACAGTGAAAAATGCTTAACTATGATATTACTTTTGCCCCTGGCTATTGAAGGCTGTTCACGATAAAGTGAGCACTTTTGAAATCAACCTTAGAAAAAAGTCACTGAACTTGCCTGCACATATTTTTACCGGGCGCACCGAGTGGCGTGCGCCCAGTAAAGTTGGTAACGATGTGTGGAAAGTAGTTATATATATTAAAGTGGAATAAAAAGTGTTGGTAACCATTTGTGATAACTTAAAATATTTCTTTCGCTATCTGTTTTTTAATGCATCAAAGTGTAAAAATTTGCCAGATTTGTGACGTATTTACTTTTCTAATAATCACACAGTTTCGTCTGACCTACGTATACCAACAATAAAATCTTGTAAAGGCTGTTCACAATAAAGTGAGTACTTTAGAAATGAACTTTAGAGAAAAGTAACTGCCCCTGCATGCAGATATTTTTATGGGCGCACTGAGTGACATTCGCCCAGTGAAGTTGGTAACGATGTATGGAAAGTAGTTCTATATCTTAACGTTGAATAAAAAATGTTAGGTAACCATTTGTGATAGCTTAAAATATTTAATTTTACAAAAGTCGGAAGAATACACAACGTGCATACACGTAGATTTTAAGCAGGGCTTTCATTTTACCATAAACAATATATACCTATACTTATAGGCAATGGTTCATAGCGGGGAAGTTGCCTCTTTTATAGGTTTTAAGGTCCTCGGCATATGTCAGAAGATTTTATTTCATTGCTAGATGGTTGGCAGCCACTGCGACCCTTAGAAATAACTGATCCCGAGGAGTAGCTTCTGTTCAGGCAGAGGAAACTCAGATAGACAGACTGATCCCACGTGAATTCAACAAGTTGTGTCCCCGAAAGTTAGATTGCGTTAGTGTCCAGCGAGGCAAAAAGAAAAAACTGTCGCGTGTCTAGCCTCAGCCAATCACCGCAGGAAAGAGCAGACGAACAGCAGATAGATTAAGGCCGTGTCTCAAATCGAAAGTGTGCTCACTCTCGCTCGCCACTCTCACTCTGGCACACTTTAGCGAATTGAGACTTGTGCCCTGCGTAAGCCTTCGGCAGTATTTATCTGACAGAAAAGGTAATCAATATTGAAAAATAAAATATCGCCGGCCTTTCACTTTCCTTAAACAAATGTACGGTATTTTTTAAAAAGTAACTTATTTTAATTTGTTACATTTTTGAATGATTTAAAACATATTTATATGCAAATCATAGTATTTAATAATATGCATGGAATTAATCTAAACGAAACTTAAAAATAATATCATAATTTGTTATGCTCCATATCAAAGGGAATATTGTTGTTATTTTACATTTCACAATTACAAAGATTAAGTTATGTCGATAAATATTTATAACACTGCTTTAGAAACAACAAAATATATGTCCGGATATTAGAGGTTAGACTTGAAAACAATATGGCTACCAGAAAGGGTGCGAGAGTGAGCACCGAGTGTACATCGTCGTTCACTCTCCCTCTCGCGCTCTCTCCTAGGGGTTGGCTCAGCAGAGAGGACTCTATGCGACGTCAATAGTGAGCGAGAGAGTACTCTCTCGGCGAACTGGGACAGGGCCTAAATTTTTCGTTTTTTTTTTTTTTGTATCATGGCGAAATGGCCGTTACTGTAAATGGTTTTATTGGATGGTAGTATTGTAAATGGTAGTATTGAAAACATTTGTTTTAATATTTTGGGGGTGAGTAGGGAGAAAAATTGCGAAGATACTGCATTTTGTTCCTGCCAGGACTGATTAAATTTTACATCGTCGGCCATGGCTGCAAAGGATAGAAAATAAAAATGAGTCTGCTGTTCACACAACTAAAAACGTAAGCACTAATATTTAGGAATATTATAATGTGGAAATTATTTATTTTCTTGGTTAAAAACTAGGTGTAGATAGTTGAATTTATATTTCATCGCTATGCAGGAGCAATACAACAATTACGTGCACTCGAGTTTTCAAGACGGGCAAGGAGGATAAATTCTATGTTATAATTTCAAAGTGTTAATGCTTATGTTAGTCTTCCTTTCCCTCTCCCTATATATTTATCACGCGCAACATAAATGATAAATGTATTCATTCTAATAATAATAATCCGTAAAAAAAAAAAAAAAAAAAAACCCCTTATCGATTGTGAAAACGACCAAAACAGGTGGATCGATATCTCGTGAATACAATTCATCGATTGTAGCACTCGATGGCGCTTGCTAGTTTCGTCCCCGAAACAGAGATAGCTCTATTATCATGGTTTGACTTGCAAGCATGGCAGTTCCCTCACAATAGCTTTCCTACTCTATCCTTCTGCTGAACTATCAGCACGTTAAACAGTTTCGCATGGTTTAAAGTTTGAAGTTTGGAACCTACTCAATTGCTTCGCATGGTTTAAAGTTTGAAGTTTGGAACCCACTCTGTTGCTTCACATCGGTAAGCTCTGCCATTGTGTGACCCGACACTGGTTTGACACGAGGAAGCATAATCCGTATTTTTGCCCGTCTACCACTGGCCGACTTGTAAAGCACTGTTGGCCAGAACTCGTACGTCTATGATCGGTTTTAACAAGTACTGTTGTCTAATTTTGAACGACTAAACGCAGTTTTAAACTCCTTTGAAACGTCTTTCACTACGAATTTAAATAACATAAAAGATATTCCCAGAAGTGAGCACGCGATTTTGTGATTTCATTTAACCCATTCAGACCCAGTGTACACAACTGTGTACACTACGCACGTGCAGGTAATTTTAAATGTTTACTCTACACTGCGAAGCTCAATGACCAATGAGCTTACTTGTGGGTAGGTGATTCGCAAACCGTCTTACTGACCTAGGTCATAATTGGTTCATATTATTGTAGCAGAACACATAGCCTACATATCATTGGCTGTGACGACGAAGCAAGTGTTGTGTAGACTTAAGTACAGGACTCATCATAAAAAAATGTTGTTTGTAACACCTGAAAACGTAAATTTATGTGGGTCTCAAAGGGTTAACGGCAGGGATAGATGTTGCGTTTAGTTTAAACATCGCACTGTTACATGTCAGGACGCCTGAGAGGCGTATCTGAGTTCGTGAGGAATGTATATCTTAATAAAAATTAAATAAAACCAACTAAATTTGATTTATAATTTATTTACTCCGTGGCTATGTACAACATTAAATTGTCTCCACTTTTCCTCTCTATATTTATCAGTGAGCGCGATATTTAATATATATTTCAACTCTAACTAACGTTCTTCTTAATTGTGTTTGTTGGTTACAGTCAGTTAACTCATGCCTATTATTAGCACGTGTTCAGTCTATCTGTTTCCATCATTTATAATGTCTTTCACTCACGCACTTAGTCCCATAGTCCAGCCTGCCAGCCGCGTAATTCGCTCCTTGATATAGGCTGTTCACGATAAAGTAAGCACTTTTTAAGACCCTCCCATCAGGCATTAACGGCTAATAAATACATCTTATTGCAGTCTCAGACATTAAATTTTCATGGCGGTGAAATGTACACACTGTGTTTATTGGTCACATTGCAATGTTTACATTAAAAAGCAGCAGGAAGATGGAAGTTGGACGAAAGGAAAAAATTTTAAGAGCCTTAAAAATTGCTCACTTTAGCGTGAACAGACTATGTTAGTAGTCCCCGACTTCCTTTCCTCACTGCTGGTCATATCGCTCGGAACTCAGCCTAACATTCATTTTTCTATTACAACTCCAACTGCCGGCCCGGAGGCCTGCTGCGAAATTTAGAGTCTTGGCCGTAACTCTCTCGAAGGTTCAACGCACCCCGAGACGCGCTGAGATAACGAGGTCAGTAATCTAGATCATTCTTCGTATATCGTACGAAATCAATACTGCCAGGATAGCAGCGTGCGTGAAAAGGAGAATAAAATGTCGGCACGCTTCAAGGTAACTGATACGCAGCCGTTCGCCTGCCGCTATCACATAACACCTCTCTTTCTTTCTCTTCCACTCGCCCGTCGAGAAAAGCGAAGAGGCGAGCGCGTAACAGTACTATAGGATGTTCACGGTAAAATGAGCACTTCTGGAAGCTCTGTTTAATATCTACTTGTATGCACATTACGTATCCTTTCACCTTATGTAAAATTAACATTGCCACCGGCCTCGTCAGTTTATTTATGCATCGGTAAAGTGAAACAGTGAAATTATTAGAAAAGTAAACCTTTTATAAATGTGCTCATTTTTACACTTTGATGCATTAAAAAACATTAAGCGAAAGAAATAACTAGTTTATCACAAATGGTTACCTAACACTTTTTATTCGACGTTAATATATGAAACTACTTTCCCCTCCATCGTTACCAACTTTACTGTACACATGTTACTTACTGCGCCTGTTAAAATATATGCAGGCAGGTGCAGTGACTGTTTTCTAAGGTCGATTTCAAAAGTGCTCACTCTATCGTGAACAGCTTTTAACTGTTACTTGTTCATTGGCTCTCGCTCAATAAATACTGCCACGAGTTCGTTATTACCAGCTCAAGAATCTCCCAGAGCATGTCAAAAGTCTACGTTTTAAAAAATGGCTAAAGTGATTGAACTCTTGACCTGCCATCATGTAACTCTAAACATATCCGAGATTTACGAACGTGATTTGGGTCTGAAAACGGCAAGGCAAAGTGAATCAAACAGTCGTGTTTTCAAGAGTATAACACGCATATACAAGGTGACTAATCGTACTCATATCTACGTGTGTTTTCATAAAAACAAAAAAATTACTACGTCCTTCGTGTAGGGCGTAAGGACAGGTGATATGATTTTTTTTTTTTTTTTCCTACGTTGTAACATGCGACTTGCGTACCAGGGCAGCGGCTCTGTGTTGCGGGACCCAATGCAATCAGAAGGGTCCATCATCTTCATCCTTCCTGTGCTTTAGGGCAAGACGTAAAACCCTATGCAATGCAGTTAGCGTGTCCTTACGCGACCGTGGGTTTCCTTTGACGTCGCTAAGAAGCTGCCTTCAGGTAGCGGATTTCAGGGCGCTATCCCAGGAGGAGCTAAGGTTGTTAGAGCCAGATTCAGCTGTAATTTTAATTTCAGCTTTCAAGCCGTTCGCTAGGCTAGTCGAATCATACAAAAGGCGGGATGTCAATGTTCACTAGGATTAGCATTTACATTTAATTTAAATGCCTGGCTGGAAACTTTTATCTGTTCACAGGAACATTCGCAGTATTCCATCCTCGGTTATCGCGACCTTGTTGCAGTCAGCCTACGAAATAACAGATCTACTGTGGAAATCACCACGATATTCGTACTGCCAATGTCTGCAAACTTAAACAAGTCAACGAATAAAAAATCCCCACATTCGACGACACTTGTTTGAAAAGCAATAAAAATATAACACGGGAAATAGTACACTACTGATTACTTTTTTTAAATTTCTTGTAAAGTAAATACCAGTAATCTGGTGATGTGTTATTCAGTACTTATAAACACATACAAACTTTAGACGGTAGTTATCTATAATAATAGCATAAAATATTCCCAGCCTCGAGAAAATTGGTTTAAGGAACTCAGCTGTTACCATGGCAGGGAACGAGTATCGGGCATACTGTAAAACCAGAGTACGATAAATATTTTTTTTTCCGAACAGTGAGGCTGAGTGCGAATTTTTAGATTCACACTAGTTATGCAGACATTCCCAGGTTCTCCCTTGTTACAAGCAGCTGTGACAATGAGTGGCAGCTAGCCTAACTATAGGGGCCACTTTGAACTCCGTTACTGCAAGAAAGAACTTGGATGAATGGCGTCGGCACAGCAAGTGCTTGCGGATTCGCCAGCTTAAGGCTATTCACGGTAAAACGAGAACTTTTGTAAACCCTGCTTAAGATCTACTTGTATGCACGTTGAGTATTCTTCCGCCTTATGTAAAATTAACATTTCCATGGGCTTCGTCACTTTATTCATTCGTCGGTCAAGTGAAACTGTCAAATTGTTAGAAAAGTAAATATTTTACAAACGTGGTTAATTTCATATTTCGATGCATTAAAAAAAAACAGAAAGCCACAGAAATAATTTAAGCTATCACAAATTGAATTCTGACACATTTTATTCGACCTTTAAGATATGGAACTACTTTCCTTCCATCGTTACCAACTTTACTGGGCGCATGTCACTCAGTGCTGCCGTTAAAATATGTGCAGGTAGAGGCAGTGGCTTTTTTTGTAAGGTTGATTTCAAAAGTGCTCACTTGATCGTGAACAGCCTTTAAAACATAACATTTTCTTCCCTGACGGTGGATCTCCGAAACGATTTTCTACCGCGAGTAAACTACAATTCTCGCCTAAGGAGCATTCCGATCACAAGCTTCAGGGTTCGAAACCAAACGATGTGGTTCATGCCAACCTTGCGAAAAGGAAGCATCTTCAGCTTTAATCGGTTACGCCTTCTTAGGGATGAAGAAATTTCACTAGTAGACATGTTGGGAAGATATACTTAACAACTCTGATCTTCTTGGTTTCTGTTATTGAACTATGATTTGTGTACGTCCTCGCGAGGTCTGGGACGGGAAGAAACATTCAGCTATAAAAAACCTATCCCACAGAGAGAGAAAAAAAAATCATCATAGGGGAAGCAGCGAACGGAAAGGAGGTTGCTGCTATATAACATGTCTTTCTAATATTAACTGCCGACCTCCCGTGGCGCAGTCGGTTGGTGCGCCACCGATCTGGGTTGCGGTAGGCTCTGGGTTCGACTACCGGGCAAGGCATGGTTGCAAGTAAGTTAGTCTGTAAGCCGTCCCCTGCTAAGATTTCAAGCATAAAACTGGGGGACATTAAAAAGTACTTTACAATTACAATAACGTTAACTACAAAAAAAACGATAAAATTAACGACCGACTATAAGTCAATCGTGGTTACCTTTACTGCAAATGCTCTTGTGAAGTTACATTAAAAAATATTTGTGCTAGGAGACACTGGAAACAAATACACATAAGATTAAATATGTCACCAATGCAGGAATAGTAGATTGTATAGTAACTGGAGAAGGAGGGGGGTAACTGATTTGACAACATTTCAGTATTGATTACTAAAACTTTTGTGACCAACTTATATTTATAATTAGATAATTTTAACAGTTCAGACGCCAAATAGGCTACTTCAATTCTGTTTCTTAAACATAAGCGCTACAACTGCATGCTTAGTAATGACAGCCACGTTGATCCACAGACGAACGTAAATTTCCAGACCTCCGCGTATTATCACAGACCCCATCATCCCCCGTTATAATCTGTATACCAAGACAGACGCCATGCAATTACATGTTAGTTTCGCGTGTACCAAGAGGCGCGGTGGGTCGGCGGTTTTCTCGGGGGTCTCCGGTTTCCACCGCCATTGCATTCTGGCGCTGCTGCGTCTGCACCTTATTTCACGCTCATCGGATGTATAGACCTATTTGTTTAGAGTCACCCAAATCCCTCAACTATTCATTAAGGGGAATGGCGCACGAAAGCCGTGTATTTACCTTAATTTTGGTCAAAAAATGTTTTCCAGAGAATTTTTCAAAATTTTTGGCACGACATGACGAATAATTTCGAACACCTTCTTACATTGACAGATAAATTTACGTCTTGTCGTGTCGAAAATTTCGATAAACAATCTGAAAAACAAGTTATAACGAAAATCGGGCAAATATACTGCTTTCGAACACCGTTGGCCTTATGGGGACTATGTAGCTGCGCGTCCAAGGTCAAGAAGCGAGGGAGCGATACGGACGACACTAACACGCACGCCTAGCGCCTCATCGCTCCTACGCGCAAGGCGTGCAGTGTTTCCGCCGCAACGCTTTACTGTGTAAACAAGATCTGTAACAGTGTAAGTTTATTACACGCGATGAACGTCCACAGATCTAACTACCTGCGTATAACACTGCTTAAAGAAATCGCATAGGCAAGATTTAAAAATTATATATTTGACCACTTTCGCGATTTTTTTCTCCATTAATACATTTAATATGATAAAAGTAAAAAGAGAGGAACATAGAAAATAGTTTTTTTAATCCTTTCTAGCAATAATTCGCATTTACAGAACGTTTATTCACCGAGATACGCGTTTACGCGCAAACCACGATTTCACAGAAAACGTTTCCGTACACAGGACCCTTAAGCGAACCTCCGCTCCTAGGACACACCCAGCAGAACTCACTACCAACTGTAAACCTCCAGCAATCTGGTGACTTCATTCCGTGTGGTCAGGTAGAACAAGAGGATGAGTTTTGCCTGCGAGGTCAGCCAATGAACGAGTGACCTCTGCTCCAGTACGTAGAAGACTGTGGAATCCAGCTTGTAGCAGTCTTATATCGCGAAAGCGCACGGTAGATAAGTATTCAAGAGGCGAAATGGTGCGACCATCCTCTTATTGGTTGGGCGAGGCTCCGAGAAAACGCCTTGCGTCCGACAGGCTACTGCATGCTGCGATAGGTTTACTAAAGCCTGTTCACGCTAAAGTGAGCACTTTTGAAATCAACCTTAGAAAAATGTCACTACCTCTACCTGTATATATTTTAATGCGGTACACTGACTCTCACGCGCCAAGTAGAGTTGGCAACGATGGAGAGAAAGTATTTCCATAAGTAAACGTTAAATTACACGTTAAGTAAACATTTTTGAATACTAAAATATTCTATTTCTAATTTTTATTTAAAAAAATTTTTTTTAACCTTTTTAAGTGTAACTGTAATAATCCCTTGTAAAATATTTCCTTTACTAAAAATTTTACAGTTGCCCTTATAACGGAGCACGAATAAAGTGATCAGGCCCATGGTAACGATAATTGCACATATGGTGGAAGAATACACAATGTGCAGACAAGTAGATCTTAAGCAAGCCTTTGGAATAACCTGTAAAGCGATACTTGTTGCCGCACAAGTAAAGACAAGCGAACTTTTAATGACTATACTTTTACAACTATACCTTCGCTCATGACCTCAGCGTTATGTATTTACACACAGGTCCTAATAGTTTTGTAGTTATAGCTGAAACTTTTGTTTTGAATAAACACGGAAGTTTGCCATACTTTCATACAATGCCATTTTCGAAATAGTATACATTTTCGTGGTTTTTAATTTACTTTTATTCGTGTTTAATAGTCTTACACTCTTTCTCAAAACAATATCTTCAAAAAATGTCTCTACCACTCTATCGCTGATGGGCTAAAATTTCAATCTTGTACAAACCTTCCAAAGAAAATTACACATGACCAATTGCGAAAACGTCCGAGAAAACGGCCAGCAGACAACCCAACCTTCCAGAGAACCATCCATACAAGAGGCCATGCGGGATTGCATTGAGTCGTCCAAGGAATATACCATCGTGGCATACAGGCTTGAGTCTATAAATCTTCACCAAAGGGTCAACGCACCGAATTCAAGCCCACTCGATTTAATGATATTTTGTATGGGACCAATTACTCGCCAGACATTACCAACACGTTAATTTTATCTCTGTTTTCATTCATTTTAATTTTAAAATTAAACATTCAAATTCACAGATATAACGTTAATTAAAGTTCAGTCTAACCAAAAATTAGATACTTTTTTGTAAACTACCAAGCACTTCATACATGGAGCAATTTTTTAAAGGTTTTATTCAAAATTTGGGTTTGGCTATGTTGGGGACACGGCCGTTTGTTTTGCGTGAATACGTCTACGTTGACGCGCTCGGACACCTTGATGTCTATTTTACGTTCCCGGCATCGCTTCATTCTATCATATGGGTTTTTATAGGTATCAATGGATTGCTTTTGAGATGCTCTTTCCAACCGTATACGATTTCTGTATTTCGATTTGGTTTTTTGACGAGCATAGACCGAAATTGTGTTAAGTTTCTCAATTTTTTTTTCACATTAAACGTATACAATTGCACCATAACAACGCCAGACAGTTTTTATATACGCAATCGATTGATCTTGATGAGAGCTGTCGATTAAAACCTAAACGAGCGTCGTAACTTCTTCTGGTCAAATGTTATACTACGCGGAAGGTAGGAGACACGGCGAAACGAACTCAAAGTAACCCTCCCTCCTCCCTCCACGCACGATGCTTCACAGTCCTCACTCAACGTAACATATTCTTTGATCATTTGGCAATCGAGTAGTGTAATTGAATTTTGAATGCAGAAGCTAGATCCGAAGCTGCAGTACCAAACTGTATCCTCCGACTTCGTTATCATCGGATTTTCTAGATTGCCTCCCACTATGGTTGCAAATTTAAAGACGTATTCACGTCCAAAGTGTGAATGTTACAGAGTATATACTATAGCGGCTGGGCTGCAGGCTGGCAAGTAAGTTACCAGATGCTGATTGGCGAACTGCGTCCTTACATTTCACTGACCAGTGACGCCATTTTGCTAGCGTGTGCGGATGGATTTCGCGGAATAAGCATCCGTTCTACCTCTGTATTATCAAGTGCTCTAGATAGTATCGTTACAGGATGCCAAAGGGGCATATCCGAATTCGTGAGGGATGGAGGTCTCACAGTTTCTACTAAAAGTATAAGACCACCACCTCTTTTCACGCCATGAGTCTTTGACCTTAAAGTTTTTATGCAAATATCACGAGCTATTTTTTCTATTGTTTAACGAATAAAATAAAATATATTAATTAAAAAAACATTAACATATTCCAATTCTTCATTAAGTTACGATTTTCACTAGAAAGTGTCGCAACAATCTGTAAACACGAACATAAACAGTTCCACTGCAATAACGGCTGTAACAACAAAGTCACCAGGAACTGGTACAATAGGGCTACTTAGCGAGTAAATTGTGTACTATGACTTGCTTCAGGGACGACCTCGCTGGCTCGGTTATTTACAAAAACTATCTATTCCAACTTCAGCAATAAATGTTCATTTTTTTCTGACTGGGTGGACTTAAACCTTTGGTAGGAACGTATTAATTTTTTCTACGATAAGACACAATTGTAAATCGGCCAAAAAACTTAGCTTTCGCGGTTAGCTCATTGCTAAAACTCAACCCATAATTTCCTTGTAGTGTAATACATGTTGTGGAAAATCACTAATGAATTACAATAAGTAGAATTTGTTGTAGAGTATTATACTAAATGAAAAATGTATTGTTTTTGTCTTATGTACTTTTCTTTACAAAATCGTAACTTAATGAAGAGTTTAAACATTTTGATACTTTTAAAATGAAAATATGTTATTTTATATGTTAAAATATAATTTAAAAAAAATAGCTCATGTTATTTGCGTCAAATCTTTAAGGTCAAAGACTCGTTGTGTGAAAAGAGACGGTGGTCTTAAACTCTTGGTAGAAACTGTAATAAAATGTAAAGGACTTAATTTCATTTTAATGTATTCACACATCTATTATTACAGCAGCAAACTATTTATCTCCACTATTACTCTTTTTATTTCTCACTGAGCGCAGTACTCAATGTCTATATCAACCCTAATC
This sequence comes from Dryococelus australis, assembly GCA_029891345.1. Taxonomy (NCBI): domain Eukaryota; kingdom Metazoa; phylum Arthropoda; class Insecta; order Phasmatodea; family Phasmatidae; genus Dryococelus; species Dryococelus australis. The sequence goes on from CM057002.1 coordinate 53,245,416, forward strand.
AAAATCCTACTCAATATATGTTCGGTTATAGTTAATTACCTCACGCTCATCATTAACAAATAATCTGTCTGTCTGTCGTCATCATTTGTATAGGCCGTTCACGGTAAAATTAGCACTTTTGAAAGCCCTGCTTAAGCTCTACTTGTATGAACGTTGTGTATTCCTCCGCCTTATGTAAAATTAACATTGCCACGGGCCTAATCACTTTATGAATGCGTCGGTCAGGAGAAACCGTGGAACTATTAGAAAAGTAAATATGTTGCCAATATGGTCATTTTTAGAATTAATGGATTTAAAAAAAACAGTAAACGAAAGAAATAATTTAAGTTGCACAAATTATTACGTATCATTTTTTATTCGACGTTACGGTAATGTACTACTTTCCATCGACTCATTACCAACTTTACTCGGCGCATGTCACTCAGTGCGCCCGTTAAAATATATGCAGGCCTGGACAGTGACTTTTCTCTAAGGTTGATTTCAATAGTGCTCATTTTATCGTGAACAGCCTTTAATGTCTTTCACTCACACATTAAGTCCAATAGTCTAGCATGCCAGTCGCACTCCTCACTGCCCTGATGCTTGCAGTAGCAGATTTTCCTCACCTTGGTCTCTTCTCACACCACTCGTTTCTCTTCTCGCTCGTCGTCTATCTCTTAAACTCCAGACTCTCGGAGGCCCGATACGCTTTTATAGTCGCTGGCATTGACCTGGCAGGCTCGCCACACCGCGAGTCGCGCTGAGAGAAACTAGGTCATTAATCCAGAATATTCCTCGGATAGATATAGGCATTTAATCTGAAGGTCAGGAGCGTGCGAGACGCAAAATGTTTATCATGATGACATGCAGAAGAATGCGTAGCAGCACACCTTTAAACTTGAAACCCTGGTTGGATTATCGCTCACCGTCTGTCATTCAAACTTTCCTTAGTGATTCGCCGCCCGCTATTATATCACTTCTCTGTCCTCTTCCGCCCGCGCGTACATAGCAGTGAGCGCGTGACAGTATTCTCAGTAATGACGACCATGATGACACACTTTCGCAAATTTATAGGCCTCAAACTATTAAGGCGGATTCACAACATCTTCAAAACGTTGACTACGCACATTTTCTGTCAGCAGACATTCACACAATAATGTAACATTGCGAAACGAAACTATAATTACTTTGCAAACTTTGGTCAAAATATGGTATTATTTTAAATCATTGGCAAAGGAAAACAGAATTGCTAGTATTTATTTATTGACCTTAACACATTCTGAAATAGGGGCCACGCTGGCTGAGCGGTTAGTATGCTCATCTCCCACCAATGCGATCCGGGTTCAATCCGGATTTTTCGTATGTGGGAATCGTGCCGGACGATGCCGTTAGTCGGCGGGTTTTCTCGGGGACCTCCCGTTCCCCCCGCCCTTTCAATCCGGCGCTGCTACATCCTCACCTCAATCACCCTCATCGGCTCTCAAAACCTCGTTTTTAAGAGCCGCCAAAATCTTTCCTCTTCACATTCTGGACTACGCTTGAGCTAAGTTCGGGCAACGCCAGTTTAAAAAAAAATTGACCTTGAAAATAAAACTTGCATGATTATAGAGGTATTGTTCCGCTAGTATTCAAGAAGGCCTTACAAGAACAATACAGCAGCTATAGTTTTCCTGCAAAAAATCAATTTTTGCTATACCCTTATTAAAGGACCGATGGAGTGTAAACCTTTCATACAGTAAGAGAGGCATTTAATTGGAGCATAAACAGTTATTCGACCCCAGTGGCTGACGACCAGCCAATGATGAACGTTGTAGAGCACAATAAGCACGCCCAGTGTGGTGTGGACCAATAGGAGAGTGGTAAGTGGCAATACAGAAACTAACAGAATAGACGTTCCTGCAGTGGTGTACACAGGTGATTCACTTCTAACTTGTCTTCAATTATAGAAAATATGTGCAGTCCTGAGTGTGTTAAGTCATTGGCAAAAGAAAACAGAACTGCGAATATTAATTTATTTACCTTAGTAGTTATAGAAAAAGTAATTATATTTTTATAATTAAAATCACATATTCTGATTGGTTGAGAGTCCAGACGTACGTACGTAGAATTTGAAAGTCGAGTGCGCTACTCTGCCTCTCTTTTCTACGTAACTAAGTATTCTAAGAGTTTAACTTTTATTCATACGTACGAACACCAACGGAAAGTTATGAATCCACTTTTTTTTTTTTTGTTGATAAAGTTTTTATTCAAAATAACACGAGCAGTTACAAAGATGGAAACAAAATTTACAAACACGGAACAATAATACAGTCAGCATGCCCGTGTACAGTAGTACTCTTCTGTCGCAAGAAACGCAACAGAAACAAACATAAAATATAGTATGCAATCAGTTGGGGAAATTAACCAACACCCCGAACATCCGGAACAAGGAATTACAAACGGCCAATATAAAAAGGGGGGGGGGGGGGGAGTTAAGGAATAAACCAGGAAGGTGAGGCCAAGAAGATTATGAAACCATTTTTATTGTGTTGGGTAGAGTGCGTCTCGGAGCGAAGCCCGGGAGAGAAACGTGGACGCTGACGTTGAAAACAACCACAAGGAACCCTCTCGCAAGCCACATCGGCGACATAATTGATTCCACTAGCGCTGTCGTTTACGCCGCGGGGGTGTACGAAGGGGGGTGGCGGGGATGACCTTTCCAAGCCCCCCCCCCCCCGGAGGCGTCGAGAGGGTGGAGAAAAAAAGCGTCGACTGCCGCTAACGACGCTCCGTAGTTCAGCTGACGGCCGCTAGGGGCGTCACGTTCGGCCTTGAACGCCCGCCCCCCTCCCTTTTTTGATTGGCGAGCGGCAGTGGAGTAGGGGGAATCCCGCATCTGACCCTGGGTGGGTGGGGAGCGGGAGGTGAGAATGTTCGGAGAGTCCAAAATGCTCCTCCACCGCGCATGACGTAAGCGTAGAAGTGAGAGATCAAAGAGCACTTGACAATACAGAAGCGAAATAGCCGGTTGCAACGCGAACCCCAACCTGCACACGCCAGCAAGATGGCGTCACTGCCCAGCAACATGTCGGGATTCCGTTTGCCAACCAGCGCCTGTACTAACCTTACTTTTTGAATACGACCTTAGAAAAATCACTCAATTTATGTAGTGTTCTACTGTTCCCTAAATATCCCACGTATCACAAGCCTTTTCCCACTTCTGTTTACAACAAACGTATCTTATTTTTGATTAAACTAAAAATTCACTTATATTTTATCTATCAACTATAATATGTTATTTATAATTATTGTGAATAAAACCAATTATAGGCTGTTCACGGTAAACTGAGAACTTTTGGAAGCCCTGCTTAAGATCTACTTGTATGCACGTTGTGTATTCTTCCGCCTTATGCAAAATTAACACTGCCAAGGGCATCATGACGTTATTCACGCGTAGGTCAAGTGAAACTGTGAAATTATTAGAAAAGGAAAATTTCACAAATCTGTTCATTTTTATTTTTCGATGCCTTAACGAAAAAAAAAACCGGAAAACGAAAGAAATTATTTAAGTCATTATAATGGTTACCTAACACGTTTTATTCGACGTTAAGGCATGGAACTAATTTCCCTCCATCGTTACCAACTTTACTGGTCACATGCCACGCAGTAGGTCCGTTAAAATATATGCAGGCAGGGGCAGTGACTTTTTTATGAGGTTGATTCCAAAAGTGATCAATTTATCGTGAACAGCCGTTACAAGACGTGAGTGTTGGAAATGCCTGGGAAGAAATAGTTGCCATGCAAAATATTATTAAACTGAGTGCGCAGAAATAGGGGCGCGTTGTCAATTCCCTGTAATTTTCTAGACTAAGTTAAGCTTTGTTTGCACAAGACGCACGGATAGTCTGAAAGCAGAACTTCAGCAGGGCTTCAGAAAAGTTTGGGACTATGCCTCCCAGCTGGAATCTCAGCCAGTAGATCTGACGAATGCCCGTTCCCATCAATCACTGAATGAGTATGCTTACAACGAAAGACCATTGCGCCAATTTTCCTGAGTACTTATTTACTCTGAGATATGGTTTTTGGTGGGAGACGCGGGAAGTGAAATCGTTCCGATATCGGAAATTCTCCACTGCTGCAGGTGGCTCGCTCGTGCGAATGCATGTTGAAAGTTGCAATTATTTGCTTTCAACATGTGGTAATAGTAGATGCTGTATACTGTAGCTGGTGAAAACTATTTAAACACGATATTTCTCTCGAATATCTATGCATACATGTTAAATGAAAAAGAAGAAACGGTGATAAGTATTCGCGGCGAGGACTTCAGCGCAAATCGATATAGGTAAGTTGCAAATATGTGTTATTACTAGAGATCTGGAAAAATTCGCAAGTTCAGTGACCTGCAGGCTAGAATCTACAGTCTTATGTACAAATATAACATAAACAGCCCATTGGTTGCCTACTGTCACAGCGGAAGGCGACAATTGGACACCGTTCGCCAGGAAGTGTCAAACACCGTGTGGACCAATGGATTCAGTTATATAAACACACGTGTTTTGAATTATAGGTGGTCCTAAAATAAATCCGCGAATTATTCAGGTCTCTAGTTATTACAGATACTATATATATATATATATATATATATATATATATATATATATATATATATATATATATATATATATATATATATATATATATGTGTGTGTGTGTGTGTGTGTGTGTGTGTGTGTGTGTTTGGACGAGGCGGAGGAATATCCTTGAAATAGAACTTAAGCAGGACTTCAGAAAAGTAGCCCTGCTTAAGTTCTACTTCCGGGATATTCCTACGCCTCTTCCAAACTAAGCTTTACTAAGTCTAGAATATTACACTGAAGGACAGCGCACCGCATCCGTGCGCACTCGGTTGTAATAACATATTGCATGAGAACTATTTCGTACCGGGCGTTACCAACACACATGTTTCCTCACTGTTTTTGTTGATGTTGCGCATTTATTAATGAAGCACTATTATGTAAGATTATATTTAAACAACATTTCGATTTAAAATAAATGTTACTTTTATGATCACGCATAAAAACACTTGTGATACATGGCATACTTTGGAAATAACTAAACACGCCATACACGGGTTGATTTTTCAACGGTTTGATTCGAAAAGTTTGAAGAAACCGCGAATGTACGATATTATATGAGTACGTGCAATAGTTATTACACCTCCAAAATCAGCAGGTTTAAGGGAGCATCGCCAAGGAAAATGCAGTGAACAGTATTATGTTAACCATTTTCCAAACCAAAGAGTAAAGTTTACCACGGTGATGTACTACATCATAATAAATATTTTGGGCACTATTATAAACGTACAAAACAAAAAATAAAAGTTACCGGAGAGTTGGAGCTGTGGTAAGACCGTGCACTCGCGTTTGGGAGGACGCGGATTCGATTCCATGTCTAGCCGCTCTGAGTTGTGTTTCCCATCCCTCCCCCCCCCCTCAAATAACTCCAGGCGAATGCTGGGATGGATCCTATATAAAGGCCGTGGTTGATTCCGCCTTAGCATTTGATTGTGAGCAACATGTTCTGTATTTCACGACCCTGCTGTCAACGAGATATTAAACATTTCAGACCTAATTTAAATTGTGATTTCAGATGTTGCAAACAAGAACTTGTTCATACGTGCTGTGCTTACGACGACACAGTGCTTATTTTACCAACACAGCCATTAGCTTTCGACCTTGTGCCCGGCTCTAGGAATATGAACCACTAGCGGTAGCACGCGGTAGATCACTGGGCACTGAGTATTGCAGTGCATAGTATAGGCTGTTAATGGCAAATTGTGTACTTTTGAGACCCTAGTTACTTTCCCTTTCAGACATTTTTTCTTGTTTCTTTTAACAGCCTTTTTAAATAAATATTTCCAATGTAAGCAACAATCACAGTGTGTATATTCCACCGCACTCGGAAGTTAATGTCTAAGGCAGTGTCTCAACTGGCCCAGAGAGCGTTCTCTCGTGCTCCCGCTCTCGCGAAGACGTCATTGTGACGTCAGAGAGAACGCTCTCTGGTCTTCTCAATTCGTCGGAGAGAGCGCGAAGCAATGCTCTCGCCAGGTTGTGCGAAAGAGTGCTCTCTCTACGGAGAGTAATCTTTAAACTGAGACACGGCCTCAGGCTAAAATAAAAATATATTTATTGACTGTTATTCCAAATGAGAGGACTTTCATAAAGTGCTCACTTTACCGAGAATATCCTATATCAACCGAAAATAACCTTTCCGTGCATCGTGCAGGCCTATACAATACGTTGGTTCGAATAGGTTAAGCCGTATGTACCAACTTACCAGAAATAAAACGAATCCCAGTGGCCACGCATTTGAAACGAATCTTTTAACAAGGCTAAATATATATAGAACTATTTTTCGAAGTTCGACACTGGCAACATTATAAATTTGCCTGCCGGTGTTCGATAAAACATATGCAGCTAGAGGCTTATTATTATTTTTTCAAAAGTAGTGGGGCCGCGGTGGCACATCGGCTAGAGCACTCGCTTAACTGAGAACCGGGTTCTATTCCCGGTGGAGTAGCTCCCGGATTTTTGCACGTGGGAATCGCGCCGGACGATGCCACTGGTCGGCGGGTTTTCTCAGGGATCTCCCGTTTCCCGCGACATTACATTCCGGCACTGCTCCACCCTCACCTCGCTTCACCCTTATCGGTTCTCAAGACCCCGTTGTTAATAGCCGCTCCACTTTCAAAAGTTTTCATATGACCGCAAATCTATACTAATAAAATAAAATTTAAGTGTCTTGTCTGTCATTTCAAAATTGATACCAACATCTGAGAGTATTATGCTATTTAAATGATGCTAAAGCATAAATAACTATTTCTAACATTGTTGTCTGTCTGGATATTTGTCCAGAATAGGATCCGAAACGGCTAAATCGTGTTTGATAAAACTTTCGGAGATCTTAAGAGTTTATTTCTATTTATAATCTGCTCTTTATTTCAGCTCGATATCTCAAATGGTTATGAAGAAAATAAATTTTTTCATATAGTTTTCTTTATGTTTCATATCTTTTTTTTTCTTTGCAGAAGAACTATTGTCAAAAAGCATTGTCGAAACAACAATAGTTTGCAAATAATCATTGATATAATACGCATCATAGAAAAAGATACATTAGTTTTTGGGAAAACTTAGTAAAATTTCATTATCAAATAACCATCACAAACGCGACGATAAAACTATTTCCGATAGTAAAGTAACAATCCTTCAAACCAAATATATAGTTATGTATTTCAATAACTACATAAAATCGGGACGAAGCGATGGTGGGCTGTATTTTAATAACTCCATAAAACCTAAGCGAATCGAAACTTCTATTTTAACAATATTGAAACAAATCCTAAAGTCCACGCGGACGAAGTCGCGGGAACAGCTGATATATAATAAGAATTTTGTAGAAATCACTAAATCGCGGACGTCGACTCACCTTGGTCTTCAGCAGTCGGAAGTCGACCCGGTGCAATGGCCTGCTATCCACGCAGCACGACAGGCCGACTGTAGCTCATGCTGGCCAATTCGTTACTCCCATTTTCCCCACGCGATGTGGCTTTAGGCGCGTCACCTCGTTTATTCCGTTCAATGTCTAACTGATCACTGAGCGGCATGAGTTCAGGAAGGCCGAAAGGTTTTTGTGAATTAAACAGGAAATCTTTAATTTACAACAAGCGCATCAACACGTTTAAAACTGTTGAAAAAGTACCAAAAAAGCTTCGGAGCTCAATATTCAGCTTCTATGAATACTGCTTAACTGATGAAACGACCTGTGCAAATCAAGAGAAGAAACTTTGCTGTAAATTATTCACTACGCAATTTTTGTAAAAAAAAAAAAAACAATTTTAAGTCGCTGAAATATAATACTTGGTATTTTCAGACGAGTTTCATTCGAAAATAAATATTAGGGCTATAGCGTCGTCCTCTCCCAGTCCATGCGCGATTGCGCTCTTGTTTTTCTGCGTGCACCTGGGGATGTAAAGGCTGTTCACAAGAAAATGAGCACTTTAGAAATGAACCTTAAAAAAAGTCACTGCCTCTGCATGCATTAATTTTAGTGGGCGCATTGAGCGGCACTCACCCAGTAAAGTTGGTAATAGTGGATGGAAAGTAGTTCCATATCTTAACGTCGAATAAAAAGTGTTAGGAAACCATTTGTGACAATTTAAAATTATTTCTTTCGCTTTCAGTTTTTTCAATGCACAGAAGTGTAAAAATTAGCAGATTTGTAAAGAATTTCCTTTTCTAATAATTTTACAGTTTCACTTGACGGGCGCTCTAATAAAGTGATGAGACCAATGGAAATGTTAGTTTTACATTAGGCGGAGGGATACACAACGTGCCTACAAGAATATCTTAAGTAGGGCTTTCAAAAGTGCTCATTTTTAGAACTTCGATTTTCGGCCTTAAAACAACTGCGGAATAAAAACAGTGAAATTAAAAATAAAATTATAATTCACAATACCTCGAGCATATTCAGAGTTCGCTATCAAGAATGTTCTCCATGACTGTACCGCATCAAACACAGAATTTAATTATTCGCTAAATACTTTTCAAATTAAGCATCCGATTTGGAGAGAACGATTTTTTTTGTAAATATTTTTTTATATTTATTTTTGATAATGTCAATTAGTGAACAATTCATAATTAGAATTGTCATTAAAGATTTATTTTCCATTTTGCTGAAAAGAATCGTAAGCAATTTTTTGATTAAATATTCATTGAGCCATCAATATTGGTAATTGGAAAGTGTTTACATAGCGAAGCCTATTCAATAAGTTCTCTATGGACTAATCAGCAATATATAGCTAAAAGCGTTCACTTATTAAATAGTGTTTTAAGAAAATTTAAAAATGTTACAAGAAGCCGAAGGGGGTATCATGGTTCGTGAGGGAATGTATATCTTAGTAAAAATATAAGAACTAAATTCGATCTATAATTTATTTACATAGCTATTACTAAGAAAAATTACACTATATACTGTACACGGCAAAATGAGCACTTTTTAAAGCCCTGCTTAAGATCTAATTGTATGCACTTTGTGTATTTTTCCGTCTTATGTAACATTTACATTGTCATGGGCGTGATCACATTACTCATACGTTGGTCAAGTAAAAGTGTGAAAATACTAGAATAGTAAATATTTTACAAATCTGCTCATTTTTTCCCTTCTGTGAATTAAAAAAAAAAAAAACAGAAAGCTAAATAAATAATTTGAGTTGTCACAAATGGTTAACTAACACTTTTTATTCGACTTTAAGATATGGAACTACTTTCCATCTGTCGTTACCAACTTTACTGGGCGCATGTCCCTCAGTTCGCCCGTTAAAATGCTGGTTGAAGCAGTGATTTTTATTTCTAAGGTTGATTTCAAAAGTGCTCACTATCGTGAACAGCATTTATCTATCTTTACTATTACTATTGTCACTATCAGTGAGTGCAGTATCTAATGTCTATCTCGATTTTAATTATAAAGTCCTTATAGATATCTCTATATTAGTTACACCCTGTTCACACTTCATTAGTTACACATATTCAACCTGTCTATTGCCATCATTCCGAATGTCTTACGCCCACGCAATAATCCTCCACTCTTCACTGTAGCGATGCTCGCAGTCCACAGACTTAACTCCTGCTGCTCGCTCTCGCCGCCAATCGCCGCTCTGCTGGCTCGTCGTCTTCTCAGTCTTCGCGCAACTTTCGCGCAATCCTCCAAACTCTCACCTCTGGAAAACTTTCGCCTCGGAGGCCCGTCGCCGCCTAAGGGGAATGGCGCGTGGAAGCAGTATGTTTATCCGGTTTCCGATGCAAGTCGTTTCCCAACGGGTTCATCGAAATTTTTGGCTCCACAAGACGTAAATAATAATTTTCAACACATTTTTTATGTTGTTAGATATTCACCGCGTTTATTATTCCGGGAACACTAACGGAAGAAAACAAATTTTTTTTTCTTATCCTCATTAAGTGCCCCGAGAATTACGAAACTCAGTGAATTTGTAACAATGTAAGAAGGTGTTAAAAATTGTTATTTACGTCTTGTCGAGACAAAAATTTCGGAAAATTCTCTGTAAAACAAGTCGTGACAAAAACTATACAAATATGCAGTTTTCGCGCATCATTCCTCTTAAGTAGTCTCTCTTGCCAGATCTGGAAGGTTCTCCGGTCCCTGGCTCTCGCTGAGAGAGGCAACGGTGGCGAACCAGAACATTCTTTCAGATGACTGCAGAATTCGATCCGCTGATGGTCGGGAGCGCACGAGTTACGATAAGCTTATCACGGCGGCACGCGTTTCTTCATCAGGTTATAGGCTGTTCACGGTAAAGTGAACACTTTTAAGACCCTAAAGGCTGTTCACGATAAAGTGAGCACTTTTGAAATCAACCTAAGAAAAAATCCACTGCTACTAATGCCATATAATTTAACGGGCGCACAGAGTGACATGCGCCCAGTAAAGTTGGTAATGGCGGAGGGAAAGTAGTTTTATATTTTAACGTCAAATAGAAAGTGTTAGGTAACCATTTATGATAACTTAAATTATTTATTTCGCTTCTTGTTATTTTTATTACATCGAAGTGTAAGAACGAGCAGATTGGTAAAGTATTTACTTTTCTAGTAATTTGACAGTTTCACTAGACCGACGTATGCATAAAGTGATGAAGCCCATGGCAATGTTAATTTTACATAAGGCGCAAAAATACACAACGGGCATACAAGTAGATCTTAAGCAGGGCTTTAAAAATGCTCACTGTAATGTGAACAGCCTTTAGTTACTTTTTACCTATCAGCCCTTTTTTTTATCCCTCCTCCACAATTTTACATAAATATTACCATGTACGTAATAAACACAGTGTATATATTTCACCGTACTCGAAAGTTAAGGCTATAATAAAATATATTTATTGACTCTCATTCCAAATGAGGCTTTCAAAAGTGCTCACTTTACCGTGAATAGTCTATACTAGCCTAGACTGTGCGTATTCCTACGCTCGCACGACCGGGGGACGGACAAGGGAAGCATTGCAGGCCAGCAAGCATGTATAATACATTCACTGTTGCTTCAAGTTTTTCTGAAGCACTACTAAAGTTCTACTTCCAAGTCATCCCTCCGCCTCGGGCAAATTAAGCTTTAGTGAGTCTAGGAAACTACACCAAAGGACAACGCACCGAATTCGTGCGCACTCAGTTGTAATAATATTTTGCATTAGAACTATTTTGTACTAGGCGCTACCAACACACGTGTTTTCTCACTGTTTTATTCATATTTATTATAAATTAAATATTATTATTTATAAATTTAATATAGGTAAAACTTCAATTGAATGAAAAAATATCTACTTTAATGTCGGCAGAAATATAAAATGCTTGTGATAAATATTATATTGTAGGAAATAACTAAACACGTCATTCATGGGGTGATTTTTCAAAGGTTTGATTCAGAAAGTACGAAGAAACCGTGAACAGACTATAAAAGTATTTCACTTAACTCATTATTAGTTCTAAATATTTTTTTGCTGCAAATTGTTTATTACTTGCGCTCAACTTTTCATACAGATTGTAACGCAGCCTGATATTTGAGGTATCTCAGAGTTGTAATCGCGGTTCCTTTTCATACAGATTGTAACGCAGCCTGATATTTGAGGTATCTCAGAGTTGTAATCGCGGTTCCTTTTCATACAGATTGTAACGCAGCCTGATATTTGAGCTATCACAGAGTTGTAATCGCGGTTCCTTTTCATACAGATTGTAACGCAGCCTGATATTTGAGCTATCACAGAGTTGTAATCGCGGTTCCTTTTCATACAGATTGTAACGCAGCCTGATATTTGAGCTATCACAGAGTTGTAATCGCGGTTCCTTTTCGGGGATATGTTACTGGGAACTGTAATTCTGTAGCCAATGATTTCGTATGAAAACATTATTACACGGTTAAATATCGCTGTGCGATATTCACATTAGAAAGTCTTTCCGATACAAGATAACCATATCAATACAGATGCGGTAAGTCTAAACCGTTAGAAAATAATATTAGAAATTAAAGGTGATGTATAGCATATATCGCCTATTATATATGACTTCGCAAATTCCAGTACTGCACATTTTGCTGCTACTGACTAGTGAAAAAGCACATTATATAAGCCTACCTATAGAAAATAACAGCAGATATAACGACAATGCAGATATCCGGAAAATGTTACCTAAACCAAAAATTAATTACCAGTGTATATTTTGCCTATAACATAAAAAAAAAAACAGGAAGACTACAATAAACTTCTCAATCATCGTGATATGAAAAATATCGATACTTCAGTACAACGCTACAACTCAAAATATACTGTTTTTCAGGAATAAAAGTAATGTAATAATAAACCGCTGTACTCCAGCACATTGCCAAACTACATTAGCTCATGAAAAGTTTAACCGTTAGTATTTAGAATTTCAAACAGTTACACGTAGATCTCTTTGCTGCATATTGTAGTTACTAAGCAAAAATTTATAAATTTTTCTAGTATCCATGTTGTATTGAGATATCGATATATCATTTTGCATTTATGCACGGCGTTGCAGTTGCGATAGTACAAGAGTATTGTTACACGCTCGCTGCTTCGCACCTCGCGCGAGCGAGTAGACGTAAAGAACAGCAGGTATATGCTAGTGAGCGGCCTATCATAAAGGAAGCCGCCGCACATGATAAACTTATCGAAGCTTCGTGTCTGTATATGCTAGTGAGCGGCCTATCATAAAGGAAGCCGCCGCACATGATGATAAATCTATCGCAGCTTCGTGTCTCGCTAACCCTCGGAAGAACATACTTATCCATTTATCACGCAGGAACGTTATCGTGATCACCATTACTTTTCCCAGAACATGTTGTACTGTCGGGAACGTTCTAGAAGGCACCTACCTCAAGTATAAATAACACGTGCGGACCTCTGGGCCGAGAGTTTGGCGTCTCGTGCGACCTTAAGCGACAGTTGGGCGATTCCGGAGCGGCGAGGGACGACTGCAGAGATCTGCGAAAGTGCGTCGGCGAGCTTGTGTGCAGTGAAGTGTGGGACTGATCTGCGGGACTGTGGACTGGTTGCGTGAGTGAAAAGAAATTCGGGACGATGGAAATAGACAGTTTTTAATAAACGTGTGGAAACAATTGGAGCAGTTTAAGGGACATTAGCAAGATTAAAGACTGTGATAGTAATTAAATATTGCTGTCAATAAGTATAATATGAGTTACTAGGACGCTCAGACTGATAAATAACAGATGTTTGACTGTTTGTAGCATTGAGAATAAATATAATTATCGAATTTAGATTTTTTAATTTTTATCAAGACCTCCACAACTCACGAGCTCAGATACGTCCCTCAGACATTCATGTAACAGTATTGTATCGTGGAAGTGGCGAACAGGACGGGGAGGGTCCTTTGTTAATGGTTAATGACGGATATTTTAGTTTTTCTTAGTGAAAATTGTCCCGAGGAGGGGCGGGGGAAGAGTTCCCAGACCGTAGAATACCACCTTGAATTTTTTTAATATTAAAACAATAATAGCGGCTTTTTACGTTTATCCACCACTTCTGGAAATAATGTATTAAGATAGAGTTTAAAATCAAGCCAAATTTTACATTTCTTACACACAAATTTATTTCCTTCTTTTCATTTCGGTTATCCCATAGCTCTTGAACTCACTCCTGTGGACTCTTAACCCAGCCTATGAATGAATTCTTCTATTTGTATGCACGTGTAAGTTCGAGTTGCCAACTGACCCGTATCGTACGGATTTCCTCATATCCTGCAGCTGAAAGTATTTTCCCTTGTGGACATAGGGCGGGACGACTTACACCCCGCATTTAAGATTCTTCGAAAATAAACTGAATATGAACAAATACAGTGTCAGAAATTTACTACTTCCGCATTCACAACGTTTAATCTGAAACTCTAATCAAAATGACCAGAGTAGGTTACAACTGACGCCGACAACACGTATGCTTGTAGAAGTACATAGTGATTGCCGAGATGATTACAGCAGCCTTTCATCCAGCGTGTGTTGGTGTCGTTTCTTTGAAGTTAATTAAATAAAAAATTTATACCCCACAGAATTATGTTTATAGTTGCATCTTATAATTTATTGTGTATGTTCCAAGAAAATGTCGAGCGATATATCACACGGAATTTTGCACATTGGAAGCATTAAAAAATTTTATAACAATTTGTCGCTATCGTTTAATCGGGGTCAGATCTCGTGTAACGAGTTGTCGGAAGTGTCCCTTATGACCAATCTGGAACAGTTGGTGAGCCTAGTCTAAGGCTAGCGCGTTGTTTGCAGTTGCGGACACACTCAAAGTTACAAGTGGCCTTGACCTCTCCTAAACAACTCGCATCTCTTTAACCACCCCCTTGTATTTGTACAAATGGCGCGCACCTTTCGCCACTTAAGTCATTTACTATCCGACTCACACAAATGGGAAGATGGTAAAAATTGAGTGATGTACTTTATGAAGCGCATATTGGGAATATGAGATAATTTTAAGCAAAACTTTATCGCCACATGCATTTCACTAATTCTTAGTTTGAAGTTGGATGAATTTTTTTTTTAAACATTCCATATATTGATTCAGAAATATTTTTAACGAAGCGCGTGTGCTGCGGGGATTTCATTTCACTTAAAGTCTCGTTTCCAGTTTCCGATAGCTGGGAATGTGTTTTGCATTTCAAGCCTCGCACACAGGGCTAAAAAAAAAAAAAAACTGCCGGACTGTCGAACGTCTTGCAAAACAAGAACCCACAAGCTCCGTTCTGTACTTCAAGCACGGCTCGCGAGACATTCAGGAGACCGCCTGCTCTTATTCGCGAGGACTTTGCGGGACGGCAAAGGGGATGTTGTGAAAATACAATTGTCCTTCGGCCGTGAGGGCCCCGGTGGGATATCCATCCTCCTAACCCTTGCCTGTGATACCAATACCTACAGACCTGCGAAATTCGCGTTATTATTTGCGGACACGTTAAACTTCAAACACGTGTACCTTCGCAGTACGTTTGTCATTGGGCCATACTTTATATGGCACGCGCGGCGTAACTCTGCGCCAATAAGTGAACACATCACAATCGTGTGCCCTTATCACGCGCTGTTTAGTCAGAAAGGGAGTGAATTCACGTTCGCGCACCAGCCAATGGGGAAACGACGTCGGCTCTAGTGCATACAGTAGTGTGAAGTCCAGCCTGATTGCCAAACAACAACGCGAATTTTGCGTGCCCCTTGAAATACCTCGCCATGGAACAGCCGCCCTCCTGGCGAACTGCACGATGTAGAGACGTCTTGTAACGTAGCACAGCGCGCTTCGCAAGATGTGAATAGAGGTTTGTTTGTGACGTGGAGCTGCCCTCGACGCGCGCACAAATATGCTGACGTCACGAAGCAGGTCAGTTAGATGAGAGTCGCGGGAGGGGAGAAGACAGGCTCAAGGTCATACCTCCTCCTATCCCCCGAGACGCGCACGCATCCGACGATAGAGAGACGCCCAGCAGGCCGGCGGTGACGCACGACAGTCTCAAGGCGTCCGCCTTTCCGCCTTTCCCCCTCCCACGGCTTCCTTTCCTGTTGCGTGAGCTGGCGCCTCGGCGCTTATAGGCTGTTCACGGTAACATAAGCACTTATGAAAGCCCCAGTGGAGCAGAATAATAGCTAGGGATAGGAAAAATTCGCGTGTTCAATGACCTGTAGGCTAGACGCCACAGTTAGGTATATACTCTAGCCTCACATGTTTGTTCATTGGCTGCTGCCCCGTAGAGCAGCTGGTGTTAATTCACATTTGGTAGTATGACACTCGCTACTTGTTTTCTTGCAAGTCTGATATTGGCTCAGAGTCGTCCAGGGCGTGTCTAATAAACTACGATCCAATTGAAAAATCAAATTCAGTGTACACGTGTTTGACGTCTATTTTGTCCTGAAACGAATTCGCGATATTTTCTTATCCCTACTTATTGGCTTGCATGCATGTATGAAGCTACTATCCCATTTCGCTGGGCCAATGAGGACTGTGGTACTTACTCTAAAGCAGACCGTTTGTGAATAGTCTGCAAATAACTTAGCCGAGTCAAAACACTCGATCATTCCAATCATAAAAGAACAAAATAGTTAGTGTTATCGAAAATTACTTGTTTCAAAACATTTCTCGTGATTTTACGGATAATTTTAGGCCGAGACGAACTCTCTCAGCTCGAATCAGTAATATCAATCAGCAAAATAACATTCGTTGAAAGTCAGTTGATAAGCCACTACCGACTGGCAAATCAAGCAAATGAACTGGGAATAAATAACTAATTGCAGCGGAATTCTCAACATTCAATGGAAATCACAATAAATCAGTGAAATTCTGACATATTATTTACTAATTAATAGAGCCACGAGTATTTCGCGAATTCATTCGGAGGCGAAGTAGACTCCAAACACTCGTTATTTTTTCCCTGGTACTGCGATTGGAGGGCAGTTCTTTAGACACGCCCCGTTTAACTGTGAGCCTGTAATAAGAAGGAATTTGTGTGTGAGCGAGTGTTTGACAGACCTGTGCAGTGGCCTCAGTTGATCACAGCAACCAATAAGTAGGGACATGCAAAATTCGCGTTATTATCTGGAACCAAGCTAAACTCCACAGTACTGTATACATTGGAGCCGGCGTCGTTTCTCCATTGGCTGGTGTATAGCTGTGAAGCCACGCGCTCTCTGACTGAACTGCATGTGACTGGAGCACACAGTTATGAAGCGTTCATTTACAGGCGCGGAGTCCCCCAGCTCGTGTCAAATAAAGTATGGTCCAATGACAAACACGTTTCGAAGGTACACGTGTTTGAAGTTTAACTTGTCTTCAAATAATAATGCAAATTTCGCAGGTCTCTACCAATAAGCAAACGATAATGTCTCGAGTGTATAGAGGGCTGTCCACTCTAGATTGGTGCCAACTAAATCCGCGACAAACTCGGGGCTCTACTAATTAATGATTAATTAGTTATCAGGCACTGATTATCAGTAGTTCAATTTTCACTGATTTAGAGTGAGATGAATTCGCAATATGCGCGCAGCTGTATCGAGTTAGAGGCTGTTCGCGATCAAATGTGCACTTTTAAAAACAACCTTAGCATAAATTAACTGCTCCTACCTGCATACATTTTAATGGGCGCGCTGAGTGACATACGCCCAGTAAAGTTGGTAACGATGGAGGGAAAATAGTTCCATTTCCTAACGTCGAATTTAAAGTGTTAGGTAACCATTTGTGATAACTAGATACCTGCAAAATTCGCGTTATGTGGGGACGTGTTAAACTTGAAACACATGTACATTTGCAACACGTTTGTCAATGGACCATACTGTATGTGACACGCCCTGGGTGACTCTGCACTAGTAAAGTAACATTTCACAACTGTGTGCCCCAATCCCGTATAGTTCTGTCTGACAGGGAAGTGGCTTCACATCCATACAGCAGCCAATGGAGAAACGACGCCGGTTCTAGTGCATACAGTACTGTGAGGTTCAGTCTGATGTCAAATAATAACGCGAATTTTACATGTCTCTAGTGATGACTCAGATTTATCTATTTCGCTTTCTGTTTTTTTTAATGCATATAAGTGCAAAATTTGAAGATTTGTAAATTGTTTACTTTTCTTATAATTTAACTTTTTTACTTTCGACCGACGCATCAATAAAGTGATGAGGCTTGGGGCAGTGTAAATTTTACACATGGTGGAAGAATACACAACGTGAATACAAGTAGATGTTAAGCAGGGATTTCAAAAGTGCCCAGTTTACGCGGATTGTTACGAGGCTCGTCAAGTAGTCAAGAGAGGGCACAGCGTCAGCCCCAGCACTCCTTTGATGTTCTGTCTGTCTACGGCGTACGGGGGGGGGGGGGGGTACATCTCTTCCGAGCCGAGCAGCGAGAGAATACGTCGCCCGAGAACGAGCTACGGAGAGCCTGCTAAAATACTCGACTCTAAAGGCTGCTCGGATCGCCAGATGTTCTGGGCACCGAGTCGGCACTCCCTTGGCAGACAACCCTTTCTGCATAATCGTAAAGTCGCAATTAGCTGCACACTACTACGGTCGTAGTTCAACACGTGAGCTGCGATTAAACTTCAACCGCAGTAGACGGCGAGCAATCAACGACAACACGTTCGTCCTCCCAACATTAACCCTCTCAGGCCCACTTTAATTTATGGTTTCAGGTGTTGCAGACGGAAAATTTTTTTCTTATGATGCTGGCTGCACTTAAGCCGACACAACACTTGTTTGGTTTTCACAGCCAATGAGCTGGGCAAGATCACTAGTCGTTTAGCTTCGCAGGGATGCAGTGCAGATAAATAAATTACCCACGCGTGCGTAATGTGCACAACTGTGTACACCGGGTCAGAATGGGTTAACCTATGCCGTTCGGTTCACGAACGAAAAACTTCTCGCAAAGTTTGTTTTGAAACCTCTCAACACAAGAGTTAACAGGACTGGCGGCCTGCCATGTTTGAAATACACTCGTACAGGCCTACTACGTGCGAAAAGCGTGTTAGTGATCACACAGAACTTTGAAGAAGTTAGTTCAACGTTGCGAAAGTCTATTTTTAAATGAAAGCACTCGCTTACTTTACAGTTTCTACAGCGGTTCACACTAAAAACAATACCCACAATATTTGAGTTTTGACTGATAAAAAAAAAAATCACTAAACGACTACCGTCCTGCGGGAGTTCAACCAATGAGATTATAGCACCGCCACATACAAAGGAGCGATCTCAAACTGCACGCGAATGGCATAGGCTGTTCACGGTAAAAAAAAAAAAAAGAGTAACTTACTTTTAAAAGCACTGCTAAAGATCTACTTGTGTGCACAATTTGCATTCGTCGACCGCACATATGGTTAGCACTGTCACGGGTCTGGTCGATTTCTTCATGCGGCGCGCCGGTGAAACACTGATATTATTCGAAATGTAAACATTCCCCATGTTAACTAGTTCTTGCACCAATACGCATTAAAAATCAATAAAACAAAATTAATAATTTTTGTATTCTCAAATGTTTACTTGCCTTACCATGTTAATTAAACATCGAATAGTATTGGGTGGGGCTTTTAACGTCCCCCGGTATTACGCCTTAAGGATAATCAGAGGACGGCTTAAAAAATAACTTATGATCTAACTTAAACTAACACCCATGCCGTGCCTAGGATTCGAACCCAGAATCTCCCACACCCCAGCCCGGAGGTGCACCAACCGACTGCGCCACGGGAGGCCAACTTCAACATTGAAACATGAAACTATAGGCTGTTCACGGTAAACTGAGCACTTTTGAAACCCCTACTTAAGATCTACTTGCATGCACGTTGTGTATTCTTCCGCGTTATGTAAAATCAACACTGCCATGGGCCTCATCATTTTAGTCACGCGTCGGTCAAGTGAAACTGAAATTATTGTAAAAGTAAATATTTTACAAATCTGCTCATTTTTACACTTAGATTAACTAAAAAAGCAGAAAGCGTAATAAATAATTAGAGTTGTCACAAATGGTTGCTCGACACTTTTAATTCGACTTTAAGACATGGAACTACTTTCCCTTCAACGTTACCAAATTTACTGGTGCATGTCACTCTGTGCGCCCGTTAAAATATATGCAGGTATAGGAGCAGTTACTTTATTGTAAGGTTGATGTCAAAAGTGCTCACTTTATCGTGAACAGTCGTTACCTTCTCTCCATCGTCACGAACTTGTTGCCCGTATGTCGGTCAGTCGGTCTGTTAGAAAGTATGCAGCTAAGGGTAGTGACAGGAAGGGGTATTGACAGGAAGGAATAGTGACAGGTAGGGGTAGTGACAGGTAGGAGTAGTGACATTTTTCAAAGGTTGATTTCAAAAGTTCTCAATTAACCGTGAACAGCATAGGACTATAACAGCATTATTCCGTTACAAATTGGCAAGTCACATGTGATTGAATTATTAAATTATTGAATTGCATTTTTATGAAGTGAGTAAGAGTGAGATATTTCGGCGGCGCCTAACAGCTGAGGCACAGTACTTATAGATAAGCAAACAGAAGTGAAATTACGCGGCTCTCCCTTTGACGCAGACGTACCCACTCGCTGATACAGTCTCCATTCTAAATCTGGATAAGTGGAAATTTCACTGTTTCAATCAGTAAAACATATCTGACTGATTCAACACTCACTTTGGTGAATTTAACTGATGAATCAGTGAAAAGATGCCAGATTTCCTTCACTTATTGATTCAGTGACATTTCCCACTGATTAGTAAGTCAATTTTTTTCACTGTTTACTCAGTGGTTTATTTTTGACTGATGGATCAGTTAAACAGTAGATTAAAATGGCCGTCAAACAACGTTTAAAAATGGTCGTTAAACAACGTTTAAACATGGTCGTTAAACAGCGTCTGTCGAATGAAATAATAACGAATAAACTAATAAAACCAATACAAAATAGTTTCTGAAATGTGTTTCGTTTTTCAAAACGCAATTTTATGAGGTAATATGACGACGCAGCCTTTCATGTAATCGTCACAGCTCTCTGTTTGAAGGTTTAAACTTCATAAAATGTGATGAAGGAAGAGAGGACACTCATATATACTATTCGTTTTAACAATTCTAGTGGTACCAAACAAACAAAAAACGAAAAGTAAGAGCATAGAATTTAAATATTCACAATTTCGCGGTCGAACTGTAACTCGTATATTTTCCTCGTATTACTTATACTTGCCGCGGTAGCGCAGGTGGTAAGGTAATGGCCTAGAGTCGAGAGGTTGCTGGTAAAATGCGGCCGCCTGGTAAAATGCGCAATATAAATAGTACACTTTCGTAAATATGTTTATTCCGCGTGACTATTTGGCTACATTCAATCAAAACAATATTTAATTCGCCGCCGTAAGTCGGCCGTCACTTATTCAATCAGCGAAATAATTTCACGTTACTAATTCAAATCAGTGAAAATTTTTTCACTGAAACAATCAGTGGTTTTTCCACTGATTCTAAGTGGAGCCATTTTCACTGATTCGAGTAGTCGAATTCCACTGCGAATCAGTGGTTTCCCACTGATTTGAATTTAGAGGTAACTTCACACTTTTTAAATCAAACTTTAAAAAAAAAAATTCCTCTAATTTATAAGGTGTTCGGTTGTCTGCTTAAAAACCTCATGTGTCACAAGTGCTTTATACTTGTGTTAACATAGAAACATGTTATTCTTGGTTAAATTAAATTATAATATCTCGTTATTAATTAATAGACCTACGAATAAAAACAGAGAGAAAACATATGTGTTGGTAACGCCTCAAGTAAGTAATAGTTCTCGTGGAAAATGTTGCACGAATACGGTGCACTGGCCCTTCGGTGTAATTTTCAAGACTTAGTTAGGTTTGTTTGGCTTAGGCGGAGGAATATCCCGGAAGTAGAACTTCTAGCAGGACTTCGGAAAAGTTGGGACTAACCAATTAGACTACACGGATCGCTGGAACGGACGTTGTGTCTGGCTGCTGCGCGCCGCGGAAGATTCCTCGGCCCCGCCTTCCGATGCTCGCGGACTTCACTGGTCAGCGATTTCAGTAGCGTCAACTAATTGCTCCGATACCGCCGAAGGCACTCGTGGCCACTGACGGCCGCGTCTGAGAGGTACCCTGTGCGAGGCTACAACAATTGCTGAGATCGCGGATTTTACTGGCGCCGAAAACGTGTCAAGTGTTGTCAGTTAAACCCTAGGTTTGGCGGGGAGTTCAAGTCATGTTAGAGGAAATTATACTCACGGAAGGTATAGGTGCTGAGACAATCGCATGTATGCTGTCCACGGTAAAATGACCACTTTTGAAAAACCTGCATAAGATCTAATTGTAAGCACGTAGTGTATTCTTCCGCCTTATGTAAAATTAACATTGCCATATGACTCATCACTTTATTCATGCGTTGGTCAACTGAAACTGCGAAATGATTAGAAAAGTAAATATTTTACAACTCTGCTCATTTTTTCACTTCGATGCATAAAAAAAGAGAGAGAAAGCTGAAGTAATAATTTAAGTTATTAAAGGCTCTTCACTATAAAGGGAGAACTTTCGAAATCAACCTTAGAAAAAAGTCACTGCTCTTACCTGTATATATTTTAACAGGCGCCTTGAGTGACATGAGCCCAGTCAAGATGGTAACGTGGAATGGGAAAGTAGTTCCGTATCTTAAAGTTGAATAAAAAGTGTCAGGTAACCATTTATGGTAAGTTAAATGATTTATTTCTCTTTCTGTTTTTTTAATGCATCGAAGTGTAAAAGTGAGCAGATTTGTAAAATATTTACTTTTTTTAAAAATTTAAGTTACTCTTGACCGACGCATAAATAAAGTTATGAGGCCCATGACAATGTTAATCTTACATAAGGCGGAAGAATACACTACGTGCATACAAGTAGATGTTAAGCAGTGCTTTCAAAAGTGCTCATTTTATCGTGAATAGCTTATACAATTTTCATTCGACGTTAAGTTTATGGAATTACTTTTCCTCTATCGTTACCAACTTTACTGGGCGTATGTCACTCATTTCGTTCGTTAAAATATATGCAGGTAGCAGCAGTGACTTTTTTCTAAGGTTGACTTCAGAAGTGCTCACTTTATCGCGAACAGCCTTTAATATCGTGATTCCGTCAGAAGATGCCCAAAAAGTAGCAGAAGGCGAGGAACATGTTTACTGTTTTAGTCCAAATACTGTACGAAAATCAGCGACGTTAGTGAGTCCACCATACTTGTTTATATTTTCCTGCACGCGGTAATACTACTGTCAGAGACTCCCAAACAGTTAATTTACTGACGAAGAGAAATATTTGCTGCTACTGACGACCGTTCCCTTATTGCTGGCGAACACTGATGAACCACCAGTGAATTCAGTGCAGTAACGGAAGACGGCCCTTGTTGGACGAGCTGCCGGCTGGCGAGTACGTTACCAGGTGCTGGTTGGCGGGCGGCATTCCGACATGTTGCTGGCCAGTCAGTGGCGTACGCAGCACAGGCAGCTGCTTCACTTCTGTAGTCTTAAATAATCTGTGCTCGAGGATTTCCGTGCCGTCGAGGGTGAAGTGAGTTGGGTTAGCAAATGGGTTAAGAGATTTGGGCGGCGTGAGTTAGGAACAGCGCCTGAATGCAAGGTCGGTGGAAACGGGAGCTCCCCGAGAAAACCCGCAGACTAGCGGCATCGTCAGGCACGATTATCACCCGGTTCGCCTTGATGGGAGGCGAATAGTCTAGCCACCTCAACCCCCTTAAGCGGTTTTCACAACAGAGCGACACAGACCGTGCTGCCATCTGTTATCGTATAAGGAAGCTTGTAATTAAATACTACAAGATAACGTAATGCAATGAAGTTTCTTGCCATTTAGTTAGTAAAATTGTTATTTTTTTTGTGATATAAACTTTTATTCAGTAAACGTATTATATCGAAATTAAAATTATGTTGTAGAACATGAACGACTCTTCAGGCATCGGAAAAAATACTTTTGTTTTCCTAAAGGTAGGTGAAATCGATATAAATTTGGACTCCAATTATTATATCTGCAAACCGTATATGTATGTTTTCAGTTCTTTATCTCAGTTTAATCGCCAGTTTATTATGAAGTACAGAGATGTTATTCTCATTCCCCGACGCCGGCGTAGAGCGTCAAAACCAATGTTCGTCGCTCGTGCAACGTTCTCGACGCTAGCGTCAAGGCTCTGATTGGCTGATGCTCGACGCATAGCGTCTCGTCCCAATGCTCTGTTGTGAAAACCGCTTTAGGGCGTTCCGGCATGTCACCGGGCAGTGCCGCCATCTTGTGGACGTGGTCGGTTAGAGTTTGCGATACAAGCCGCTGTTTCACCTCCGTACTACACTTTACCTACTTTGTCTTCTGAGCATCGCGTTACCGATTGGCCCTGTAATTTGTCTCGGCTGCGGGTGGAGAACCATTTATGAAAATTCACTCCCGGCGATCAGGATCGAACTCGCGAACGCGAGTAATGCACGGTTGCACCGTCGTGGTTCGAAACTCGATCCGAGATCCGATCTAAGATCGACACAGAAAACTGTTGCACCATTCGAGTTCAGAGCTAGACTGGAGATCGAGATGAGGTTAATTTCAAACCGCCGAAATTGGCGGTTCGAAATCTCGATCCGGGATCAGCAGCAATCGTCGACAAATGTAGTTCGAAAATACGCCAACAGATAGACTTACGTTCGATTGTTTTCTTGGGAAATTAAAACAACATTATACGTACTTGAATATTATTCAGTAAAATTCGTACGACGATAATTCACTTAAAACCGATAAAACATCGCACATAAAGCTATATCTATAGTGATATATACGCCTACTTCCATGACGTCATATATTACGAACAAATAGCAAAATTCGTCACATACTTAATCTCGATCTCTCATTTTAAAACCAAGATCAACGAATCGGAGATACAGAACCTTGAAGTTTCGTTGGTGCAGCACTTTTACATTGGAACCAAGATCAAACTGGATCCTGGTTCAAAACTAAGATCAATCGATCTCGGACCGGGGAAGAGGTTGGTGCAACCGGGGATAAATCACGCCTACTGCATGACCTAACACGCTCGGTTGCCTGCACGCAAGCTCAGTGGCTTGCGCAAGAAGACGATGTAAGCATCTGACGCACTGCCGGTTCCACACATGCTCCTCCTTACCCGGTCACGCAAAATAACTTCGCGTAGGCAGGCGGTCCACTTCATCGATCTCCTTTCGTCTGTTCGCAATATCTCTTCTTTATTATCTACGGCTTCCTCTCGCCCTCACGACCGTACGAAAACACTCATCCCTTCTCGACGTAACAGGTGATCTGCACTTTCATTTCAAGATCTTCTCTAAGCGTGCTTCATCAAGAACGTTCCCAAATTTACGACGTCCTTGAATAGAAGTAAAACCGAGCCTTGAAGAAAAAGTAGAGTGACTTTCAATATAACTTTGCACTTGACTATAGAGGGGCCTCGGTGGTTTAGTGGCCAGACTACTTGCCTCCTTTCAAGGCGAACCTCGCTGGACTCGTTCAGGGTGAGGTATAAGTCCTTTCTGTTTCAGAGCCATTTTAAGTAGAACTATCGTGCATAAGTTTTATTTTTGTCAACATATAGATTTAAAGTTAAATAAAAATTAAAGTTATAATTACGGTTAAAATTAAAATTATATTATAGGCTCGCGCCATAAAGTTGTATAACATATGTAGATTATACTAAGTTGTAAAAAGGTCCATTGTAAACTAGCCTTGGGCTGAATTTGGTCTTAAATATAAAAATGAATAAATAAATCTTACGTAAGCCCCACGCACAATAAGCGGTTGGTGGTTGGTGTTGGTGGTTGGTCATGTAGAAAGTTGAAAATATTGCACTTTTAACCACCAACCGACCAATCAGAGAGTGTTTTGTGTTTTGGTAATGAGACGGCAAAATTACGTGAAAAGGTTGTACTGGAGGAGGGCGAAGGTGCATTTTGGTACAATGCAGTATCTTTTTGTCACACGACATTTTCATTTATCGCTTACCCCAGTACTGTTCATTTCAGACGATCAAAATCTCGCCATATGAAAACAACACGACTTGTTTACAGCTTCACTGCTACCTGGTGGCTCGATTGCGAAACATTTTACACCAACGAGCCAACCATCTATTAGGCCATGGAATACATAGCACATCAACCACCAACGAGCCAACCATCTATTAGGCCATGGAATACATAGCACATCAACCACCAACGTCAACGGGTATTGTGCCAGGGGCTTTAGGCATAGGCACAAATTTCTAAACTCGGTCTGTATCTAAGTTATATTTTGAATTCTTAATAACATTTGCCAAGCATTCAGCTGAATAATTAGTGAATCTGTAGTATCGGAATTTGGATAAATGTGCTTTACATGCAACATTTATATCGTTATGTGTTCAAACATTGATGAACATTAAAATTATGCACGAAAGAAAATTTACGAAACTATGATATTAATAACACTGGAATGTTTTACGCTGTGTATCTAGCAGTCTCGAAGTGGTAACTGTGCATAACGTGTACAAAACCGTGGCTCAAGGATATCTCGACACAAAGGCCAACCCACTAACAAACACGTGTACACGACTTCACGAAAC
The DNA here is from genome assembly GCA_029891345.1 of Dryococelus australis. Classification (NCBI taxonomy): domain Eukaryota; kingdom Metazoa; phylum Arthropoda; class Insecta; order Phasmatodea; family Phasmatidae; genus Dryococelus; species Dryococelus australis. Next base: position 53,271,558 of record CM057002.1, read on the forward strand.
TGCAACATAATAAGATTTACAGAAGATTTGGTATTAAAAAAAAATTGGCAAAGGCAACAAAAGATCTGGTCCATCCAAACAAGCCAACGTTTGTTGCAAACAAATACAACAAACAAATTAATTTGGTTTGAACAACAAAATATTTAATTGCCCCTCTACAAACAAATTTTGTTCCAGCCAACAAAATATTTTTCACAGTGAAAACCAATAAATCATAAAAATATTTTAAACATTTTTATCAGTATTTTATTAAATATAACCACAGTAATTATTATTAATGCCATTTCTTAAGGTTTTCTAAAAAAAAAAAATGTGTTTTGTGAAGCATCCCTGATGAAAATACGCATAATTTTTAATTAAAAAATAAACTTATTAGCTGCTTGAAAAAATAAATGTTACAAGATATACGCAGTCTTCTTTAATATGGTGAGGCGGTGGCTGAGCGGTTAGACTGCTCGCCTTCCACCGTGGCGAACTGGGTTCATTCCCCGGCCCGGTCACTCCCGAATGTTCGCACGTCGGAATCGTGCCGGATGATCTCCCGTTTCACCCGCCCTTGCATTCCGGCGCTGCTCCATTCTCACCTCATTTCACCCCCATCGGCTCTCAAGACCTCGTTGTTAAGAGCCGCCCAAATCTATCAACTCAGCTCGATTCTTTCATATGCAACATAAATCGTGATTTTTTTTTTTTTACAATTGTGGTATTGTGTTGTATGTGCCAGATAATACAAGTATTCTTCTCATTCCGTTTGTCCGATTTTGTGAATTCTAGTATATTTGACAGTAAAATTTGTTTAAACGAGAATTCTTTTCAGCTATTTTTCTTTCTAATTTAAAATTAATCTGCTTTTTACTGAAAATTTTACGGAAATGTACACTTGGTATACGGAAATGCGATCCGCAATGCCGAAAAACGGATTCGATCTCCGTTAATACAAAATACGGATAATCGCTGTATTTTCCATGGCTTCGGGCTTCCGGAGCAGTACAATGCCGAGTAGACACGAAGATTATTTCTCCACTGCAACCACCAGAAAATCCATGTCACTTAAAAGCTGTTCACGGTAAACTGAGCACTTTTGAAATCAACCTTAGAAAAAATCACTGCCCCTGCATGCACATATTTCTAACGGGTGCACTCGAGTGACATGCACCCAGTAAAGTTGGTAACAATGGATTGAAGTAGTTCCATATCTTAACGGCGAATAAAAAGTGTAAGGTAACCATTTCTGAGAACTTAAATTATATATTTCGCTTCCTGCTTTTTTATAATGTATCGAATTGTAAAAATATGTAGATTTGTACAATATTTATTTTCTAATAATTTTACACTTTCACTTGACCGACGCATGAAGAAAGTGATGAGGTCCATGGCACTGGTAATTTTACGTAAGGCGGAAGAACACACAACGTGCATACAAGTAGTTCCTAAGCAGAGCTTTCAAAAGTGCTCAATTTACCCGCAACAGTTGTAGTCCATTTTTTGACCCTAACCTTTGAAAAATCTCCCCATGTATGACGTGTTTAGTTATTTCCTGAATATATTACGGATCACATTAGTTTTATACTTGTGTTCATAAGTAACTTTTATCCGGTTAAGTTTAAATAATATTTGTATATAATGTACAAATTATTATTCTTCATTTATTAATAATTTGAATAAAAACAGAGATAAAAATGTTTATTGGTAACGCCTAGTAAAGGCTGTTCATGGTAGAATGAGCACTTTTGAAATCCCTGCTTAGGATGTATTTGTATAAACGTCGTGTGTTCTTCCGCCTTATGTAAAATTATCATTGTCATGGGCCTCATCACTTTATTCATGCTTCGGTCAAGTGAAACTGTGAAAGTATTTGAAAAGTAAATATTGCACTAATGTGCTCATTTTTACACTTCGATGCATAAAAAAAGGCGAAATACATAATTTAAGTTATCGCAAATGGTTACCTAACATTTTTTATTCGACGTTTAAAAAAATGGAACTACTTTCCATCCATCGTTACCAACTTTATTGGGTGCATGTTACTCATTGCACCCGTTAAAATATGTATATACAGGCAGGGGGCAGCGACTTTTGTCTAAGGTACATTTCAATAGTGCTCACTTTATCGTGAAAAGCCTTTAAGAAATAGTTCTCATGCAAAATATTATTGCGACCGAGTGCGCACGAATGAGGTGCGTTGTCCGCTGGTGTAATTTTCCATGCTTAGTTAAGCTCAGTTTGCACGAGGCGGAGGAATATTCCTGGAAGTATAACTTTAGCAGGGCTTCAGACAAGTGTGACGTTAGCGTGAATGGATTATATCAGCAGTTAAGACACTCAAACGTTACTAGAAACTGAAGAAGTTACGTTTGTCATATTTTTAGATATAATATGTTTATACCGTACGTTGTTACGAAAAGGTCGCAGGTAAGTGATAAGCGTCACAAAAGCGAAGGTTTTTTGATTCGTGTTCAAATTTCGCTTAAGAATAAAAATTTTCAACTTCTTTAGAAATTTCTTTATAACACACAGAGCAACAACCGCATAACGAAAATATATTATTTTCCTTCCTAATCTTTTTATTTGAACCGAAAGTACAAAATAATTTACAAGACAATTTAACTAGAGCTTCCGCTTACGTATATTTAAATAATGTTCTGTAAGCTTACGTGAAGTCTGTTACGTAAGAAGTTACGTGTCAGTAATATTATGCAGAATTCTGAAAAAATATTTTATCAATACTTTTAAATGTTGGGAAATATTTTTAACAGCGTGTTCCATAAGCCCAGGGATAACGAGACTCTGGGGCAAAATAGACGAAAGAGTAAGGTTAATTAATTAATTCGCTGTGGCGGATGATAAACCGTTAGACATATGCTAATGTTTGTTCACGTCTGTACACTGACAGTGCACGCAGCAGGAACCAATAATTACTGTACAGCCGATGGATACAGAATGTATGGTGACTAACTCGCTAGCGAGACTCTTATTCCACACGCAACGCGAGGTCTGCTGCAGAATTGCGTTTTATTGGATGGTGTGTAAACTAGGGGACAAACACTCAGTGAAAGGAGTAAACGTCCGTATGTACTGCAGCACTTCGTCATTCCTGTTAATATACACAATACAACAGTTAAAATAATAAAGGAGTAAACGTCCGTATGTACTGCAGCACTTCGTCATTCCTGTTAATATACACAATACAACAGTTAAAATAATAAAGGAGTAAACGTCCGTATGTACTGCAGCACTTCGTCATTCCTGTTAATATACCCAATACAACAGTTAAAATAATAAAGGAGTAAACGTCCGTATGTACTGCAGCACTTCGTCATTCCTGTTTATATACCCAATACAACAGTTAAAATAATAAAGGAGTAAACGTCCGTATGTACTGCAGCACTTCGTCATTCCTGTTAATATACCCAATACAACAGTTAAAATAATAAAGGAGTAAACGTCCGTATGTACTGCAGCACTTCGTCATTCCTGTTTATATACCCAATACAACAGTTAAAATAATAAAGGAGTAAACGTCCGTATGTACTGCAGCACTTCGTCATTCCTGTTAATATACCCAATACAACAGTTAAAATAATTATGTGGCCGTACCAAACTTTGTCCACACTATTACGAATGCCCATTAAAAAGTATGTTACGTAAATTTATAGGCCATTCACGGTAAAATGAGCACTTTTGAAAGCCCTGCTTAATTTCTACTTGTATGCACGTTGTGTGTTCATCCCCCTTGTGTAAACTTAACATAGCCATGGGCCTCATCACTTTATTCATGCGTCGGTCAAGCAAAACCCTGAAATTATTAGAAAAGTAAATATTTTACAAATCTGCTCATATTTACTGGACGATGCATTAAAAATCAACAGAAACTGAAAGAAATTGTTTAAGTTATCACACATGGTTACCTAACATTTTTATTCGACGTCAAGATATGGAACTACTTTCCATCCTGTGCAACCAATTTTACTGGACGCATGTCACTCAGTACGCCCGTTAAAATATATGCATACAGGGACAGTGACTTTTTTTCTAAGGTTAATTTCAAAAGTGCTCACTTTATCGTGAACAGCCTTTGCCTGTTGACAAATACCGAAGAAAAGTCGGTTTATTATGTAATATTTAATGTGGAAACTGCTCTGCACACTTCAGTGCATCATTTCCGATCATATCACAAACCCTATAAATTTGTTGAAAATTTAATATAATTTGAACCATTTCCTTAGTTTAATTTATTATGGTGTAAATGTTTTGTTTCCATCATTATTTTCTTTTTTGCTGTAAGAAGAATAATTTGGCAAGTCATCGTTGCGTTTGTGGCTGGGCGCCTTTATTTACACACCTCCAGGTACTGTGCCTAAATATTTGTAATCAGAAAACTTTTACCAGATGAATTATTGTTCTTAAAGACAAATCAAAAAGTACAGAAGCGGCATCAAATGGTGGTCAGGGGTTACCACATTTTAAATTACTTGTATCCTACAACCTTATATTGAATACTTAATTCTTTGCTCATCACATAACCTTCTACGATACGATCAAAGAGTTAAGGAAAAAAAATTCCATGTTCGCTAACGCTTTGAGCCCTAAGCTCGGTTTTGAATCGGCTGCGATAGTTCTTTGGTTTTGCAGGCGTAACGTGCATGAACATATTTTCTACATGTTTTTCACTTGTGTTTTTACGAATAGTATTATTATACAATCAGGACCTTTTAAAAAAAATTTAACTTTTACATAATTAACTAATTGACAGAATACTTGTGAATTCCAATTCATATGCAAGGATACTTTAACTGGGACAGTCAACTAGCCATGTATTACCTGTCGGCTAACAAATAATAAGCGCTATCTAATAGCATGCAATACGCATATCCTATGTTACATAGGCTATGCGAGATACTGCGGGAGGAAGGTGGTTCATGTTCATTACGTATTTATGAATAATTTTTTCTTCGTGAACTGTAACTATTCCATATTTTAATATACAAACACGGGGAAGAGACGGCACTTACTACGGGAAAGCAACAGCATTCCACTTGAACAATAATGGGGCAACTACGTGGAATTAAAACTACGCCCAAAAGCAGGAGGGCAGAAACAAACTTGTGACGTCACGAATGAAAATTAGGCATAACCAACTATTTGTAAAACATGTATGCAAAATAAAGACAAACTTGATGCCGGTTACGTAACAAGTAGGGGTAGGAAAATTTCGCGAATTCATTTCGGGACAAGATAGACGTCAAACACACATATAGTGAAGTCACCTTCGCAAATGGACCACAGTTTACTAGACCCGCCCTGGACGCCTCTGAGCCAATAGCAGACTTGCAAGGAAACACACAGCCAATCCCATAACTGCCAGGCGTTGGACAACAGTCAATGAACACACAGCTGAGGCTCCAGTTTGCAGAGGACTGAGGAGTCTATCCCACAGGTAATTGAACTCGCGAAATGCTCCTATCCCTAGTAATAAGGTACTGTGCACGGCGATCAATGAAGTTATAATCCAGTAAATATAACAATCTACATGCCAACAATCAACTTACGGTGGGATCGGCGTATGTGATGGGTGCCCAAAGATTTCGCCCGAGTGTATCAGCAAGAGCTTAGAAAAACGGAGGAATGTCAAAAATAATTAACAAACGCGGCGAAGAATGATTCATGACGTGCTCACACTAACACCTCCTTCCGAATAAGTAATTAATGAATCTGCCACGTCTGGAATAGAAACCGAAAACTTTCCAGACAAACTTAACACTTAATAACTGACTTAAATTTTCCTTCTCCCTCTCAACATAGCATGCAAAATTTACTGCGTCGTTTTTAAAATACAAATTTAGGAAATAAATCATATTTTACTATCTTTCCCGCAGCAGGTTATTGCACTGAAAGAATACAGGCGGAAATTACAGGGACGATTGCTCGACACAAAATATTTTGGGGAAATCACTTTCATGCGTGATTACTCAGAGTCCTAAAACGGATATCGAACAATCATGAAATCACCTAAAGAGGAAGATAATGCGATATAGTTAGTTTATAGTATACTCGCGGTTTCTTCACAATTTTGTAAACAAAACTTTGAAAAATCACCCCATGTATGTCGTGTTTAGTTATTTCCTAAATATGCCATGTATCACAAACATTTTATGCATCTGTTAACACGAAAGTATCTTATCTTTCGTTAAATTGAAGTTTCATCTGTATTTTATTTATAAATTATAATAATTCGTTTATAATAAATACGAGGAAAAAACTGTGAGAGAAGATGCGTGTTGGTAGCACCTAGTAAGAAATAGTTCTCGTACAAAACATCATTAGAACTGAATGCGGACAAATTCGGTGCACTGTCCTTTGGTGTAATTTTCTAGACTTGGCTAAGCTGTGTTTGTATGAGGCGGAGGAATATCCTGGAAGTAGAACTTCAGCAGGGCTACAGAGAAGGGCGAGGCAACCGTGAATGGATTATAATCCTTTCAGTCAAAAAAAAATATATATATATATTGCAGTTTCAGGCGTTGCAACGAACACATATCTGCTCGCAAGTGTACTGGACTTGGCACGACGCTATGAGATACATCGCGACTAATAAAAATATGTGTGTTATTCATGTTACTGGCAGCAGTCGTTTATGTGACTACAGAATAATATAGTCTCGACAGCAAATGGTATCTCCCACATGTGACAAACTTCCCTCATTGGACGCTGTTTTGTACTAGGCCTATGTACAGTAAATAAAAGCCAACTCCTATGCAACGGTCCACGTATAAGTCACAGTGACTGAAAGAGTTCTTTTGAAACTAGAATTAAATAATAATAACATGTCCAGAAGGACCAAACCTGTTACGGTGAACACTTTTTTTTTATACAATCTGTTTTATTATCAACTGTGCCAAGACCCAGCAAGCAAATTGCTTTTTAGATGAAGCACCCGGGCTAATATCTGCGCAAATATGCGTAATATCACGTCACAGCTCATGGAGTCACCCGTCTTTTAGCTCTCATTGCCAATATAGGCTACCAAAAGTGTTTTATCTGGGCGTGACCAGTCACGTTTCGCCACCATATGCTTCTGGAAATTGAATTGCCACAGGTTATCGGTTGCTGTTATCAAAAGAGTTAATTTCATTTCGTGGCATGGCAAGAAGGTTTTCTCACTTGCTGCGGGTGTAATAACTTCAACACAGTATTGTAGCGCCAAGCGGGAACTCCGTGGAGTGGAAACACTGACAGAAAATATGAGGCGAGATGGGAAGCCATTTTCTGCAGCAATGAAACACGAAACAAAAAAAATATATATATATAAAGCTTGTAAAATAAAACACTAGTCATCAAAGTAGAAAAAAATGACGTTACTGGTAGATTACTGGCAAATGTAAATAAAACTATAAAACAATACATGGTTTTAAAGAAGGCTAGAATAGAGCAAATGAAAAAAACGAAAATATGCACGGATGATGGGCATGAAGATAACGTAAGCACGGCGTGTAAGGATGAAGTTAACGAGAAATTACATCTTGTCATTTTTTGGGAATGACTGCTTCGAAGTTGTAACATTCACGAATGCGAGGTGTGGTGTTAGGAAAGGGCGAACAGGGCTAGACGGGGGGGGGGGGGGGGGCAGGGGGGGGTTGAGATTCTCGAAGTTGAAGCAGCCGCTCGAAACAATACTTAACATATTGAATAATCAATATTTACTGTCGGAAATCTCTCTTTTACATCAGTGCTGCCCTTCCTAAACATTCTATCTGTGTAATAGCTTACATAACTATTAAAACCAGACACAATGAAAATAACAAGAATAACACGCAAATGACAAAACAGCGGCCAGTTAATTCCCACGATAAACGAGTAGGATAGAGAAAGAGAGAGGTTAATAAGGACGGCGAAAGAAAATGAACACTTGCTAGCAGATGGCTCGTTCGGTGTCTGTTATATAGTCTGGTCACAGTTACTTCCGACGTTTCTGACGCCGTGTTTAAGTTATACTTGTCGGATATTCCTCCCCCCCCCCTCCCCCCCCCCCTCCGTGCAAAACACATATTACGAAGTCTAGAAAATTACACTGAAGGGACAACGCACCGCATTCGTGCGCACTCAGTTAAATTATATTTCGCATAAGAATTATTTCTTATAGGCTATACACGGTAAAGTATAAGCACTTTTGAAAGTCCTGCTTAAGACCTACTTGTATGCACGTTGTATATTCTTCCGCCTTATGTAAAATTAACATTGCTAAAGGCCTCATCACTTCATTCACGCGTCGGTCAAGTGAAACTGTAAAATTATTAGAAAAGTAATTATTTTATAAATCTGCTAATTTTTACACACTGATGCATAAAAAAAAAACAGAAAGCGAAATATATAATTTAAATGATCACAAATGGTTACCTAACAGTTTTTATTCGACGTTAAGACATGGAGCAACTTACCATCTTACCAACTTTATCGGGTGCATGAGTTTCTTTTTCGCAATAAACACATTGCGATAAATATATTGGGAACACGTTGAGTAATTCCTTTATTAAAAAAAAGCTAATTTTAAACGCTGCGAGGCAGGTCACGTGCCAGGCGGATGCTGTAACTACGTCTTTCAAAAACTCGTGGTGACATTTTAACGAGAAAACGGGCAGTAAAGATGAAAGAATACGAGTCGAAAATGTCACGGCCTTGTCTCGCACATGCATTAAAAAAAATACTGGTTAATACGCCTAGGCACGGCGAGTTAACAACACAAATCTCGCAATCCGACAAGCACAATCAAACACTTATATAACTTAACAGCACGGAACGCACATAAAAGAAGTATAGGCTATTCACGATAAAATGAGCACTTTTGAAAGCCCTGCTTGGTATCTACTTGTATGCACGTTGTGTATTCTCTCGCCTTATGTAAGATTAACGTTGTCATGGGCCTCAACACTTTATTCATGCGATGGTCAAGTGAAACTGCGGAATTATTAGAAAAGTAAATATTTTACAAACCTGCTCATTTTTACATTTCGATGCCTTAAAAAAAACAGAAAGTTATAAAAATTATTAAATTTAACATAAATGACTACCTGACACTTTTTATTCGACATTAAGATACGGAACTACTTTCCCATCCATCGTTACCAACTTAACTGGGCGCATGTCACTCAGGGCGCCGGTTAAAATATGTGCAGGTAGGAGTAATGACAGTTGTCTAATGTTGATTTCGAAAGTGCTCACTTTATCGTGAACAGCATATAAATAATAAATAAATAAATGCGTATGGGGGGTGGACCCAGGGCGAGGCAACACCCTCCGAGTGACGGGCTTTCCAGCTGGGACCCGTAGGTGCCCCTCGTCCCTGAACATGGCATGAAGTGAGACCCTAGGATGGAGCGGGGCTGGAATGCAAGGGCGGGGGAAGCGGGAGTACTCCGAGAAAGCCCGCCGGCAAGCGGCATCGTCCAGCACGATTCCCACATGCGAAAATCCGGAAGGAGCCCCCCGGGGATCGAACGCGGATCCCCTTGGGGGGGAGGCGAGTGCGCTAGCCACTGCGCCACCACTGCCCCCGTGAACAGCGTATAAGATGGCGAGAAAAAGTCGCGACGTAGCGACACCCGCAACCTCAAAGCTGCGGGCAAGCAGCTCTGACTGGCAAAAATATTTAAAAAAACACGCACTCACACGGAGAATATAGGCTGTGCACGGTAAAATGAACACTTTTGAAAACCCTGCCTAAAATCTACTTGTATGTACGTTGTGTATTCTTCCACCTTATGTAAAGTTAACATTGTAATGGGCCTCATCACTTTATTCATGCGTCAGTCAAGTGAAACAGTAAAATTATTAGAAAAGTAAATAATTAATAAATTTGCACATTTTTACTCTTCGATGCATTAAAAAACCAGAAAGCGAAAGAAATAATTTAAATTATCACCAACCGTTACCTAACACGTTTTATTCGACGTTAAGACGGAACTACTTTCCATCCATCGTTAACAACTTGACTGGGCGCATGTCACTCAGAGCGCCCGTCAAAATATATGCAGTTAGGGGCAGTGACATTTTTCTAAGGTTCATTTCTAAAGTGCTCGGTTAGCCGTGAGCAATCTATAGTTTACTGCATTTGTGTATTTGCCCCTGCTTTGTTTTATACCAGTTTGAAGTGGGTATTTTTTATTTAAAAATGTTTTTTTTCAGGTGGGTTTTCTCCTGTTATTTTCGTTATATTTTGCAGTCAAAATGGACAAATCAGAAGACGGTGAAACGGAGGAAGGACATAGAGTTGTAACAAGCGCTTGGTTACTGGAAAGGTTGTCCTTTATCAAGTCTTCTTATCCTTTATTATTCGTTACGAAGAACTGCAGGATTGGTAGGGCGGCGAATATGATAGAATATTAACATACTTCGGAATGCCCTGCAGCCTAGAAAACTTAAAAATGAGCAAGAGTTTTAAGTAAATTGAAGATTGTGTTCGAAGCAAGCGCCGTGCCTGCAAAGAGCCAATAAATATGGAAATAATAATCGTGGTATATCCGCAGTAACTTCATGCTTTTAAAATCAAACGTTTGAAAAATTATCTCATGTGTAAAGCGTCTGATTCTTTTCCAAATATTTCACGTATCACAAGCGTTCTGTACGCCTGTTCACACAAATGCATCTTGTTAGACTGAACTTTTACTTATACTTCATGCACGAATTTTTATATTTTGTTCATAAGTAATTTGAATATAAACGGATACAAAATAGGTTTGTTGGTAACGTATAGTAAGAAATGGTTCTCATGCAAAATATCACTAAACTTGAATGCGCACGAACGCGATACGCCGTCCGGAAGGTGTAATTTTCAAGACTTAATTAGGCTTTGTTTGCATGGTGCAGAGGAACATCCGGAAATTATAACTTAAGCGGGACTTCAGAAAAGTTGGAAGTAACTGCGAATCCACTAAAAAAAAAAAAAAAAAAAAAATTGTGGTGGCTACAAGATGTCTTGATATTCAACCTGCCAAATCATTTGGTGGCGAATACGACGTGTTTTATTTGTTACCACTAGACTCTAGAGGCCACTAAACATTCATTTTGTGGTCTCTACAAAATAGCTTGGCAGGGTGAATATCAACAAAACATTTTTTGGTCGCCACAAAGAATTTTTTTTCCCAGTGTGAGCAATATATGATTTTAGTATAGTATTCTAAAAATCAAGATCTGCTAGTGCCCCAAACTTCACGATATTTAACTCTATTCGGAGAAAGCAGCAAGGAATAAAGTAGTACTTCGGTATAGGCGTTTCACGGTAAAATGAGCACTTTTGAAAGCCCTGTTTGAGGTCTACTTGTATGCACGTTGTGTGCTCTTCCGCCTTATGTAAAATTAACATTACCATGTGCCTAATCACTATATTCATGCGTTGGTCAGGGAAACTATGAAATTATAAGAAAAGTAAATATTTTACAAATGTGTTAATTTTTTTTTCACTCAGACGTACTAAAGAAACAGAAAGCAAAAGAAATTATATCAGTACTCACAACTGGTAACATGAAGCTTTTTCTTCGACTTTAAGATACGGAACTACTCTGAATCCATCGTTACCAACTTCACTAGACGCATGTCACTCAATGCGCTCATTAAAATAAATGCAGGCATGGGGCAGTGAATTTTTTCGAAGGTTGATTTAAAAAGTGCTCACGTTATCGCGAACAGTCTTTGGACGTATTAAACGCCACATCCCTTTTAAAAGCAACACATTCAACAGGATGAACGAACTGTTTCTTGAGACATAACATCTTTGCAGAAGCAAAATAGTTAAATCGATCGCCTTAGCCCACTGCAGGGGGAAATCTCGAGGGCCACGTGCACGCCCAGATGGCGTGTCGCATCAGGTCCTTAAACGTGCGAGGACAGGGAATTCTTGCGGCGACGACACCGACAAATGATGGGAGGTCAGCACACAGTGTAAGTGCAGTCAAATACGACTTCCGCTAATTTCAAGCCCGCTTTTTGATAATCCCACTCTTATGGGTATGTCGAGGCTTTTCAAGTGACGAATGAATACCAGTGGATACGTGCCACTTCAAAACTGTACTTTAATGTACTCCGAAGTGTTCATTTGTTCTTTAAGAATAAACATTACTTTAAATTCGCTTTTAAAAATAATGAGTATAAAAAAATCTCACGCATTAAACGCTGAGTTTGTTTCTGAAAAGCAGGGAGATACTTAATTAAAAAATATTACAAAAGTTAAAACAGTTTTCTTTATTTTCTCAAATTAAATTTTTTTACAACACACTAAAACTGCTTATGCGAATATAAAGTTTAAAAAATTAAAAATATCGCTACTTTTTAAACAGAATTAATCCGTGGACCCCCCCCCCCCCCAGTTAAGTGAATGGCGCAAGTACAGTAATATTGTTCAAATAATAACGCCACAAGTTTTATCAGAACGGAAAAAAAATCGTTAAGATAAAATTTCAAATAAATTTCCCAATGATATTTTACTGACACTAAAGAGTTATTTAATGTTTGAGATGAACATGTGCTCAAAATTATTCAAAAATTAGTTTGACGCAATATGTAAAACTAAGTACTTATTTGAAAATTAATCTCCGTCTATGCACTTTTGCCAAAGTATGATGTGAAACTTGATGACTAAGGACCTACGAAGATTGCGTTATTATTAGAATCGAGGTAAAACTACCCAGTCCTGTTTATACTTCAGTTGAAGCCGTACGTGTAATTGATTTCTGCCTCAGTGATGTGCCATTTTAATTTTTGGCACACTTTGTCTGGTAATAAGTATGTTGTTTCCTTACCATTTGGTAAGTTTATTTAATTTTTTAAGGCAAAGTTTTGTTCCTGGTTTCCACTGCTATCTGTTGTGTAAGGTTGGGCAATCATTCTAAAATATTTTTTCACTCCAAAATGTCAGTCACTGTTGAGTAATTTAAACATTAATTAAAAAAACCAAGTTGTTTTCTTCCAGTAAAATAAGTGACAGAAGTTTCTATAATTTAATTTGTAAAACTTGGTTCTTGGTCAGTTTTAATATGGTAAACATAAACTATGAGTTGGCATTATATTTTGGTTATCTGCATAGAAAAGCAAGGCCGCATTGCCATAATTAATTGCAAGAATAGCACTTTGAGTATAATTGTTTCAACCGTCTATGTTTTTTAAAATTTACAAAAAACAATTATTCATGTGAAATTTCCCTATGTTCTATGTTAGTTTCACTGCACAATGATAGTTCTTTCGATCGCTCTGTACCTATATGAAGTAAGCACAAGCAAGGTTATCTGTGACGGTCTTGAAAATTGCTAAGCCGATTTTGGGGATTCGCTGAATTCGTCTTTTTAGATCTTTTCAGACATTTTTTTCAACCATGTAACCAGCCGAAATTCTGTACCTCCAAATCCACGCCACTATAATTCGTATAATGTAGTGATTGTTTAAGAATACTGCTTTAGGCAAGTAAAACGTTGGGTTTTGTATTTGTTTACGTTTCTCCCGTGTTCTCTGTTTCACTGTTAATACAAAATTAATCTGTTCTCAGAACAATACTGTTTGCGGGAGTTAGTGGATTTCAGGTTGCTGTCCCTGGGCCTTCTGGCTATGGCAGTCTGGGAAAGGAAATCGGATCGGGCGTAACCCCGTTACCCGAGACAAAATGCTCCTCTCGGAAAAAACATTCTGCGTGGGGATTCTGCCAGTTTCACCAGCGAGCCAGCAAACCTGATAGATATGAGCCAATATACTTAGTTGATATTATGCATCGTGCCCGTGCATGCAACACTTACTATACTTATGTAATCACATAAAATTTGGATGGGGCCCCACTGATAAAAAAAAGTAGCTGACGTTAAAATTATATTAAAAGGAAAAGTAAATCTTTAAATAAATTTGTTGATATGTAGTTTATATTAATATTTATTGTTTTATAATTCTAGTAGTTTTACATTACCTTAGGCTTAACATCACACTGGATATTCACCTATTTGTTATGTAAACTGTAAAATGTTATATATACATAATATATATGTGTGAGGTATTTAAATAAAATTACCTCAAGATTTGCTGCTTTTTTTTTTTTTTTCTTAAGTCGGACCGTGACTAGCTAATTTTTTGGTAACATGTTTTCCTTACATATTGTGAGGAACCCAGGAATATTGTGGCTCAAACAACGTTTTTTACTTTTTGTTAAAGGCTGTTCACGGTAAAGTGAGCACTTTTGAGGCCCTAGTTGCGTTTCATTTCCAGCCATTTCTCATCTTTAATCACCTATTTAAAATAAATGTTGTTATGTAAATAATAAACACAGGGCGTAGGCCTGTGTTCCACCGTACTCGGAAAACTTCGAAGGCTAAAATAAAATAAATTAATTGAATATTATTACAAATGGGAGGGCTTTCAAAAGTTCTCACTTGACCTTGAATAGCCTATGAGCACATGTACTGTTGGTAAACATGGATTCACGCCTATGACCTCACCCTGCTTGCAGCAGTTGCACTATTCGTGACATCCTAATACAATTTTTTTTTTGCCTTTGAATGTTCGATAAACGCTGTTCACGATAAAGTGAGCACTTTTGAAATCAATCTTAGGAAAAAGTCACTGCCTCTGCTTGCATATATTATAACGGGCGGAATGAGTTACATACGCTCAGTAAAGTTGGTAGCGATGCAAGGAAAATAGTTCCATATCTTAATGTCAAATTAAAAGTGCCAGGTAACCATTAGACACAAATAAAATTATTTCTGTCGCTTTTAACTTTTTTAATGTATCTAAGTGTAAAAAACGAACAAATTCGCGAAATATTGAATTTTCTAATGCTTTCACAGTTTTACTTGATCGACGCACGAATAAAGCGATGAGGTTCATGACAATGTTACTTTTACGTAAGGCGGAAGAATACACAACGTGCATACAAGTAGATCTTAAGCAAGGGCTGTCATGTGCACATTTTACCGCGAACAGCCTTTGCCTGAGAAGCTGTGGCAGGGTGTCGCAGTGAGAGTACATTATCTGCCTGACTTGACTGTACGGCGTACCAGTCAGTATGACAACATGAAGTGTTTAGCCGGTGGCATAGAACTGCCGTGGGCGTGTCAAATAAAGGATGGACTATTGACAAAAAAGCAAACTTACACGTGCTTCAGACTTCTGCCTGCCAGGAGGTCCCCCCCCCCCCCCTTCCCGGCGTTAGAAGGCAAGAAGCGCGGGAGCGATAAAGGCGAAATCTCCACACGCATCAAGTGCGCCATTGCCGCTAAGCCACACTGACATGCAGTGTTCTCGTCGTGATGCATCTACTTATGAAACTTTCAGCGGTGACACTATGATTTTATTGATGGAAAGTCTGTAAGAAGGAACAATGCAAGGCTCTTCAGCAGTAATAAATGTATCTGACGCGTATATTTTGAGATACAGCAATTTGAAGGGGAAAAAAACGTTATTAGCCTTTTTAGAGTACTCTAAAATGGTGTTCCTCATGTGCGTTAGACTTTTGGAAGCACTGAGTAGCGCTCGTCTGAAATGCGTGTTCTATTATCAGATCGGTACATTAGGTGAACGTTTATTAATTTGGTGGGAAAAACGTGTCAGGTAGGCGAGACTATTAAAGTATACCGCTTATCGAAATAAAAACGCAAAGTTTGCAGTTATGTAATTATAACGCGAGGATAGACACTACCATCATGTTTTAAAATGTTTGCAAAAAAATCGTCGCAGTAATCTTTTGTGTTTCAATGGCATTCAAACTCGGGAATATCAATTTATAAACAGGAATTAAAAATGAAATATAAAATGTTATATATACACACATGTGTGTATATACACACATATGTGTGTGTGTATATTATATCTATACTAATATATAAAGAGGTAGTGTTTGTAACGTTGTGTGTTTGCGTGTTTGGATGTAGGAGGTAATCTTCGAAACTACTCATCCGATTTTAAACATTCTTTCACCAGTAGAATGCTACGTTATCACTGAGTGTGATAGGGTATATTTTATTTTAAAAATCAATAGGAATCCCTACTAAAACTCCAATAATGTAACCCAAAGTGTAAATAAATGACCTATAAAATTCCTTACATTGCGCGCGCTGCGAAAACTATTGTTGATAGAACAAAATAATGTACTACAGTTTTGAAGGACGGAGAGATTCGGAAAATAAAACGTGATGTGTGCTGCGTACGGCGCCAACCTTAGAAGCTCCACTGCCATTATGGGGGGAGTTACTTTTGTGTTTGCTGGGGATTTTCGGCAGACACTCCCTGTAGTTACAAAAGGGACGCGTGCAGATATCATCAAAGCATGTCTTAAATCATCTCCCTTATGGAGTTCTATTCAACACCTAAATTTGCGAACGAATATGAGAGCCTATCTTGGAGGAGACACGCATAAAGATTTCCCACAACAATTGCTCAGACTTGGAGAAGTTTTTCCTTCTCTAAATTTGGGCACTAATTCTGCTGAAATCATTTTTAATGAGACATTAGGTCAGATAGTCCACAGTCTGCAGCATCTTATAGAAGCAGTATATCCGGGCCTCGAAAATTTACTAGAAAGAGACTTTCACTGGTTGTGTTCCAGGACAATAGTATCGCCTAGGAACGACACTGTCAATGAAATCAACAATCTCATTATACAAAGAGTTCCCGGCCAAGTCAAAACCTATAAGTCGATTGACACAGTCACCAATGTTGACGATGTCGTCCACTTTCCTCAAGATTCTCTAAATTCGCTTAATCCTTCTGACTTGCCACCTCACGAACTATCATTAAAAGTCGGTACTCCTATCATGCTTTTGAGGAATATAAGCCCTCCTAACATGCGTAATGGCACAAGATTGCTCATTAAAGACTTGAAAGAAAATATGAGTGTCGCGACCATCCTCACCGGTCCAGCAGCCGGCCAGCTGGCAAACATCCCGAGGATTCCCATGATTCCCACGGATTTGCCAATATCTTTCAAACTGTTGCAATTTCCCGTAAAAACATCGTTCGCGATTACTATTAATAAGTCCCAGGGTCAAACTTTCTCTTTGGTTGGAATCGACCTACGAAAAGAGTATTTTTCCCATGGCCAACTATATGTTGGTTTATGACGATTTGGAAGTCCCGAGAAACAGTACATTTTGCTACCAAACAATAACAGGACGTCAAACATTGTCTACACAGAATGTCTTAACCAATAACATATTAAATACTTCTATCTCAGATAAATTGAATTGTAATATAATGTATATTAATATGAAAAATTATTAAAAAAATAAAAAATATCAAATAAAAATAGCAAAAAACTTTAAATTATAAATTATTTAATAAATTATTAAATTATAATGTGCTTTTTTTAATGCTTTAGGAGAGTTTACCCAACCTAATTAACGCCGGGTTAAGCAGTATTTTTATCTTAATTGCACCCGTGCGAAGCCAGGGCGGGTCGATAGTGTGTGTGTGTGTGTGTGTGTGTGTGTGTATATATATATATATATATATATACACACACACACACACACACGCCTGAAGGGAAACTAGAACTAAACTTAGCCTTTTAAAAATCAGTAACGAAACCAAGTCTCACTAGTGAATTAAAGATTTTATAAAACTTCTAAATAGCTCAAATAAATGCTCATTAGTTTTAAACTCATGCCTCCTTTAGGCTGCTAGTAATTGATGAAAATATTTTTCTGCGATTACAAGCGACAAAGACATCACAAAACAAACATTTCTGGATGATTTAAAAAATATGACAGAACAGGTCAGATCCACCAAAAAATTTTTTTAATTTTCGAATGAAAGACAGGCCTACTTATATACTCATGTTCCTAGAAAATTTTTGTAACATATATGTTTATCAATTAATGAAGATTTATTCCGTTTTAGACGCTACATGACTACTATAAATCCATTCAAATATAAAAATTAAACACGTTAGCTTACCGTCAGAAAATAAGTTATCCAGGAACTTCTATGAGCCACCTTGGGACAGACCACACAAAATGTACACCCAATTTCCTGGAAGACGAAAAATCTAAATATAAAGCTTCTATTACCCCTTCCCCGAACAGCAGCACGTTGCTGAGAGCAAAGGGTTTTTTTTTTTCCGGACGTGAGAGAATATAACTGCAAGCTTGTGTGACATACGAGCTGCGTCGGCCTTTTGAATCCTACCACCCACCCCCTCCTTTTTTTTACACTAACATTGAAGTTGGACAAAATTAATATTCACGAGGTCAAAAACAACGGGCCTTATGAATCCTTTCATCTCTGTGTTCACAGCAGCGAGTAGCATGCAAATGTATGGCCATAACAATTCATACTGAAAGTACAAACATATAAAGCGTGTTCACAATAAAGTGAGCACTATTGAAATCAACCTTGGGGAAAAAATTCACTGCCCCAGCACGCACATATTTTAACGGGCGCACTGAGTGACATGGCCCAGTAAAGTTGGCAACGAAGGATGGAAAATAGTTTCATATCTTAACGTCGAATAAACAGTGTTAGGTAACCATTTGTGGTGATAACTTAAATTATTTCTTTCCCTTTCATCTTTTTTAATACACAGAAGTGTTAAAATGAGCAGATTTTTAAATATCGACTGCCCTAATAATTTTACAGATTCACTTGGCCGACGCATGAATAAAGTGCTGAGGTACGCGGCAATTTTTATTTTACATAAGGCGGAATATGACACAACGTGCATACAAGTAGATCTTGAGCAGGTCTTTCAAAAGTGCTCACTTTACCGTGAACAGCCCATAGTAATATCCATCGTGTCCATATTCACAAAGTTACACAGCATATTCGACCTATGGTAAAAGTGCAGAAGGGGAACATCATTTTCAAACTTGTATGTAATTTTGCATTTTGTATCATACTAATAAAAATTATTTTAATGATATGTTCGTAAAGGTTAAAAACACTTGTTATTGCTTAACGGCACCAAACCGCCAATAGTAACTTTGGCTCATGAAGAGTGCACGATGAAAGCTTTTCTGATGGAGAAAGCCAAATATACATGCCACAAATAGCTGTGATTTAGACGTACTACTTACGTATGCCGCTTCGTATGAATGATCTTATAAATCAAAGAATAAAAATATTTGAAAATATTACCCACACAAAGTAAACAACAAAATACAACTAGTATTATACAATAAAATCATAGGTATATTTTTGTATCACACAGCTGATTAAAGGCTATTCACGATAAAGTGAGCACCTTTGAAACTAACCCAGAAAAAATGCCACTGTCCCTACCTGCCTGTATTTTTAACGGGCGCACATAGTGGCATTCGCCCAGTAAAGTTGGTAACGACAGAGGGAAATTAGCGCCATGTCTCAACGTTGAATTAAAATTGTTCGGTAAGCATTTGTCAATACTGCAATGATTTATTTTTATTTATAATTTTTTTACTAGCATATTAGTAAGTTTATCATTAGAAAATTAATAAACTATTTATTTTTATAGTAATTGTAGAATTCCCCTTTACAGAAGCATGGATGAAGGGATCAGGTTCACGGCGATGCTGATTTTACGTATGGCGAAAGGATACACAATGTACTTACAAGTAGATCTTAAGTAAGGCTTTCAAAAGTGCTCGTTTTACCGTGAACAACCTATACAAAAGCGAATTCTGTGGAAAAATGTTTGGCTTCAGTGACCTGTTGGATAAACTTCCTTCACTAGTACTGTAAATAACTTATCTGTAGGGATAGGGACATTTCGCCAGTTGATTTCATGACAAAATAGACGTCAAACACTGAATTTGATTTTCCAACTGGATCGTAGTTTATTAGACACGCCCTGGACGACTCTGAGCCAATAGCAGACTTGCAAGGAAACAAATAGCGAGTGCCACACTGCCAGGTGTGAAGTAACACTGGCTACTCTCTGGAGCAGCACCCAATGAACAAACATATGAGGCTCGAGTATACACACGACTGTGGAGTCTAACCTACCGGTCGTTGAACTCGCAAATGTTTCTTATCCCTACCTACCTGCTCTAATTTTTATCTGCGGATTGCTGCCACATTGTGAAGACACATTTATTGTAAACTGCACTGCACATGACTGGATCCTCACTTAGTCAGGGGCGCGTTACTGGAGTAAAGAGATGCAGATAGCGTCAAGTAAAATTTATTATAATTGCAAAAATAACACAGACGATCAAATTTTGAAGCCTAGCATTAATTTATACTAACGTGCGAATTTTTACCTGTGTCTGTAACCAGGATTTATGCGAGTAGTACGCTGAGAAACATGCTTGGTTGAATGAAACGTTTTTTTTTGTGCAACCAAATTAATTGACTATATGGGAGTAAGAATTTTGTTGCAAAAATCGAATTATTTTGTTATTATTATTTGGTTGCATCAAACGTTAACGTTTTGGTTACTGAAATTAGCGATTTGTTTCTATTCGCGCACGCCAGATACTGTGCTCTTGTCACAAAATCCTTAACACTTTGTAGGCTAGGATCGAGTGTAGCTCGAGTAAACCTAATTTGAAAATTTCATTTTGTTCTTCAGAACAAAACTCGCATGGATTTGCAGTCTTTGTTCGGCTAGTGTTTAACATGACCTCACAAGAACACGACAGCTCAGTAGCAACGATAAAAATTTATTTTTACAGCCACTCAACAGGACATGATTGACTGTAAATCCTTTTATACAATAAAGGACATTTCATTGGGCCAATATCAGCTTGGCTCTCCTTGTCTTTCCATTGGTTGATTACCGGCCAATAATGAACGCTGTAAAGTACAGGGTAGTGTACGGCATGGTATGGACCAACAGGACGATGGTGAGTTTTAACACAGACACCAACAGAACCGGTGTTCTTGCAGTAGTGGATACAGGTGACTCGCTTCTAATTTGTCTCAAGTGCCAGTATATGTGTGCAGACCTCAATGTGATAAGGGTCCTATGTACTGAAACGTTTTCTGTGAAATCGTTTGTGCCTAAACGCTTGTCTCGGTAAATAAATGTTCTGGAAATACGAAATTTTGCCAGAAAGGATTTAAAAAAACTATTTTCTATATCGCTATATTTTTTACTTTTATCATAGTAAGTGTATTAATGGAGAGAAAGAATACTCAAAGTGGTTCAATATCGCATATTTAAAGCTTGCCTATGAAGTTTCTTTAAGCGGCAAGAGAAAATACTATTATACGCAGGTAGTTTACTCTGTGTACTTTCATCGCGTGTAATAAAGCCCCACAGTTACAGATCTAGTTTACACAGTAAAGCGTTAGGACGGAAACACTGTATGCCTTGCGCCTAGGAGCGATGGCGCGCTAGGCGTGCGTGGTAGTGTCGCCCGTATCGCTCTCTCGCTTCTTGACCTTGAACGCGCGGGTACATAGGACCCTTAAGGTGATTAACTAACTGGTGCCTGAACTACGTTGAAACATGTTTGGAACACACTTTTTTTTTTTTTTTTTTTTTTTTTTTACGAAAATATTACACGTGACCTCACTTTCATCTATGGAAAGAAAACACACCCCCGATGAGGACAGAATGGTACTTTAAATATCTCATATGTACTATAAATATTATTTTGGTGCCCTTCCGACATTGTTAAAAACAAATGCCTATTTCAGACTAGCGAGCAGTGTTAGACGCCATCTGGGAGTTAATTTTTTTTTTTTACTTACGTTTGAGGTTAACTTATGAAAATTAAACTTCATCAAGGCAAGCAGTAATTTTCCACAATACTTTAGAGACTATCATCGCCAATGTGTTTTACTATTGTGACTTCTGTAGTCATTCTCAGTAAGTAATCTATAACTCACTCCGATTTTAACCCAAAAGTAAACAAATGATGGCAATGCATTGTTATTACATTTAAGAAATCGAATGAGTCATAAACTATGACCTGTCAAAGGAAATTTTTTAATAAAGGTAATTTTATACACTTTATGTCTCAAAAACTGTATCGCCAAGATTATTTCTATCTCTCCCCCTAGAAACAAACTAACCGGACATAAGCGAAAGTACGAAAAGATCATGTATTGAACAATGTTACATACTTTCCTCAATAAAATGATTGCGCCACAGCTTATAATCCATTCATGATTACTTCACACTTTTCTGAAACCCCTGCTAAAGTTCTACTTCCAGGATGTTCCTCCGCCTCGTGTAAATGAAGCGTAGAAAAATACACTCAAGTGCTCACTTTATCGTGAACAACCTTTAGTAACGTGAAACAGCCACACATAACACTGCGAGCTCCAGCCGCACACGCCAGGAAAATGGCGGCGCTGGCTTGCAACATGTTGGGACGCCGTTTGCCAATCAACGCCTCGTATAACCTGCTCATCAGCTGGCAGCCCAGACAGTAGGGAACCGTTTGCAGTATGTAATAGCTACTCAATAAAAAAAGTTGAGGTAAAATTCCCTTACATGTAAGGGAAGCTAATTACCTCTACGTGTAAGGTAAAATTACCTATTAAATGTAAAGAAAACTTACATAACAAGTAAAGTTACTATTCCCTAGAAAAAAAGGGGGGGAAATCTCATACAAATAAGAGAAAATTAACTATATTGTATAATAAAGGTATATATAAAAATATACCGGAATACTGGTACTGTTATTTTTGTTGTTGTCTATATCATACAACAAATAGTAACCGAAACTCCATCACTAAAATCCTCGATAGTCGCTGGCTGGCGCGAACCTTTGTCCTCTATCACTACTGACCGATGCGCTATCAACTACACCACGACGACAGCGTGAGAGTATCAGTGAATATTAGCATGTTAGAGGATTGTTTCTTCCGCCTGCCCCCCCCCCCTCTCTAGCTGAGAGAATGCCGAAGATGCACGCGCCGTAAGGTAATTTTTTCATCCATTTATGTGGTTTTCCACTGTCATGTAAAATGCAATTATCAAATAGTTACAAATGGACAAGAAGATCCACACGTCGTAAGGTAATTTTCCCATCCCTGTATGGGATTTTCCACTACCACGTACGTGAATTTTACTCCAGAGTGCGGTAATTTTACCTTACCCGTAAGGCGAACTATGTTTCCCTCACAAGTTTGGAAATGTTACCTTACACTTGTGAGGTAGTTTTCCCATTGTTTTTTTTACAGTTTAGAGACATGAAGAATTCGCGGATTCATTTTGGCACAAGCTAGACTTGAAAACGCGTGTGTTTATATAACTTTGGCTATTGGTCCACGCGGTATTTGACACCTCGTGGAGAACTCAGGCTCAATCGTCAGTCTTCCACTGTGACAGCAGACAACCAATGCATAGCTGATATCGACATATTTGTACATACAACTGCAAAGTCTAACCCGTAGGTCATTGAACTCTCGTACCAGGTCTCTAGTAGGCCTAATAGCCAGTTGGACACAAGATTTACAGCAGTAAACCATTTCAAACCCTCCCCCCACTGAAAATTACATAAAATAAAATGTGGATCCTTTTAGTGTATTTATGGATATACATGTTTCACAAAAACAATGACAAAGCAAAAAACAACTTAAGAAAAATCTTTAAATATAGGTATCAACAACCTTTTTGCATCCAGACTCGGATTCAACATAAGGACGAAAGAATTAGCATATCACCCATGAAATGCTAAATGGTTATTAAAAAGTAACACTAAAGAAAAATGAGTACACATATTTACAGAAATATTAAGAGGATTGCAAACGCTTCCAGCGGATCGTAGGGATTTTAAATAAAATTCTAATTAGGGACATATTTCACAGGTGTGTGCATGCGGTAATTAACACTGCATATAAACTTACTCTCTAAAATTATCGTGATTTAATACAATTTGAAATAGCACATTAATTTGCGCTTATAATCAATTGCCTTTTTAACTGAAGATGTATTACTGCAGGGTATAATTTTTATTGCGAATTAGGATTCGGTAAAACGAATTAATTCCAATATCTCTAATGGATAATCCTGCCGTAATCAATGGCCCACGAAGCCAATTGTTTGGCCCGAAAGTAAACGTTCAATTATCGGGAACGTAAAATTGGCTTCCCCACATCTATCCCGGGAAGGGGGGGGGGGGATATCATTAATTTGCGTTAATTATTTGGACCTGTTTGCGTGTGAGAGTTCCAAAACCGACCACACATGTCACGTGTCTTTAGTCTCTCTGCCTGCCGTACCACTGCATCCCCCATATCCGACACCTCTTCGACGAGTCCCGCATTCATCCCAGCCAAGTCTGCCCACCTCCTATACCATCCCCAGCGGTATCAAACATTTGCTCTTCGCCTTCCTATCGCGAGAACAAAGCACACACGGATAAAAAATTATCAGTCCATGGCGTCATTGTGGCGTACGGATCGATTGAGAGACAGCCTTCGGTGCTGGGCTGCAACGACTCACTAACTTTCCACAAACTTATCTGAAGACCTCGCGATGAGATCTGTAATCGTCTTCAGTGCGACACTTGTAGTTGGAGCGAGTGATTTTACGCGAAAAGAATATGAGTAAAGACTGTTCACGGTAAAGTGAGCACTTCTGAAATCAACCTTTGAAAAATGCCACTGCTCCTTCCTGCAAGTATTTTAGCGGGCACACTTACTGGCATGCAGTCCTGTAAAGTTGGTAACGACTGAGAGAAAATAGTTCCATGTCTTAACGTTGAATTATAAGTATTACGAAGACATTTGAAAATACTGAGATTATTTGTTTTAATTTCTGTATTTTCAATGCACAAAAACGTACAATTAACAAAATTTTAAAATGTCGACTTTTCTAATTATTTTACAAATTTTCTACATATAGCGGAAGTGTACGGAATGTGCGTACAAGTAGATCTTAATCAGGGCTTTCAAAAGTGCTCACTTTACCGTGAACAGCCTTTATACGGTAGACTTCAACACTTTTAAGCACCCAATAGTCTATTGCCGTTAGTTGCCGTCTGCTTGAGAAGGCGTTTCCCATATTTGACCGAGCCACTCAGGATTCGGCAACATGGGCATGGCTCCTACGTGATTCGTGAGCAGACATTTAACAAGTGTTAAAAAGTAATTTAGCCAGTCAAGATAGCGAAAGTACCCTAGAGTGTTTTCAAATATAACTTGACTTGGAATTTTTTCGCGAAATTTCACTACCCCTACCTATAGTACGTTCACGGTTACTTCCAACTTTCTGAAGCCCTGCTAAAGTTCTACTTCCAGGATATTCCTCCACCTCACACAAACGGAGCTTAACCAAGTGTGGAAAATTACACCAAAGGGACTACACGCACCGCACTCGTACGCTCTCAGTGTAGTAATATTTCACGTAAGAACTATTTCTAACTTAGCGTTACCAACACACCTGTGCACTCACTGTTTTCACTTCTACACTAATAAGTATAAATGAAATAATAAATAATTATATTTAAAATTTCACTGAAAGTTAAATTTAACCAAAATAAAAAAAGGCACTTCTGCGTTATCAAAAATATCATATACTTGTGATACATGACATGTATAGGAAGTAGTCAAACACGTCATACGTGGTGCGATTTTTCAAAGTCAGACTCAAAAAGCGTGAAAAAACCGAGAATATACTTTGTTCAGTTTCCTGCCCTAGGGCTTAATGGTAGGGTTGGAGAGATGAATAGGGTAGTATGTTACACAACATTTACGTATTCCTACCTACAAACAAAGAAGAACTCTAACATGTGTTTTCTTACTAAAGGCTGTTCACGATAAAGTGAGCACTTTAGAAATGAACCATATTGTAATGGGCGCACTGAGCGACATTCGCCCAGTAAAGTTGGCGACGATGGATGGAAAGTAGTTCCATATATTAACGTCGAATATAAAGTGTTAGGTAACCATTTATGATAACTTAAAATTAACTCTTTCACTTTCTGTTTTTTTTTTTAATGCATCGAAGTGTAAAAATGAGCAGATTTGTAAAGTATTTACATTCTTAATAATTTCACACTTTTATTTGACCGACGCAAGAATAAAGTGAATAGGCAGATAGCAATGTTAATTTCACATAGGGCGGAAGAATATACAACGTGCATACAAGTAGAACTCAAGCAGGGCTTACAAAAGTGCTCATTTTAACGTGAACAGCCTATATACAACATTTCTTCTATTCTTCTGGTTTGTCTATTGTATTGTGTGGTTTCGCACTTCAAGCGAAAACTTCCCCCGTCATATCGGATTTTAAAAGTACTAATATGTTTATAAATTGATATAAGATACACATGCGCGCAATAATGAAATATGATGCGTAAAAAACTACGGCAGTTTATTCGTCACAGCTATCAAGACGCCATTAACTCCTGTATAAAAACCATAACACGTTTGAGCAAGGTGCATTAAATTATTCGAAATCCACCTTTCAAAATATATTACTGTCTGTACGTGAAAAAATTTTAGGCCTAACTTATTTGACAACAAGTAGGAAAAATGCTGCTATGTTAACATCTCACTAACAGAGTATCGATCGTGCACATTACTGCCCAGTCGAAGAGGTTTCTTTTGATTTATATATACATTACAGGAACAATGTACTACTTAGTCCCCGTCCAATACACGTCATTGCGTCTTTTGCAGTGACGGCTTACACACGGCAAACGGAGAAGAAACAAATCACGGCTTTCAAAAGTGTGCACTGTGATGGCGCCCTATATACCAGACCTGTTTCCAGCAGTGGTGAAAACTAGTATTGACCAGTATAGTTGACGTACTCAGCCTCCCGAAGGGAATCAATTTTAAGTCCCGGGAAACTTGGCTTCCTTACGCCCGTGCCTTTATATGTAGTTTCGGATGCCTCTGCCAGGGGTCGGCACATTTGTTAACAGCAGCCCCCCCCCCCCCCGACATCCTAGTCCCCTGGTTTTTTCTCTATACTTTATGTAAGGTCCGAATCTTATTACTTTCCTTTTCATGGTATCCATAACAACATGAACGCTTCTTTATGGGAGATACTATACACAGAAGGTAATCTGTGCCCATTTTTATTTCGTTTGTTTTTTTACGCAGTTACACACATTGTAAATACAAATTCTATGAATACGAGATGTTGCTAGAAAAGGTAAAAATTAGTCATCTAAGGCTTTATTTTGTTTACTTTTATCATTATAATAATTGTAATAAATAACCGTGGAAATGGTAACCATTTTTTTTTTTTAAACATACATCCTGCGCGGACGTAGTTTACCAGTGGACTTCGAATAAAGTCCCGCTGTTGTAGGCTGTTCACGGTAAAAATTAGCACTTTTGAAAGCCCTGTTTAAAATCTACTTGTGTGCACGTTGTGCATTCTTCCGTCTCATGTAAAATTAACATTGCCGTGGGCCTCGTCACTTTATTCATGCGTCAGTCAAGCGAAACTGTGGAATTTTTTATAAAAGTAAATATTTTAAAAATCTTTTATGTCGATGCATAAAAAAAAAAAAAGAAAACGAAAGAAATCATTCACGTTATTATCACAAATGGTGACCTAACACTTTTTATTCGACGTTAAGATACGGAACTACCATCCACCCATCTTTACCAATTTCACTGGACGTATGTCACTCAGTGTGCTCGTTTAAAATTTATGTAGGCACGGGGCAGTGTCTTTTTTCTAAAGTTGATTTCAATAGTGCTCACTTTATCGTGAATAGCCTTTACAGATATGATTTGCATAGAACAGCGCACCGACAGAAACACCGCAAGCCTTGCGCGTAAGAGCGACGAGGCGCTAGGATTGCGTGTTGGTGTCGCCCGTATCGCTCCCTCGCTTCTGCACCTTGTAGGCGTAAGGAAGCTCCCGTGCCCGTGTTGCTCTGAAGTGGTAATCCGATTCGTGAATATTTCTGCACCTGCTGTCAGAGAATGGTTTAGTGATGACGTCAGCTAATACGCAACACCTTGTTCACAGGGCGCCAAGTACGCTCGACACGAATTCAGCGGACGAAAATATATTACATGATTGCAACACTTCAACTCACAAATAAATGCGCGACCAAACGAGTAAAGCCGCTGGAACCAGCATCTCGTAGTTACGAGGTTCACTGTAGTTAGAGGCACAGACCTGCAAAATTCGCGTTATAACAGTATTTAAATACAGGCTGAACTACTGCGCATTTGACCAACTGCAGCCATTGACCGCAATATGTCTGCCAATCCGCGGAGAACTCTTTAAGCCAATAAGATAATATCAGAGATGGAGTGGACAGTCTCTTTTAAGGAGATCAAGCAGCTAGGTGAAGTTGCTAAATGTGCAGCGGCCAATGAAACCACGGACTGTACTAGCTTGTATATAACGCAGTGGAGTCTATCCTGTCACCAAAAGATAACGCGAATTTCGCACGGCTCTAGTTATAGGAAATCAATATCAGATCAGTGGAATTCAATTACATATTAGGAACCATTTAGTATTGCACTTATATAATGTCGATAACATTGGGGTTCCCGTAGTCGCTGCTTTCCAAGGAGCGTTATTTTTTTTTTACCGGCGGAAAGATACGATACCAGACCTCAAAACCACTTTCGTGATTGTGTGACTATAATTGTTACGCGTCGTGTCTACAGAGTCTGGACTACGCTCAAGCTAAGTTCGAGCAACACTAGTCTTAAACATTTGTTCGTCCTTGAAAATAAAACTCGCGTGGTTATAGAGCAATGGTTCTGCTAGTATTTTACAGGATCGAACATGAACGATACAACACAGTAGCTTATAATTTTCCTGCAAAAAAAAAAAAAGTATTTGCTATGCCTAGGGGCATCTGTTTTTCGCGAAAAGATTTAAATCACTTTTGATTGGATCTCTGCGCCCATGTTATACATCTAATGCCATTATTTTAATACCACAAAAATAAGATATAGATCAATAAATCAACACCTTTAATTGGCAGATACTGTGAAAAATTACGAAAATGTTTTGAGCCAACGTATTCTCAGTAACACTCTAGTTAGTGTATCCTTTAACTAGCAGCCCTCCATCGCTTCGCTCAGGTTTTATGGAGTTATTGAAACACATTCCAAATATAGGACTACCCGTGACTACCTGCGATTACCCGTGACTACCTGCGACTACCCGTGACTACTGGCGACTTTTTAAAAAATTATACATAGGCTATGTCCATCTGCAAGAGTGTAGCTTTCTAACAGTGAAAGAACGATAAGAATCCGCCCTGTAGTTTTGGTAGAGCACGCTTAGAAAGTAGTCAAGTAGCTCATTTTTCTCCGACTTGTTAACAAATTTTTAATTTAGGTAGGATTTTTTCTAATTAAACACAGCCTATGTCCGTCTGGAAGAATGTATCTTTCTAACAGTGAAAGAATTATAAGAATCGGCCTTGTAGTTTCCGAGATTAGTCGTTACAAATAAACAAACTCACACAACCTCTTAATTTTATTAGTATAGATGGTTGGATGACAATGTTTTTTTTTTTTTTTTTTTTTTTTTTTTTTTGTTCGGCTACGTAATTTTCAGGCCAATCACAAACTTTCTGCTTTGAGAGTATCAGAACACTCATTGCTGCAGTAAAAAAGTGATTAATACCTTCTTAGATGCCAATAACGGAGGAAAACTGTTGGATATGCGTCAAGTACGTCGAATCCTAGTAAACACGTAACATGTCCCGCGATAAATCTAGGTATTTAAAAACGGAATAGAATATTTTCAATCTCTATAGTCACCCAGGTTGCGAAAACTCGTCAACCATTTTATAAAACAACCTATATTTCAATGTCCTCTGCACACTCTGTCAACGTTATTTGTCGTCTCGATGCCCAAGAGTACTCA
The DNA here is from genome assembly GCA_029891345.1 of Dryococelus australis. Taxonomy (NCBI): domain Eukaryota; kingdom Metazoa; phylum Arthropoda; class Insecta; order Phasmatodea; family Phasmatidae; genus Dryococelus; species Dryococelus australis. The sequence continues at coordinate 53,301,262 of CM057002.1, forward strand.
AAATGTGCCGTTTGGCACATGAGTCGACGATTCGGTGATTTTAATTGTATTTTTTTTTTTTTATTGATAATCGATTCTCGCGACAAACGAGTTGTGGCGCAGTAAAAAAAAATAATAGAAACGGGGAGGGAAATACAAGAGATATATGTCCAGTCCGTCACCAAATACAACACAAAAATTCCCCAGTAATAAAGTGCACGTGTTAAAATTAAATAAGCTCATAATTATTTCATACTTTTTCTTATTAGATCAGTTTTGACCCGTTCCATAAAACATACGAACCAACAATAAAATACTCTAAACTTCAATTCCAAAGCCACCAAACGAAGCCACTGTTAACAAACCAAAATTCGCTACGTTTCGCCTGTAACAAAGTCGTACATATAATTACGTATAATTAACCAAATTACCATTAAAATGGATTTGCACAAACAATGCGAATAGAATAAAACCATTGGAAACGGTGTTTTAGCTTGGGAAAATTCTGAGCTATTCTTGGCTTTATGTTTAAAAGTAAAAGCCAGTTAATATACTTTAATTACTGGCCATCGTTGGGATCGCGGTAGCTGAGCGGTTAGCCTGCTCGCCTCCCACCAATACGAACCGGGTTTAATCCACGGCCGTTTAACTCCCGGATTTTCTCAAGTGGGAATCGTGCCGGACGATGCCGCTGGTCAGCGGGTTTTCTCGGACATTTCCCGTTACCCCCCGCCCTTGCATTCCGGCGCTGCTCCATTCTCACCAAGTTTCACCCTCGTCGGCTCTCAGGACCTCGTTGTTAAGAGCCGGCCAAATCTCTCAATTCAACTAGCCATCGTTAAAGACAACTTCATTTCGCGGGTTAATGTGGCGATAACGTAAACGTTAAGCACCCTTACTTCCTTGCCGCTTTAGTGCTTGGATCACGGTTTATCTTACTTCCTTGCCGCTTTAGTGCTTGGATCACGGTTTATCTTACTTCCTTGCCGCTTCAGTGCTTGGATAACGGTTTATCTTACTTCTTTGCTGCTTCAGTTCTTGGATCACGGTTTATCTTACTTCCTTGCCGCTTCAGTGCTTGGATCACGGTTTATCTTACTTCCTTGCCGCTTTAGTGCTTGGATCACGGTTTACTTGCATATCTTGGAAGACTCTATAAACAGCAAGCAATGAAAAAATGGCTATAAAACAAGACAATCAAGTACTAACTAGTTAATTAGAAAAAGTAGAATCAGAGATAGAGGAGCCAATAAAAAAACTAAGGTTAATGGTGCATTGAGTAGCTAAGACAGCTGAAACTTACCGTCACGATACAGCAAACTTTATAGAATTCTAATATGAATAAAATATGGAGTGTGAAACGAAGCTTTTTTGGGTGACAACGAGAGGAAGGGGTTGAGGTTGAGTCGAGTTGAGGGATTTGGGTGACTCTTAACAAGGAAGTCTTGAGAGCCGATGATGGTGAAATTAGGTGAGTACGAAGCAGTGTCGGAATGCAAGGGCGGAGGAAACGGGAGACCCCTGAGAAAACCCGCCGACCAGCGGCATCGTCCCGCACGATTCCCACTTGCAAAAATCCAGGAGCGACCCCGCCGGGAATCGAACGCGGTTAGCCTAAATGGAAGGCAAGTACTCTAACCATTAAATCACCGCGGCCCCAATGAAAAAAATGTATTTTTCAATTCTTGCACTGTGTGAATTTGTATATGTTCAAAAATCTGCAGCGAAATATTAAAAATTGAACCAATGTTTGAGGATTAAATGTGGATAAGCTTAAAATCACAACATTTTGTACCTAACAATTTTCTCATCATTACAACCAGTAATTTTTTTTTTCGGATTATCTTGTGCTCACACAGGCTTCAATATTATATTCACATATCAGTACAGGCAGTGATATTTCATGAAAATATTTAGTTATATCTAATATATATATATATAATACTTATAGGCTACGTGTATTTATAAGAAGACATTTTCTTGGCTGACTGAGCCAATCGGAATTTAATTAATCCAATATTGAACATCCGTGATTCATAGGCATGCACCCAAGATGCTTGATAATTATAATCCTCCAATAACGAAAGTGGAGCTGAACAGGTGTTTTGGAGTAGAATTCGTCGTGCCATCGTACATATATCTAGTCTCGATTTTGAAAGGCTTCAGCATTTTGCCTAGCAGCCTCCCTCCAAAGAAAACAACGCTCTTTAAAAAATGGCCAAAACCGTTGTCGACCACACCCAGGTTCTATGGGCGCAATACACATGCACGTCATCAATCATTGTGCGAACATGATTTACGTATGTCTTAGAGGGGTGTGGTGACAAGAATAATTTGCAAGTCAATAACTGGCACAGTTCAAGTTTTATGTTTACTAGTGTATAGTACATTTTACGGTCGATTTACGAACAATAGGCTATTACAACGCTGTCAAACCTTTCTTGGTTTCATAAATTTTCATATTTTTGGTCCGGCCACTCTCGGTATATATTGATTTTCTCTGGTTTATTCTTACAAAGAATTAGTACGTACAAAATAACATACCTTCGAACACGGTTTGTTGGTTAAAATTAGTACTATGTGCAATAATTAAAAGGTACAATTATCTCAATTTTAAGTTATCTTAAACAAACTCAGTAAACAGTCAAAAATTAGTATGAATATCGGTATTTATAAAATACAGTAAATAAAATTATAATGGTATCATTAAGTAGATCTAAAACATAAATTCTGTTTATATGCATGAAAAATTTTGAATAGCTATACATAGTTAATGATTCAACTGAAGCGAAATCAATGAGGTGGTTACAAAAAATCTCAAATACGTCCATTAAAACAATTATATTATCTGAAAACACTTTCTTACAACAATATAGCAATAAAAATAATATCAATCCGTACATCAACAGAAAATGGTACATATGCTGCACTACAAACTTTCTGTCAAGGTAGTTTACTTTTATAATTTCCAAAGGACTTAAAGGCTTAAGGCTTTGTAAGTATGTACATACTGTGCATATACATGTACATATAACTAAATAAAATAGAAGCGTCTGTCTGTGATTTTCGAATTTTTCACTTTCAATTATATTTTCATATAGTATATTTGTTAACTACGCCATATCTAATGTTAATTTTTCGCATCTGTCTGTCCTGACGGATTTGACTCAAAAACCACAGAACGTATTGACATCAAAATTACACAATCTATACATAACACCAGGACCAACTTAGTCATTGTTTCATCGAGATATCTCAAATGGTTCCGGAAAAAAATATGATCAAGGGAAATAAAACGGTACTGGATTAAGCTTTCCTTAGGATTGATTACTGCATTAAAAAAAGCATTGTTAAAAAATTTGTCATTTCTCCTTTCTTTTTTGTCTATGTGCTGTAAACATTTTCTTCCAAAAAGCCGCAGTGGCCCAGTGGCTAGAGTTATTCCAAGTGGGGCCGCAGTAACACAGTGGATATATATATATATATATATATATAATATATATATATATATATATATATATATATATATATATTTGATATATATTTGATTAATATATATATATATACATTTGATATATATATATATACATTTGATATATATATATATATATATATATATATCAAATGGGGCCGCAGTAGCCCAGTAGCTAGAGCACACAAAAAGGGGACCGCAGAAGCTCAGTGGCTAGAAAACACAACAGTCGGGCCGCTGCTGGTCAGGAGATAGATCACCCAATAGTGGAGTCGCAGAAGCTCAGTGGGTAGATCACCCAATAGTGGGGCCGTAGTAGACCCAGTGGATAGAGCACTCAATAGTGGGCCCGCACCTGACCAGGGTCTCGAGCATCCAATAGTGAGGCCGCAGTAGCTCAGTTGCTAGAGAACCCAATAATGGGGCCGCAGCTGGTTAGGGGCTAGAGCAATCAAAAGTGGGGCCGCAGTAGCTCAGTTGCTAGAGAACCCAATAGAGGGGCCGCTGCTGGTCAGGAGCTAGAGCATCCAAAAGTGGGGCCGCAGCCGGTCAGTGGGTAGAGCACCCAAGAGTGGGGCCGCGGTAGCTCAGTTGTTAGAGCACCTAATAGTGGGGCCGCACCTGGTCAGTGGTTAGAGAAGCCAAATATTGGGGCCGCACCTGGTCAGGAGCTATAGAACCCAATATTGGGACCGTAGCAGCTCAGTTGCTAGAGAACCCAAATAGTGGTGCCGCACGTGGTCAGGTTCTAGAGAACCCAATAGTGGGGCCGCAGTAGCTCAGTGGTTAGAGAACCCAAATAGTGGTGCCGCAGTAGCTCAGTGGATAGAGCATCCAAAAAGGGGGCCGCTGTAGCTCATTTGCTAGAGAACCCAATAAAAAAAGTGGCAAGATCAATTCCAAGTGCTAAATTTCATGCTAACATAAAACATGTGCGAAGCGATGGCAGGGTGTAATTTAATAACACCATTAAACCTGAAAGAAGAAATATTAGTATTAAATAAATTAATTAATCTACGGTTTATTTTATTTTAATAACTTTACAACATCATCATGCGAACGAAGTCGCACGTGTCAGCTAGTATACGATTAAATCGCAGAGCATTAAAATGGCAGTCACAATATGAATTTTAGTACAATGTTACAACGTTTCAAACATATATTATTTCTGGCAGAGTCTGTCTTTTCAACCCTATGCGAAAAACGTATGTCAACAAACTCGAAGTCGGGGGAAGAAAGAATAAAGAAGAGAAAATGGTTCGGGAAAAAGCAAAACACTTAGAAGTTTTCTGTGCAACTCCTCCTTTAACAAACTGCTCTGCAAAGTTTTTTTGGATAAATATTTTTCTCTTTCCGTGCTTGATTTCAATAGTTAATGCATAATTTCAAAAGCTTGTGATACAAATATTGGACCTGATAGAAAATTCAAAACTAAGGGTGCATGATGACTCTGAGTCACTTCACGGTGCACTATAACGCTGACACTAAAAATGTTAATCCACAAATATAAATTTTGCAGAGGAGAGAAAAAAAGAAAAGAACTTAGGAAGGATTCTAACTCATACGTTTTAGTCCCCAGATAACAGGAAGGATTCTAACTCATACGTTTTAGTCCCCAGATAACATAGAATGTACTGTTTGTTTGTTGTTACGATGCTCTATATGCAAAGACCGAGAAGAGACCTGAAGAATTCGTGAGTTCTCTGACCTGTAGGCTAGACCCCAGAGTCTCGTGTACAATCACGAAGATATCAGTTACTCATTGGTTGCTTGCGTTCACAGCCGGAGGCGATGATCGGACCTACATTTTGTTGCGTGTTGATTGTTGGCTCAGGATTCAACATTAGGTGCCAAATAGCACATTGGCAAATTACAAAAGTAAAATGAACGTACCAGATTTTTAATCCTAACTTGTCCCGAAATTAATCCGCGAATTTTTCAGGTCTCTATCTAAGACTCTTAAGTAAAAGCTATTTTCTCAATTTAATCACTGTATTATTAAAATGTGTTTTCCAATTAGCTCGCTTCATATATGCTATAAATGTTTTTTATATTGGTCGTACGTTATATGCTTAAGGGAACTACATGCTAGTTTCCAATAAAACTTATGACAACGTATCATCTTCGGTTAATTGTACGTGCCATCAACATAAAAATTGATCAAATCTCCAGAATAAAATCAAATAAAAATACTTGTATGTGAAACGTGCCCTTGGCAACGAAATATTTGTGGTGCAGCTCAATCATCGAAATGGCAGCAGGAACGACTGGTACCATCTTGACGAGGTAACATGTAGACTCCAAGAGAAACAACGTGGGACGATTAAAGTAAACGAAAGACGCGGATACGTCAATATTATCTGTTATTATTTGGCGGAACACTGGGCACAGTTATTCCTCTCGGGCTATTTGGTTCGTGATGTAAGAGAGATGGCAGAAGGTGCACGAAAACGGCTAACATAAAATGCCGGGAAAAAAATCTCCCTTGGAGGTTTTCCTATTTCCAGTGTCACGGTGTCTACATGACTTGAGTGAGACCTGTGCCGAATTACGAAGATGTGCAGATGATCAACGAGTGATGGCATGCCGATCTTTACCTAATTAATCGATTACTTGGATCGATCTAGTTCGAGGCACAGAATTTCGATGCGCATAGAAAATCGGACGAAGAAAATCGATTTACAACAAATCGATTTTCGAACTATTTCGGGCCAGTTGTACGAACATACCATTAGTACCGTGTGCTAGGAAGTGCCATGGCCTTGGGAACAAATTTATGCACCGGCAAATATTAATTCATAAAAAATATCAATGACCAAAAATGAAATTCCATACAATTCGATCAACCCATAAATATGACAGTCCAAAACTCAACAAAATTCATAACGTCAAATTACATATAAAGGTGCCGCTGAATCGAAAAACTGTTCTACAAAAAATACGTAGATTCCGAAATAAACCGGCCGATTTAATAGCGATCTAGAAGTCAATTTTTAAAACGTATTTAATCGATTATCGAAAAATTATATTTAATCGGCATTCTTAGCGCAACGTCGTTTACTGTGCAACGCCTGGTAACTTACTTTCCAGGCACTAGCCGAACCGATAATAGGGAATTTTCCGTAGGACGCAATAGCCAATCAGACAAAAGGCCAACTTTCATAGTCTCGTGCTACCAATCAACGAATGGGCACGCCTGCAGTACATCAAAGTATCCGCCACGCTACATCACGTCTGTAACTTATATATAGGAATATGAAATTTTCGCGAATTCATTTCCGGACAAGATTGACGCCAAACACATGTACTGTGAAGTCACCTTCGCAATTGGACCACATTTTATTAGACCCGCCCTGCACGCCTCTGAGCCAATAGCAGACTTGCAAGGAAACACCTTGCGAATCCCATAACTGCCAGGCACGAACAATGGCGAGTCTACGCGAAGCTTTCATCGCCATTGTAACCAGAAAATTATCGTTTCTGCGGCAGTTAATGTTATCCATGTCACTAAGACATGTTTTTTTTTTTTTTCAAACATTAGAAAGTAGTAACAGGTGTATGTAAAACTTACAACACTTAAAATACACTAACTTTAACAGAAACTAAAATTATCATATGTGACTAATATAGAAATTCTAAAGTTATACCAACGTCATCATGTGAGCATTGTAGGTAAGTGGTTAAGGTCGTGAATTTGCAAATTTTTGACTCGGGTTCAAATCTTGCTTAAGTATAACAAATTTTAACTTTTTAAAAAATATATTGACCATAATGAAAATCAAAATAAAATAGATAGTAATAATTATTTAAACTTGAAGTACAGAAAAATAACTAGGGAATTAACGGAGAGGTTCGGTGAATTTTACGGAGAGTCCAGTTTTTAATATGAACATGTCCGTATTTTTACGAAGAGTTTACGGACACGTCTGGGAAAATTTTTACCAGCACTTTTCCGTAAAATGAAGGAGATTTTTTTAACAGTGCACTTAAAACATTTTTGGTACACGATTAGTTGATGAACATTTTAGAACCGTCGTCGTTTATTCTTTGTGTCCACTGAAAATACTTCGCCATATAAACAACTAAACGCTGCCATGATTCTAACTGAATCATATTCATCACATTACGAAAAGCAAACTATATATATTTTTGTTACTAATGTGTGTATAAACCGATATCAAGGAATTTCAGAGACCACTACGTAAAATATTACATTTCTTAATGTTGTCGATGGATATAAATACATTTAGTAAATCGCTACTAACATGACTGTAAGTACTTCAATCAGTGTTTGCGAGCAGGGATTTATCTAAAGCGGATGTCGAATTGACGTGTGAACATTTTGAATAACTTACTGCACTTTAGACTAGTTCTCAATACAACTTTCTAAACCTCTTGGTTATAGCAAACGTTATTTTGATGCCTCTCCCACTAGCAAATCGAGCATTTACAGACTTCCGCGTCTTAATATATTCCTCACGAATGTGTGCACAAATTGCATAGAGCCATGTGTTGAATTTTGGTATACAGTTTCCTACAAATACCACTACAGGGTCACCGCTTGAAGCCTCGTGGTTGCACGCAGCATTGCAGATTGCTCGACCTTTCAGTGCTTTGCACGTAGTGATGATGGCGCATTTGACGAACCTGTCAGTTTCGCCCTTACTGTTTCGTTGATTTTGGGCCTCAAAAGCGAAAAACAGCTACACCTATGCGGGAGTCTTCAAAATCAATTTCAACCAGGTACAAATGACGTGTATCAACAAACTTTGGCAACACTTTTTGACATATTGACAAAAAAACGAGCCCACGAATATTTATAATTTTGCCCGAAATGCTTTGTTTCGTCACTATTTTTTTTTCGCGTAAATTCTCTCATGTGATGTGGCGCATATATATATATATATATGTATGCTTTTATGTATGTGTGTGTGTGTGTGTGTTATATATATATATATATATATACACACACATACATAAAAGTACCTTTCTTTTGGTTGAATTAAAGTTTTGCCTATATTTTACTTATAAATTATAATATTTAATTTATAATACATGCGAATATATACAGGAAGAAGACATATGTGTTGGCAGCGCCCAGTACGAAATAATTCTCATGGATCATATTATTATAACTGGATGCGCACGAATTCGGTGCGTTGTCTTATGGTGCAATTTTTTTAGACTTAGTAGCATTACGCGGAGGAATATCCTGAAAGTAGAACTTCAGCACGGCTACAGAAAAGTGTGAGGTAATCGTGAATGGATTGTAACAGCCTAGACTGGTAAGTTATTCACACGCTCGAGCTACAGCTGTTTATTCGTTGGCTGAGGTCATGATGAGAGGCTTCTTCATTTTTATTCGACTTGATAGCACATGAAACGACCACGGCATCTCTTCCTGTTTATTACCGGCTAGCGAATAGTTCAGAGCGTTTCCAAGCAACAATAGTCCAATCGTGAGTGAGTAAAGAGATTTGGGCGGCTCTAAACATCGAGGTCTTGAGAGCCGACGAGAGTGAAGTGAGGTGAGTGTGGAGCAGCGCCGAAATGCAAGAGCGGTGAAAACGGGAGATCCCCCGAGAAAACCCACCGATCAGAGTGGCATCGTCCGGCACGATTCCCGTAAGCGATAATCCGGGTGCGACCCTGCCGGAAATCGAACCTGGTTCGCCTAGGTGGGAGGTGAGTAGTCTGACCACTGCGACACCGCGGATCCTAGGTTAATTGTGAATACAACACACGGGCATACATTCTTGAAGTCGTTAACTGCAACCGAAAATGTTTTTCGAAATCTATGGAACTCTATGGTATCTACGGAATGACTGAGCGTTTCTGAAATGAACCTTTGCAAATAATACACACACACACGCACAAGAGAGAGAGAGAGAGAGAGAGAGAGAGAGAGAGAGAGAGAGAGAGAGAGAGAGAGAGAAACTGTCCCAATTCCTAGAATCATGTATGTTGTATATCTTGCGAGAACTAGAACCTTCTAGACTGTGTTACCACACGTCACTTCCGTTTATCGATGCGTTATCTTGGCCGTTTTTTTTTTTTTAGCACAGGATTTTCCTAGCAGCAACTGATACTTTACCCCCGTACGTCATAGCTGGCTTGAAGACTTTCACACACACACAATATTTTTTTTATCTACGTGCCTAAATAGGCTGATACACAAACGATAAAACCAAGTAGCACAATGTTCGGAAACTTCATCTAGTATTTTTATATTTAAATTGAAGTTAGCAAAACAAAGCTGACAGTCCGACACTTAAAGTACCCGTGTGAATAACCAACTTGCAAGCCACGAAGGCCGACGTAATTGAAGCCCTAGTTACTTTCTTCCTTCAAACGATTTATATTCTTCCACCGCTTGTTAATGTAAACCCTGCCATGTGAGCAATAAACACAGTGTATGCATTCACCATACCCAAAACCAAAAGTCCAAAGCCACGATGAAATCTATTCATTGGTTATTATGTCTGATGAAACAGCTTCGAAAAGTGCTCACTTTACCGTGAACAGCCTGTACATGGAGGCCACTTGAAAATACATGTAGACCCCACATTGCCTTTATTTCTGTGTGTGTATTGTTGGAAATAACATGCAATCTATTCTGGCAGCCTTTACTACGCAACTGCTTATCTCCCATTGTTTATGCAGTTTGACATTCGTCTATAGACTGTTCACGGTAAAACGAGCACTTTCGTAAGCCCTGCTTAAGATCTACTTGTACGCACGTTGTGTATTCCTCCGCCTTATGTAGAATTAATACTACCATAGGCCTCATCACTTTATCCATACGTCGGGCAAGTGAAACTCTGAAATTATTAGAAATGTAAACATTTTATAAATATGCAAATTTTCACACATATGGTGAATTAAAAATAATAGAAACCGAAATAAATAATTTTAATAATCAGAAATGGTTATCTAACACTTTCCATTCGACGTTAAGATATGTAACTATTTTCCATCTATCGTTACCAACTTTACCGAGCGCATGTCACTCAGTGTGCCCGTAGAAGCATATGCAGGCAGGGACAGTGACTTTTTTTAAAGGTTGGATAAAAAAATGCTCACTTTATTATGAACAGTCTTTACTAACAAGCAATCACTATCCCCCCCCCCCCCCTTCGGCAAACTTACCGCGAGTATCTGGTGTCCTATGCACAGGCGCTTTCCGCGTCGAACGCACAAGAGATCCGTTCCCCATTATTATGCAACTAGCAGTGCACGCATGTGCGTGAAGTTGCGTACTACCAGCGCTCTGTTGATTACTTCAATTTAAATTTTAAAATACCAGATGAATATTTCAAACATTTTTCTACCTGGATTTATTGTTTATATCAGCCCATAGATGCCGTGGTTTGAATTTCGACCATGTAGTTTAAAAATATCTCGTATATATTAATGTTGAAACACATATATAAACGTCAAACACTGACTGATATATCTGCAGCCAGTTACGAAAAAGTAGGTTTATGTTATATAATTTTTTTATAAGTGTAATGCTTAAAAATAATGAAATTGATTCCTTTTTTTCATTCACACTAGAGTGCAAGTTGTCTCAGTAGTGATATGTAAAAATATCTGATATGCAATATTGACCCATGCATACACAGAATATAATTTTTTTTTTGGTTGGTGCTTAAATACCTGTTTTAAGATCCATATAAAAGCTCGTTTTTACACCTGGAGGAAGAATGCGCAATGGGCAGAAAGAAACGATGCTATGGCTTGCCAAAATGGTCGATTAAATTAACCTCGAACATTTGAAAATTTCATAAATCGCCACGATATTCGTCACAATATGGACAAGCAACGAAAATAATACGGCAATTTTCTGTGCAGACCAGCGAAGCAATTACATCTCTTCACGTTAATCTCTGGAGTAAAAAGTAACAAGACGAAGAAAATTGAACATTTAAGTGAGTCTTATCAAAAATTAATTTGCTCCGTGAAGCGGAGCAAAGTCATATTACACAAAAAAAAAAAAAAAAAAAAAAAAAGTAGAAGCAGTGGAAGTTCGCGCTGAGACGAGGTCCATGAAAATTTCTTAAAGAGGTAGAGAGAAACGGAGTAACTATACAGCAGGTGGGGTGGAAACTGTCTATTAGGCATGGATGAGGGAATAGGTATTTCCAGAAATAATTATGCAGAGGCAACCAACGCAGAGCAAGGAGGGACGGAGGCCGCGAAATTATTTAGAAGAAGTATAGAAGTCAACTAATGGAAAAAGATTGAAAGGAAGAATAACGAAATCTTGTGAAAGAATGGGAATTAGATGTCAGACGTAGACAGAAATAGTAAACGGACTGAAGGGAAGGTGGCAGTTATAGACTACGCGCCATTTAGTGCGTACGCATACAGGATCGCAGGCTATCGCGTTTGTTTCAACTATAGGCTGTTCACGGTGAAGTGAGCACTTCTGAAAGCCCTGCACGATATCTACTTGTAGGCACATAGTGTATTCCTCCCCAATATGTCAAATTAACATTGCCATTTGACTAATCACTTCATTGAGGCGTCGGCCAAGTGAAACTATGGTATTATCAGCAAAGTTAAATATTTTACAAATTTGATAAATTTTACACTTGTAATCATTTAAAAAAAACAGAAGGCACGCACAATTACTTTACTAATCACAAATGTACACGCAACACTTCTAATTACACGTTAAGAGTGGGAGGGACCCCGCGTCCAAGGTCAAGAAGCGAGGGAGCGATACGGGCGACACTAACACGCACGCCTAGTGCATCAACGCTCCTACGCGCAAGGCGTGCAGCGTTTCCGTCGTAAAGCTGTACAGTGCAAATTAGATCTGTGAATGTGGGGTTTTATTACGCGCGATGAAAGACCACAGATTAAACTACGCCCGTATCGTCGTACTTTTCTCTTAGCGCTTCAGAAAACTGCATAAGCAATCTTTAAAAATGCGAAGTTTGATTATTTTCACGAATTTCTTCCTCCAAGAATATGCAATTTTTTCTCACAAAAAGTCGTATTTACAGAACATTTATTTATCAAGATAAGCGTATTCGCGCAAACGACTATTTAAAAAAATGCGGGTGTCCATCCTACTCTTTATATATATATATATATATATATATATATATATATATATATATATATATATATATATATATATATGCAGATAGTGGCAGAGGCATTTTTTACAGGCTGACCTCAAAAGTGTTCAGTTAACCATATAACCAGTTTACAACTGTTGCCCTTTTGAGCAACTTTTATCACTGAAGATTAGAGTGTACGTAGCGTGCTTTTTTTTTTATTGCAAGGTGTTATATACTGGCTAAAAATCATCCAAGAGCCATCGACAGCACATATATCATTTGTAAAAGCAATAATTTCGAGTACGGAATATGTACGCACAGGATGTCGGGCTTTCAAGGTGGAGCAGTAGGTGGAATGAGTTTATAAGGCGGATCGTAGACGGAATGCAGCAGTGGTCGAACAAGTGTACCCAGAGGGACAACCGCCAAAAACTGCATCGTCTGCCACGTCTCCCGCAAGCAAAAATTCGGAAGTGAATATCGTCGGGAATCGAACTCAATTCACCTACTAGGCGGGAGGATGTTTTCCTAACCGCAAGGCCACTTCAAAGAAACAAGATTTCAGGTCTCCACAATTTACGAGCACAGAATTTGCAATAGTGTGTATTCAGGGTGCCCCGTCACATTTCCTGCAGGTTGCCGTGCGGACTTGAAACAAAACCTACCTGTATCGTTCTTCTCGTTCTTTTAGCCGAGAAGCGCTGGAGCTATAAGGGTTACACCGGCACGCGCTACAAGTGCGCCATCGCCTCTACGTACGGGCTCTGAACTGACGTGCAGTGTTCTCGTAGTGCTGCGTGCGTGTACCTATGGGACTTTCAGCGGCGACTATAATTTTATTGATGAAAAGATTTTTTCAAAGTTCAATACAGACTCTTATCGTAGTTTGACTCGTGTCCGGCTGGTACCTTTTAAGATGTGGCAGTCTGAAAATGCAGTTATTATCTATATTGGACGGTTCCAAAATAATATTCACATCTTGCGTGGTAGCTTTAAAATACCATTACTTTCTCGGCTTGGTTATGATGCATTTTCGTACGTAAACATACCGGGGGAACGTTTAACACATTCTACCGAGCGAGGTGGCGCAGTGGTAACTCACTGGACTCACATTCGAGAGGACCTGGGTTCGCTTACTGGTCCAGCCATCCTGATTCGGTTTTTCGTGGTTTTCCGAGATCGCTCCAGGCGAATGCTGGGATGGCTCCCTAACAAAGGCCATGGCCGATTCCTTCCCCAATCCCTCTTCCCTGTGCAACTTGCACCGTCTCTAATGACCTCGCTGTCGACGAGACGTTAAACCCAATTACCTACCTACGTTTAGTAGTTTGGCCAAAAAATCAGGATTTCAAACACTCTGCACAGCGCCAGGCAGATTTTAACCCTTGCCTTTCCTAGTATAGGCTGTTCACAGTAAAGTGAGCACTTTCGAGGCCCTAGTTACCTTTTCCTACCAGACATTTTTTACCCCTACACCACTTTTTAATGCAAATATTGCCCTGTAAGTAATAAACAGAGTGTATAACGTCTAAGACTACAATAAAATATATTTATTCGCTATTATTCCAAACGAGAAGGCTTCAAAAAGTGCTCATTCTGCAGTGAACATCCTATAGGAGCGCGCGTCACCTCCAACAAATTTGAGCCGCGCGAAAACAATGCGGCTGATTGTACCTGGCGGGCACGTCACTGCTTCATCTGCATTCGTCGCGTCGGCGGCTACGCCGAACCGCCAGGGCCGTGGCCAAGGGGAATGTCACGGCCCATGCGAGCGCTTGCGACACGCCTCACTGGCTCGGCTAGCACGTACCACATGGACTTCCATGGTCGCCATCAATCATCACAACTTGTCATCCTCCGTGCGAGAGCGCCTCGGCGTCTTGGTTGCGCGGGCGTCGAGAGGGGATTAGAAAAATGCCTCGCTGGTCAGGGAGGGTCGCACCGGGGGAGGCACCTACCCTACTGGACAGTAGGGAGGAACCTACCCTACTGAATGGTCGGGAGGGACCCACCCTACTGGACGGTGAGGTAAGGGAGAGGGACCCACCCTACTGGACGGTAGATGAGGCACCTACCCTACTGGATGATCGGGGAGGCATCTACCCTCCTGGATAGTCGGGGAGAGGCCCTCCTGGGGAGGGACCCACCTTACTGGACAGTAGGGGAGTCGCCTAACCTACTGAATGGTCGGGGAGGGACCTACCCTACTGGACGGTAGGGGAGGCACCTACCCTACTGGATAGTTGGGGAGGGACCCTCCTGGGGAGGGACCCACCCGGGGAGGGACCTACACTTACACCCTTTCTCTGACCAATCCCTTTTTGGGATGTATCACGAAGGAAGGGAACGTGGGAGAGAAACTGGGATACATTGGATTAAAAAATATTTATACCACGTTTTCTCTTACCGTTGATTGAAGGCTGATGAACACTTCGTAACATCCTTTATATGTTATATTTTTTCCTGCAGATCGAAAGTAAATTTACTTCGTCGTGGGTAAAATAACTGGCGCCTGGGCTTCGTATGGCTAGGTGTATTTTGCGTATCCCTAGACTTTGAGGAATGGAGTCGTTAAGGATGGCCTAGGCATACTCATGAAATATCTGGTCGTCCAATAGAACATTCATAGGTGACCCTATCATTTCATCGTGCCATAATGAAGAATAAACGTGTGTTTCTTGTCCCTGCAGTATGTTGAACAGCCCATCTCGGAAGTTCATACCACAAAATTATTGCTAATCACTCGTGTAAGCCCTTTATCGCTTAAAAAAAGTACACACTAAGGACGGAAATAGAAAACTGAAGCTAACATTCCGAAGTAATATTTATTTTAATATCTTTCATAAGCAGGCACCGCTAAAAATATTGAACAGTTTTTAAATGATACTGCAACGTGTCGCTGGTCTGAGCTGCTAACCTTGGCCCACTGCGCGAGCGGTCGGAAGAGGACAGCGTAATGTCGATAACGGGGCAGCACGTCAATGGAATGTTTTGAATGGCAGGCGAGCGAACCGCGTATCTGTTACAAAAAGCGAGCCGACACGATAATCCTTTTTGCGGTGTACGCTGCTGACCCTGGTTGTATTGATTCCTGAGTGTATCTGAAGAATGCTCTGGATTATTGACCTCGTTCATTCAGCGCGACTCGGGGTGCGTTGAACCTTCCAGATGGTCAGGGCGAACGATATGAAAGTGTGACAGGCCTCCGAACCGAGTAGTTGATGAGTGAATGAGTGGCTGAGTTCCAAGCGGTAGAAGACGAGCAGCGAAAGAAGTGATAAGCGGAACGGAAATCTGCGACTGCGAGTTTTAAGCAGTGACTGTAACCAAACAGACACAATTAAGAAGGACGTTAAATAGAGTTTAAATAGGCATTAAATAATGCGCTCACTTTGAAATAAAATTAGTATAGTAGAGACAGTTAATTTAATGCTGTAAATAATAGATGTGTGAATAAATTAGAAATCAAATTTAGTTCTTTTATTCTTATTAAGTTCTCCATCCCTCACGAGCTCAGATACACCCTTCAGGCGCCCTATGTAACAATACCTATACGACTGAAGCTTTGAGCTCCGGGGGGTCTGGGCAGTAGGAACCCTTAACCGAGAGAGTACAATTGTCAGCAACATAAATACCAACTAGTTGTTATTGCGATGTGTGTAGTAAAAACAGCTAATGCCATTTCTTTTATACACATTCGGCCATTTTAACGTTTTGTTACGGGGTATTTTATTTATCAATACTTATTTTTTTTAGCTATTCCATGGATGTAGTTACGGAAATTTCGCGAAGAGAGGGTTGAATCGTTACCTGAATTTTTTAAAAATTCTATCGATGATTTTGATTCTCAAGTAGCCTATTGTATAGTAATGCGTGTGAAGCCAACCTGGACCCAGCATTTTCGAAATCCAAATATGAAAATGTATTTTCATGTTAAATTTTTTGTTATACAAACAATAGTTGTACAAATTTAGCCGTGGCAAGGGCATGAAACACCAGTGGTTTGCGCACACATAATTGTTTCGTAAAGAGGAAAGGAGTAGGGTCTGGAATAAAGAAGTTACAAGTCAATCTATTAGCCGCATTAAAAAATCCTCTGAAAACGTAGCTTTGCAATGTGGCAAATGCGCAGTATAGCTTAGTGCTACGCACGCTGTTATTCGCTGTAATGGTAAATAGCTCTATAACATTACTTCTTCAAAAATATTGAAAATAAATTATGAATTTTTTTACAGAGTAGTTATAATTTAGTCTACAGTCGCCGAGGAGTGGAAGGGGGTGGATCCACTAAACTTCTCCCCTCCCCTTTCCGGTGTGTGTGTTCCTGTTAACGATACTGCCATTAGTCAAGTGAGGATTGATGATGCCTTTCTTTTGGTGGAATAAGTAATTATTCAATTAATATTTACTTTCAAATGCCTAATTTTTACTTACCAAATGCTCTAGCAAATAAATTCACAATGCGAACTTGAGTTAAAATAATCGAAAAATAAGTAATTTGAAAGATGAAACCAGCAGATGCAACTTCCCATGTTTAAATCAACAGTTGTATCCGGTAGGAATATCAGCAACCACATATTTTGTAGTTTATAAAAACTGCTTTCTTTGATAGCAATAAATAAATAAAGTCTTATAAACAACTAAAATTTATTGATCTACACTAGAATTTAAATTCAGCTCATTTCGTTTTCCAGTTCATCTCAGTGTAATACTAAATTATGACATCACGTTGAGTTATATGTGTCTAAAGTAACGCGTAGGTATGTGCAACTCTTATTCAAACATCACGCACGTCCACTGATCCAGTTCAATTTACGTCGATACACGGAATTCTGTCCACACTATTTGCACGGACAATTTCAATCGAACGCCCCCCCCCCCTCACAATTTCAACGTTCAAATACGTCGATCGCCACACAATTACTTTAGTACTCAATGTAGCGTTTATTCAGAACTGTGACACAATTCGCTTCATTGCCCATTTTCGCAGCAATACGTTACGTCACTACCAGCTACAAAAATTGCATAGCTTTTTTGATAACTGTGACCATGTCACGCTTAAGTTACTTAGTGTCACAACATTTATTAAAGTTAGCCCACCTAATTAAGAGTACTAAATAATATGTATAAGGAAACACACACATATATTGTAATAATTATATATAATAAAATTATTTTATGTATTTCAATTAAAAATTTACATGTCTTTAACATGCGACTCTTTCGTACAGTCTATAAGTTACACCGAATATGTATTTAAATGAACTAAACAATTCGTCATAATATTTTACAATCAGTATTGTTGATTTTGTTTCGTTCACTTGTGGTTTACAAACAATGGAAAATCATGCCTCTGGGTAATGATTATGGTAAACGTGTACTACTAAAAAAAATCTGATTTTTAAAGAATTATATTATTTGCACCACATACAAATTAATATTATTCTACAGAAATAAATTAAGGTATTTAAGGATATAAGTTTCTCCAAAAATTTGCTTAAAACATGTTTTGTAAT
Source organism: Dryococelus australis (assembly GCA_029891345.1). Lineage (NCBI taxonomy): Eukaryota > Metazoa > Arthropoda > Insecta > Phasmatodea > Phasmatidae > Dryococelus > Dryococelus australis. The sequence goes on from CM057002.1 coordinate 53,319,303, forward strand.
TTTAATTCCTTTATATCTACAATAGTGTCATCTGACAATAGGCTATGATTAACGCAAGGTGAACGTTTTAAGGACAGGCTTCACCAAGCATAGGCGTAGAGGGAATTAAATTCTAACTTAAGACAAAGATCTCTGTCATTTTTTGTGGTAGTATTTTCAACTAAAGATTTTTTTTTGTTGGAGATATAATGTATCTAGATTTGTAATCCATCCAAATTTTACTTTTTTTAAATGTTAAATTCACTTTCGCATTATCTATAAAAATGCCACAATTTAAAAATTATTAAAAAGTGCATTTAAAATTTAAAAATTAAAATTTGAACGATTTACAAATCTAGATGCGTTCAATCTCCAACGGAAAGAAATCTATATTTGAAAATACTACTACGAAAAATGACTGACAGATCTTTGTCCGAATTTAGCATCTAATTACCTCATACGCCCGTGCATGGTGAGGCTTGGCCTCAAACACTCTGCGACGTCTAATAAAGTGGAAAGTTTTTTTTTTTTTTGTAATGTAGGATACTGCGTATTGATAATTACATTATTTGTTTCAGGTAGACAACGAAGAGTGCTGCGGACGACGTAAGCAGAATGCACACTACGCAGAACGCGAAATGTGTGATCGTGCCCTACTGAATCCTTTCCCAGCGGCGAACACATGATGTATTTTCACCGTCGCCACCCAGACGAGCTGAAACCTGGTCAACGACCTGAGGGCGGAGTCGTTAAAAGCTTTAATGGCCCCGCCTACTCGGGGAGGCCTGTTCATGCGAGCGAGTTACAGGGCCAGACGAAGCGCTGGGAAAGCGACGCCCCACGGAGCGTCTAATACGGTATAGCATCTCAAGGCTGTTCGCGGTAAAGTGAGCACTTTTCAAATCAACCTTAGGAAAAAAGTCACTGCCTTTGCCTGCATATATTATGACAGGCGCACTGAGTGACATACGCCCAGTAATGTTGGTAACAATGGATGGAAAATAGTTCCATATCTTAACGTTGAACAAAAAGTGTTGTGTAACCGTTTGTGATAACTTGAATTATTTATTTCGCTTCGTGATTTTTTTTTAATGTATCGAAGCGTTAAAAAGAGCAGATTGGTACAATATTTTCTTTTCTAATAATTTCATAGTTTCGCTTGACCGACACGCGAATAAAATGATGAAGTCCACAGCAGTAATTTTACATAAGGCGGAAGAACACACAACGTGCATACAAGTAGATCTTAAGCAGGGCTTTCAAAAGTGCTCATTTTACCGTGGACAGCCTTTAAGCGCAGGGCACTGAACTATCGCGCAATGTTTTCGTCATGCAGTGTGTGGCCACACAAACGAAATTATACGGCGTGTAATGTCACAAAAGGAGAAAGCATAATATTAATTTTATAAATCATTTATTACTACCAGAAAGAACAATAAATGTTTTTCTCCATTATCTCCGCTTCACAGACGAAGTCTTTAACTGGCTCAGAGAAATGCCCGCGTCACCCACCATATTGAAATTTTTATTTATTTCTTCGTAATGAAAATTTTGGAGGTTTTATTGGAAAATGTTACGACAGAAGCTGAGATAATTAACTTGCCGTTAAATACTTGGTAAATTAACTATTAAGAGTGGGATGGACCCCCGTGGGAACCCCGCGTCCAAAGTCAAGAAGCGAGGGAGCGATACGGGCGATAATGACACGCACTTCTAGCGCCTCATCGCTCCTATGCGCAAGGCGTGCAGTGTTTCCGTCGTAACGCTGTACTGTGCAAACTAGATCTGCAACAGTGGGGTTTTATTACACGCGATGAAAGACGGCAGATTAAATTACGCCCGTATATTTGTACTTTTCTCTTGCCGCTTAAGGAAACTGCATAGGCAAGCTTTAAAAATGCGATATTTGACCATTTTCACGAATTTTTTCCTCCAAGCATAACTTAATATGCAAAAGTTAAAATAATTGGGGCATAGATAATTGTTTTTTTTTTTTTTTTTTTTTTATCTTTCTGAGAAAGAGTCGTATTAAGAAAACATTTATTTACCGAGATACGCGCATTCGCGCAAAACAACTATTTCACAATAAATGCGGGTGTCCATCCCAATCTGAACTCATATTTATGTAGCAATTAAATTAATAACAAATTTCATATATTAATTCATTCTCACCTTTTAATGACAATCAGAACACATATATTAACAATTAGGTACAAAAATTTGCACAGACACATGAAATATAATGCTTATATAATGAAACATTTTCAGTAATGGCCCTGACTATTCTGTCATCACACTAAAACGAATAGGCGTGAAATTATGAAAATTTTGACTCGCGTGATGCTTGAGTCCCGGACCGAAACAAAATCACTAATGAAAGTCTTCCGAAAGCAGGCCGTAACGTACCGTGGTAGAGTAGCACATACTGCTACAAAATCTCCTGCGCACAGAGGAAAAAACGGCTAAGGTAGCCCAAAAAGTACTCAAGAGAGATACAATATGCGAAATTTTCGGAAACAGGACACTTTCCACCGTGGATGTGTTCCCTATCTGTAGAGCTAATGATTTTCCGCGAAAAATATGGGTACACGGTAGAATTCAATATTATAAGCACCCAAGAGCAGTTTGTCTATTGCCATTGGTTGTTGTCTGCTTGAGAAGGCGTGTTCATATTTAACCGGAGTAGAATGGAATAGCCCATTTGGGGTCAAGGATGTAGGGCGTGGAGAGTCGGAGCTGTTCATACTCTGTAATTCTGGCCCCGGCGGCCATATTGTCCACCATATTGCATGTCGGTGACCTTGACCGTTATATTTGACCTTGACCCAGTGACTTTTGACCTTTATATTTGACCTTGACCCCAGTGACTTTTGATCTTGAAAACCAAAAAATCTCAAAACTCTAAGATAATTTAAAAAATGGTTAAAAATTATTTCTAAAATATTTAAAAACTGATTGAAAATATTATTGAACATTTATTTTAAAAAATAATACATTTCCCCAGGTCCCACAGCACCATGTCCAGCATACGACTGACCCCTCTCCAATCAATCATACTGTCTTAACATTCCCCTCCCTTACCAATGTGGGGCTACCTGTCCGAGCTAAGGGCGAAGATGGAATGTGTGAAGATGGAATGTGTGAAGATGGAAATCGTCGCGATATGGTGGCAATGGACGAGTAAGTAACGAGTGTTCAAAGGCAAAATATCGACATATTGAATGTGGCGTCTGCCCCAAATGGAGGGAATTTGAAAAACCTGGAAGGATATATGGCACCTGCATTTACTACCTCGATTTCCCATCTCGCCACGAAAACGGATGATCAAAATTACAGCAGGGATATATTGGATACATGCAGCGAACTCCTGGGCAAGATTGAAAGCGTTTTAGAGGAAACTCATGATTAAACCTATAAAAGCGAGCTATGGTAACCATTTTTATTCAGTGTGATGTCGGACACTGCCAGCGACCTGCATCCTGCGATACAGTCTGTTCGCTCAAAGTACAGTACTTGTTCGTCAAGAGAGCCAACATTTCACGCGACCTTATAAATGAAGACATTTTTAAGCCCGTTACTCGTCATCTCGAAGTGCTCGGGGAGATCGATGGAGCTGCCGTAAGTCATGAAACCCAAAATCGACTATAGCGCTGTGCCTACGAAAAAGCGAAAACATAATGATGTACAAACGGATCGGGACAATGGATCGGATGCAGATTTTCCATACAAGAAAAAGGTATGGAAGAGAGTCTTCAAACGCAATGTTCTGATTCGTCGGTACCTGCGATCGTACTCATCTCGCAATAGTGATACGACATACGGTGTATACGGAATAATGATAAATTGTTCCTTGGTGCTGATGAAATAGAGTTTCTACCATGTGAGAACATCCAAGTAAGTGATTACAAGACACGTGTAACCCCCGGGCTATATGGACTTCTATTTCGCAAGGAACCCAGTGAGCTTACAGAATCCGACCTGCTGGAATACAAGACATTACTCGAACTCACGCATACACTTTACAAAAATTATGATACCGAGACAGGTGTTTATAATGAAGGTTATGAAAAAATCGACATTCTCGCAGACATCTTCAACAGCCTAGCACTGAAAAGCGGCGAAGGTTTAAAGAAGATACGCGACGACGAGAACAACGGCTACATATTCTAGGACGACCCAAACGAGCTGGTCGGTAGGCTGCAACTTCTGCTCGCTTCTCAAAGGGTTAGAAATCACTCCGACACCAACGAGACAATTTCAGCCATCGAAGAACAGGAGGGAGGCCACAAAGGATGAATCGATTGGGAATCGCAAATGAACTGCACACATCTGCGAAGTGTAACTACTGCTGCCGCAAGGTCGTGATATGTGAGATGAACGACCTACTTCAAGCCGACCTCGTGGAAATTATACCATATGCTCGGGTCAACAAGAGCTGCAAATACATGTTGACCATCATCGATGCATACAGCGAATTCGCCTGGGCCAGGCCTGTCAAGACGAAGAATGCCCATGATTTCACCGAGGCCATGTCGGATGTATTTCGCTAATGACACACACCGATTAATCTGCAAACCGACCAGGGCAAGGAATTCTACAATGCGAAGTTCAAGGCACTGACGAAGAAACACGACATAAATCATTGTTCCACGTACAGCAATCTCAACGCTTCTATTGTCGAGAGGTTCAACAGGACTCCGAAGGGCAAAATGTGAGGAATTTCGTTGCGAATGGCAACTACAAGTGGTTGGAAACACTCCCAGAACATGTTCGCGAGTACAATTATACTGTTCACTCTACCACTCGCATGAAGCCCGAAGACGTGACAGACGACTCCATGCTTCGAACATTGTACACTGACGTGAAAAGGAGGGACCCGCGAAAGCTTAAAGCAAAGGTCGGAGACCTGGTGAACATCTCTAAACAGAAAGGCATCTTCAATAAATGGTTCACAGCTAAATGGAGCCCTGAACTCTTCCGTGTGCAACATATATGCAACAAACTATGCTCCGAGGACCTACTTTCTTGAGGATCTGAATAATGTTCCCATCTGTGGGGGGTTTATACACAGAGGAGATCCTGCCTACAAAGTTTCCAGATGTGTACTTGGTTAAGAAGATGCTGAAACGGCATATTGGACGGTCCTATGTCAAGTGGTGGGGATTCCCTGCCCACCACAATTTCTCAGTTGACAATGTGGACATCGGGCAGTGAACACAGAAGATTGCAATTAATAAACCTGGGTACATGTGTTTTCTCATTTTGTACATTATCAAATAATAAAATTAGTTTTTAAAATAATATTTAGTGGTTTATTTGTTTTAAAATTCTCCCACTTTATACAAAAAACAGTTATTTTAAATAAAATATGCTTACATTAATAAAATAAAACAAAAATTAAATATGACAATTTACATACTTTGCAGGAGTGGTTAATGTCACCATTCAGTATAAACCTATAGCAGGCTGCATAATCGAGTAATTAACGTCGCCTATGTATCAACAGTATAATACAGTATGGAGGGTACCGCCAGCACAACCTATATGTTAAAAACATAAAGAAATATGGCTTTCACCCGGTGGCTAAATCAACAGCTCGCCTGGTGGCAATATCGATTATTTATACACTAGCACACCTAGATGTTGTAATAGTAAGCATGTGAAATCCAAGATGGTGGCCTCCAGCACTGTATAAACCAATGACAAACGAAAAGAACAAGATGGCTGCATACGGCAAAATTAGTCATGATGAGGGGGTGGAGGCCTGCCGACTAATTAACCAATGAGACACATTGATAGGGGAGGGGAATGTTAAGACAATGTAATTGATTGGCGGAGTGTCAGTCGTCTGCTGAGCGTGGTGCTGTGGGGGATCTCCAAAAAATAAGTTTTCTTATAAACAATTTTAATCACAATTTAACAAATTTTTACAATATATTTATAAATAAATTTTTTATAATTGTATAAAATATTTTTTTAAATAATTTGAATACATTTTTGTGAATTGTTTTGGAATGTTTTATCAATTTTTTGGTATGTTTGGTATTTTTTGGTTTTCCAGGTCAAACGTCACTGGAGTCAAGGTCAAAGGTCAACGTGAAGGTCATCGACATACAAAATGGCCGACAAGATGCCCGCCGGGGGACCGGAATGACAGAACAAGAAAAAATCCGAGCTCCGCGCTCCCCATGCCCTTGGCGAAAAATCGGCAATTTCATTCTACTGACCGGGCCACTCAGAAATCGGCAACATCGGCAAGGCTCCTGCGTGATTCGTGTGCAGACAGTTAACACGTGTCAAAATGTAATTCGGCCAATCAAGATGGGTAAACGACCCCGCAGTGTTTTGAAATAACTTGTCTTGCAATCTTTTCGCAAGATTTCATTACCCCTGCCTATCTGCCTTGGTCGGAACGGCAGGGGTAGGCGGCCACTAAAGCGGATGGAAGAAATTTCGCGAGACGTGACGTCGGCGCGTCTTTACAGGCGGTTCCTTTGATGTGGGCGTGACCATTCGCTGATTGGCCGCGCGAGGCTCCCGGAACGGACATCGTGCTCTGCGACAGGTTCCTGATATGGCTGCGCTGTAGGCTGGCGAGTAGGTTACAAGAAGTCACACTTTTTGAATCGAACCTTTGGAAAATCACCCCACGTATGACGTGTTTAGTTACTTCCTAAAAACGCAGCACAGCCGTTTTATACCTCTGTAAACGTAAAAGCATAAAATTTTTCGTTAAATTGAAGTTTCACCTATATTTATTTATAAATTATAATACATAATTTATAATAAATATTAATAAAAACAGTAAGAAAACATGCGTGGTGGTAGTCCCCAGTTTAAAAAAAATTGTTCTCGTTAAAAAAAATATTATTACAACTGAGTGCGCACGAATCCAGTGCGTTGTCACTTGGTGCAATTTTCTAGACTTAGCTAAGCTCAGTTTCCATGAGGCGGAGGAATATCCTGGAAGTAGAACTTCAGCAGACCTTCAGAAAAGTATGAAGTAACCGTGAATGTATTATAGCTGTATTGTTAAGCAACGTGTGTCGTCACGCTACACTGCAAACATTATTTGTAATTTTTACTGATAAATTGTTTGTAATTTTACAAATTTTTCTAACGGTACAATAATTTACCTGGTAAAATTACTCGTTTCTAAAACTACAACAGTTGTGTTTATAATAGAACTGAAAGAAATGTTTGTACTGTACTGACCCTTATCCACGTTCTCGAGCAGAATGGCGGGAACTCAACAACGTAAAACTCTATGTAGCTGTTTGTGCAAAAATTAAGGGTGATGTAAATTTTAGTTGCGCGCAAAAAGAAAAGGATTGCAAGTTCGTGCAACGCAAAACATCAAAAGCAACTTAAATAACCAAAATAAAACGACGATACACGTATAGATATTACTCATTAACTGTTGATGTTATTGTCTCACATCTACACAGAACTCTTCAGAAGAAATAATTGTGTTCTTCTTAACCGAATAACCTCACTAATATTTTGCAGGTATTTACTGCTGTGTTTACTACTAAAATATCCTTAGCTCGTAAGTAAAGTCGGTTTTGTGGTTAAGGACATGGGGGTAGTAACGTAAGGGATATGGTCTGTTGTTCCCGTGCTTGGAAGGAATTACTATTATTTTTTATGAATTATATTATGAAAGTCTTTGCCAAATTTCTAATTCATTATTTTTGTTTTCTAGAAAAAAAATGATTTTATGTCCAATTCTTAATAATGTAAGTTGCAATACAAACCCTATCATTTGTAATAGTAGAAAAAAAATATGGTAGACGTTACAATAAAACTGTTTGTAATTCCACAAGAATTTTCTTCGCAACTGGGTTTCCAAGGATTTTTCTTGTATGGCTATAATTTTTTTTACAGTGTAGGTATTAATGTGGTTCATAAGCAATGTGAAGTTTCAGGTGTGCTTGCAGGATCATGAAATCTAGACTTCACAAACATATTTTCGTGATAAACAGGAGGTGCTAGAAATAATGCATTTATATAATATATAACAAACTTAAAACTCGAAACCTCGAAGGAGGCGTGTGTGTGTGTAATTTCGTAAGTGCTAGTTTTGGTTAGCTTTTTGGAGAAAATCATGATAATTAACACACAATGATGATTGTGATTAGAAATATCTTTCTAAGAAATTTAACAAATGGTAGCATGTGAATTATACAAAATATATTTAGTATTTCAGCACTTATTACAAATATACACGAGTGTTTGTATATATAATATCTATGTATATTATATACATATGTATTATATATATATATACATATAGAACGAATTATTCCAGTGACTACAGACACACAAAGTAAATGTGTAATATTTCAGTACGCTACACACATGTTCATATTGTGTTTGTTGCGGTTTTCCGATAACGCGTATCTTACGAAAATCAATTGTACTAGCTATTTCTGGTTCACGAGGGAGAAAATTCGCTTACAGCAGGCCTGCTACGGACGATTCGTTCGTGGACCGGATATTGAATCTAACGTAGTTGGCTTGTGGCAGGGATCCCGTAAACCTTTTGTAGGATCCTGGAAGTAATATTTCTGCCGCAGTCTTTTTGTGGCCAGTGGAAGAGCTGTGCGCGCGGTGCAAAAAAAAATCGTACAGGGACTTGGCGTACTCTTGTTGAGCTACGGACTTCAGTAGATTCTCAAGGTCATGGTTTGTATAGACACAGTATTTGTTAACGTTTAAAAAAAAAAAAATATTTTCTTTAGCATCTGGAAAATGTTTGGCAAATAGTTCCCGAGATTTTTTTTTTTTTTGTGAAAGTACGAACATTTTAATGCGTGGCTTTGCGGATCGCGAGTGTCTTTGTCGGTTGTTATGACGCGACCAGGCCTTAGCTGAACGGCCTGTCTGATCACACCTTCAAACATTGAACCAGGACACGAGCGTGATTACAACACCTTGCGAAAGACAGTTGCAGAAAATCCACTCCACCGGCCAGTAAAGGGCTCGAAAATATTAAACAACGCGCCCGATATAGGCCAACGTAACACTGGGAGCGGCGTCTTTTGTCATCAGGGCAGCGGACCAAGAAGACATGGAGACGGGTATGTCCGGCCGTCGTTAACCGACTCCTAGAATCAGCCTCCGGCAACATAAATAAGGGTGGGGACTTTCCAATTAGATTGTAATCGCAATGGCATGCAGTAATAAAACTTATTATAATTAATTAGCAATTTGGCATTCCATTTAACGTTGAAGTAAAGCAACTGTCTATGGAGCACTGCATACGACTATACAGCGTGAAGAACTCATAAAAAAAAGTAGTACAGACACCATAAAAATTGTCAGAAAAGTTTGATTTATGCTGTGTATGAAAGACGAATGTATATATTTTACAACATTATACAATATTTTACTAAAATATTCTTTTCAAATATAAAAAGTAATCGATTAAAATAGTCTGTATTTTTAACCAAATTTAAACGCATTTCAATTCTGGATGATTCAGAAAGCAGAATTTGCAAGAAAATCTTCATCAAGAAAGATCGTCATAATATTTACTGTGATCATGTGTAATAAATTCATAGTAATAATGTATAATATAAATTTAATAAAATGGACTAACATAAAAAATAATTATAAATATTATTTACTACATTATTATTACAATGAGCTTAAATTTTGTTTAAAAATTTTTATATTTAAAAAGTATATTTTAGTAAAATATTCTATAATGTTGCAAAATATATACATTCTTCTTTCGTATACAGCATATTTCGCTCTTTTCTGATCATTTTTATGGTGTCTGTACTACTTTGTTATGAGTTCTTGACATTGTACAGTCAGGTGCAACGTCCCATAGGCAGCTGCTTTACTTCAACCCTAAGATCCCCCGATCAACAGTCACGTAAATAGTAATTGTATAATCCTTATGTTCAATGAACCCCGTCGTGTTGTGTTGCGCTCCACCTAATCATGACTCATTATTCAGCTCCGCTCGTATCCCCTCTCGGGTATGAATTGACTGCTAATTCGTAACACGGTGCATTAAGTCCGCCCGAATTCTAAGTTAGAAGTGAAAAGCCTAATAGCCGTCAGGTTCCAAGGGCAATAAACCAGCGCAGTTCGTTTCCGCTTGCTTGCGTGCGACGCGTCGGGCAAACACGCGTCCTGAATGGTTTATTGACGCTGCGTTACGCCGCAAACCCTTCGCAACTGGGCGGGGATACGACTAGCAGCTGCCGATTGCATGGTGCGGAATTCAGAACGCGCTCGCGAAACATGCGGCTGGTTCGAATCACCAATCGAGCACATAATTTCCGTTTCAAAATTTTACTCGTCATGGTCACACCGAACTGGTAAATATTCCACTTGTTAACAGCAAGTCGCAAAAGTAGGGTAGACTCTGATTTGAAACACAATTTTTTTTTTGGGTAAGAAATTTTTCACAGCCCCCTTTAAAAAGAGTCAGCAGAGATTTTTCTATTACAAAACTATGTAAAATTTTACAGTTTTCCTTTTTGTTAAAATCGGAATAACATTCTTGTCGTTAAAACAATGTCAGTATATCCGGGTTTAAAATTTAACTTATAAGTTTTTCTCAGTGTTTTCTAGTTTTGTAACCGATTACTGTACGGGTATTAGAATTTTCACAAAATAGGATAAATTGTAACTTTTTATTGAGTTTTTCTAATTATAGGATTGTTCGCGGTAAAATGAGCACTTTTGAAAGCTCTGCTTAAGATCTACTTGTATAAACGTTGTTTATTACACCGCCTTATGTAAAATTAACATTGTCATGGGTCTCGTCACTTTATTCATGAGTCGAATGAAACTGTGACATTATTTTAAAAAAAGTAAATACTTTACAAATCTGCTAATTTTTACACTTCGATGCATTAAAAAAACCAGAAAGCGATAGAAATAATTTTTAAGTTATCATAAATGGTTACCGAACACATTTTATTCGACCTTGGGATATAGAACTACTTTCCATTCATCAATACCAACTTTACTGGGCGAATGTCACTGAGTGCGTCCATTAAAATATGCATGCAGGGGCAGTGACTTTTTTCTAAGGTTTATTTCTAGAGTGTTCACTTTATCGTGAACACATTTTGGTATTGAGAATTCTCTTTTAACTTTTTTTAATAGAGCGGTAAAAAAAACTGGATCAGAAAATAAATAAATAAAATTTTTAATTTCTGTTTAAAATTATAGTATACCTATTTGCACGACTTGCTATTGACTAGCAGGATCGACCAATACAATGTTCAACATTTTACCGTATGTGGTATGTTTGATGAGTTGCAGTCTTGGCTGGTGCATGGAACGATGAGTGGGAATGTTCCCTGGGTGTGTTCCTAGGAAATATACAGCTGCCGCTGCAATCTTAGCGCCTTAGTACCTACAAGTCCACCTCGAAAATTCGACACTCTAACCCGTGTTGCACGTGTCCTAGCGTGTATCACTACGATATGGCCAGTCGTGGCAGCCTCGTTTACAAGTGCACTGCAGACTGAAATGTGGCGCGTAGCACGCGAATTGCTATCGCGGCTTTGCGTCTGCAAAACACGTGACGTCATTCACCTTCAAAGCGAGGATATTAAACAGCACCGGGTTCGGCTATAATTAGCAGTTTCGCTGATAGCCATTAAAAGTGCATCGGGGAGAGAGGGGCGGTGAAAATACAGGGCTGGTTTCATTTTCCTCTGTGGATATTCTGGGACGCAGCCAGGGCGGGGTCGACTGGGGCAACACGTATAATTTACTCCAAACATATACTAAACACCCTGCTGGGCCTTCCAGTCATTCCTCGTTAAATCTATTGTCCATTCACGGTTACTACAGCCTTTTCTGAAGCCCTGCTAAAGTTCTACTTCCAGAATATTCCTCCGCCTCGTGTAAACTAAGTTTAACTAAGCCTGGAGAATTACACCAGGGGGACAACGCACCGCATTCGTGCGCCCTCAGTGTAACAGTATTTTGTATAAGGACTATTTCTCACTAGGCGCTGCCAACATACCTATTTTCTCCCTGATTTTTATTCAGATTATTTATAAATGAAGCATTATAATTTATAGATAAAATATGAATAACATTTCAATTTAACAGAAAAAAAAGTAACTTTTATGAACACAAGTATAAAACGCTTGTGATGCAGGTCGTATTTAGGATATAAATAAACACGTCATACATAGGGAGATATTCCAAAGGTTTAATTCAAAAAGGCCGAAGAAACCGTGAATGGACAATATGCACAAATTACCTTGGCTGCCCTGCATTAAGATTACCGAGACGTATTAGGTCGAGTAGCTGTAGGATGTTCACGGTAAAATGAGCACTTTTCAAAGCCCTGCTGAAGATCTAGGCCTACATATATGCACGTTGTGTAGTATTTCGCCTTATGCAAAATTAACATTGTAATGGGCCTCATCACTTTATTCATGCGTTGATCAAGTGAGACTTAAAAATTATTATAAAAGTAAATATTTTACCACTATGCTCATTTTTACATTCCGATGCATTAAAAAAAAAAACAGAAAGCGAAATAAATAATTGAAGTCGTCACAAATGGTTACCGAACGCTTTTTATTCGACGTTAAGATATGGAACTACTTTCCTTCCATCTTTATCAACTTTACTGGGCGCATGTCACTCAGTGCGCCCAATAAAATAAAAGAACGTAAGAGCGGTGACTTTTTTTTTAAGGTAGATTTCAAAAGTGCTCACTTTATCGTGAACAGCCTTCAAACAATTTTCCTGTGCACTGAGTACATAAAGTCTATAAATTCATGCGCCCGGTACATCGGGAAATAATGTTGAGTTTCTTTACCACACATGCGAACGAGGCCACTATCATGCACAGTAAATTCCTCGTAGCTTCATTGCGAAACGCATTCAACTGCTGTGCAGATTTTTCGTTTTGAAATCTATAATTATGGCACTTGACACAGTAATCCTGCCTTTTGTTTTGACATATTAGATGCATGATAGAAAAAAAAACACGTAGTTCTCTATTAGAGTTTCACATATGTTCTGCTACCGTTTACTGGGCTCGCTGAAGAGCACTAAAATAATAGTTTTGATAAATAAATTTCTTTAAATAATTAATTACAAATCGTTTGAAGTGATTTTTACACAGAGAAGAGGTTGCAAGTAGTTTGGATTTTCGCACGAAAACGGCGTGTTCCAAAGTCAATCTATGTAAGTAAGAGTAAAAGAGACTTGCATATTACCGTTGAAGAAGAAAATCCGCAAATCCAAACGCGCCTAGCGGGTAATGAACTAATAAAAGTTGCGAAAATGAAATAAGTATTTTTTCCCCCGCTTTCCCAAAAAAACGCCCGAACCCTAATTGCCAAACATTTTCCAAAACGAATTGCAAGTAATAATCTCCACATTCAAATTTGGGCAAAATTTTGTTCGAATGTTGTTAAAAGTCTGTGAAATTAAAATTATTAAATGAGTACTAAAATTAAAAGTAATTAACTTCGTCATAGAGTCTATAGTCCATTCCCGATTGGAAGCGACTTCTGGAACTCAACCTTTGAAAAAACACTCTAGGCATAACATGTAACCTGTTTTTTCAATAACCTGTATTCCACACATATATAACTCTGTGATTAATTTTAGAGTACTGTATTATTGAATAAATGAACCTTTACCTTAATATCGTCTGTAACTTGAAATATTTCTTTCTTTTTAAATATGAATTAACAACAGCGGGAGCAGAGATGTGTTGGCAACGGCCAGTAAGAAATAGTTCACAGTTAAAATATTATTTTAATCTAGTTTTTTAGTATACTATTTGTAAATTGAACGGAAAACATCTTGAGTACGCCGTAATGGTACGGCGTTGTTTTATCGAGCGAGAAAGCAACTGTCTGCTGAGCGAGGCTTGTCGCTCTCTCTCTCTCTCTCTTTGTCTCTTTCACACGCGGGAATTTTTACTTCGCTAGTAAGCTGTAATTATACATGTTTTCAATTGTAGCATATTTCATACTTATTACAGCAAAGTAATGATTTTTGAATTTGTAATTTACAACTGAAAAGACATTTTAATGTTTGAATACTTATTTTAATATATTTAGATGTGATGGCGGGGCAGAAAACAAGTGCAGTTGGCAGACGTGGCGAGACATGCCATGGCGTGTTGCTTTTTACCAAAGGAAGAGTCAATTATACTTACTCCAAAAAATACTTCAAATTACATCACGTTTGTACACGTTGTGTTTTTTAAACCTACCTAAGCAATTTACGATGTTGTGATAAATCTGTGTTTCCGCGGCAGTAATAAATATACTGTTACGGTGTGTTTCGTTAACCGCTGCGTGTGAAATAGCGTGGCGTGGCTGCGTGGAGATCGTTACGCTGGATCTGTGTATGTGCGTGATTTCAAATATTTGAAGTGAACTCTTTATACGTTTCAAATGTGAACTATTTTTATGACGAAGTTATTTATTTACATCCATGTCTGTTTATTTATCACAACGTTGTACGTTTGCTTTGAGTGTTTGAAACACAGTCGTGTAACGTGATTTACCACCAATCCCAACAAAATAACCAAGCCCAAGCCCAATAAATTTCAATAAACCCAATACACAGTAAGTAGCAATACATATAGATATGAGCGGAATAAAAGTTACGGTAGGCTTATTTGTGTACATGTTCACCGCTATCTTTTAAGTTTGTATGACAAAAATTGAGCGACACGAGTTGCGTGCTTGATTTTAATGTCGCTTTTTCGTTGGACTGGTTATTCCTTCATTATTCGAACTGAAGCCGTCCTTTTAAAGAAATAACCCAACTCACATGAAAAACAAAAAGTTAAATACTATAGCTCATTACCCCGCAGTTGTAACAGTATTTAACACAGTCGCGGCAAAATATTAACGTGCATTACGTGCTGTGTTGTGGAAATCAAATATGTTAATGTAACATAACCGTAAGTACTATCGTCAATTCAGGCATTTTTAAACGTCATACAGCTGAGCTAAATAAAGTTATGGGCCTAAACTGTGAATATTCGTACGAAATGGTTTTGAAACAGACCGACAGAATTCTTTGAAAGGCTGTAAACAGTAAGCAACACATTTGACAGGTATAAAAGTAGATGTCACATTTCAATGATTATGTTTAGGTGTAGCGACGTATATGAACAAAGTTACACACACAATAGCATGTAAACATTGATTTTGACAGATGCTACATGGCAGTCACATGGTAACGTTTGTTTACATTTGGCGGAAGGATACGAAACGGGCCTGCAAGTATATATTTAGCAGTGCTCCGAGAAAGTTGCTTCCAGTGGGGAATGGACTAAAGTCACGTTTTTTTTTAATGTTATCAACACTCAACAACAGTAAAAGAATGATATTTTGGCGATATATAACCAGCATACCACCCGCGACTCTCAGAACATCTGGAATACTGAAAACCGTCGATTAGCATGACGCCATCAGCTGTTTACTCAATCGTCGTAACACATATAGGCTGTTCACAGTAAAATGAGCACTTTTGGAAGCCCTGCTTGAGATCTACTTGTATGCTCCTTAAGTTTCTACCGCCCTATGTAAAATTAACATTGTCATGGGCCTCATCAGTTTATTCATGCGCCGGTCAGCAGAAACTCTGAAATGATTAGAAAAGTAAATATTTTAAAAATCTGGTCATTTGTACACTCCGGTGCATAAAAAAAAACAGAAAGCGAATAAATAATTTAAGTTATTACAAATGGACTCCTAACCTTTTTTATCTGACTTTAAGATATGGAACTACTTTCCATTCATCGTTACCAACTTTGCTGGGCGCATGTCACTCAGTGGGCCCGTTGAAATATACGCAGGCAGGGGCAGTGACATTTTCTTAAGGTTGATTTCGAAAGTGCTCACTTTATCGTGAACAGCCTTTAGAAACACGTTGATATAGCTCGTAGTGCACGTACAACAGTTGAATTATGTGACACACGAGACATAACATCAGAAGTTAGGCTGCAACACGCTGTATACGTGAATAGCGTAGATGTGATGTAAATACCGGCTCACGATCTCACTACAACACGATGATAGCTTGACGGGAGCTGGACTGTACTAGTCTCCAGCGACGGATAAGTAAGGGAGGCTTGATCCCGGCCACCCAGTATCTCTGGACTGTAATCCCCTGGATTTATTTCTCCTCTAACGACACCTGAATAACCGTGTACCTTTACTCAGAGTCTAAGAAAGAGCGCCTTTCGCCTCGTCGTAGATGATTTGTACCAGGTATAGAAGCTGTTCCATGCCGTACGTAAGCTTACGTTGACTCGGTTGGTAAGGTACGGCTATAATAAATCTTTAATACTAAATGTACTAATTCTTCGTTCATCGAACTTTGCGTAACACACCGATGGGCATGATCTAACAAACGCGCCGAGGATTCATAATTTATTTTGGATCGCCGTTATTAAATTATATACGCATGGCAGTCTAACAAACGAGGCAACGCTCGAAGGCTATTCGCGGTAAAATGAACACTTTCGACAGTCCTGCTTAAGATATACTTGTATGCACATTGTGCATTCTTAAGATATACTTGTATGCACATTGTGCATTCTTACGCTTTATGTAAAATTCACATTGTCGTGGGCCTCATCACTTTATTAATGCATCGGTCCAATGAAATTGTGAAATTATTTGAAAAGCAAACATTTTTCCAATCTGCTCATTTTTCATTAAAAAACGCAGGAAGCGAAACAAATAATTTAAGTCGTCACAAATGGTTACCTAACAATTTTTATGTGATGTAGTTATATGGAACTACTTCCTCTCCATAGTGACCAACTTTACTGTGCACACTTCACTCGGTGCGCCCGTTGAAATATATGCAGGTAGGAGCAGTGACTTCTTTATAAGGTTGATTTCAAAATTGCTCACTTTATCGTGAACAGCCTTTACATTCGAATGTTGCTTATTGTCTCTTACAGCACTATCACCACGAACATCGAGTATTGCCTACTTTTCAGGCACTCTTTTGCTACGTTATTTACAGTTTTCCGCATGGATTCCCTGAAAACTGCAGAGTTTGGAATATATTCTCCTTCGTCAATTTGGTCATTATCATAAACACTCTATACAAGCTGTCCTTGAATAACATGTCGAAATTCAAGCTACAGCATTTATAGACTAATATAAAGAGAAAATCCTATGTAGCAAATTTTTAGAAAATTCATCTCGTATATTTTAATTTAATTTGAAGTTAGGTGTAACAACGCTGGAAATCCGCAGTTTTACTTAAATGCGATCACAACAATTTGCATAACACCAAGGCGGACGGAATCGGCGCGCTACTCATGTGAGAAACAAGCTCCCATCGTAGCTAATATGATTACGTCCGCCTTAGTGGTATGCAACTTGCAATCACGCAGGTACGTGTAACTGCAGACTCCCGGCGCTGTGTTCCTAACTTCTATTGAAATTTTAACATACTAGGTGAATCTTCCAAACATTTTGCACGATGATTTTTATTTCCTATTATCCCATATATGCCGTAGTTTAAATTTCGACATGTAGTTTAAACACATCTTAAATCAGTGGTAGAATAATTTTATATGTTTTATAGTGGCGACAATGTTTTTCTTAATTGAATATTATCCATACATAAATTCAGTGATTCGTCTCAAACAGTTCCTGTGATAATTGCAACAAGCTAATAGCGCATAAAGTTCATTAAGGCCACTGCCGCGTGAAAGTTGTATATTTATATAATTTGTGTCATAACTTGTTTCACAGTGGACTTTTCAAAATTTCTGGCCCCTCAATACATAAATAACACATTTTGGCACCTTCTTACGTTGTTAGATATTCACTGCCGGTTTTATTCTTGGAGCACTGATTACAGATATGAAAACAAAAATTGTTTCTTTTCTTCTACCAGTGCTCCGAGAATAATGACGGCAGTGAATATCTAACAACGTAAGAAGACGCTAAAAGTTGTTATTTACTTCTTGAAGAGCCAGAAATTTAAAGAAAATCACTGTGAAACAAGTTATGAAACAAATTACGTATTTACATATACTGTTTTCACGCACCAATGGCTTTAAATATCACTTGTAGACCACGGATCGCATAAGTATTTTCAACTAATTTTTCTCCGGTGAAAAGTTTGTTAAAATTATTCGGATGCAAATATGCATATTCACAAAAAATTATCGCAGGAATAATTTTATTTTAATAAGAATACTGAACAACTCTACGATGTTTTTTATTTCCACAAATAAATCGAACCATAACAGTATATTGGGGAATGCTAAAGTGGCTTAAATATATGTTTTTATTCCGTAAGCTTTGCATTTTGTGAACTGGTCGGTATTTTGCTGCAAGTACTTAAATGCATTCTTTTTCCAATTCTTCTTGGGGATCTCCCGTTTCTCCCGCCCTTGCATTCCGGCGCTGCTCCGTACGTGCCTAACTTCACACTCATCGGCTCTCAACACCTCGACAACTAGGGAGACGCCTTGAGAATGCATGAAAGAGACTGCCGCGCCATTCCGCTCGATGCTGTGAACATGAATTTCGTATAATCCATTCACGGATACTTCACACTTTTTTGAAGCCCAAATATTTCCACTTCCAGGATATTCCTCCGCCTCGTGCAAACTAAGCTTAACTAAGTCTAGAAAATTACAGCAGGGGACAGCGCACCGAATTTGTGCGCACTCGCATGAGAACTATTTCTTACTAGGCGCTACGAACACATATTTTCTCACTGGTTTGATTAGTATTTATCATAAATTAAACACAGTTAATTATATGTAAAACATAGGTAAAACTTCCGTTTAACAAAAAAAAAAGTTACTTTTATGTTAACCCAGGCATATTTAGGAAATAACACATCATACATGGGGTAATTTTTCAAATACCCTTTTCAAATTTGCGAAGAAACCGTGAACAGACTATATCTGGCAGTATACAAGGCGGAGGTTGTGACACACGTGCGAAAAAAAAAAAAAAAAAACATTACTTCGTAATGCGCATAACATGAGTTAGGCGCCGGCTGCGCAGGAACGGCTGTGGCTCTTGAGAAACACTTCAGCGGCATGACGAAATATTTTGGCACCGCGAAGGAAAGCATGGACAAAAAAACACACAGTCGCCGGACAGTAACAGATGAGGATAAATAAATTCCCAGTGCCGCAGCAGACACTTAACGGCGCGAGCATTAGCGTGCGACAACTTTCAGTTGTAAAGTGGCATATCTGACAGGAGCATACATTTATTACACAGCGCACGCATCCAGCGAAGTTTAGGCCTAATTCCAACACATGCGTATCTTTAATGACTACGAGATGTTGCACAATTGCACGTCAGTATTTCGGGGAAACATTCCTCACATTTGGAGGATGAGAAAATGTTATATGAACATAGGTCCGCAAACGCTTCGTTTCTTTACTACAGCCCGTAATACATAACGTACAGCGTATGGCCCGCTAGCTGGATCATGTTACCGTGGAATGCCATCGTAGCGTTTGTTTGTATGATACATGACACCTCACACTACGACACTACACCTAGAACAGTAGGATCTACACAGGAATTAGTTACACATGTGTGAAAGCTTATCGTCGGCACTAAAGGGAATTTTCAAAATGCTCTCCATCAACTGAAACACATGTATCAACCCGCCATTGCATGGACACCCGGATGCGTTTATGAATGCCTGGAAAATTCCTGATTGTTTTGCAACCCGCCACAATACGGTTACGGAGGGAGCCCACATCGTCCACTGGGGTTGTATACACAAGTACCTTTGAATGTCCCCACAAATAAAAGTCTAGCGGATTCAAATCAGGGCTCCTCGGAGGATGGTATGGGACTACCAATTACAGCTGCGATGGCATTCCACAGTACCATGATCCAGCCCGCGGGTCATACACTGTACGTTACATATCACGGGCTGTAGTAAAGAAACGAAGCGTTGGCGTATCTATGTTCATATAAAATTTTTTAATCCTTCAGATGTGAGGAACGTTTCCCCGAAGTGTACACACAATACGTGTAATTAAGTGTTTTATAGATGTCTGCAGAATTTTATAGCCCTTTAAGGGTGGCAGGTATTTTAGTTCTCGAGGCCTAAAAGTGAATGAGCATTAAAGGCGACACAAACACGGAGATCAGATGCTCCATCGCCCATACACGCAAGGCATTGATGTGAAGTGCAGACATTCCGTCGGAAACTCGCCTTTAGAATACTTTCAGCGGTGTAATGAAGATAACGCTGTTTGTTTGAAATCTCATTTCCCATCATCATAGTAACATATTTCTAAGTACATGTTTGAAACGCCTTGTCACAACACGAGCTCCGAAATTACCGAATTTGCAATAGCTCAGAAAAATAAAATAGTAGTTCCATTAACACTTTTTACTAAAATTTTAATTCTTTTTTTATTATTTTACAGAACTCTGAGCTACACAGCTGAGCCAAGGATTTACTTAATTAAAACAGACGCACTGCCGACATAGATAAAAATCCCACGACCTCCCCATTGGATTGCTAACATTGAAAAATGAAATTTTGCCTGAAGCTGGCTGGCATGACGTTGGAAACCCATCGCACAAGAGATGACAGAAGCAGGGAAGATGGACAGCGTTCGAGACAAGAATATCGACATTTGAATCGCGAGGAGAGTATCGACATTTGAATCGAGGCGAGAAGATCGACATTTGAAGGGCTGCCGGGCGACTATCAGACAGCATGAAAGGAAATTGGATTACAAAATTTTCCATCACTTCTTACTTAAACATTCGGCTCTTATTTCAGGTTTTCAGTGCCAGATATTTGGATCAATAAATGCTAATATCTGCTCTAACTAACGCAGAGGAATTCGCAAAACGAAGAGCTTCTTTTATTTGGATACACAGGCAGAAACCAATTATAAAACCGAGACATGCAAGCAGCGGCCGATATCAATGATCACAATATAGGATTGACGTTATTGTTACTGATATATTGTCATCCACAATTCTGGCCAGTTCTTTTTACGTACTTTGTATCGCGCTGGTGAAAATAGTATACTATGTATTCTGTGTTTAGCGTTAACCAATGTACACTTGTGGGTAAATAAACTTTTAAAAAGTGGAACTGTTTAAATTTTATTCTCGTTAATGTGACTATGTAGCTGCGCGTCCAAGGTCAAGAAGCTAGGGAGTGATACGGGCGACAGTAACACGCACGCCTAGCGCCTCATCGCTCCTACGCGCAAAGTGTGCATTGTTTCCGCCGTAACGCGAAATTTTATTACACGCTATGAAAGTTCGCAGATCAAACTACCTGCGTATAATCGTACTTATTCTCTTACCGCGTAAAGAAACCTCATAGGCAAGCTTTAGAAATGCTATATTTGAACACTTTCGCGAATTGTTTTCTCCATTAATACACTTAATATGATAAAGGTAAAAATATAGCGATATATACAATAGTTTATTTTATCGTTTCTGGCAAAAATTCGCATTTCCAGAACTTTCATTTACCGAGATACGCGTTTAGGCGCAAACAACGATTTCATAGAAAACGTTTCAGTACGTAGGACCCTTAACGGAGGAGATGACGTCCATCATGCGTTGCAAGGTTGTGACAGGATAAATTATACGTGGACAGAACTCACAAATAACGAAATGGGAAGACTGACGAACGTGGCAGGAAAGACGGCAAAAAAAAAGTCTCACAGGGCCAAATCTGGCATCGCCGTCTAAACGAAAAAACTTGGAAATGTCTGGAAGATAACATGGAGTGGTACGAAGTGTAGAGAAACGTGGTAGGATTCGAAGCGAAAATAACAGCCAGCTCCTCTGCAGTGACGAAAGTGGGCATTAGCTTGGAGGTACAAATACTCTCCCTAGCTCCTCGGGTTATTATAAAGACAACAAAAGTTGACGGATATAAGCCTTCTTTATTTATTTTTGGGTTGTAATTATCACGAACTTTGTTCACCGTTATCTGAGCGCACAGAACGTCCGCGTCAAGGTCTTCTACAGTGTTGGGCTACCTATGCCGTTAGCGGTGCTTGAATCTTTATAAATCGTATAGTCTATACACGGTTCCTTCGCCCTTTTTAAATCAAAGGTTTGAAAAATCACCCCATGTATTTCATGTTTAGTTACTTGTCAAATATGTTATTTATCACAAGCGTTTTATACTTCTGTTAACATTAAAGTAACTCATTATTAATTAAATTGAATTTTTATAAATGTTTTATTTATATAATAAAATTTTCCATTTACAATAAATATGAGCAAAACAATGTGAAAGTATACATGTCAGTAACGTCTAGTAAGAAAGAGTTCTCATGCAAAATATTATTACAGCCGAGTGCACACGAATTCGGTGCGTTGTCCTTTTGGTGCAATTTTCTAGACTTAGTTAAGCTTGGTTTGCACAAGGCAGAGGAACACCCTGGAAGTAGAACTTTAGCAGGATTTCAGAAAAGTGCGAAGTAACCGTGAATGGAGTATATTTATGTTTTTATCTAAGTAATTTCTCTGTGCGTACTATTATTTCCTGTTGCGGAGTGCCAGTCTCTTTGCAGTGGTGTCAGCAGGTAATCATCGACTACTCCCGGTTTGGTAGGCCAGAGAAATGTTGCGGATCGCGCATTTATCTTTATGTCAGGATCTTGTTTAGTTTCCGAATCGGAGTTTGAGACCGACTGTGGCTCGCAGTGGGCCTGCGTTGCGATGCATCGACTTAAACGTCCAGCTGGACATTTGCTGAGCGAAGAAAGAAGCTGAGAGACCAGTGCGACCGCGGGTTGACATAGCACTGAGTTTTAATTTGCCCCCAGGAGATTTTTTTTTTTTTTTTTTTTGCGCTACGTCCCAGTCCATTTTTTTTTTACGTACACGCTTAATTGCTGAGTGTGCTGCAAGTCTCTTACGTAAATGCTACAAGAGGACGAACTTTGGTTCTTTTATTCAGCGCCAGAATCAACATATAACCTTTCCCGGTGTCAATATTTCTCTTAGTTACCGGTCGTCAACTGAGCATGATCTTACGTTCACCGTTGAGCTAGCATCGGTGGCAAACATGGCCAGGGAATGTTACTCTCTAAATTTAATCTTCTCAATTAAACCAAATTATTTATCCGAAGACGAACAAATCAATGCAGTAGAGCACTTTTTAAATTAACCTTAGAAAAATGTCACTGCCCTGCATATATTTTAACGGGCGCAATGAGTGACATGCGCCCCGCAAAGTTGGCAACGATGGATGGAAAGTAGTTACGTATTTTAATGTCGAATAAAATATGTTACGCAACCATCTGTGATAACTCGAATTATTTCTTTCGCTTTTCGGTTTTTTAAAATACATTTAAATGTAAAAATGAGCAGATGTGTAAAATATTTATTTGGCTAATAATTTCACACTTTCTCTTGACCGACGCATGAATAAAGTGATGAAGCCCAAGGCAATGTTAATTTCACATAAGACGAAAATATACATGACGTGCATACAAGTAGATATTATGCTGGGCTTGCAAAAGTGCTCATTTTACAGTGAACAACCTATATCAAATATTACACACACACAGATATATATGTATATATACATATATATATTCGGAGGCAAACGGGGATGTAAATATAATTACTGAGAAATTGGGAATGTTCATGATAAAGAAAAGCACTAGAATTTTCCTGGGATAGGGATACAATCGACTTGGGAAAAACTATCCAGATTGCTGTCGAAAAGGACGAACCCATGACCTCCAGTATGCGCGAATCAGGCGCGCCGTAGTCTATTGAAAAATACTTTTTGAATCAAACTTTTGAAAAATCACCCCATGTACGACGTGTCTGGTTGATTCCTTAATGTGTTATATTTCTTGTATCTTATTTCTGGTTAAATTAAACACGTACTTATATTTCACCGAGCGAGGTGGCGCAGTGGTAACTCACTGGACTCGCATTCGGGAGGACACGGGTTCGCAACTAATATGAGTATTAACAGAGAGAAAATGGGTGTCATTCAAAGTGCGCACGAATGAGGTGCGATAACTCTTTGGTGTGAATTTTTAGAACTAAAGGCTGTTCACTATAAAGTGGGTACTTTTGAACTTAACCTTAGAAAAAAATAACTGCCCCTGCCTACACATATTTAAATGGACGCACTGAGTGACATGCGCCCAGTAAAGTTGGTGACGATTGATGGAAAATAGTTCCATATCTTAACGTCAGATTATAAGTGCTAGGTAATAATTTGTAATGACTTAAAACATTTCTTTCGCTTTATACTTTTTTTTATGCATTGAAGTGTAAAAAAGAGCATAGTTGTGAAATATTTACTTTTCAAATAATTTCAAAGTTTCACTTGACCGACGCTCGTATAAAGTGATGAGGCCCATGACAGTGTTAATTCTACATAGGGCGGGATTATACACAACGTGCATACAAGTACATCTGAAGCCGGGTTTTCAAAAGTGCTCAATCTGCGGTGAACAGCCTATAGTAAAGTTTTTTGTTGCATGAGGTTGAGGAGATGACTGAAAGTAGAACATTAGCAAGGCTTCAGAAAAGTTGGAAGTGACCGCAAACAGTACAGTACAAACATTTCTCGAGGTCTATTACTAACACGGCTCTTGTAGTTTTACAAACGAGTAGGTTTACAAGAGATTTTTTTTTTTTACTGTTACAAACATTTGTAAAATTACAAAGAATTTCTCAGTGAAAATTATTTGTTTTACAGTGTGGGAGTGTTACCTTATATTCTACAAATTAAAAAAAAAGAGAATCTTATGTTTGTATTATTACGTAGATACTGAGGTAGCTGCGGCATGCATCAGCCAATCAGACGGCTGGCCCTTTTCCAGAGCGTGGTGCAGCCAATAAGCGAATGGATACGCCCACGTCTAAGCAACCCCCACGGCCCTTGATCTCTTTCTACGTAAATATTCTGCAGCACATAAATGGAATTAAAGACTTAAAACCCACATAAATGGAATTAAAGACTTAAAACCGTATGAACTTTTAAACTGAATTGTGTCGGAAGCTGGGCGCAAATATCATTAGTGTCCAAATCCTTCGTTCGACAAAAGAGCGTCACGCCATTGCGATCTCGGCCACCGAAGACTGGGGGTGTTGAAAAATATCGATATATCGAAATCACGATATTACACTAACGATATATCGATATAAATCGTTAATACATTTCAACTATGTTTTATAGAAATCGGTAATTTTTTTTCGATATATAGGAAATAAATATTTTTTAAATGTTCTTTTAATTAGCTATGATTTGAATACAATAATGGAATTAAAAAATTACTATGCTTATTTTGGCAACATGTACAAAAAAACAGCGCCACATCTTTCTGCAATGCCTCGTGTCCTCAATATTTCAAGTAATTTTACATTTGTCAAGTCCTTAAATACATCAAATATAGGATTCCGATTTACCGAAAATCGATGTTTTTCTTTCGATATGTCGTTTCGTAAAAGATCCTTTTATAAACGGCCAATAAAATAAATATCGATATTTTTTCCCGATGTCA
Organism: Dryococelus australis; assembly: GCA_029891345.1. Lineage (NCBI taxonomy): Eukaryota > Metazoa > Arthropoda > Insecta > Phasmatodea > Phasmatidae > Dryococelus > Dryococelus australis. The sequence continues at coordinate 53,344,783 of CM057002.1, forward strand.
TCATCCCTATCGAAGACCCACCAGGATGATTAGAAAAAGAAACAAGAGTAAAGTAAGACTCGAGGAATGAAATCACTGCTGCTCTATTAAGAACTGTGAGTGCGGCAGTGCATATGCTGTCCGCGGTAAAGTGAGCACTTTTGAGGCCCTTGTTACGTTTTTCCTATCAAATATTTTTTATCCTTCCACCACATTTTAAAATAAATATTCTTATGTTAGTAATAAATGCAGTGAATATAATTCACCGAACTCAAAAATTAATGTCTTAGGCTACAATAAAATATATTTAATGACTATTATTCCAAATAAGAGGACTCCAAAAAGTGCTCACTTTACCATGAATAGCCTATAGGAGGAAAGGCTGAAACTTACTATTTCGTCGAAAAAATCTGTACGCTGAGAGGAACGGTGTTGTGCCATTTACTCGTCGATACTGCACACACACATAAATTTCCTTGTGCTTGTAACACATATAATGTAGCAATTAACAAATAAAATATTTACTATTATAGTCTTGGCATCGAAAGCGAAGCAATTAGAAATGGAGAAAGTTGCCCAGAGAAGTCGGAAGGGGTAAACGGGGCCGCGGTGGCTGAGCGGTTGACCCGCTTGCCTACCACCAAGGCGGACCAGGTTCGATCCCCGGCCGGGCCACTCCCGGATTTTCGCATGTGGGGATCTCGCCGAACGATGCCGTTGGTCGGCGGGATTTTTCTCGGGGAATTTCCCGTTCCCCTCCGCCCTTGCATTCCGGCGCTGCTCCATACTCACCTCATTGACCCTCATCGGCTCTCAAGACCTCGTTGTTAAGAGCCGCCAAAATCTCTTCACTCGCTCGGAACGGGGAAGAAGTCGACCCAGGGCCTGTAGCAAGAAATTGTCTTAACATTCGCCTGGAGTGATTCTGGAGACACATAGAAAACCGAGATCAGGATGGCAGGGGCGTGAATCGAACTCGTGACCTCACGAAAGAGAGTCCAGTGGTTTACCCCCACTTCACCTCACTCGGTCACATTTCATAAAAAACAGTTATTTTTGTTTGCGAGTGCATTATAGTTAACCAATAACGCATAAAAGTTGACCAAATAAATAATGGAAAATAATTATCATAAAGAAAATCAAAATGCATTGTCTTCGTTTGTTTTAAGATGTGTTTTTAACATACGTATTTACAAAAAAAAATTCCGAGAAATTCACAGAAAAAGTGCAAGTGTTATTTTATATTAAATAACAAAAAAATATGCGAAACCTATCTGTATATGATTACGTAGATATACCTACATATGTAGCTGACACATTTTTCAATGTAAATTTATGATGTCTGCAAGAGAGTTCGTTTTTATCCGTCTTGCGTTGCAAAAAAAAAATAAATAAATAAATTGTGAGCTCGGCTTGTAGTTTTGCAAAAAAAAAAAAAACGTGAAATTTGATTTTTTATTATTTTCCGGAAATGCAATTACACGTAATCTCTAGATTATATAATAAGTGCATGTTATAGTTCCCGACATTCTGAACAACACGTTTCTGTACAGTGACGTCACACCTACACAATCCACCTTTCCTCGCCCTGCGGCACACCTAAAAACCCACATCTCCTGACGTTAATCCGAAAGATTTATTTGCATCGAGTTCTCTTGGAAAATAAAACTGTTGTTAGTGAAGGGGCTCGCGTGTATACTGAAACAGGAAGTCCCAGTGTCGCATTTATTCTGCAGATTATCCCAAGATTTGTGCCGCAAAGTTGCTGCCTGCTTAGAAGAACACGACGTAGACCGGAGGTCGTAAACAAGCACGTTACGAAATAAAACGTCATGAATAACCGTTCATGATGACGTATGCTGTAAAAAAAATCGTATGCTGTACCGAGAAGTTCCATGTACATTCTTTATTAATAACTGTGAAAATACAACAATATCTCTTTTAAAAATTTTTCTTCGTAAAGTTACAAGAGCCGTAATTGTGATACGTCCAGGAAAATGCTTCAGCTGATCAGGAATTACTTAAAAGTCACGCAGTCAAAGTAAGAGACTTTTATTTTCTATGATAATTATTTCATGAAGGGTGTGCTATTCCATAATTATCGTTAGAGACCTGCGAAATTCGCGTTATTATTTAAGGACAGACTGAACCCTAAGTTACTGTGCGTGGGATCGACTACAGCCATTGGCCGGAAATTTGTCTGCCACGCCTCGGAGAACTCTTGAACCAATAAGACAATATCAGCGGCGGAGTGGCCAATCTCTTTGAAGGGGATCAAGCAGGTAGGTGACGTTCATTAAAGTGCAGCGGACAATGAAACCACATACTGCGCTCGCTTGTTTATAACATAGTGGCATCTATCCTGTCACCGAAAGATAACGCGAATTTTGCATGTCTCTACTTATCATTCAACTGGTGGGATTAAGTTTTCTTATAAAGTTTATAGAGTGTTGAAAAGTTCGCTGGTTTTTAACTTACTTCCCTTAAAAAAAGAAGGTTGATTCATGCTATTACACGGCTTTGAGTATACCACCTATCCTATAATTTTTGTCATAGACCGAACAGACTGTAAAAATACACTTACGGACAATTGAATTAGAGATACCTGATTAGTAACGTACCACCACCCCCTTTCGCCCTGACGGAAATGATGCGGAATGGCACGGACTACACACTAGGATGCTCACATATAGGCTGTTCACGGTAAAATGAGCACTTTTCAAAGCCTTATGTAAAATTGACATAGCCCATTAAAATATACGCTTTCAGGGGCAGTAACTTTTTTCTGAGGTTCATTTCAAAAGTGCTCACTTTATCGAGAACAGCCTTTACCTCTCGGTAGCACCCAGATATGTTCGACAGGATTGAGGTCGGGTGACCTCGGGGGCCAGGGACACGAACTCAAGTCCGTAGAGAGATGTTCCAAAATTTCGAGAGTTGTGGGCCGGTGGATTGTCTTGCTGGATATACAAGACTCCTGCAGGGTGCTGTAGGAGTATAAATGGGTGCACATGGTTTGCCAGCAGACACCTGTACCGTTCGCCGATGAGGGACGATAGGTGTACTAGGGGACCCTTTCCATCCCTCGTAAACAGTCCCCATACGAGGATATCACTGCCGCTGGCCTCAACTGTACCCTGCTGACGAGAGGAATCCATCGTTTCGTGTACTTGGCGATTGAGTCGTGCCCTGTCATCGGCGTGTAAAGGCTGTTTACGATAAAGTGAGCAATTTTGAAACCAACCTCAGAAAAAAGTCACTACTTCTACCTGCGTAAATTTTAACGGGCGCACTGAGTGACATGTGCCCAGTAAAGTTGGTAACGATGGATGGGATGTAGTTCGTTCTAACGTCGAATAAAAATTGTTAGGTGACCATTTGTGATAACGTAAATTATTTATTTAGGTTTCTGTTTTTTTTTTTTATGCATCGAAGTGTAAAGATAAGCATATTTCACAGTTTCACCTGTCCGACGCATGAATGCAGTGATGAGGCCCATTACAATGTTAATCTTGCATAAGGCGGAAGAATACACAACGTGCATACAAGTACGTCTTGAGCAGGACTTTCAAAAGTGCTCATTTTACCGCGAACAGCCTATACCAACGTGCAACTCGTCTCATCCGTTTAGGCTAGGGTTCAGTGGCCGTGTTCCCGGCGCACACGTTAAGGCCGGTGTCATATGTGCGTTTGTGCCGCTGCGGGGCTGAGCGGGATGCGGTTTGACGGGATGGGCACAGCACGTTGTTGTAAGTGCAAGGTGTGTCACGCTAGTGCGGCGGCGTTAGTCTAGTGTGACATCTCGCATCTGCACGAGTGTGCTGTGACCCATCCCATCGGACTGGAGCATTTTAGCCGCAGCGGAAAAAAAAAACGCATATAGTATGACACCGGCCTTAATCGTTGAGCCGTTTACCGCGCGATGAAAATATGCACCCCAGTGGGGCAGCGGCTTCTGTACTCCACTTCTCGATTCCATGACTGTCCAGCCCGTTGTGGTCCAGCATTGCATCAGCGAGTGATATGCTGCGCTGTGGCCTGTCTATCCGACGTCACCGACCGACGCAACCCCTGCCATCGATAGCTTGCACGCCACGGTACATTCTTGACACGGTGACCTGTGGAAAACCCGGTGCCTGCAAGACTTTGGAGATGTAGTTCCCCATATGTCTGGTTCTTGCACATTCTGTGCTCGACTGTTACTCAGGCGGTCTGTACGAGGTCTGACGTCGTCCCAGTCAAACGTGGCTGAACACTACTCCATTCGACGGGGCAACCACAGCGCCAATAAGCCAACATGGCAGGTGTCTCTAATTCAACTGCTCATGAGTGTACTTTACACTTACGTATTGCCCAACTGTCGACCCGACACAAACAGTCATAAAACGATACATTCTGAAAATATAAAAATTCAACTGCTGCAAATGTGTAATCAGGCTCTGCAGAATTTTAATATATTTTTTAGAAGCAGCAATTTCCTAAATCAGTAACCTCAGTTTTACCACAAAATTAAATTAAATTTTTGCGCAGTTAATAAATATCAATTATATTAAAATATACAGAGTAGTTAAGTAGTATAATACTTTGGCTAATAACTCGGGGATCGATGGCTCCAGTCTCACAGCCGCTGAAGTGTTTTTTCTTCAAACAAATTTAGGAAGTTTGTTTTTCAATTTTATCTTATTTATCAATAACAGTTGATTGCGAGAACAAGGTATAACATAATTAATTTTCCATTTTCTCAAAAATGTAAGTTGAAATATGTAAGTCCATAATTTGTAATATTACAAATATATGTAAGCCATTTATACAAAAAAAACTTTTTGTGATCTTATAAGGAAAATTTTTTTTCATGTATTACAGATATGAAGGATTTTTCTTGTAATTGTGCAGAAAGATGTTACGGTGCACTCTTGTAGCACGTAGCGTGTTGCCGTTAACGGCTGTTCACGATAAAGTGAGCACTTTTGAAAACAAACCTAGAAAAAAGTTACTGCTCCTACCTGCATATAATTTAACGGACGCACTGAGTGACATGCGCCCGGTAAAGTTGGTAACGATGGATGGAAAGTAGTTCTATGCCTTATCGTCGACATAAAAGTGTTAGTTTACCATTTGCCATAACTTAAATTTATTTATTTTTTGCTTTTTTTTAATGCACCGAAATGTTAAAATTAGTAGAATTATAAAATGTTTACTTTTTAAATCATTTCAGTTTCACTTGACCGAATCATGAATACAGTGATGAAGCCCGTGGCAATGTCAATTTTACATAAGGCGGATGAATACACAACGTGCACACAATTAGATCTAAAGCAGGGCTTTCAAAAAGTGCTCGTTTTATCGCGAAGAGCCTATAGAAAAAATTTCGTCCTCAATAAAACAAGCGGAGCAGGTATTCGTGAGCAGCCCTCGTATGTCGTGAGATCAAAACGGGAAATGGGGACCCTTACGTATTGCAAAACACTTAAAAAGGTTGTTTGCCGCGACGGTCTCTTTGGAGAGGCCGCGCCAGTCTCTGAGAACGGACCTTGTGCTATAATTGACAGGGACCAAATATTCGCGAGTTCAGCGACCCGCCGACTGGAGGCAAGGCGCGAGGAGGCAAGGTGCAGCCGACCTGCAGCACAAACACGCCAGCTTGTGTGCATGACGTCAGCATAGGGATATACACTTTCCTACAACAGCACTACAAACTGCGTTAACTTCACAAGTTATAGTTCAGATTTTCGGCTATGCCAGTTATGATTCGCCATGACACGTATTTAAATATTCGGATATACATGGTAACTGTGGCGATACATGTAATAAGACAGATATATTCCGGAGAATACAAAAAAAAAAAAAAAAAAAAACATTTAAAATTCTGTGCAGAGAAAAAAAAAACGTCATAATTGAACTCATATGAAAAAATTGCGACAAAGAAGCGAGGCGGTTCAAACCGTATAGGCATCGTAAAAACCCTCTCAACAAGCAAGCAGTTCATAACTTATTACATACACGCATTGATAGAAAATAATACAGGAGAAATATGGGTATAGGCTGTTCACGGTAAAGTGAGCACTTTTGAAAGCCCTGCTTAAAATATACATTGCCATGGGCCTCATCACTTTATTCATGCGTCGGTAAATTGAAACTGTGAAATTCTTAGGAAAGGAAACATCTTACAAATCTGCTCATTTTTACAGTTCGGCGCAAAAAAAAAAAAAAAAAAAAAAAAAAAAGGCAGAATAATTTAAGTTATGACAAATGGTTACCTAACACTTTTATTCGACGTTCAAATACGGAACTACTTTCCAGCCGTCGTTACCAATTTTACTGGGTGGATGTCACTCAGTGCGTCGGTTAAAATATATTCAGACAGGGGCAGTGACTTTTTTCTAAGGTTCATTTTTCTAAAGTGCTCACTTTATCACGAACAGCCTTTAGTAAATTTGCGACTATATTCTTAGAGTGCAGTAGTGTGTGTTGCGTATGTACTGCGATGCGAACTCACAGCAGGCAAGCTGCTCCACAGTAGCCAAGGCGAGACCGCGCTGGTGTGTAGTTGTCAAGAGATTACTCGACTCCCGCTGAGGCGAACCGGGTTCGATTCCCGAGCAGGGCCCGCCATGAGCCTCGCGTGTTGGGAAACGTGGCGGTCGTTGCCTTTGTACGACGGGTTTCCTCGTGGTACTTCCCGTTTACACCCACCCTTGCATACCGCTGACTCCATATTCACGTCGTGTCTCACTCTCTGGCGCTCAAAACTTAGTTGTTAATAGCCGATCAAAATCTCTCGACTCATTTACAGGTTTAGTCTGTAAATGTGATTTTTTTTTTTTTCACTTGTAAAGCTGGGGTTGCAACTAAAGAGCTATGACTCGGGAATTGTGCAGGAACAGTATTTCTCGCACGCGGAACTACGTATTCTGGATTTACGATCCATACTTCATACAAAATTTTTAGTTCAGTCAATGAAAACTTCTGTCTTGTTTACTTTCGGAGTATACGCATTTCTAATCTAACCTCGAGAGAACATTTCTTCAAAGCAGATGTTTTCTCGGAGAAAAGCTTATTATAATAATCATCCTAATCCAAAATCATTCATAATCATAAACATGCACATACAAACGCCTCTGCGTGGTTTTGAAGCTTACGATACGGTAAATAACAGTTAGATGCCAAGAACACCGACTGCTCTGTTCTGATTGGTCATGGCCACACAGCTTTTATGATCACTTAGGCTATACACTCTAATTATTTCTTTTGACGCTTAAGAAAGACCAAAACCCGCACCTGACCTGATAATTGCTATCGTGAAATGACACTTCAAACAACACACACACACACACACTGGGTTATTCTGATTATTATATAGCAAAAGCTTAGTTGTTCAATTGTAAGTCCGAAATATGTAGTGTTTAGTCCATAAGCTGGTCACAGTTAGTTGACCGACTTTTGAAACAATGGTTTGAATAAAGTGAGCACTTTTAAAACCAACCTTACAAAAAATTCACTGTCCGTGCCTGCACATATTTCAACGGGCGCACTGTGTGATATGTGCCCAGTAAAGTTGATAATGATGAATGGAAAGTAGTTACATATCTTAACGTCCAGTAAAAAGTGTTAGGAGCCCATTTGCGATAACTTAAATTATTTATTTCGATTTGTGCTTTTTTAGTGCACCGGGGTGCAAGAATTATCAGATTTGTAAAATATTAACGTTTCTAATAATTTCACAGTTTCGCCTGACCAGCGCATTAATAAAGTGATGAGGCGAATAGCAATGTTAATTTTACATTACGCCGAAGAATACATTACGTGAATACAATTAGATCTTAAGAAGGATTTCCAAAAGTTGTCATTTTACCGTGAACAGCCTATCTTAACGGACACAGAGCAAGTAGTCCAATGCCTTAACGCTGAATTATAAGTGTTATTAAAATATTTGTGAATAACGAAATTAATTCTTTTTTTTTTTTTTTTTTTTTTTTTTTTTTTTTTTTTTTTTTTTTTTTTTTAGATGCACACAAGTATAAGAATCATCAAATTTACAAACGATTTACTTCAGTAATAATTCCACAGTTTCACTTGACCGACGCAATGTTGACTTTACATATGGGGGAATAAAATAGCTATATGCTTTTCATGATAAAGTGGGCACTTTCTAAGGCCCATCTAAATTTTTCCTTTCATCCAATTTCCATCTTCCTGCTGCTTTTTTAAATATAAACATTGCAATGCGACCAATAAACACAGTGTATACATTTCACCACCATCAAAATGCAATGCCTCAGGCTGCAATAAGATATATTTAGTAGTGTTTAATGGCTGTTGCGAGGGCCTTAAAAAGTGCTCACTTTACCGTGAACAGCGTGTACAAGTAGACAGTAACCAGAGATTCAGAAGTGCTCAGTTTACCGTGAACAGCCTGTAGAATCGTGGCTACCCGGGAAGGAGAGAAGGGTCGACGACTACGACGACGGGCGGTCGCGTCTGATCGCTGACGATCCGGGGAAGGGAGGGAAGTCCCTCCAGCGGTGCCCCCCCCCCCTACCCATAATCAAGGCACGCGCACGCACTCGTGCGGCGAGCGACCCAGTGACACACTACGGGACGTGCGTGAATGCGTGCGCGGGCTTGCGTCAACGCGCCGCGACCTCGGCAGCGCACACGTGACCACACGAGTCTTCGCTCCGAGGCGGCAATGGGAAAGGAGAATTGGACTGGAGTCGCCAACCTTTACGGGAGGAAGTTTCTAAAATCGACGTACGAAAATCCCCGGCGGAGAGATTTGGGCGGCTCTGAACAACGAGGTCTTGAGAGCCGATGGGTGTGAAACAAGATGAGAATGGAGCAGCGCCAGAATGCAAGGGACGGGGGGGACGGGATATCCCCGAGAAAACCCGCCGATCAGCGGCATCGTCCGGCGCGATTTCCGCTTGCGAAGATGCGGGAGTGACCCGCCCGGGGATTGAACGCGGCTCGCTCTGGTGGGAGGCGAGCATTTTAACCGCCCTAACCGGATCGCAACATTAGTCTATTTTCAAATTAAATTGAAACAAACTGCTGAAAATATCTGTTTTTCCCTTATTGAAATATTATTTATTATTGCGCTCTTTACACTTCGTAAACTCCATATATTCCTGTGTGCGTGTACGTGAGCGTGTGTGCGTATTCCCATCTGAAAAGTTTCACTACGGTAATAGCTATACATTTGTACGTAATAAGAGCCACACAGTACTTTCAAGCTGTATAAATAATTACTTCAAGTACTTTTCCAGTGTTGAAGTTCCTAAAACTTTGCTTGCGACTGGGCCAAATCATGTTGTTTTTCCAGCACGAGACAATCCACGTGATTACCTACAAAGAGATAATCACATGCAATGAAACATGAATATAATATCCGTCTGAAGATATTTCTCTCTCTCTCTCTCTCTCTCTCTCTCTCTCTCTCTCTCTCTCTCTCTCCTCTCTCTCTCTCTCTCTCTCTCTCTCTCTCTCCAGGTGTATATCATAAATACATATTCCAGGGTAATGAAAACCCCCTGAATACACGAAAGTGCAATAATTTGTTAGCAGAAAAAAAATCTCCAGTCTTCCTTCAAATTACCAGACCTGCAACCAGATTCTCACACAAATCGCTAAATTTTCGACTTGTCGGACAAATGTAATTCGGTTACAGTACCATCTTCTGAAATCACCAGATCTGGTGAGAAAATCACCACGTTGGCAACTCTGACTGGAAGGCGAATTTTTTTTTGTGGGGGGGAGGGGGAATAAAAGACGAATGCGCACTCGAGATGTGGAACAGGTCTAAAAAATGTCTCCCAGCCTTCATAATTCTTCGGGTGCTGATGACATCGTGGGCAGCGATTTCTATTCATTTTTTTATTTCTTTTTCTAAATAGCGGACTGTACACATAGCTTTTCATGGCTAAATGGGCCAAGGAACGTGCAGAGGCGGTGAATGATTAACCCTTATGTGTCGATGATGAACCCTCTCGGCGCCGTAATTATGTAAGTAAACGTTTTTCCAAAAACAAATTTTGTTGGCGTGACTAGAATACATATATCAAATCGACACATCTTAATAAGCAAATGAATTCATTAGACATAAACCTCTATAAATCTGTCCCACTTTTAATCTTAAACTTTTAAACCATACATTTACAAATTCCGCTCCATTCAATGAATACATTTGTTTTTAAAAGTGACTAGCGTTTGGAATTTCTAAAACGATGATGTAAATTAGTAGGTGTATGTTTCAACGTTTTCCTGAAAGAGTGATTTTCAATAGATTGTTCATCGAAATTGTTTTAAGTTTTATGCACGGAGGGTAAATGTAAGACTGGCAAAACAGTAACATATTTATGTTTTTAGCAGTTCACTATTTAATTTGACCGTCACAACATAAATCAATAGTAATTTTTCGTTTTTACACATCGTGTACGGTGATCAAGAAGCAAAAAAAAAACTAAGTTCTCAAACAGGGATTACGAAAGTGTTCAATATACCGTAGGCACAATACATATTTGTTCCGCTAATCGATTAGCGTACATAACGTTAAAGACTGTTCACGATAGAGAGAGAGAGAGCACTTTTGAAATCAACCTTAGAAAAAAGTCACTGCCTGCATATACTTCAACGGACGCACACAGTGACATGTGCCCGATAAAGTTTTTAACAATAGATGGAAAGTAGTTCCATATCTTAACGTTGAATAAAATCTGTTAGGTTACCATTTGTGATCATTTAAATTATATATTTCGCTTTCTGTTTATAATGCACCAGTGTGTAAAAATTAGCTGATTTATAAAATAATTACTTTTCTAATAATTTTACAGTTTCACTTGACCGACGCATGAATAAAGTGATGCGGCCCTTGGCAATGTTAATTTTACATAAGGCGGAAGAATACACAGCGTGCATACAAGTAGATCTTAAGCAGAGATTTCAAAAGTGCTCATTTTGCCGTGAACAGCCTATACTCTGTTATAGGAGAAATTCCAGCCAATTTACTCAAGTCTGCATTTTGTAGTGACAATTGGTTATTTATTGCTTGTGTTATCAACGCAATGTTATTTTTAAGGATTAACATATACCTTCCCATTATCCTCATTTCTAACACAGCATAGTTGTTTGCCGCTGAGTCGCGAAATTTCAAAACTAGGTAACTAATATTCACGAGCAATCAAATTACTAAAGAGTGCTTCTTTAGTATACAACGAGCATAAGTTGGGACAGTAAATACTTTCTTCACTTACACGTTTCAGGTAATCACGTGAACGTGTTTTGATTTCATGATCGGGCGATATTTTGACGCTTTCGAAGACACTTTAAACCTAGAGAAGAGTAAAAAAAAATAGTGATTTTTTTTTTAGCCAGAGGCCAATAAAATGACAACGGACCTAGTATGAAAACTCCTAACCTAACAGAATCCTAACTTACATGTCACTGAGTGTACTTGATAAGTATCACATTCGCCCCACGATGACAAAAGGGAGGCTGTAACGAAAAGTAAATACATTACCGATGATTCACACTAATGATGTCTCAGAGTGCAGCTATTCTATTAGACAGCAAAAAAAAATAGAGCATGTAAAAAAACGTACGAAATCATGCATATATGTCATTACGAGAACATTTTGACACACCTATCATAGTGATAGTTTACGCAAAAAAAAAATCTTGATTTCCCATTGTTATCACAAGTAGCAATTCTACGACGTAGACAACAAAAATAGTTTGTATTTCAATGAAAATTCTGAATTGAGTAGGCCTACTGCAAATATAAGCTTTTAAGTATTTGATCCCAAATAAACCTAACTCAGCAGCAGGGATGAAATCATGAACCATTACAATGAACCGCCTATATATATATATATATATATATATATATATATATATATATATATATATATATATATATATATATATATGCATTAAGGTTGAAGTAAAGCAACTGCCTATGGAGCACTGCACCCGACTACACTCATAAAAAATGAGTACATACATAATAAAGATTGTCGCAAAAGGGCGATTTATGCTGTATATGAAATAAGAATATAGGCTATATATTTTGCAGCATTATAAAAATTTTACTCAAATATACCTTTTAAATATATAAATAATAATCGAATAGAACAGTCAATGATTTTAACAAAATATAAGTGCATTTCCGTTCTGGATACTTCAGAAAGCAGAATTTTTCAGAAAATCTTTGTCATCATAATGTTTACTATGATTGTGTAAGAAAATCGTAATAATAATGCAGGAAATAATTCTTACAGTTGATTTTATGTGTGTCCATTTGTCACAAACATGTATGGATGAAACTGACATAAATAAAGTTAATTATAAAATTGATATGATATATTATTACCATGAGTTTATTACACATGATCACAGCAAATATTATGACGATGTTTCTTGAAGAAATTCTTCTTGTAAATTCTGCTTTCCGAAGCTTCCAAAACGGAAATGCGCTAAAAATTTTGTAAAAAATGTGGACTCTAACGACCGATTGTTTACATTTAAAGAGTATATTTTTTGGTAAAATATTTTATAATGTTGCAAAATATATACATTCTTCTTTCATATAATAGCATAAATCACACTTTTCTGACAATTTTTATGGTGTCTGTAACAATATTTTTATGAGTTCTTCAGTTTGTCCAGTCAGGTGCAGTGCTCCATAGGAAGTTGTTTTGCTTCAACCTCAAAAAGACCCTTATTAATTATATTTGTAAATTAACGGAGATATTTACATAATCAATGTCCCGTTCCGTTAAAGATCAAATTTCTGAGTTCAAGTGTTGCAATTACGTAAATGTTTGATATAGTCAATTCAGGATTACTTCCAACTTTTCTGAAGTCCTGCTGAAGTTCCATTTTCAGGATATTCCCACGCTTCATGCAAACAAAGCTTTAACTAAATCTATAAAATTACACAAATGTGGCAACGCATCGCATTCATACTCACCCAGTTTGTTGATATTTTGCGTGAGAACTATTTATTACTAGGCGTTAACCAGCACACCTATTTCTTCTCCGATTTCATTCATGTTAATTTCTAAGGATAGGAAAAATTCGCGAGTTCAATGGCCTGTAGGCTAGACTCCTCAGTCCTGTGCACATTCGATCCTCAGATGTTTGTTCGTTGGCGGCTGCCCCGTGGAGCAGTCAGTGTTACTCCACACCTAGCAGTATGGCGCTCGCTACTTGTTTCCTTGCAATTCTGCTATTGGCTCAGAGTCGTCCAGGTCGTGTCTACTAAACTGCGATCCAATTGCAAAGTCAACTTCAGTGCACACGTGTTCGACGTCTATCTTGTCCTGAAATGAACTCGCGAAATGTTCCCGTCCCTATTAATTACAGATGGATAGGGACGTGCAAAATTCGCGTTATTCTTTCGGTGACAGGGTAGACGCCAATGCGTTATAAACAAGCGAACACAGCCCGTGGTTTCATTGGCCGCTGCACGTTTATCAACGTCACCTAGCAGCCTGATCTCCTTGAAAGAGATTGCCCCACTCCACCGCTGACATTATCTTATTGATAGGGGCACCGATATTTCGCGAGAATATTTCGGGACACGTTACAGTTTAAAGCATTGTATGGTAGTCCGGCTTGTTTGATCGGCTGAAACCGTGCTAACTGTCTGCGCGCGAATCACGAAGGTTCAGTGTCGGAGTTACGGAATCCTCAATGGCTCTGCCAAGTGCGGAAACGACACCAGCAGCCTGTGGAGTTATAACAGCTAAGGTGTGTGAATATATAGTATTGAAGTCTACTGTGTGCCCTGATTTTTTTTTTTTTCGCGAAAAATCACTGACTTCTTATTGGGTTCTCCGAGGATTGGCAGACATATTCCGGCCAATGGCTGTAGTCGGTTAAACGCACAATAACTTGGAGTTCAGTCTGCCGTTAAATAATAACGGGAATCTTTGCAGGACAATGCAAACGGAATATATTATAGTTTATACACAAAATATAACTTGAACCAAAAATTAGGTATTTTCATGTAAATTAATTATAAAAAGCTTGTGGCACATGACATGTTATGGAAACAAGCAAACACTTCATATCAGCTATTCACAGTAAAATGGGCACTTTTCAAAGCCCTGCTTAAGATCTACTTATAGGAACGTTGTATATTTTTTCGCCTTATGTAAGATTAAAATTGCCATGGGCCTCGTCATATTATTTATGCGTCGGTCAAGTGAAACTGTGAAATTGTTAGAAAAGCAAATATTTAACAAATCTGCCCTTTTTTTTTTCCGCTTCGATGCATTAAAACACAGAAAGAGAAATAAATAATTGAAGTTATCACAAATGGTCACCTAACACTCTTTATTCGACGTTAAGATACGGAATTACTTCCCGTCCATCGTTACCTACTTTATTGGGCGCACGTCCCTCAGTGCGCCCGTTAAAATATATGCAGGTAGGGGTAGTGAATTTTTCTAAGGTTGCTTTCAAAAGTGTTCACTTTAACGTTTTTGAAAATGTGAAGACGTCGCAAATGGACTATACGCAATGTCCGTACTTGAACTCGCCATGCAACCAGCGGACAAGGTACCGCGGCGTGTTCCATTACATTCACATCAACCGCTCGCGTCAGAGAGGTGTAAACAATTACACAAATCAGACTCAAGGCTGTTCACGAAGTGAGCACTTCTCCAATCAACCTTAGAAGAAAGTCACTGCCCCTGCCTATATTATAACCCATTCAGACCCAGTGTACACAACTGCGCACATTACGCACGTGTAAGTAATATTTGGTGCGTGCTGCACACTGCGAAGATCAGTGACCAATGACATTACCTGTAGGTAAATTATATCAAAAATCGTCTTACTGGTTTAGGTCTTAATTGGTTCACATAACTGTAGTCGAACATATTGTGTTGACTTAAGTAGATCACACATCATACATTTTTTTTTCATTTGCGACACCTGGAACAGTAAATTAAAGTGGGTCTGAAAGGGTTAACGGATGCACTGAGTGACATGCGCCTAGTAAAGTTGGTAACCATGGATGGAAAGTAGTTCCATATCTTAACGTCGAATAAAAAGTGTTAGGTAACCATTTATCATAACTTCGATTATTTCTTTCCCTTTCTGCTTTTTTAATGCATAGAAGAGAGAAAATTAGCAGATTTTTTAAATATTTACTTTCGTAATAATTTCACAGTTTCACTTGACCGACGCATGAATAAAGGGCTGAGGTCAGTGGCAATGTTAATTTTACACAAGGCGGAAGAAGACACAATGTGTATACAAGTAGATCTTAAGCAAGGATTTCAGAGGTGTTAATTTTACAATGAACAGCGTATAGTTACAAGGAAGACTGGGCACTAAAGCCCAGCTTGAGTACAGTAATGGTCGTATATATCATTCACGTGCAAACGAGTTCAGGATAGTGCGGACACAGTGACTGAATGGGCTAATTTAACAGAAAAATGCTAAATGTCTATTCATGTCTAACACTTACATCGCGGTGGTACATTGCAGCCTTCTTTGACATATTTTCAATTTGTGTCAACTTTTGAAATGTTATGATCCAGAAACAGTTATATTTCATGCGTATGTTATAAAAACATAAAAATCAACAAGCACAACCAGCGTGTTTAGCGGAGGTGTGGCGGTATCGGAGAATGCGTATTCGTAAAATTTGCAACGCCCTGTTTCGAATACGATCCAAAAAACACACTTCATTTAATAAACGCAAATTGAAAAGTAATAAAAAATTTATAATAACCAACAAGACAGCCAAAGCAATTTTAAAATGCTCTCCGTGCCTCACTCAAGTTGTACGTTTTTAAATATGCCCGAAATAATGATATTTTGGAAATTTCCACTCATTAAAACCAATAATTTAGTTTTATGAAGGCAAAATCAAGGAAAGGTCAGGTAAAAGTTAAGTTAAGTGGAGAGATCTGGGCGGCTCTTAACAACGAGGTCCCGAGAGCCGATGAGGGTGAAATTAGGCGAGAATGGAGCAGCGCGAAATGCAAGCGCGGGGGGAAACGGGAGATCCCGAGAAAACCCGCCGACCAGCGGCATCGTCCGGGCACGATTCCCACGTGCGTAAATCCGGGAACGACCCGGCAGGGGACTGAACCCAGTTCGCCTAGGTGGGAGACGAGCAGTCTAACCGCTCCGTTACCGCGGCCCCAAAAGGTCAAGATTAAACGAAATTTAAGAAAGCTAACGCTCGTGAGTGGCCGTCGGAACACATCACTAAAACTACTGATTTGGAAAATAAATAAATATAACAAAAATTGTTTTAGGCTGTTCACGGTAAGATGAGCATTTTTGAAAGCCCTGCTTAAGATCTACTTGTACGCACGTTGTGTATTCTTCTGCCTTATATAGAATTAAAATTGTCAAGGGCCTCATCACTTCAGTCATGCGTCGGCCAAGTGAAACTGTGAAATTAAAAGAAAAGTAAATAATTTATAAATTTTGTAATTTCTACACTTGATGCATTAAAAAATCAGAAAACGAAGCAAATAATTGACGGTGTAACAAATGTTTACCAAAATCTTTTTATTCGACGTTAAGATATGGAACTACTTTCCATCCATCGTTACGAAAATTTACTGGGCGTATGTCCCTCAGTGCGTCTGTTGAAGTATATGCAGGAAGGAGCAGTGATTTTCTTTCTAAGCTTGATTTCAAAAGTGCTTACTTTATCGTGAACAGCCTTTACCTATGAACTTAAACCACACTGCAAATACGCATATTCGCAAGTCGAGTCACAACTTTGTGCATAATCTGGGCAAGAGATTATCCTCCTCGTATTTCACTTGGAGGAGGTTGGCTCAAAGAGATTTCCGAAGTGGAATGACACGCATGGTGTGATTCACTTAGGATCTCATCCGCTTTATACCAACAGAGCAAAAAAAAAAAAAACAGTCTCGCAAACCCCGAGTTCTGGTTGGTAGTCCGTTATACTTTTCGCCACGAGCACGCTACATCGATTCTGAAACTAATATTATGGGCTTGCTTTGAAGTAACGCTATATAGCGTGACGTCTGGTTAGGATTTACTGATGCAAACAAACAAAGCACGGGATGGAAGGAGAGGTTGTCCCTCGGCGCCCGTACATGATCCACTGGGTATGAAAATAGCTTAGAACTGAACGCTATCCAGAGAACAAGCTAACGTTAGCACTGTCGTGTCCCGTCGCACACACTCGCTCGGCATACTTCACAGAGCTTATGAACTGCATTAGAGACGTGAAGAAATCGCGAGTTCAATGACCTTCAGGTTAGACTCTACAGTCTTATGTACAAATATGCCGATATCAGCTGTACATTGGTTGTCTGCTGTCACAGTGGAAGGCGGCGATTGGGCCAGCGTTCTTCAGGAGGTGTCAAACACCGTGCGGACCAATGGCTACAGTTATATAGACTCACGTGATTTGAATTCTAGCTTGTCCCGAAATGAATCCGCGAATTCTTCAGGTCTCTACTAATAACCCAAAACTCGTTCGTGAGTTTGTACAATACGCGCATTTCCGTTTGTGTCTGTGCAGGCTATCAATTCAGCTTCTATTCATTTCTTAATAACAATTTACACTGAGCTAGTTTGGTGAGGGCGGTTCCCAAGAGAACCTTCTATTGTCCTCCTCCGCTGTTTTTACTAATGCTTGAGCAAAACTCGAGTTTCGTCTCCAAGACAAGTACAAAACCAAAACCTTTGTTCAATGTTAAACTGTTGTTCACGTCTTCAGTGCGCTATCTCTTTCCTGTGAAGATGGAATTTTCAAATTATTTTTCTTCAAATCCCACTTTCAACTCTCACGTTTCTGGTTTATACAGAGAAGTGAAAATTTTTGCAAAAGCATATAACATATGACCCGCACTGTAGACAGCAAGCATTATATCTCAATCACAGAACACAGAGGATACAGAAGTGAAACATCCGTGTATGATGTACTTGGTTATTTCCTAAGTATAACGCGTATTTCAAGCATTTTATCCTTCTGTGAATATAAAAGTACCTTATCTTTAGTTAAATTTAAGTTTTACAAATATTATATTTATAAATTATAATATTTCGTTTATAATTAATATGGATAAAAACAGGGAGAAAATAGTCGTGTTGACAATACCTAGTAGGAAAAAGTTTTTATATAAAACATTATTACACTGAGTAGACACGACGAATGCGGTGCGCTGTCCCTTTGGCGTGATTTCATATGCACGGTTAAGCTTTGTTTGCATGGCGGAGGAGTATCCTCAAAGTAGACCTTCATCAATGCTTCGGAAAGCCAATGGTTCTTTGGCTGTGATAACGAAAGATGTGTTGTGTCGCCTTGTATAGCACGAATCAAAATATTTTTGTCTGCAGTATTTGAAACCATAAACTAAACCGCATCTGAAAGGGCTAACACATGGGGGATTGCGCCCAACTGTATCTCGAGGAAAGCTAACAAGAAAATTAGTAGTGACTGCTTTTACTACTATTTATTAGGATCTAACTAACTACAGTGAACAAAATAATAATACTTTGGTGATGTCAGTAGAGTGAAAACGATATACTGTATATCACGTTACACCAAAATGACTATTTGAGCATAACTCATTCGCCACTCCACTGACAAACAACCAGGCAATAACGAACGTTATAGAACTGTTTTTTTTTTCAGAGGCTAGCCGGGGGTAGGAAATTTATTACCCCCTCCCCAGGAATCGGATAAATACCTACCCCTCTCCCCCAATCCCACATAAAATTCCAATATTCGGCACTGATGAAGGAGGGACGAAAGAAAGTTATTATATTACTACAGCTTGTTTGATGTTAGTAGAATAATTTTGAAAGCCCTCCCTAATTACTTTTATTCCCTCTTAATGCATATCTTCCAACCCTCACTTAAGAATTAGAATCATAGGCGTAGTGACTGTTATTCTTGCGTCCAAAAGACGATGCCAGGAAATCGTTATAGAATAGTTTATATTTCACTACTACGCCTATTAAATATAATGTATATAAACACACACACAAAGACGCCAGCTTCAATGTCTTTCATATTACGCATTGAATCAAGGCGCCTGGGGCGTATCTCAGTTCGTGAGTGATATATGTGTTAATGAAAATAAAATAATAAATTTAACCTTCTAATTTATTCACAGGGACTAATGTTACAAAAATACACACTGATATAATTTACAACACTGAAATACCTATAGATACTTTTAACACTCAATAATCCTATATGTGAGTGCAATATCTATTGTCAATTTCAATTATAATTGAAGTCGTCATCGCTGTCTTTGACATAGTCACTTAATCTTCACTTATTATGCATGCTGAATTGTCCACTGTTATACATTAACATCACTCCAAACGTCTGCCACTCACTCAAAGAGCCCCACTTTACCACTGCCTAGCCAGTCATTATCTTCCTCTACTCTTCCAAATTCTCGCACACACGCTGGTACAGGTTGTCCACAGTAAAGTGAGCACTTTATAAGGCCCTTTCAACAGATATTGACCACCGATAAATGTATTTCGTTACAGCCTAAGGTGTTTACTTTTGATAGTGGTAAAATGTACACCCTCTGGTTATTAGTCACGCGGCAATGTTTATATTAAAGAGTGTCGGAAAGATAAAAAATTAGCTGAAAGAAAAAATTTAGCAGGGCCTTAAAAAGTGCTCACTTTACCATGGCTAGCCTATAACTGTCGTCGTTCGTCGCTCCGATCGAATCACACAACTAGCACTAATTGCGGTACGAGACTCAGTACTCTCGACATAGAAGCAAGTTACGGCTTATATAGCTGAACTATCCTGGCCCAGAAGGTCCTTCGCGCTTCACGTCGCGCGAAGGGGAAGGAGGGGCGATAAACAGAAAATTAGCGCAACGACTACTCAAGACGTCGTATCTTCCTAGGAGGGAGGGAGGTGACGTCAGTCCCGACAGCGCTATCGTGGTACATTTCCGTGTTACGCGGCGGCCCGTTTGTAAATCTGCGCGCGTTTTTTCCGGTCACCTGTAATGCCCTTGGAGGAGAGCGCTTCGCAGGCTCTATGGGCAGGACAGCAAGGAAAAAGGAAGCGGAGCGGCTGCATGTATACGCTGTTCACGGTAAAGTGAGCGCTTTTCAAAGCCCTCTCATTTGGAATAATAGTCAATAAATATATTTCATTTTTGTCTTATATGTTAACTTCAGTGTGTGGTGGAATCTATACACTGTGTATATCACTTACATGGTAATATTTATTTTAAAAGGTAGGTAAAGGATACGATATGGCTGAAGTAAAAATGTAACTAGGGCCTCACAAGTATTCACTTCACTGTGAACAGCCTGTAGCAATATTACACTTGAAATAAGATGGTGAAACATAAAGACTGTGTTTACTTTAGTAAGCGTTCTGTCAACAGCAAATCAACTGTATGTGTAATGCAATACTAAACCATTGTCAGAATATGGGGGGGGGGGGAGTGTAGGTTCTTAAGATGTTTCACTAGATTTCAGATGCTGTGTGTACTTTTGGTTTGCAGTTGGAGCATTTTATACGTTCTGAACTGACAACAATTCCGAGATCTCGAAATGTTCAAATGCACTATAAATTCGAATCGGTGGAAAACCACTGATTCACAGTGAAATTCGCCTACTTGAATCAGTGAAAATGGCTCCACTTAGAATCAGTGGAAAACCACTCATTGTTTCAGTGAAAAGTTTTCGCTGATTGAATTTGTGACGTGAGACAATTTCACTGATTGAATAAGTGGCGGCCGACTGCAGTGACGAATTAAATATTGGTTTTATTGAATTTAGCCAAAGAACTATGTGAAATAAACATATTTATTATAGTTTACTATTTATGTTGCGCAATTTACCGTAATTAAAAAAAGATAAAATAATTAGGAGGTGGTCAGGATTGAACTGACGTACCTTTTCCTTCTAAGCCGTTACCTTATCATATATATATATATATATATATATATATATATATATATATATATATATATATATATACGACATTTGACAGATCGTGGTTGACGTTAGACGTGTGTGGTTGCCATTTGACGTTTGACAGTGTGTGTTAGGCGTATGCCTCACGCATGAGGACACAGCGGGACGTACACAAATATACACCCATGCCTTACCTGGGACTCGAGCCCGGAACACCCGCGCCCTAAGCAGACACGCAAGCAACTGCGCCACGACGGTCGGTTCCATCTGCACTACCAAATCAAGTTGAACACTAAGAGGACAAATGCATGTCTTACAGTCATAACGAAATAGTGAAGATGTAAATGATATGCCCTTACTTTTCGTTTTTGGTTTAATTGGTACCGTTAGGATTGTTAAAACGAATAGTGTACACGAGTTCACTCTCTTCACGACGTTATATGCAGTTTAAACCTCCAATCAGAACGCTGTGATGATTAAATGAAAACGAAATGAACGACAAAAAAAAAAAAACGGAATGAAAGGCTGAATGTTCATATTACCAAGTAAAATTGCGTTTTCAAAGACGAAGCACATTTTAGATAGTATTTTGTATTGGTTTTAACAATTTATTCGTTGTTATTTCACTTCATACACGTTGCTCAACGGTCATTTTTAAACGTTGTTGGACGGCCACTTCTACACGCTAACTGATGCATTAGTCAAAAAACAAACCACTGAAAAACAGTGGAAAAAAATTACTGATGAATCAGTAGGAAAATGTCACTGAATCAATAAGTGGAGGAAAAGTTACATTTTCCACTGATTGAAACAGTGAAATAATCACTGATTCAAATTTAAGGTGTGATTCGCAACCGGTCAAAACGTAAAAGGGACACTGCTGTTACTGAAAAAATTACAATTTCGTGTTGTATACACTGACGCTGAACTCGCTAATTTGCCTCGTCTGTAATTGTTACGAGGAAAGTATTTGGTAACTCGTAATTACCTGTGGTTGGAGTTGGAGTCCAGGTAGTTTACTCTTTAAGTGACGCGAACAATTATCTGACAAATTGCGTTGTGCATTATGCAACACTGCTAGTTTACGCAATTGGGAGGAGAGTAAATCCCCATCAAAATCTTAACAATTTTATGTTAACATAGTTGGGCACGGAGTAAATCATAGGAGGTCGAAAATCAAATAACAATATGTTCATGTAAGCGGGCAGGGAGTAAATCCTAGTTGGTCAAAATTCAAACAATAATATGGTGCAATTTTTGTCCACACAATTGGGCAAAGAGTAAATCTCAGGAGGCCGAAATTCAAATAACTGTATGACACAATATTTTGTTTTCATTGTTGGGCAGGAAGTAAATCCCAGGTTGCCAAAATTCAAACATTTATTAAATGTTAATTTTACGGTAGGTAGGAGTTTACGTCTTATCGGCACTACAGGGACATCAAAGATGGAACAAATTAAGCGCGATCAGTAACGGGCAAAGAATCAACCATAACCTCCATGAAGGATATTCGCCTGGAATAATTTCGAACAACCATGTAAAAACCGTAATTAGAATGACTCAACAGTGAATAGAGCACGGATTCTGTCGAATGCGTGCGTAGTGACCTACCACTGCGCGACCTCCTCGGTGAAATCAACGAGAAGCTACATGTTATTGAAAGAGCCTACAGCATATCACCACACAGTCTCACGAATTTTCATTGAATCTGAAAATTGTGAGACGTTAATGAAATATATTCGTATTAGAACGTTAGGTTCGTGTTTGTTTCACTATTTTCTTTTTTTAAACGCCGGCTATTAAAATCCTGCGAACATAAAGTACAAGTGCAAATGTTTGGCTCATCTTTAAGGACGCCGCTTAACCCTTTCAGATCCACTTTAATTTACTGTTTCAGGTGTCGCAAACGAAAAAATATATGTGATGTGTGATATACTTAGGTCAACAAAAAACTTGTTTCGTTGACGCAACCAGTGCGCTGTAGGTAATATGTTCGGCCACAGTTATATGAACCAATTACGACCTACACCAATAAGACGGTTTGTGAATTACTTATAGGCTGTTCACGGTAAAGTGAGCACTTTTTATGGCCCTTATAAATTTTTCCTTTCATCCAATTTCCACCTTCCTGCTGCTATTTATTATAAACATTCCAATGTGACCAATAAACACAGTATACGCATTTCACCACCACCAAGATTTAATGCTTGAGTCTGCAATAGGATATTTTTATTAGATGTTAACGCCTTTTAAAAGGGCCTTAAAAAGAGCTCACTTTATCGTGAACAGCCTATACCTAAGGGTAATGTCATTGGTCACTGAGCTTCGCAGTGTGCAGTACACACCAAATATTACTTACATGTGCGTAATGTACGCAGTTGTACGCACTGGGTCTGACTGAGTTAAATGGAGCTTTTTAGCGTGTCAGAGCCAAGCATGTGTGGGACCAATAAAGACTACACTGACACGCGCGCCTGGTGACCCATCGCTCTTACGCACGAGGCGCTGAACTGGCGTGCAGTGTTTCCGTTTTGCAGGGTGTACACATGGGACTTTAACCAGTAGCCCTGTCATTTTATCGGCGGAAAGTCTGTAGAAAAGTTCAATGCAGGTCCCTTTAGTAATTTTCCAAGTTTCCGACCAGTATATTACGAGCTACAGCATTGTGAAAAAGCCGTTTTTAGCTATCCCGTAAGGCTCGGGAATAACATTTATAATGTTATGAGGTGTTTTGAGAGTATTATACGTACCTCTTCTGTAGTGTGTTTTCTTTTCCTACGTTGGTATCGTGGTTTAACACATTCTGGACTACGCTCGAGCGAAGCTCGAGCAACGCCAGCTTAAAAATTTCTACGTAGTTGATAATAAAACTCGCATGGTTATAGAGCCATTGTTCTGCTAGTATTTAACAGGAACTTACAAGAACAATACAACCCAGCAGCATACAACATACAATACAACATTTCACACCGTAAGAGACATTTAATTGGAGCATAATCAACTCTGCGACCCCAGTGGATGACGACCAGCCAATGATGAACGTTGTAGAGCACAGTAAGCACGCCCAGTGTGGTGTGGACCAATAGAAGAGTGGTAAGTGGGAATACAGAAACCAACAGAATAGACGTTCCTGCAGTGGTGTATATAGGCGATTCATTTGTAACTTGTCTTCAATTATAGTAAATATGTGCAGTCCTGAATGTCTTAATGGTTTCGTAAAAAAAAAAAAGCGCGGATTTAAAAAAACTCTGCAACGCCATTCAAGCGACAGGAGAGGTGAAAAAAAATTAGACAATGCGCAACGCATTTATTACAAAAAAAGCTTGGGAATATTCGTGAGATCATCAGCTGGTAGACTCGTGACTTTGTGTTCGTTACACGACTGGTCCACATTTAATATGAAACTCCCTGAAGGTCTTTGATCCAGTAATAAATACCTTTAAAAAAAATCGAAACGACGGTATCGCGATCAGCCTATTTAATAACAAACCTGACCTCACAAAGGCAATAGGCAATGGACACATTACATTCGTTCGAACGCAAAAAGGGGTTTCAAATTCACCCTTACAGGTCGCCGAGCATTTAATTTATTTTCCGGTTGATGACAATGGCTTTCAAAAAGAATCGAGAAGTTCAATTACAGGCATTTTTACGATTTTTTTATATATTTTTTTTTTATTTGCAGTGGGTCTCGTCAATTTGTCATGCACTGACAACTTCACGCTAAATTTTACCACAGTAGCGATATAAAAAATTTAATTCTCTCACAAATGTTCAAGGCGCGAAAACTTGATGATGAACTGACAATTTATTTCAAATAACTCAATTTTCTTCTTAACATAATTTCAATACGAGAAATTCTAAACTGAAATAGAAACAAACTTAATAACTTCAAATAGGCACGACTTTAAGACGAAGGATTTACTAAGGCGGTAAAAAAAAAAAAAAACAATTCGGAGAAAAATAAAATCGTCGTTTTAGAGCATCCGCGTGTGCTGGCGGAGTGTACACAAAAAAATTAAAAATAACGCTTCCTTGTAAACGGTGGCGTCTGGGCCCCGGATCCTGTACAAGCTCGCGCCGAGAAACGTAAATAGCGTTTTTTAGATGACTAAACCGCGATGAATCTTGATGAGTATCACTGACTACCTTCAGAGACGTGTAATGGCCATATGCCGTAGGAAATTATGGAAGGCGTGACAAGGTACAAAATGAAGTGTCCTAATTCAAAAGTACTTTCAGGCACAGCGATGGCATCTGAACCTGTTCACAAGCCGTGCGTGCACTCTAAATAAAAACCATTTAAAGTTTTCTGTACGGCAAAGGAAAACATTGTTTTGAGACTGTTTTGTTTACAGTAACACACTATTGTTTTAATTAAAGAGAAGGTTAGAGGATCATAGGTTTTCTGTTATAGGCCATTCACGGTAAAGTGAGCACTTTTGAAGCCCTAGTTACTTTTTTCTTTCAACCAATTTATATCCTTTCACCTCTAGTTAATGCAGTGTATACATTCACGATACCTAAAACCAAAAGTCTGAGGCCATAATGAAATGTATTTATTGGTTATTATGTCTGATGAAACAGCTTCAAAAAGTGCTCACTTTACCGTGAAGCGCCTATCATAAAGTTTTTTTATACTTTTTGTTTTAGCGCAATGTTACCTTCCTTTATAGCCAGAGCATTATTTGAGCAGATTTTGTTCACAGTAAAGAAACATTTCTTCGTGCCAGAGATACAGAATGTGGTACATTGTAATTTTCAGTACGCAACTGTTTTCTCGACGCACACATTCATAAACCAACATATCCTGTAGTTACGAAACTGCTACTGAGCAAATGTGCAGACGTTTAATGTCATTCTGAAGTACGGTGGTTCTCCGATTCTTCCTAATTCTCTCAATTCTTCCCAATAGGTGGCATACTCTGGACCATGTTACCACTAGGGCTGTTCGATATTGTGATATATCGATAATTATCGATATGAAAAACAACTTATCGAACGATATGTAACTTTGAAAAATATCGGCATATCGATGTTTCGATATTATCTAAGTTTTCGGCATTATCGATAATTTCGGTATTGTCGATATACCGAAAATACTGAGGAACTGTTTGAAAAAATATCGATACTGAATTTTTATGATATCGAACAGCCCTAGTTACCAGCTGCCATAACCTACCTATCAAAATAAATCCTAAGGAAATACGCTTCAGTAGTCGTGTGGTGAAGGTTGTTATGCTAGTAACACGTGGGGCGCGGGTTGGAGTCTCGAAGCCGTCGTCATGTCTTTTTGTGTAATTTTGAAAGGTTTGTTATTTCTTTCTTATTTACAAATCACTGTTGCTTTTTAGAGCACAAATTCTCATTACATTGTAACTGACATTACCACACTGATGCATGCTCAACTAGTGTAACCACAATGCAAGGTTATCACAGTCATTAATTACTATATAGACAAAACAAATCTTATGTTTGTGGAAAGCCTACTTTGCAGTGGTTCATATTTCAACAACTTTTACCTTGCGGCGACAAATGATGTGTTGCAGAAAGGAAAGCGTTTTGCAGTGACATGCAATCGGGTACATGCTGCATATAAAAAAATACTTATGGCTGGTACTGTACACAGCAAATAATCGGTACCCGGTGTGTTGAACCTCTTCGTCGTGTGCAATCTGATTTGCAATTGTTTCTGCACGGTCCGTTCATGATTGGTTGACGCTGGTAACACCGAGCATGCAGCGTGTTGTTCGTTTGGTAGCGAGAAGCATGCTAGACACAAGTACAGCGCAAATAAAAATTTTACAGTATTGCAACACTTAAGTTCGTACAAGAATTTCAGGAGCAAACGGAATATGAGTATCGACCGCATAGAATTATTTTGCGTGTTTGAGACACTCGAAATAATTTATTTTTCCAACAAATATTATTTTTTCTAATACTAAAAGGAATTTTTTGTAAAAAAAAAAAAAAAAAACCACCAACGTAGTCTATGAACACAGGCCATGGGTTTGTTTTATTCCTGGAACGAAAGTAAAATGCATATTTACAAATATTCCACATTAGAGTTTTAGCCAACAAACACGATCTGACACACTGCTCTCATGGCCAAAGGTCTCAGATTATTTGTTCTAGTAGTTAGTATATTTTATCTCCTTCCATACGCACGCTTTATGCCAAACAACAATTCACAAGGATTTATTTGCAGAACTGCTCTACCAACATTTGCTATGCATGCAACATTGAATTCAACATTAAAAATCATTCCAGACAACACATCCGATGGCTACTCTTCGAAATCTGAATCACTATCGAATTCGAGTGCTCTTTCAGAAACAATATCATCTGGTCTATCAGCAGCGTATGGGGATGCCAATAAGCAATCTATTACAGAAGGTCCAGCCTCAGAGAAGACTAACGATGCTGGCCCCTCAAACTATTCACATACTGAAATTTAAAGAATTTGAACTCTCTGACGAAATACTGATTACTTCTGGTTGGCCATCTTTCGCACTCCCAATTAGGCCGTGTCGCCTCAACTATGCTAACACGATTTAATAACAAACGAGTACTAATAGCAAGCACACGAAATACCCAAACGTCTCTGTGTAGAACGGGCTGAGCCGATTTCCAGTCTTTACGTCGCACATAATGCAGCCATGGAAGGTCTAATCAGTAGATGACACAATAACAAAGATAAATGCATCGTCTACATCCATGTACTAATTTTAATTTCTCTGCCAAAATTATATTATATATAATAACTATTCTGACAGCAACGTCATCTCAAAGATTTTCTTTAAAAAAAAAAAAAAAAAACCCGGAGGGTGTGGAGGAAGCAACGATTCTCAAGCTGAATGAAACAATTCAACGTAAGGTTACTCAAATCGATAAACATATTAATGTTATATACTTATAAATTATTATTAACTATATTGCACAACGCCAAAACTAAATAGCTACTTGACAATGCTCTCTCCGCCAGTGGTACAACTACTATAGTCTATTCACGGTAAAGTGAGCACTTTTGAAAGTCCTCTCATTAAAAATAATAGTCAATAAATATATTTTATTTTAGCCTTAGACGTTAATTTCTGAGTGTGGTGAAATCTATACACTAGGTTTATTACTTACAAGGCAATATTAATTTTAAAAGGTATTTAAAGAATAATAAATGACCGGAAGGGAAAAGTAACTAGGGCCTCAAAAGTGCTAACTTTACCGTGAACAGCCTATAGTTATTTCAACATCCCTGCACACTTTTAATTTTTTGAGGACCGAATATCCACTCGTTTTCAGCTATGGTAAATGACACAAAGACGAACATTTTAGGCAGCTTGATTCTATATGAAACGTGTTTTATCTGTTTAACTCGCAAAAATTAAAGTTTGTAGAGCGATAGATAAACTGATACATGCATGCATACGTATAAATTACCTAATATTTTATTCACAGCAAGAGCTCACGGCAGAACATCCAACAGGTTTCAAATAAAGGCTACAGGCGTCGTATATCTCTAATGCTAAAGGCTGTTCACGATAAAGTGAGCACTTTAGAAAAGAATCTTAGAAAAAAAAAACACTGCCGCTGCATTCACATATTTCAATGGGCGCACTGAAAAATATTCGCCCAGTAAAGTTGGTAACGATGGATGGAAAGTAGTTCCATAGTTTAAAGTAAAATAAAAAGTGTTAGGTAACCATTTGTGATAACTTAAAATTAATTCTTTCACTTTCTGTTTTTTTTTTTTTTTTAATGTATCGAAGTGAAAAAATGAGCAGAATTGTGAAGTATTTACTTTCTTAATAATTTCACAGTTTCATTTGACCGACGCGTGAATAGAGTGATGAGATCCATTGCAATGTCAATTTTACATAAGGCGGTGGAATACACAACGTATATACAAGTAGATCTTAAGCAGGGATTTCAAAAGTGCTCGTTTTACCGTGAACAACCTGTATGCAATATTCTAGATGCCGTACTTATGTAGTTGCCCTTCACATGGGCACCGTTTTATTAGTGTACTTAGTTCAACGGATTAAATTAAATTATTTCGTAGAAAACTCTAAATGATAACGTCTTTTTCCGAGGTGTCTCTTAAGACGAAGTGACTACGCAGAAGCAACAAAATCGAATATTGTTCATAAACATGTTTCGATGATACGTTACCCACTGAGAAACTGGTTCAGTGTACTGTGATACTACTGAGTAACGTGTTTACATTATTTAGAACGTGGTGACGGACCGAATCATATCAGCCACTAGAGGGACATTTTGCTACACACTGCGTCGTTTCGAGGTTTCATTCTGTACAAGCTAACGACCTTACGTAGGCTTTCTGTCTCTCTTTACGTGTCCACACGCGTGAAACACAGTGGACTGAAAGAATCAAGCCATTCAGGTAAATATTAACGCTTTGGAGTCAATGCCCGAGTGTGACAAGATCTATTTTAGTTACTATGCTCAACACTTGGATGCAAGCGTGTGCAAGTAACATTCTATAATCTTATTAAAAATCTAGTACGCAAATTTATATATATATATATACGGTGCTGATTAATTTGAACAAATTTCGCTGTTGAAAAGATTTAGCGATGTGTCAATGGTGAGGAATCAAAACCTATAATGGGTGAGTTCTGAGTCGTTTAGTTAATTATTATCTTCATTCACAAAAAAAATAACTAAAATTACAACTTCAACAGTTAATTATAAACAAATTTGAACACTGGCTACAAGCGTTCAAACTATATATATATATATATATATATATATATATATATATTGGAAAGTACCTAATATCTTAAAACCGATTGCACAGTTCGAAGTGCGGGAATGTGAATGATGCGCAGAAAAAAAAATTATTCCGCGACAAGATTTCGCAAGCTCACATAGCCACAAGTGGCAGTAAATACTCAAAGTTATATTTCGCAAGCGCACATAGACAAAAGTGGCAGTAAATACTCGAGTTATATTTTTCAATCTTTTAAATTTGCAAGTACTGCTTGGCAGGTTCGAACAACCTCGGCTGGTCCCTTATAGGTTTTCCAGACGAAATAATTCTGCTTACTAGTTCCTTATAAATTAATGGCACGGGACTTAAGAGTAGCAGTGTTTCACCTTAGAAGTATTGCCTGCTGGAAAGTAATTCTGCTCCTGTCCCACAGCGCTCATTTTATCGGCGGCCCAACCACGATTTCCAGCACGTTGCATTAAGTTAACACGTGTGCTGCATGCCCTAGCGCCTCATCGCTCCTACGCGCAAGGCGTGCAGTGTTTCCGTCGTGACGCTGTACTGTGCAAATTAGATCTGAAAACATAGGGGTTTTATTACACGCGATGAAAGACCACATATTGAACTACGCCCGTATATTTGCACTTTCCTCTTGCCCCTTAAGGAAACTGCATAGGCAAGCTTTAAAAATGCTATATTTGACCACATTCACGAAATTTTTTTGCTATGATAAAAGTAAAAATATAGGAACGTAAACAATAGTTTTTTTTTTCAATCCTTTTCTGGCGAATTTACCGAGATACGCGTTTACGTGCAAACAGCAGACAACGATTTCACAGGAAAAGTTTCCGTACGTAGTTCCCTTAATGGAATACAGAAGTAATGACATGTGTCACGTGCTTTTTATTATTTATATATATATATTTACTGATTGGGAATAATAGATACTAGTATAGGGTCTCTTATTACTGAATTATGATACAGACTTTTTACTAATAAAGTGATAGGGTGTCTAATATATATATATATATATTAGACACACACACAATTCAACCTCAGCAACTATGACACTCTAAACAGTGACCCTATCACTTTATTAGTAAAAAGTCTGTATTATATTTCAGTAATAAGAGACCCTATACTAGTATCTATTATTCCCAATCAGTAAATTTTGTGATAAGGCAGTATGGAAAGGCCATTTTTAGCTACGCTGGCGAACTCGAAAATATAGTTTGTAATGTGCGCGGTATTTTGAAAGTAGTCTTCGTAGCTCGTCTCAGGTGATTTTTTTTTTTTTTTTTTTTGTTGATCAGTACATACGACACGCGTTAAATAGTTTCCTAAACACACTTGTATTTCAAGCACTCAAGCATCGGGTACATAGTCACTCGAGTGGTTGACGTGAGAACTACACTCTAATTTTCTTAGGAAAAATAATTGACAAAAATGTTTTTGGAACACTACACATAAATTAGAGTAAATGTCACAAAACCTTAGCGTGGAATGTGTGAAACTAAACAAATTTTTAATTTTTGAATGTTAAGTTTATTATGAAAACAGACCTACATAAACAAATGTTAAATGCTTTATACAATAATGTGTTGTAAATATACAATAATTCAACTGTAGAGTTAACAAGAGAACCTTTGGCAACTATTTCCAAAAACATTGTTTGTAACAAGTACAGGAATTTATTACTGTGTATGAAACAACTATGCATAGGCAAAGTGAGCACTTTTGAGACCCTGGTGACTTTTTACTTTCAGCCATTTTTGTCCTTTAACCACCTTTTAAAATAAGTATTGATATGTAAGTAATAAACACAGTGTGCGTATTTCACCGCACTAGGAAGTTAACATCTAAGGCAAAAAAAAATTTTTATTGACTACCAGCTTTTACCCGCTGCTTCGCAAGCGGTCCCACTATTGGGTGCTCTAGCCACTGGGCTACTGCGGCCCCACTATTTGGTTCTCTACCCACTAATCTACTGCGGCCCCCTTAATGGGTACTCTAGCCACTGGGTTACTGTGGCACCACTATTGGATGCTCTAGCCACTAAGCTACTGCGGCCCCACTATTGGGTTCTGTACCCACTTATCTACTGCGACCTCACTATTGGGTTTTCTACAACCACTGAGTTTCTGCGGCCCCATTATTGGGTTCTCTAGCCACTGGGTTACTAGGGCCCCACTATAATGTTCTCTACCCACTGAGCTACTTCAGCCCCTACTATAGGGTTCTCTACCCAGTGAGCTACTGCGGCTGTTTGGAAGGGATGTAAGACAGCCTATAGACAAAAAAGAAAGGAGAAATAACAGAATTTTATTTTTAACTATGCTTTTTTATGCAGTAATCCTAAGAAAAGTTTCATACAGTACCTATGTACATCCCTAATCATCATTTTTTTGGAACAGTTTGAGAAATTTTCCCAGGATAAAAAGTAGCCTACGTCACTCTCTGGACCTCCAACCATCTCTGTACAAAAAAATCACGTCGATCCGTTGCTCCATTTTGACGTGAAAGAAGGACAAACAAACTAACACAGAAACAAACAAACACACTTTCGCATTTATATAGTAGTAAGGATTATTACAAATGAAAGGGCTTTCAAAAGTGCTCACTTTAATGTGAATGTCCTATACAGAAGTTAGCGAACAACAATAACGCCTTTCAACCACTATCCAGCCGCCAATGCTGGAGTAATCTACATACAGCCTATTCGCAATTTCTTAACACTTTTTGGATCAACCTTTTAAAAAATTACCTCGTGTATGAATGTTTGGTTTTTTCTTAATCATGCCACGTATGCCAAGCATCTTATACTTAAAAGAACATAAAAGTACCATCTTTTTTGCTAAACAGTGATTTTATTTATATTTTATCTCTTAAACATAATATTTAATTTATAATTAATATGAATAGAAACAAGGTTAAAATATTGTTGTTGCAAGAAATAGTTCCTGTGGAAAATATTATTTAACGGAGTGCGCATGAATGTGGTGCTTTGTCACTATGGTGTAATTTTTTGCACTCGGCTAGCCTTTGTTCGCATGAGGCGGAGGAATAATCTGGAAGTAGATCTTCGGCATGGCTTCGCAATAGTTGGAGGTAACCGTGAACTGGACTACATGCTCACAAACACGCAAATTACTTGGTTCTGCAATCTCACATGCACTGTCATGAATTATCAGTTGAAGGCGAGCGAATGCATATCGCGCGGTTAGGCGCAATAATCGGCTTCCTTCGCGACGTGTCTGCGAGCTTGTGAGGTACTGGGGGGGTTGGGTGAGAAGGGGGGGGGGAGAACGAGTTATAGCACTGCAAAGAAATTAGAGGCCCTGGAAGCAGTCACGCAAGCCCGCGCTTGTGCACTGTAATCTTACCCTAGCCCCTGTGGGCGTCTTGGCGTGATGTGACTGGGCCGCCAGCATTGCGACATTCAAATACCCTCGTCCCACACTGTTAGGCCCTGTAGAATGCGGGCAACGTAATGCTGAATGTTTGGAGTGTAGGCTATTCACAGTAAAGAGAGCAATTCTGAAAGCCTTTCCATTTGGACAAGTGGTCAATAAATACATTTTATTTAAGCCTAAGACGTTAACTTCCTAGTGCGATGGAATGTGCACACTGCGTTCGTTACTTACACGGCCAGTATTTATTTTAAAGGGTGGTTTAAGGATGAAAAATTGCTGAAAGGAAAAAAGTACCTAGGTCCATAAAAGTGGCCACTTTACCGTGAACAGCCTACAGGCCTATTTACGCAAGAAATTGAAATGCTTGCCAACCA
Organism: Dryococelus australis; assembly: GCA_029891345.1. Lineage (NCBI taxonomy): Eukaryota > Metazoa > Arthropoda > Insecta > Phasmatodea > Phasmatidae > Dryococelus > Dryococelus australis. Next base: position 53,378,196 of record CM057002.1, read on the forward strand.
TCCCAGTAGTTACAACATAACGTATGTTGTCATTGAAACGCATGCTATGTTTAAATGTGTACGAAATAGTGATTGGGGCGTGCCCTGAGAGAAAGGCCAACAAAATATTTGTTTGCGCTGGACCAAAAAATGTATTTAGTTGTCCCAGCAAAATATTTTGTTACGTAAACAGAACTTGAAAAGCCACAAAATTAATTTTGTCCATCTAACAAAATACACGTTTCAATAAAAAAAAAAAAAAACAGCTGTGTTTGGCCAAAAGAAATTCGACTGTGAACAAAATACTTTGTTGAATCAACTGTATTTGTTTGGCGACTCATTTGATGGCCTTCATTCGAAAATACAGCTGGAGAGTTTGTCTGCATTTTTGTGACAGTGGGTTTGTCAGTGCATTTATTGATGCTTAATAAAGGTATAAACATCCTAATAAAATAAGTTCAGAAGGAAAATAAAAATTAAACTGTAAAACATAAAATGTTTATTTACGCACGTTGTTCTGTAATTGTACTCTTATTTACACATGTTTTATTACAAATTAACATCATTTTCTCTTGTTTATGTTGTACGTTCGGTCACTGAAGACTTTAAAAAACATCGAAAACAATAATCGTAGGTAAGTGGGCATATTTTATAACAAACTATGACAGGCTAAAGTCGTGTTGGATATAAATAAGAAAAAAATGTAAAATGCCAAAACCTCTAATAAAAGATGTATATATTTACCACAACACAAATTAGTTCCGCCTTACTTTGGATACAGTAGAGAAAGAATTAACTTACCACAGTATCAGCCATTCGGTTCACGGCGATGTTTCCTTCGCATTGAGAGGAACGATATACAAATGCACAGAAAAGATTAACTTGGCACGGATTTCAAAAGTGACCAGTGAAACTAGGACCAACTGTAAATGTTTGGAGCACCCAGAGAGCGAAATATGTAGGCAGTGCGGCCTACATATTAGGCAGTGCGGCCAGCACCTTGTTGCAAGCACAAGTGTGGCAAGTCTGAGAATGTTACTTAACTTCGGACGAAGCAGTGCTAGAACCGCTGCAGGAGGGCAGGGTTAAACAGATGAAACTAAGTTTACATTGACGATTTTGTTTGGAGATATGGCGGTGCTGAGACACCGTGCATCGTATAAAATTATTCTACGCCGCGAATTATACGTCTTACATAGGATTATAGGCTGCTCATGATAAAATGAGCACTTTTGAATGCCCTGCTTAAAATCTACTTGTATTCACGTTGTGTGTTATTCTACCTTACGTAAAATTAACATCTTCATGGACCTCGTCACTTTATCCATATGTCGGTCAAGTTAAACTTAAATGATTACGAAAGTAAATATGTAACAAATATGCTCACTTTTCCACTTCGATGTAGGCCTATTAAAAACATTACAGACAACGAAAGAAGTAGTTTAAGTGTCCACAAGTGGGTTACCTAACACGTTTTATTTAACGTTAAGATATGGAACTAACTTTCCCTCCATCAGTACGCCCGTTAGAACACATGCAGCCAAGAACAGTACATTTTTCTAAGGTTGATTTCAAAAGTGCTCGCTCACTTTATTGTGAACAGCACTTGTCGACGAACGAGCTGAGGTTTGCCTAGTGGATGACGAGTTTGGCGTTGTCAGCGAGGACTTCACTGCCGACGCGTGTGCGCGGCTTGGCAGGTGAGCGAAGACTGAACGAAGGTGTGATGCTCGAGGCTGTCCTTACCCTCTCACCCCGCCGATGACTCCTACCTTCCAACGTGTGTGACCGGCGTCTAGCTAACGTCTGACGCTACAATCTACGCCATGAGGATTTGACTTTACTGGACGTGAACCACTTCGAAAACCATCTGGGATGTTCCTCAACACTCGTCAACGGTTTTTTTTTTTTTTTTTTTTTTTTTTAAGGGATTGTATTTCTTCTTGGGGAAGACAAGAAAGGATAAGGACCTCAACATGACAAGGCATATCCTGCCATGTTTTATAGGGGCTTTATCATGGGGCATTTATAGGGAAATATTTTTAATACAGGTGTGTTTTATAATCCGTATATTTTTTTAAATATTACAATATTTAGGTTAAGTTTCTTATGGTCTGTGAGCCCACAAATAATGTAATTACACACACACACACACATACACACACACATATATATATATATATATATATATATATATATATATATATATATATATATATATATATATATATATATATATATATATATATATATATATATATATATATATATATATATATATATATACACATACACATATTAGTATACATTTTCAATGTAAAGTTCTTTATATATATTTTTTACTGTTTTTAATCTCTTATCATGCTTGTACTTTTATATTGGGCATTTTATATGAAAATAAAGAGAAAAATAATACGCCCACATATAAACAAAATAAAACAGACTGTCTGTCGATCATTTCTCACAATTTTGGGGGTTAACACATTCAGGACTGCACATATCTACTATAATTGAAGACAAGGTAGAAGTGAATCGCCTGTGCACACCACTGCAGGAACGTATATTCTGTTGGTGTCTGTATTCCCACTTACCACTCTTCTATTGGTCCACACCGCACTGGGCGTGCTTACTGCGCTATACAACGTTCATCATTGGCTGGTCGTCAGCCACTAGGGTCGCAGAGCTGATTATGGTCCAATCAAATGTCTCTTACTGTGTGAAAAGTTTACACTCAATCGCGTCCTTTTATACGGGTAAAACAAGAAATACATTTTTCGCAGGAAAACTATAGCTGCTGGGTTTTATTGTTCTTGTACGATTCTGTTAAATAATAGTGGAACAATTACACTATAATCATGCGTTGCTCGACCTTAGCTCGAGCGTAGTCCAGAATGTGTTAAATACTTGATATTTTAATCTGTATCAGGGGATGGTTGGCATTTTCGCAATATTTTTCAACTGCATTATTTACTTGCACGCTGAAATTGAAACTCTACTGATTGGAAGATATTGGTAAGACTTTATTTGTGATCAAATGAGTGGTATGGAAAGGAAGGCAGTAGAACGTTATTGCCATGGAGTGACTGGGTTTTCTGCGGGTGCTCCCGCTCTGCAATAGTACGTGGGTTCAGTAAAATCAGTTTTTTTGATGCTGTATCCATCACAGATGCCACTTGGTATTGGAGTTCTCGTTATTAGGGATAGGAAAAAATTCGCAAATTCATTTCCGGACAAGATAGACGTCAAACATGTATATATTGAAGTCACCTTCGCAATTGGATCACAGTTTTTTAGACCCGTCCTACACGCCTCTGCGCCAATAGCAGTCTTGCAAGGAAACACCTTGCAAATCCCATAACTGCCAGGTGTGGGGCAACAGCCAATGAACACACAGCTGAGGCTCCAGTATGCAGAGGACTGAGGAGTCTAGCCTACAGGTCATTGAACTCGCTAAATGTTGCTATCCCTACTCATTATAGATAAAGACATGCGAAATTCGTGTTATTATTTGGCATCAGGCTGAACTTGATAGTACTGTATGCACTAGAACCGACGTCGTTTCCCCATTGGCTGCTGCAGATGTAAAGTCACTCCCTCTCAGACTGAACTACACGTGATTGGGACACACAATTGTGAAATGTTCCTTTATTGGCGCAGAGTCACCCAGGGCGTGTCATACAAACTATGGTCCAATGACAAACGTGTTGTAAAGGTACACGTGTTTCAAGTTTAACATGTCCCCAAATAACAACGCGAATTTTGAAGGTCTCTAATTATAGATCACAAAAGTAGTTGTATTAAGAATTTTTTTTACCATAATCGTAAAATTTCGCAGGTTATATGAAATAATTATATTTAAAAATATAAAAATATAATGAGGTCTAACTAATGTCAGCTGGTAGACTCAGAGTGTATAAAACATGGTATTACGAAAGTACCTCCAGCATTCTACAAATGTTACGGAAAATAGCTTCCACTGAATTGATATCTTCACCGACACTCCAAATCAAAAATAGAGGATGGAAAATTTCGCTGGTTTAGGAACCGCACGTTGCTAGGTGTCAAAATCATCGGTATGCTCTAATTAAAGTTATTCGTTCATCGGCTACTGTTATTTTGACGGCTGCAAGCGATTCATAATTCCTACCGGAACGAATGTATTACTGCCACAATATCCTGCAGCGCTTATAAAACAAATGTTTGGTTAGTTTGCAAAATTGACACAAGAGTTTGAAGCCATAAGAATACCTAAAGTAAGCATACAGAACGAGAAGGAACACAATTTCATTAGGGAATCAAACGTTAACGCAGACGCCACCGAAAAAAAAAAAATGAATTTTCTCAAAATTCGACAAGTTTATAGTATCACTCGCCGTTCGGTCGTGACATGCTGAGCTAGCGATGGTCGGCGTGTGTGTTTGTGTGAGAGATGGCGATAAAGTCGATCCTTCGAACATACCACACTTGATCTAGGTGTTACTATTAACAAACGCATTGCACACACAACCGTGAAGAAAATAACAAAAGTCCTGTGATTCAGTGCAGAGCCCGTATATCTTTATGGTACACTCGCTTGACATGGAAATTTCTACACGCTTAAACCAACCGCAAGCGACTGTCGGCGCCACAACGGCATCGTACACGAGTATTATGCCATCACAGAGACACTTCGAAGTAGCTACACTATCGGAATGCTCGACGCCGTTTATGCAGTCATCTTGACCGTGAAATTAACACCGCGAAGCTGTTTACACAGGAGTGGATAAGTGTTCGTGTATAAAACTAAACGCTACCCTGAGACAACGGCTGTGACGGTACAGTCCTTTACAACCTCACGAAGACTCCGTAAATATAACGAGTGTCAGCTTATTACGGTAACTGATAAGAAACTGTACTTGACTATGAAAATATTTAGATTGCACGACTTGCTTCAGATTCTTGGATGGCAAACCACCAGAGTAGGAATGATAAAGCTGAAATCAATATCAGAAGTAATTAAGCATTGACAAGATTTCCTGGGAGTGAGTGAAGAGATTTGGGCGGCTCCTAACAGCGAGGTCTTGAGGGCCGATCACGGTGATTGAAGTGAATACGGATCGGCGCCGGAATGAAGGGGCGGGGGAAACGGGAGATCCCCGAGAAAACCAGCCGACCAACGGCATCGTCCGGCACGATTCCCACTTGCGGAAATCCGGTGCCCCGGCCGGAGGTTGAACCCGGTTTGCCTCGGTGGGAGGCGAGCGTGCTAATCGCTCAGCCACCGTGTCCCCAGAATTTTCTAGGATTTCAGTAGGTTTGAGAAACTTGATTTGTAGAAATTAGCCACCAAATTAAATTAAGAATAACTTACAATCTCTCGAAGACGACTTCTTATATTCAATTTAAATAATAGCTTTTAAACATCATTCATGAAACTCAAATAAAACAGACAATGTCAAAAGTTAAAGTTCGGTGAATATTTGACGGATGGACGGGTAGAAAAAAATTTCCCTGCGATTGATTGAAGATCACGTGACCGCCTTACGGACGGACGACTGACGGATGCGACGGACTGTTGTGAATCCAGTCATACCGCAATTTATGAGAGAAAGCACTGAAGGCATGGCTCGGTTCATAAGTGTAAGACAGTGGCACAGTTTACTGATATTAGTAGGTCACAGGAGGTGTACAAATATCTCAAAGCAGTTACTTGTATAAAAAGTGTTCTAAAATCAATCATTTAAAGATTGTTACTGACAGTGCAGCTGTTGGCAGAAAATCCGCCCCGTGGAGAGTGGATACTGCGCAGCTGAGATGCGTACTCCACCTCATATTTCCTGTGCAATGCCACCTTCCCTTCGGCCGTTCCCGCACAAGGCATCCGCGTTAATAGTTTATTTCTATGCACGTGCATGCATAAAATGGATTGGTGATATAACTGGTATGGTAATGCCCAATTCACTTGCATCGTTGTACACCTGTTCTGTTTCTGAGGTCTTCTAATGATGTCTGGCCTGATGATATTCAACCTCTTATGAGATCACGACTATTGCAAAAAAAAATGTTTCAAGTTTTTATGTCATGGTTTACTTAAAATAACTGCCATATCCAATGTTTCGGATAGTTTCACTTTATCATAAACCAATCTGTATAATTGCAAATATGTAGAGTTTATAATCATTACATTTATTACCACACATTATAGGAACAACCACAGATAAGAACTCGTTTGACTAGCCTATGTTGTGTGTCCCAACAACATTCCTAATGTCGCAGCACAGATCCAGCGTTCTCATCGATTGCTACGTGACATCTGCATTTACCAGTACGTGAAGTTTCAACTAGCCACGGCTGGAAAAGGGGTTTTTATGTGCGAAAATAATTGCATTCAGTCCAGTGAATATATATTTTCCTACATTAGTTTTCTTGATGAAGTACGGTACAAAATTATTATATAAGGGAAATGGTGTATTTATAAGTTTACTTTTTTTATTATTATTATTTTATTATTGCCGTCGGAATGAGAAATGTTGTTATAACCTATCCATGTTGAGCTACTATTCTATTATTGCCACGGCAATAACACTAAAGTTGATGCTGGTGGTACGACGATAACATGCAAAACATTACGAGCTCAATCTCTGTGGAAACCTAATCATTTTCATGTGCCCCTCACATATTTCATCTAGCTATCCCACCTTTATAAAGTAATCGGAAGCCACTGGATGACTTCACCCCTAATACGCGTAGGCGTTACCCGGGGGCGACCTTTTGAATGGGATTGAGTTGTTTTGGACAAAATTATGGGTCCAAAAATTCAGGGAGTTGCGTCATTTAGAGCTAGTATCGAAAGCACCCATACTGGTAGCACAATCACTTTGAGTTGGTGCTATGAACTGTATCGTCAAGGGGTGGAAACTATGACGAATAATTCTGCGTGTACGCGCATAGTTTAATTTCTCTTTGTAAATTTTCTATCTCCAAAATTACATTATTAATGCACCTTTTAAAGTAATCTCTTTATTCTTAAGGGGGCCGACTGACTGGAAGGTGTATTTAGTGCGTCCGATGCCTAGAAGTGTGGGAGCGTTAAGGGAGACCTATGTACGCATATAGAACATCTGGTCGCTTTTATTCTCGAGGCACTGAGATGCCGTGTAGTCTTTCTCTCGTCGACTCGACTCTATACGAATTGCAGCGATGACACTGCCATTTACTGGTGTATGAGGTGTTCAAGATAAACTGAGCACTTTTGAAATCCCTGTTTAAGATCTACATGCATACTCATAGTGTTCTTCCACAATATGTAGAATTAGCATAGCCGTGGGTTTGATTACTTCATTCATGCATCGATCAAGTGAAAAAAGTGTAATTATTATAAACGTAAATATTTTGCAATTTTAAAATTATTACACGTACACGCATTAAAAGAAACACAAAGAAAAAAATTATAATTTCAGTAATGAGAAACGTTTACCTCGAGCTTCTTATTCAACGTTGAGATGTGGAACTATTTTTCCTCTGTCGTTACAAACTTTACTAGGCGCATGATAGTCAACGAGCATGTAAAAATATACAGGTTGTGTCTAAATTTTCGTTCCACATTGTAAGGGCTTGTGGTAGGGACCAAGACGGTTGCGTTTTGCGTAGGAACTTATGTGCGGAAACGTACCGTTTCCCCGCGACAAACAAAACATCACCACATTACATATTGACTTCTCCCACGTCTGCAACATACTGTACGTTGGTTATCTTCTGGGTCCACTTACAAGAAGGGCTCGATAGACGACCAACGACGTTTTACACAAACACGGTACCTACGTACCATGTTCTGGCACACACGATCACCAATACCTCGTGGACGTCCTAGATCCGCCGCAGTTATAACCCGCGCCAGTAGTTCCTCTGATTCCACAGAGGTCTGGTAAATCAAGCCCTTCATGTGGCCTCGAAGGAAGTAATCCGCTACACTACTTCCTGTGGGGCCACACGAAGGGCGTGATTTACGAGACCCCTGTGGAATCAGAGGAGGACTTGCTGGCGCGGATTATGGTTGCGGCGGATCTTGGACTTCCAGGTATTGATGATCGTGTATACGAGAACATGGTACGTAGGCATCGTGTCTGTGTGGACGTCGCTGGCATCGAGCCCTTCTTGTAAATGGACCCAGAAGATAACCAACGTACAGTATGTTGCAGATGTGGGAGAAGTCAATATGTGATTTGGTGGTGGTTTGTTTGTCGCGGGGAAACGGTACGTTTCCGCACTTAAGTTCCTATGCAAAACGTAACCGTCTTGGTCCCCACTACAAGCCCTTACAATGTGCAATGAGAATTCAGACACACTCTGTATATGCAGGTAAGGGCAATGATATTTTTAAAAGGTTAGTTTCAAAAATGTCCGATCAGCCGTGAGCAGGCTATAATAATGACAACTGTCAGTGCCGCATGTCCCTACGCATCCTATACCGTAAGTTTCACACCTAAAAATTATTGTGAAAATTTTGCATTAGCCATTTTCCCGCAATGAAAAAATACACATTAAAGATGAAACTAATAAACGAAAACTACCATTCGGGCGTGACAAATTTCTTAACTGCTGTTCGCTAGCAGACACCGCTCGAAAATATTAAACTGTTTTCAAACATAAATTAAAAGACTGGAATTATGCAATCTGTTTGAAGGGTTTGGCAGAGAGCGCCCTGGCGGTGAAGTTTATCCCGCTCTGAAAGAAAGTTTTAGTTGAATCAAACGAAGTTTGTTTGGCGTAACCAGATTAACCGTTTGTACAGGCGCAATGAAAGATTTTGCTGTTGAAAATGAACTATTTAGCTGTTCTCATCCGGTTGCTCAAACTGTAAGATTTGGTTGGTGCGATCATTGACTAAAAATGAGGTAGACAGCTTATTCGTCTTCTGCGCATGTGCCCAACACAGACCAACCCCAATCCTATACAACTGTCAAAGTCAGATGGTCAACAGTGATGAACGTGTTTATTTATATCGTAATTATTAAATTGAAAAAAACAATTATATTAATAACATTCTTTTACAAGTTTTAATTTAATCAAACTGCATTACAAATCGGCTGGAGGAATACTCATGCATCTCAAAGCATTTGTTTACAAATCAGTTTTCTAGCCTAAAATCCAAACCACGCCATTTTCGGTAGACGTGTTGGCAGAAATGCAGTTCAATGTTGGGACACGGAGATTGGTAGTGAGCAGCCAGCGAGATCGGGATACCTCATCTTTAGTCTATGTGTGCGACAAAAGATTTGTTTGGCTCTACACACGTTAAACAGTTACAATCAGTGCAAATAAAATTGGGAGCCGACCGAAGTTCGAACGTAGAACGTATGCGTCCGAGTACTACGCTCCAGCAACCTCAGCTAAAGTGAGTGTAGATATTTGGACGGCTGTTAACATCGAAGTCTTGAGAGCAGGTGAGGGTGATTGAGGTGAATATGGAGCAGCGCCAGAATGAAAGGGAGGGGGGAAACGGGAGATCTCCGAGAAAACCCGCCAACCAAAAGCATCGTCCGGCACGGTTCCCATATGCGAAAATCCGGAGAGACCCGGCCGGGGATTGAACACGGGTCGCTGTGGTGGGAGACGAGCAGGCTAACAGCTCAGGGCCAATAAACTATGGACTGATACATTGTTTTTTTTTTCAGGGCAGAAATTAAAGTCGATAATTGGTTTCCGATATATAAATTTGATTACTGGAACATAAATGTAGTCATAAAAGAGTGTCAAAGTCGGCAGAAATCGCTGTAAATAGCCTTCTGTTCATGATAGTTAACCTTTCGCAAAACAGTGTTTTAATCTATAGTGACAATTACGTATCCTTTCTGATCAGCTCGCTGTATTAAAACCCTTAGTCGTCTCTTAGAATTCTGAGGGAACCGAACAAACGCGAAGTTTGTTTATGCTATTTTCCATCGCGGCCGCGATTATTCCAGGTTGTTCACGATAAATTGAGCACTTTAGAAATCAACCTTAGAAAAAGTCACTACTCCTACTTTCATATATTTCAGCGGGTGCACTGAGTAATATGCACCCAGTAAAGTTGGCAACGGTGGATGGAATGTAGTTCTGTGCCTTAACGTCGAATAAAATGTGTTGGGTAACCATTTGTGATAACGTAAATTATTTCTTTCGCTATCTGTTTTTAAATTCATCGAAGTGTAAAAATGAACATATTTACAAAATATTTACTTTTAAAATAATTTCACACTTTCTCCTGACCGTCGCATGATTATAGTGATGAAGCCCATGACAATGTTAATATTACATTAGGAGGAAGAACACACAACGTGCATACAATTAGATCCTATGTGGGGCTTTCAAAAGTGCTCATTTTACCGTGAACAGCCTATTCTTGGGAAGCCCCTTTCTTACAACACGCCCATGACCCTTGCTCATTCACCATGCAGACACAGGGTGGTAATGGCAGAAAAGGAATGCAAGTATTTCTAATACAGTCAATTCACGGTTTCTTCGAACTTTTTGAATCAAACATTTGAAAAATCACACCATGTGTCTCGTTTTGGTTGTTTCCTATATACATGTATATCACTAGAGACGTGCAAATTTCACGTTATTTTTCGGAGATACGATAGACTCCACTGCCTTACAAACAAGTGGCCACAGTTCATGGTTTTGTTGGCCGCTGCACTGTAATCAACATCACGTATCTGCTTAATCTTCTTAAAGGAGATAGGCCACTTCACTTCTGAACTTTTATTATTGGCTCAAGAGTTCTCCAAGGCGTGGCACTCATAGATTTGGCCAATGGCGGAAGTTGGTCAAACGTACAGTAATTTGGAGTTCAGTTTGTCCATAAATAATCAAGCGAATTTTGCAGGTCTTTATACATCACGTATCAAGAATTTTATACTTCTGTCAACATAAAAAATACCTTATTTTTGGTTACATTAAACTTTTACCGATATTTGATGTAACAATTACAATATTTAGTTTATTGTTAATAAGAATTAAATTAAAAACAGGGAGGAAATAGGTGCGTTGGTAATACCTAGTAAGAAATAGTTCTTATGCAAAATAGTATTACACTGAGAGCCCGTGAATGCAGTGCGCTGTTCTTTTGGTGTAATTTTCTAGACTTGGTTAAGCTTTGTTTGCATGAACCGTAAGAAAATATTGGAAGTAGAACTTAAGCAGGGCTTCAGAAAAGTTTGAAGTAACCGTGAATGGATTGTATAACCGATGGCATATGACTCACTCGGCCACATCACACGGCATTGATAAGAAACTTAACGGGACGTTAAACAATATGCAGATGCGTATATGCACGTACCTTCGGAATCTGAGTACATTAGCATGCCATCCAGTAGAAAACTTCACTGTGAGAGAGATCTAGTTGTAGGCACCAAATAAATTTACTTGTAGAGTTTTCATTTGTTTCTCCAGGAACCAATATTTTGTCTGTTCACTCAACTAATTTTCTCTTTCACCAAACATCTGCATTCATTCCCTTGAATAAAGTAAAGGATTTATAAACAGTTCCTTAGCCGAATACTTGTTTGGTGTTTCCAGCATCATACACATGTAGGCCTGCTTAGTACACACAGCTATTCTACAAGTACGTTCAACTAAAGAGTATGGTTTCCGTAAACACTGTCTAGTTATAGTCTATTCGCGGTTTATTCACACTTTTCGAATCAAACCTTTGGAAAATCTTACCGCACGCAAGACGAATTTGGGTGTTTCCTAAATATGCAGTGTATCGCAAGTGTTTTAATATTAGGTTAACATAAAAGTAAGCCATTTTTATGAAATTAAACATTTGTTTATAATGCATCTAAGATTTAGATTGCTTCATTTATATTTAATATAAATAAAAACAGTGAGAAGATAACTGTGTTGGTAATGCTTAGTAATATATATATATATATCTTATGAAGAAAATTATTAATGAGTGCTTACAAATTCGTTGCGTTGTCCCTTTGGTGCAGTTTTCTAAATTCGGCTAAGCTTTGTTAGCATGAAGCTGAGAAATATCCCTAGAAGTCGAACTTAAGGAGGGCTTCAGACAAGTTGGAAGTAACAGTGAATGGATCACATACATCAGCCCCTGTATTGAGTGTTGCCCATAGACTAAATATGAGGTAGACCGCTTATTCGTCTTCTGCGCATGTACCCAACATTGACCTACCTAAATCCTACACAACTGCCAAAGTCACATATGTCAACATTGTTGAACGTGTTCATTTATATCTTAATCTTTAATTGACAAGCACTATTATATTAATAAAATAATTTTACCAATTTCAATGTAATCGAAAGGCATTACAAATTGATTAGAGGAAGTATAAAAACATCTCAAAAGCACTCGTTTACTAAACAGTGTTCTAACCTCTAACATAATACACGCCATTTTCGCTAGATGTGTTGGCAGGAAAGCAGTTAAATGTCGGGACACGGAGATTGGTTGTGGGCAGCCTGCAAGATCGGTCTACCTCATCTTTAGCCGACGATGTTGCCTACGTGTAGGCGTTGCAGATCGGTCTACCTCATCTTTAGCCGACGATGTTGCCTACGTGTAGGCGTTGCAGATCGGTCTACCTCATCTTTAGCCGACGATGTTGCCTACGTGTAGGCGTTGCAGATCGGTCTACCTCATCTTTAGCCGACGATGTTGCCTACGTGTAGGTGTTGCAGATCGGTCTACCTCATCTTTAGCCGACGATGTTGCCTACGTGTAGGCGTTGCAGATCGGTCTACCTCATCTTTAGCCGACGATGTTGCCTACGTGTAGTCGTTGCAGATCGGTCTACCTCATATTTAGCCGACGATGTTGCCTACGTGTAGGCGTTGCAGATCGGTCTACCTCATCTATAGCCGACGATGTTGCCTACGTGTAGGCGTTGCAGATCGGTCTACCTCATCTTTAGCCGACGATGTTGCCTACGTGTAGGCGTTGCAGATCGGTCTACCTCATCTTTAGCCGACGATGTTGCCTACGTGTAGGTGTTGCAGATCGGTCTACCTCATCTTTAGCCGACGATGTTGCCTACGTGTAGGCGTTGCAGATCGGTCTACCTCATCTTTAGCCGACGATGTTGCCTACGTGTAGTCGTTGCAGATCGGTCTACCTCATATTTAGCCGACGATGTTGCCTACGTGTAGGCGTTGCAGATCGGTCTACCTCATCTATAGCCGACGATGTTGCCTACGTGTAGGCGTTGCAAGTCACGTCGCTGGACGACCCCGTGTGAGAGCCGCTTGATGCTATGGGTACACGACGGGGGTCAACGGGGCTCAGCGGGGATAGTTTATCAGTGACAAATGCGGGCTTCTGCGAGACGGTTTAAATTACCGTCGACGACAAACCGGCGCCTCGGACAACTGTACGTCCAGCTACCCCGCCGATTTGTTTTTTTTTTTTTCTCGACCCGGAGGGGATGATAACACAGGCATGGGCCATGCTGCTGCGAAAACAAACTGTCGTGACGGGAAATTTTTCGATTCTGTTCACGATAAAGTGAGCACTTTTGAAATCAACCTTGTAAAAAAAGTAAGTCACTGCTCCTAACTGCACATATTTTCAACGGGCGCACTGAATGACATATGCCCAGTAAAGTTGGTAACGATGGCGGATGAATAAAGTGACAAGGCCTACGGCAGTGTAAATTTTTCACAAGACGAAATAATATCCAACGTGGATACAAGTAGATTATTAAGCAGGGCTTTCAAATGTGTTAAATTTACCGTGAACAGTCTATAGCTATCTGCCAGAATCAACTACATCGACGACGCATAAACGCCATCAGATAAGAAAAGGATAATATAAATATTTCTTCTCTAAGAACTTCATTTAGGTGGTTAAAAAAAATTTTAAGAGCCACGGCGTTGCAAGGGGACCCACGCGAGGCTTAGGGGTCAGTTAGTATAGGCTGCTCATGGTGAAGTGAGCACTTCTGAGACCCTAGTTACTTTTCCTTTTGAGCCATTTTTAATCCTTTAACCCAGTGTTTACATACCACCGTACTCGAAAGTTAACGTATGAAGCTAAAATAAAATATACTTAATGACTAGTATTCCAAAATGCGGGTGTTTCAAAAGTGCTCACTTTACCGTGAATAGCTTATAACAACGTTTTATCTACTCAGGTTGGGAAGCTCAATGCTTTTAGTTTGGCAACTAAAATTTGTCGCCTCTAAGTAACCGCTAGTGTCGTATATGTACTGGATTTTCTCTATTCTCTACGCAAAAAAATCTATAACCATAAATAAAAAAAAACTGCGCAACAAGTTATTCAAATAGCTTAAAATTTTAATAAAGAACTACCTCTTTAGAACACTGCGCACCTAGCAGTCGAAATTTTCCCTATGCCAAACTCCCCCATGAGAAAACTCGTTTTGTTCCTAACCTGAATAGAATTAACCGTAGTTACCGGAAGAGATTGGTCTTTAGAACAGTTTTCTGTGCCATTTTCAAACTGATACTGATACAGAATTGTATCTGTTACGAAGTATATGATACTTTCTGCTTCAGATCATAGTCTAAAGATGGGGTAGACCGAGCTCGCTGGCTGCGCACAATCAATCTCCATGACCCAACATTGAACTGCTTTTCTGCCTACACGTCTAGCAAAAAAGGCGTGGTTTGGATTTTAGGTTAGAAAACTGATTTGTAAACAAATGCTTTGAGATGAATGTATACATCCTCTAACCAATTTGTATTGCAGTTTCATTGCATTAAAACTGGTAAAACTATTTTATTAATGTAATAGTGCTTGTCATTTGAAAATAAAGATATAAAAAATCACGTACATCACTGTTGACCATGTGAATTTGACAGTTGTGTAGGAGTTTTGTAGGATTGGGGTAGGTCAGTGTTGGGTACATGCGCAGAATACGAATAAGCGGTCTACGTCATATTTAGTCTATGCTTCAGATACAGGAATTCCCGAATAAGTCGCTACTTTTTCGCCAGTTTATATCGTGGCCTTGTTCGTGCATATTATCGGGTAGGCGTGTATCTGTTACAGTGAAATAAATTGTGTATAAGAACAAGTGCAAAAAAAAAGCCTTCCTCTGGGTGGAATTTGGTAGAGCGTAGGGTAAAGTGTGTAAACGAAAGCTAAGTTATTATACTTTTCTAATAAAAAAATATTTACAATGAAAATATTTAACTGTGCAGTTGCCAAATTTAAACCAAGAAATTGAATTTGAACCTAACTAAACATATCTGAATTTTAACGTAAATTACGTAATTAAATGCAACATACTGGTGAATGTTAAACTGATACTAAAAGTATCTGATAGTCACTGTACTCATTTGCAGTACCTGTTACAAGTGAGTATCAGATACAAAGTTACAGGTTGATATAGGCTGTTCACAGTAAAATGAACACTTTTGAAAGCCCTGCTTAAGATCTACTTGTATGCACGTTGTGTATTCTTCCGTTTTACGTAAAATTAACATTGCCATGGGTCCCATCACTTAACTCAAGCGTCGGTCAAGTGAAACTGTTTAATTATTAGAACAGTATTCATTTTATAAATCAGATAATTTTAGCACACTGTATATTAAAAAAAAAAAAAAAAAAAAAAAAAAAAAGCGGAATAAATTTTAATTATTACAAATGGTTTCCTAACATTTTTTATTCGACGCTAAACTATGGATCTACTTTCCATCCATAGTTACTAACTTTACTGGGCGCATGTCACTCAGTGGGCCCGTTAAAACATATGCAGATAGGAGCGGTGACTTTTTTTTTTCCGAGGTTGATTTCAAAAGTGCTCAGTTTATCGTGAACAGCCTATAACAACAGTTTGTAGTGGAGAAGAGGGGATCTTTCGAGGACGTGCGTGATCTTTCTCGAGACACGCCGGTGCAAGAGCGGGGAGTGTGTTTGGAAGGGGTTTGCGAGAGAAAGCTGGGCTCAGTGCAAGAGCGGGGAGTGGGTTTGGAAAGGGGGTGGCAAGAGAAAGCTGGGCTCACCTGTGCTGTTGGAATGTGTCGCATCGCCCCCAACGTGCGGACCGTGGTTGGGCAGAATGCTGGGCGCACAGCCCATCACATCCTGACACGACCGGCACCGGGCCAAGATGTCACCATCGACCTCTCTACTCGCGCATCGCACCTGCAATACCAAAGCGAGCAACTCCTCTCACAAATCTGCCGTTCCACGCGAATCACATACCAACACTTCTTACTATAAGCTGTTACCGTAAAGTGAGCACTTTTCAAAGCCCTGCTTAAGATCCACTTGTATGCTTTTCGTGTATTCTTCCCTCTTATGCAAAATTAATATTGCCATGGGCTTCATCACTTTATTCATGCGTCTGTCAAGTGAAACTGTGAAACTATTAGAAAAGTAAAAATTGTTTAAATATGCTCATTTTTACACACCGAGGCGTTAAAAAATAAACACAAAGCGTAAGAGATAATTTAAATAACTTTCCGTCCAACTTTACCAACTTTACCGAGCGCATTTCACTCAGTGCGCCCGTTAAAATATATGCAAGCAGGGGCAGTGAAATTTTTCTATGGTTGATTTCAAAAGTGCTTACTTTATCGTGAACAGCCTTTATGGGATGTTACCGTAAAGTGAGCACTTTTGAAAACTGTATACTTGCATATATTTTAACGGGCACATTGACTGACGTGAGCACAGTAAAGTTGGTAACGATGGAAAGAAAATAGTTCCATGTCTTAACGTTTCAATAAAAGGATTTATAAATTAACGAAATTTGCAAAATGTTTTCTCTAATAATTTTACTATTTTACTTAACCGGCGCATGAAGAAAGTGATCGGGCTCATACCAATGTTAATTTTACATGCGGCGGGAGAATAGACAACGTTACTACAAGTATATCTTAAGCGGGGATTTCAAAAGTACTCAGTTTAGCTTGAATAGCCTCTAGGTCACTATGACAGTGTTAGTTACTACTTATATCTGTACACAACACTAATGCCATTCTTAAAAACTATGTGCATATGCGCCTCACACGTGCAACCAGAAAAAAGTATTTTCATTAAAAGTTAAAAAAAAAAAAAAAGAATTAAATTGCAATTTTTATGTAAATGTATATCTTATATCAATAAAATACAATCATCGTTTATTCGAAAACGTATTTAAAATGACACACTGCTCAGCTCTGTACATTTTAAAATAACCTGACGGACAGCTGCTTAGAAATTTTGTAGGCAATTGGATGTCTTAGCTTTTCCAGTTTCTAAAAAACAGCTATATGTCTAAACTTCAAGAATATTTTTTTGGTTTATTTAGAAACTCTTCTGAGATTCAGCTACAGAGGCTAGCACGACGTTTCTCAAATTACGTTGAATCCTGCTTAAATAACTGTACTTTTAGACCAAAATCCATTTTTAACAGAATTGACCGCAAACTCTTACATATTATTTAGCAAAAATAATATATGGTGGATCTCATGAAAAATAGTTATACAATTTTTTTTAATAAATTAAACTTTTGTTGAACTTATACACATAATTAGAGTCCTCATGAACAGGTTACTGTTTGTCAACTTATTTCAAACCAAAATAAATACACCTCTCTAAAAACTGTCTCCCTTCTAACTAGCAAGTTAAATAGAAACTTATTAATCAGGAGTAAGTTTGGGTAAAATAGGGAAGATGCTTTAATTAATTTAATTTATTTCCCCCGCAAATGTCACAAATATCTAAAAGAATTAAACCGTTTCTTTACACAGGGCTGAAGTAAAATGGCAGTATCTGCAAACAACTGTTAAGAACATTTGTTTTCCTGTGTAATTAGTCAGAGAATATTTGCTAAGCAGCTTTCATTTAAATGAACTGAGCGAGTTGAGGATTGTCAGGCGGAGTCCAAGAGAAGAAAGTAAACTTGCATCTTAAATATTTTTTCCCAAAGGAATCTGTTTGAAAATGTTGCTCGTCATAAATGAATGGGCAAAAACCACTGAGCAAGCATTAGATACATTACATTACACTTACTTAAACATATGAAAACAATTACACTTTTTAAATTACAGTTTATACGGGATGACTTTATATGGAATAGAAACATGATAAACTTTGCATCCCTTGCTTAGTCCTTCAGGTCAGAACCAAGCAAGGACATACTTTCTGCAAAGACAAATCAACGACCAAGTCGTATACAACAAAATCTAAAACCCTAAGGGCTAATGGCTTACACAGGTTAAAAAAAATAACTACCAGGTAAACACACATGAGTTCTGAAAATCGTCTATATTGAAATATCAATACCACATGATTATACAAGTTGTATAAAACAAAATACAAAACACCTCTACATTTCCGACCCATCTACTGGACTAGCGAATTTACTGGCATACGTGAGTAAAATACATATGTAAAATTCCCAAAATTGACAATCTTACATTTTTTCCTTCAGGCTAAGAACAGGATTATAAAATGCCTGAATACATAATATCTAGAATATTCTGTAGTCTATTTAAAAATAACTACTGTAGCCTCATAAAATTCTCTTTCATATTCAAAGGCCTATTTTATTAGAAAAACTTCCCTTGTTAACGCTTTCAATTTTATTTTTGTATTATATTCCATCTTTATTACGTGCAAGAATAATTCACAAGTTTCTGAACTTTAAAAACGTGAAATACAAAATTTATATGCTTGGCATTTTCTGGATAAATTATATTTTTCCGCAAAATGCTACCTACATATAATTGAATGTTTTTATGCATCATTAAATTGCTACAGACTTTAACTGTTTTCGCATTAAAACAATGCCGAAATCTTAAATTCTTTGTGCATTATCAGTTTTAAGATGACAATTTTTCAGTTTGAAAAATATTATTTTCATTGTGATTTTACACTGAGTAATTTTTTAATGCTAAGTTTAGATATCACCAGGGAATTCTAAACTATCTACCAATTTCCAGGGTTGCAACACCCATTTCTACTGAACCCTGGCCTTATGGCCCTAAATATATTTACTTATCTTCTCTTGTAGTGCTGTACTGGTCGTCCCCGACGGCCAGGCCTCCCTGCCTGACCAGCCCGCTGGAGGGACTATTTATAGTCATAAATATGACAGGGGAGAACTACCCCACCAAAATCCTATTGGCTTAGCCACTCCTCCAATTACACATAGTTTCCGGCAAGCACAGCTCCACCTTTATCAATTACACAATACAAAAATAATCTTAACTAATATAGACTGTGCTGGTGGTGACATTATTTCCGGCACGGTAGCGCACTCTTTACGGATTTTCGAACGCCCGTGGCTGCTACCGCCGGCCGTCCAACACCAGTGGCGCCCCAAGCGAGCAGGCCAGTAAACACACCTGCACCTAACGCCGGCCATTTTCCAGTCATGTGTGAGTGCTTGAATCAAGCAGTCGCGCGTGTCCGGGACTCGGGAATGCCACCGCAGCAACAAGCAGCGTTCACGTTCGGCGTCGGCACACGATATTTCTTCAAAAGGTAGGGAGTCTTCAGGTATAATTAGGTAATTACGATGTCGTGTTCGGGAGTATTAAAGTGCAGGAAATTGCGTCGTATTGACGAACAAAAGCGCTGAGCCGGCGATCAGCCAGGCAAGGCAGGCAGACTCGTGGCGGGCGGGTGATCTGACGGTAAAATTGGAGTGGCGGACAGGCGAGAATTTTCAAGTCATGAGACTCCTTGTCTCAACATATTAATACGCTGTAACAGAAATTTTCAAGTCATGAGACTCCTTGTCTCAACATATTAATACGCTGTAACAGAATTTTTTTTTCCCCTTGTACGATTGCTACCTAACATTCGGCATCTCTTCGTTAGCCTACATGACATTATAATAGACATGCTTGAAAATCTACGTAGCTTTAATCATTTGTTAATTATCTTCAGACACACAGTATGGTGAACGGTATTCTAACAGAGTGTGGCAAAAATAGTATGTACATTTTTTTTGCAGAATATAAAGATTCTAATATACCGTTCAACAATTTGCTGTTATGGAATTTTTTTAAAAGTTTTGGTGGCCTTAAGAACACATTTTATTGCGATACTATTACACTCAACAAAACAGAAAGCTTCGACGTTTTAAAAATGAACGTACAAACCGAACTGATAAATGCAGTGTATTACAAAGTCCCTACTATCATGTTCTATTTAGAGACTGAACAGTCAATCTTTTCGTTGGGGGATATCCTCGTACTTCAGCCGCTACTATATCGTTAGTATACAGACAGTATCAGTTCCTGATTGTTCTCGTCAATTGAACTGTGACTAGTGCGGTTAAGAAGAATATAGCGTGGTTTACCGCACATCAGATTAATTCTCCCACAAATATCAGTGTTTCTGCACATAAAGCCGTAATGCAATATGTTCAAAATGAGTATGTATATATTTTTATACATTTATATATAGGGTATTCACGGTAAAGTGAGCACTTTTGAAAGACCTCCCAGTTGGAATAATAGTCAATAAATATATTTTATTTTAATCTTATTCATTAACTTCCGAGCGCGGTAGAACATGTACACTGTATTTATTACTTACATGGAATTATTTATTTTAAAAGTTGGTTAAAGGATAAGAAATGGCTGAAAGGAAAAAGTAACCAGGGCCTCAAAAGTGCTCACTTTACCTTGAACAACCAATAATTATATGTATAATAGTTTCGTATTTTTTGAAGCAATTGTAAAAACCGACGAGAAAGAAACAGATGGCATTGTTCGCGGCTCACTTAATGGGCGAGTACCTACTTTATGACACCGAACTAGACACGAAGGCTGTAGTGGGTTATTCGTTCGCTCGAGGCTGCTCCGTCGTTCGAATTAATTCTATGTAACGTCTTTCTCCAACGAGCGCCTGGTAGCCTCGCCAGCGGCAGCACAACCCGTGGGTAAAATTTTGCAGCATACAGTGCCCAATCAGACACAAAGCTCGTTCTCAGAACCTCGCGCAGCCAATCAGAGATTGGCGTATATACACGATGTCAATGAATAAGTGTTCCAAATTAATAGGGTGGTATATGAGATTAAATGGAATACATTTTATTAAGGTACCCATTTCCGGAAACACTTCCTTAAACCAAAACACGGCGATACCAGCAAGCAGGATTAGTCGGCAACCTGGTGGCAAACGAGCTGTATAATAACATATATCGGGCATTACACGTGTAGGTTGAAGGTTGTTTTGCACTGCCCCATTTGACGTACAGTAGGAGGTACCATTGTCTGGCCACCTCGCTACTCCGACCTAACGCCTTAGGATTTCAACCTTCGGGGCACGTAAAAACACTGGTGTACGACACTCCTGTGAGTACCAGAGAAGAGAAGAACTTTGAGGCCAGCATTCGAAACCATCAAGGACACGCCGGCCATCTTCAATGATGCTGCGGCGGCGCTGCAGTGCATTCATCGAATGCGGAGGAAACAATTCTGAGCAGCTACCGCACTCTCTCTAAGTGCAATAAACCTGTTTACAATACTGATTCACATGCATATTTCTTAATACCTGACGCCACCCCTGCACTCTATAATCACAATTTTGGGTATAAGTGGGCATTTCGGACATGGGTATCTTGATAAAATATGTTACAGAAGTAAGATCGTTCAATAAATTAGAACACGAAATGTTTGGCTACTTTGCAGAGTGTCAGGTAATTCGCGGATAGGGACTGCACCACACGAATCCGTGATCAAAATTAAGTATTAAATATTCTTTGGTAAAAAAAAAGCGGGAGACTCTTAGTTTACGAGAAAACCCACATTAAAGTAGATAAAGTGACTTCATATTTCAAGTTAAGCACAGCATACAGCATACAAGACGTTTAAACGTCACAACAGGTGTCCGAAAGTAGCTCTGCCCATAGTAATGCGTTTTCCCGCACGTTGGATGCATGAACCATGCACGGAGCTTGGCCGCCGGATGCACTCATGGCCACTGCCGTGTCCCAGTACTCGCTGCATGTGAGCTCCATGGTCTCTTTGTCACTACTGAGCTCGGCTCGTTTCCTTTGCCGTGTGTCGTACGACCGACACGTCAGTTGCAGCATTGCCACATCACCTGAACTTTATCTATAGGCTGTTCATGGTAAACTGAACACTTTTGAAGCCCTGCTTAAGATCTGCTTGTACGCATGTTGTGTATTCTTCCGCCTTATGTAAAATTAACATTGTCATGAGCCTCGTCACTTTATTCACGCGTCGGTCTAGTAAAACTGTGAAATAGTTATAGAAGTAAATATTTTACAAATTTGCTCATTTTTACGCTTCCATGCATAAAAACACAAAACGGACGAAATTATTTAAGTTGTCACAAATGGTTACCTAACACTTTTCATTCGACGATAAGATATGAAACTGCTTTCCCACCATTGTTACCTACTATACTGGGCACATGTCACTCAGCACGCCCGTTAAAATATATGTAGTTAGGATCAGTGACTTTTTTCAAAGGTTGATTTCTGAAGTGCTCACTTTATCGTGGACAGCCTTTAATTGGAATACCTAGTGTTTGGATCTATCACGTCGTTTTCCTCGTAAACTAAGGATCTTGCGCATTTTTACCGAAGAGTATTTTCTGTTTAGTTTTGATCACATATTCGTGTGGTGCAGTCCGTATCTGCGCGTTACCTGACAACCTGTATAATAGGAGTTGTTCTGTTCATTTGTTGTCACTTTACTTTGTTCTACACAGTCGTGTGACCAACATCAGCCTTCTCTAGAGGAATAAATAAATTTGTGGAAAAAATTACTTTTGAAAAAGTATTTTTTTTTTGTGCTCGGAAATTGCAAATGCGCCCGCGATACTGGCATTATGACGTCGTGACACCAGGTTCGCTTCCATTGGCTTACGTGTAAGGCGGTATGTGTATAGCTGTAGACAATGAATTTATATATATGCAACGTTTTACGTGCGCAAAATGTGAATAAGGAAACTGCAATGGGTGCATCGCATCACCACGTATACTGATATATCAGTGAACTAGCGATATCAGTCAGTGGATTAATCTTATTGTCGATGCAGTGCCATCAATAAGCTGCATACCCAGAATTTTTACTATTTTAGGTTTAGACTCTAGAAACGGTTAACAGTCCCGATGAACCCAACGCGGCAAATAAATTGACGTGAAGTGAAGAGATTTGGACGGCTCTTAACATCAAGGTCTTGAGAGACGATGAGAGTGATTGAGGTGAATATGGAGCAACGCCGGAATGATATCCCCGAGAAAACCCTTCGACCAATGGCATCGTACGGCACGATTCCTACGTGCGAAAATCTGGAGTGATCCGGACGGGGATTGAATCCGGATCGCCTTCGTGGGAGGCAAGCAGGCCAACCGTTCAGCCACCGTGGCCCCTTAGGCAAATATAGTGAGACAGGTTATCGTAGAGAGGTAAGAATCGTCAAGAAAGTTGCTACTTTTTATGTGAATATCCCTTCATATCACATTTAATGTAATTTCTATTGATCACTGCAAAATATAAAAAAAAAAAAAGCACATACATTTTTTTGTACCTCTGTCGCATTATTCCATCATTTTTTAATTTCCTGTTATCTTTGCACTGTCGTTGCTGACTTACATTTCTCGGCTTTCTGATAACTGTATAAATTTATGAATTATTCATACAAAAATCTTAGCCTTATTAAGATAACGCCTTTTGCCATGACTGATATTCATTGCACGATATAAAAGTAAGTTGTTTTAAAACAGTGATACGATATACTTTGTGTAAGACTACTAGATTACCAAAACTACCGAATAGTCAATTTAGCTTGTTAGTAAACAACCACACGATTAAAATTTAACATTTTATACTATTTTTTCAATATAGTTTTTAGATAGTGTATAGTTTTACGTATTCTTATACGTGACCATTATATGTAATGCCCACAGCAATTTATGTCTTACAATGGCGCCCTAAGACAAATAATAAATACAATATGGCAATCATAATATGCTTGGAAAGAAGTGGGTAACCATTGACTAGGAGAAGGCGATGGAAAAAGACAAAAGACAACAAAGCAGTAGGTAATGGAATAGTTTAAATGTTATGAAGGTAGAAAAGAAGAAATATCAGATTGAGAGAGCGTGATGGGTTAAAGCACGAATGTAAAGAAGTAATGGAAATGGAGTTTGGTAAATTATTATTATAGAGGAAAAAATTGAGGGATTGGACTGAATAACGAAGGAAGGTTGGAAGAGGATAATTGTTTTTATAAGAATGAGTAGAGGCTGAAGCAACACAGAAAATAATGGCATAGGTAAATGAGATTACATCTACTCTAGGTAACAGGGAATGTGATGTCAAGGCGCATGGAATGTTTGTAGGAACTTAGTGACCGCGCAAGAATTGCGTATGTTAATATTCTGCGAACTCGTGCTCCCGAACATAGTTTTACCCACTACTTACAGTCCGTGGTAACATACAATATATCTAAGTTTATCAGACAGATATTGCAAAAATGTAATAACACTGTAGATATTTATACAATGGGATAGGCATACAAACACAATTCAGTGCAAAAAAAAAAAGCATTGTTTCATAAAACATTTATTTTGTAATTGCATCATTAAAAGGGAACTGTTAAAGATAAGTGAAATTTTAAGTTTCCAAGTGCTGCGTCAAACAGGAGGTTAGGGTGCAGTCAATACCAAACATATTATGTGCAAAATTCTCAAAAAAAAAATCGACTCCATCTATACTTATATACTAACATTATAAAGACGTAATGTAAGTTTGTTTATATGTTTATATGTAACAGCTAATCTCGGAAACTACACGGCCGATTCTTATAATTCTTTCACTGTTAGGAAGCTACATTCTTCCAGGTCGACATAGACTATGTTTAATTTTTAAAAAATCCTTGAGAAATTTCCAAATTTGTGAACGAAGGCGGAGAAAAATGAGCTACTTGGCTGCTCTCTAAACACGCGCTAGCAAAACCATTATTAAAGATAAATTGAAACAATGTTTTAATAAATTGTGTATTTTAATGTAAAAACATCGCAAGTAGTCGTAGGTAGTCGCATGTAGTCACGGGTAGTCGCAGGTAGTCACGGGTAGTCTCGGGTAGTCACGGGTAATCATCGGTAGTCGCAGGTAGTCACGGGTAGTCGTAGGTAATCGCGGGTAGTCACGGGCAGTCACAAGTTGTCGCAGGTAGTCACGGGTAGTCGTAAATTGTCGAAACGACAATAGTTTTTGAAATAATTGAATATTTATACATCATAGGAAAGGTACATTGGATTTAGGAAAAACATAATAAAAATACATATTAGCGAAAAACCCAACATTAACGGGACGATAAAACTATATCCGATTATATAATAAAGAGAAAAATCTTACAAACCATACATAGGTGTGTATTTTAATAACTCTATAGAATCTGAGCGACGCGATGGCGGGCTGCTAGTTTCTTATAAAAGGCGAACTTTCACGCCTTCGATTCAGGTAACGGCGACTTATAGGCTATTCCCGGTTAATTGAGCTATTTTGAAACTCCTTCATAGGATCTACTTCTCCTTCCCATTTTGCGAACTTCTGCAGTATGCCGTGGGCCTTATCACTTTATTCATGCGACATGTAAAACTGGGGAATTGTTACGAAAGTAAATTGCAATGCTAATAGACAAATCAATATTTTAATGCGATTAAAACTAAAAGGCTAAATTTAGAGGCTACAAATTTAAACATTACACTCGCAAACAAAACTCTAAATGTTAAGAACTATTTTCATTAATTCGTTGCCAACTTAACTAGAATTCTGCGTACTGGCGTGTACTTTAGCATCTCTTCAGATATGATGGGTGATTTTTTTTTTCCTCCAAAAGTTTCTTTCAAAAGTGCCGACTTTATGGCGGACAGCCTCCAAACTGCCGCGTGCAAGCCAGTCACGGAGTCCGAACATTAATTCGCACGTCCGCCGTGACATTTGTCACGTAGGTAGCGCGGCAAAAGGAGAAGCAGCGCGAGGCATACGGCCTTTTATCAGAAGCATGCAAACATCTCGCACAAGGTTGTGAGCCGGTAAACACACCACCGCCTAGCGGGCGACGCATTCTTGTCCGCCGTAAAAAAAAAAAAAAAAAAAAAAGGAAGGAAGATTAACCTCTACCACACGACGACCTGTTGTGGTTACAGAGACACTCGTGCCTTGGAGAATCTCGGCAGCTGAACGTGACAGGATGCAAGGTATGGATTTTATAGCATTCTCGCACGGAATGTCTTCTATAATCAATTCACGATTACTCCAGCCTTTTCCGAAGTCCTGCTACTTCTAGGATATTCCTCCGCCTCGTGCAAACTAAGCTTAACTAATCCTGGAGAATTACACCAGGGGGACAACGCACCACATTCGTGTGCACTAAGTGTAACAGTATTTTGTATAAGAACTATTTCTCACACTAGGCGCTACCAACACACAGGTTTACTCACTGTTTTTTATTCAAATTATTTATAAGTGAAGCATTATAATTTATAGATAAATATAAATAACATTTATATTCAACAGGAAAAAAAAAAGTAACTTTTTTGAACACAAGTATAAAAAGCTTGTGATACGTATTTAGGAAATAACCAAACACGTCATACATGGGGAGATTTTTCAAAGGTTTGATTCAAAAAGGCCGAAGAAACAGTGAATTGACTGTAACTTTTTTAAATCGAACTAAATGTGATGCGTTTAATTGTTTCCTAAATATCTCGTATATCAAGCGGTTTACACCTACGTCAGTTAACATAAAATTATAGGCTGTTCACGGTAAAATAAGCACTTTTGAAAGTCCTGCTCAATGTCTACTTGAATGCACGTTGTGTATTCTTCCGCCTTATGCCAAATTAACACTGCCATGGGCCTCATCTTTTTATTCATGCATTGATGAAGTGAAACTGTAGAATTATTAGAGAAGTAAATATTATACAAATTTGCTACTTTTTTACACTTCGATGCATTAAAACAACACAAAGCGAAAGAAATAATTTAAGTTATCACAACTGGTTACCTAACACTTTTAATTCGATGTTAAGATATGTAACTACTTTCCATCCATTATTACCAACTTTACTGAGTACATGTCACACAGCTCAGCCGTTAAAATATATACAGGCAGGGGCAGTGACATTTGTCTAAGGTTGATTTCAAAAGTGCTTACGTTATCGTGAACAGCCTTTATCCTTATTTATAATACTCAATTTATAAATAGTAGGAATAAAACAGACAGAGAAAATGTGTGTTGGTAATGCCTAGCAAGACGTAGTTCTTATGCAAAATATTGTACAGCAGGGTGCGCACAAATGCAGTGCGTTGTCCCTTCGGTGTAGTTTCGTATACTTTGTTATGCTTAGCTTGCATGGAGCGGATGAATATCTTGAAAGTAGAACTTCAGCAGGGCTTCAGAAAAGTTGGACGTAACCGTGAATGGACTATATGTATAATTATTTAAACCGTTCATATGCATGGACGACATTAAAGGCTGTTCACGATAAAGTGAGCACTTTTGAAATCAACTTTTTGAAAATAGTCACTGCCCATGCCTGCATATATTTCAACGGGCGCTCTGAATGACATGCGGCCCGTAAGGTTGGTAGCGATGGGTGGGAAGGAGATCCGTATCTTAACGTGTCATATAAAAAGTGTTAGGAAACCATTTCTGATAACTAAAATTATCTCAATCGCTTTCTGTTTTTTTTTTTAATGCATGAAGTGTAAAAATGAGCAGATTTGTTAAATATTTACTTTTTAAAATAATTTCACAGTTTTACTTGACAGACGCATGAATAAAGCGACGAGACCCATGGCAATACTAATCTTACATAAAGCGGAAGAATACGCAACGTGCATACAAGTAGATCTTAAGCAGAACTTGCAAAAGTGCTCATTTTACCCTGAACAGCATATAATGATCGGTACTGTACTCGCAAGGCATCGGTGCCCCAGCCTTCGTCATGGCTAATCTGATTTCGGGAATTTCCTACACATTTCTTGACATGAATGGTTGAACTCAGAAATTAATGTGCGGCCGAACGCGGTTTTGCCAATTTTTTTGTGGACTAAACTAAGTATTTCACTGCTGAAATTTAACAAACTGAAGTCGACACACATTTACTGGCATTTAAGCATCGGTCTCACACGGCATGTTGAATAATTGGTTTCTAGCTTGTTTCAGTTATTCGGCCTCTTTATCTCAAAACTACAACGGAAGCTCTCTGTCAATATACATTACGCTTAGAACAAATATAAATTCCGAAAACACGCAGATTATTGTGTGTATATATATATATATTTATTTATTTATTTATTTTTACTTATTTTATACATGATTATGTATAGTTATATAATTATGTACACAAAAATAATTTTAAATTTATATTATATATAATTAGGGGAATATAAAATTATTTAAAAAATATATATTTATGTATACATATGCCTACAAGCATATCTGAATATCATATTGTTAAGTAAGTACCTGCGTGTTTTCTTTCTGGGGGTGTACGACTACGTGGGTTTTCTCAGAGTGCTCCCATATTTTTCAACATATCAATTTTTATGGTGGAAGGCCTTTTTGTGGGCACAAGCTAGGCTCTGTACTGTAAAACGAACCGCAATTTTAAAGGAAACAAAATGACAGTTGACGTTCTGACACCGTGAGTTGTGAACATCGATTTGAAAGCGCACTCTCGTCATACCACGAATATGGATTGCAAATACGAAGGCCTGCCTTTGACCTCAACGATCACGGGGCTGAGACAAGCATCATCGCTGACTGGTCGTCGCCAGTGCCGATTCTGTGGTCGAAATGCCCGTCGGCATGAGAGAACGGCCTGTACGAAGAGTCCACTTCGCGCAATGAAGCATTACGACATTGGTCCCAGGCAGTTTGTGCAAGACGATACATTGAAAGAACATACCGAGATCTGCAAGGATTCGTCTATTGGCAGCCAGCAAGTGTTGCGGACGATACCTCTTGCTGCATCGACGGGTACCGATTCGACAGGCGATTATTATGGGACAGTTAATGCTAAAGAAATTACACTCCTGCTACGAACAAAAGCAAATTTAATATTGAAGACGTTCATGAAGACAGCATAGAGGAAAATAAACATGAAGACAGTGATAATGTGGAAGACGATGATGGCAATTTTCTCGATGCACTGACACACTCCTCAAAAATATTTTCTGCAATGAGCGACACGAAGAAGGCAGAATACGTCGTGAATATAGGCTACCTATTTCCCGAAGACCCGAACGATCTTACTGATAGGCTCGGGTATTTTATTGACCTGCAAAAACGTAGGGAACTCTCGTGCATTGTTGAAATATCTTCAATCATTAGAGAATTGAAGGGGCGGGGTTATATCATATGATGTGATAAACTGCTCTCTTATGAAATTGACATTATTTACATAAAATAATTGTTTTATCTTTATTTTTGTGTGTCGTATCCTTATTTCCTTCACAACTTTAAAGTGGTGCTATGAGCACTCGGCTATTAACGGAAAGATATGAATATAGAATAGTAACTAAGACTTAAGTATAAAAATTCATAAATAGTGAACAATATACAAAACATAAGTCTGTCATCATGTACAAATTTTGGAGGCAGTTGGTGAACGGGTTTTTTTTTTAATATGTAAGGATAGGGACAGACGACAAACCCATGGGTTGAATATGGATTAACGATTGATGGAAAGATTGCGAAAGATTGTGAAAGATTGATGGGAAGATTGTGAAATATTGATGGAAAGATTGTGAAAGATTGATGGAAAGATAGCGAAAGCTAGATGGGAAGATTGAAATATAGATGGAAAGATTGATGACAGATTGTGAATGATTGATGGAAATATTGAAAGATTGCGAAAGTTTGATTGAAAGATTGAAACACTGCGGTGTAGATTGATGGAAATACTGCAAGATTGATCGAAAAGTTAATGAAAAAACAAGTCTTTCATTGTTTTACATTTTATTTGTTATTTTTTTGGAATTTTTTGGATTTTATAAAAGTTTTTAGAATTTATTTTTCGGTGCAAGGTTTTCCGAGGTCATGGGCACGAGGTCAAGTTTACAGATGTGAAGTCAAAGTGAAGGTCATCCAGATCTAATATGTTGGTCGGAGTCATCAAAGCCACCTAGGTGTTGAAAATGTAAAGAAATGACAAATGAAGCAACTAATATGGTGGGCGGAGTGCATTCGTCAGAATGAGCAATAATGAGGGGTTAGAGGAAGGGAATTTTAATACAATGTGATTGATTGAAGAGGGGTCAGTCGTCTGCTGGGCGTGGTGTTGTGGGTGACCTCCGGAAATGTAAGTTTAAAAAAAAATTATAAATAATTTCTAATAATATATGTAATTTTTTTATAAATTCTTATCACATTTTTGGGTTCAAGTTAAAAGGTCTCCGGGGTCAAGGTCACCTGAATCCAAGATGGCGGCAGTAGTCAGTAATATACTATGCTCGCTGACTTTTATGAATTTATTAAATATTTACAATTTTTCTCGAGTTTTTATCTTCAAGGTTTTACAACGTCACGGTTATAGGGTCAAGATTACCTGGGCTAACATGGTGGTTGGGTGACGTCATAATATGGTGGTTGGTCGGACCCAGTCGCTCGTTCCCTCTAAGCCCAATTGTTTAAAATTTTAGTTTTATAATTTCTTTTACATAAATTTGTTTTATAAATACTTGGGGAATTTTTTGGTTAAAGGTGAAAGGTTGCTGGTGTCAAGGTCACCGACAGCCACCATGGCGGACTAGATGACTGACAGAACCAAGATGGCTGGTGGTTAGGTATTACTCCGGACCCTGGACCCTGTGTATCGATTTGGCATACACTATGCAAGATGGCCGCCATAGCTGCGTCCTCGAGACGCGAGCCTCCCAAAACCCCCGAATTGGCGTCTACAAGTGCGGCTGTTTCTGTGGCTACGTCGCCCCAGGAAAAAAACATATTCCTGTCATTGACACAAAACTCGATACGCAAAACATTAAATATTTAAACTATTAGGCTTGGTTTTGAAATTTGCCTAGCGATATTTTCTGAGAACGATATCGGTAAATCAGTATAATGTTCTCCGTGTATTTAGATCCCATAGTTAGTTTTCCAAAAGTGATTAAAAAAATTTAACGTCTAACCATCTTTTGATTCACACTATTTGCATTATAAAATTTTAACAAATATAATGTTATTTGTACACAATTAACTTCAGATTCGATGAGCACGTAGTTAAAAACATCGACATAGACGCTCATCAGTAACATACTTTCGACAAAATAAGAACATTGTCGCAACACCAAAATGTAAAAAGAAAAACTAGATGCGTTCCTTGAGGTAACCACGCGAAATTTAAGGTACAATAGATGTACCTGTACACAAAACTGAAAATAAAATAAAATAACGTATTATATGCTCATGAAAATATCGACGCCTACAGAACAGAGAATTGTTTTCCTTTAATACACGAAATACGCGAGAGAACATACTGCATCTGTTGTCTGGTAACACTCGGGTCGTATCTTTGCTGTCCGTAATTCACACGGCAGAGCTGTTTCAGCTCACGGAGCGCTACAGCGAAGTTACCGCCCCTCCACAATAACCACAGGCCTGAAAGACATCGGATGCTGTTACTTTGTTTACGGTCGCCATGGTTATCACCACGCCCATTTCAATCAACTGCCTCTGTCTCGTTAGATTATGGCACCGCCGTGTTGTAAGGAAAGTGAACGGGAGCGACGCGGCAGAGGAGAAGAACTGTTAGTTGCTCCCATTCAGCGCTGATTGTAGTCTACTCGAGGTTTCTTTGCACTTTTTGAATCAAACCTTTTAAAATGAATACCCCATGTATGATGCCCTTAGTTGCTTCCTAAATATGCCATGTACGTATCACAAGCGTCTTTTACTTACGTTAACATTGAATTACCGTATTTTTGGTTAGGATGACCTTTCACTAATATTTTATCTGCAAATTATAATGTTTAATTTCTTACTAACATGAATAACGACAGGGAGAAAATAGGTATGCTGGTAACGGCTAGTAAGAAATAGCTATTATGCAAAATGTTATTACATTGAGTGCGCACGAATGTCGTGTGCAGTTTTCTAGATTGGTTAAGCTTTGTTTGCATGAGGCGGAGGAATATCGTGGATGTAAAACTTCAGCAGGGCTTCAGAAAAGTTGGAAGTAATTGTGAATGGATGAATTATAGGTGCCACAAAAGTCGTTGCTATTTCAGCACAATTCGCACGAAGAATTATAATGATGGATGAAATATGTGTGTAGACCTGGCGGTTTAAATGTGTTGCAGAATAAAAAATAAAAATAAATAAATAACAGTTTTTTACGAAAGTATTAAATATGTTTAGTTTACCTGCTGTACCTTAAAACATACTACTCGGACACGAACAAAACTAGAAGCCTGAACTAAACCTTGCTACAAGCTATTCACGATAAAGTGAGCACTTTTTAAAGCTCTCTCTCTCTCTCTCTCTCTCTCTCTCTCTCTCTCTCTCTCTCTCTCTCTCTCTCTCTCTCTCTCTATCTCTCTCATTTGGAATAAGTGTCAATAAATATATTTTAGCATTAGACGTTAAATTCAGAGTGCGGTGGAATACACACACCGTGTTTATTACATACATGACAATATATATTTAAAAAGGAGGTTAAAGGATAAAATATGGCTGAAAGGAAAAAAAAGTAACTACGGCCTCAAAAGTGCTCACTTTACAGAGAACAGCCTATACAGACTTTCCATCGATAGAGCGATATCCAGCGTTCGGCACTTTCTGCAAACAATTGTATATTTCTGAAGAACATAATTAACAAATTCCAGCAGAAGCAAAACTTCATAAATATTTAATGATTACCTGATTTATATTATTACTTCGTCCACCGTTCTTTTTGGCCCTGAGGGGGGAGGGGGATACGGTGTTATATGCGCTAGGTTAAATACGCAAACAGATGACAGAAATAATACAAATTCGCACCTACTGCAATTGGTCTGAAATATCAAGTGGTACATTATCACGTATGTCTCAGAAGACAGCCATTGACAAACAATGTTTATTAACCTCAACTTGACTTTGATATAGACGTTCAGGCCGGAGGTCAGTTAGGGTGCGGGAGTGTTCCGTTTACCGTTGCGTTTCGACTTATGAGGAAGAAGGGACAGCAAAACCCCAACTTTGGAAAGAAAAAAATTACACATCTTTACTGAGAAGTGGCCGGATATCGACACTGGGATCTTCGGTCTCTCAGTGATGCACAATCAACTTGATTAAACCCGTTGAACACTTCTCCCCGCCCCATATTTTATCCTCCCGAATTCAATTGGAAATGATAAACCGTAGAAACCAGAGCTAGCTTTCGTCCACTTTCTGTCCCGTGCGGGCGACGGCAAGCGACTATTTTTAGAACTCCGATGTTCTGATGTCTACGGCCGTTCGAAGATCTGAACTTCCAGAGAGGTCTCTCCCATGACTTAGAGTAAGCCTTTCCCAAAGTACCAAAACCCTAACGTACCGGATGCTAAGCCTCGTATGAAATGATTCATTTATGACTACTCTCCTCCTTAAAAGCTGAGGTAGGAAGCGGAGATCTTAAACTCGGGGGGGGGGGGGGGGTAGACAGATTCGAGAGTCTTACGCATCAAGATTTTTATTTTTGCTGCGCACATAACATACGCAACATTTTGGAGCAATGCCAAGCAAGAAATTTCGGGGGGAGAAAGAATGGAAAGGGAGTATGGCTGCAGTAAATATTGATCTGTGGGGTAACAATTTTGAAGGGACTGTTCCGTTTCCTAAGTAATGCGCACGACGCTTCATAAGAAGTACTTCACTCTGACCATCGCATCTTTATGCACCTCGCACACTTCAATGTAATTACACAATTGGAAGTACAACAACCGCTAGAGAGATGGGGCTATGTGCTTCACGTGATAAAGCAACACTGTCACAAAATATATATTCCTTAATTTTATACTATACCGAACGTGGTTTTGCACTGAAAGAAAACATTTGTTAGTAGATGCAGAAACTATCTGGATGCGTGCTTTCCATAGCGGTGGGCGATAACACGTAGATTGTGAAGTACTAAAGTGCTCACTAACATATTTCTTTACTGAAAAAATATTTATTGACTACTACCAGGTAATCAGTTTACTACACCAGCATTCATGTCGTCCAGAGTAAAAAAATTTTGCTGCGACTGCAAAACAACATCCACTATATTCTGCGCATGCGCGCCGGGTTATTAAAAGTGGCCACCCTCCCGTCTGACCACGACGCCATATTTGTCCGTTTTCGTCTCCTTGCATCAGACAAAGAATTAATTCACGTGGTATGTCAATTAACGTATGGAATGATGGCCATAATCCTTTATTCCAAGTATGTGTTTTTTCCACTAAAATAATTCCATAAAAATAAACTTTCAGTTAGGAGAATTGTTTAAGACCTGGTGTGCGTGTGTGTGTGTCGCTTATTATATCTGTGCTACATCCATGCTCAAGTCCTAAGTAAGGAGGTGCAGCGGCAGCACACTGGACTCGTATCCGAGAGCACACGGGTTCGCTTCCCTCACGTCACCCCACGTCGGCTCTCCAGACCTCGATGTTGAGACTCCAAGTCACTTCACTCACTTAACATTTTTGCTGTGATTAACGAATAAATTATTGCCTGCCAACACGCTGAATTTATTGGCGACCAAAAACACTGAAATGACAATATAATCCAAAATATTTTGTGAGGTCTATATTGACAAAGTCATTTTTTGGCTATCTGCAATATCTTTTCGGCCACCCCACAACCTTTTGTTTTATTTTGTTATCTTTTGCGGTGTACAGAATGAACATAAACGGAGCTTAAATTTACAGACAGGTGTAAAACTGAAGAAACTATATTTACACATAATACATAATGAAAAAACTGCGATAACACAAATACACGCTAATGTAATTTCCACCTTACAAAAGGGCAATATAAAGAGGAACTACATAAGTTACTTGTTAACTATCGCAAAATTGGTGTTTAGGGTGAAAGAATATGTGTAGAAATTTGCTCCGTTTTAAGCCCTAGTTATTTATTGGTGCTAAAAAAAAAAAAAAAAAAAAAAAAAAACCCACACACACCAATTGTGTCTTGTGAGCTCCCTTTCACAAACATAAGCAACATTTATTTCTCAAATCTTCTGGCCTAATTTTGTGATGTCGGTTAATTTACAGTAACATGGCCCAAGTGACAGGCCGATACGCAATGATTCGAAAGATCTTACCACCGAGTTTTTATTTTAAGTTTATAAATAATACAATTACGTTTCTCTTCGACAAGAATCATTGTCAACGTAATTTTCTCACGAATAATTTTGATTTTAATCCCCGGTGTAAGAAGCGCTAATGGTTTGCAACAACAAATTCGAAATACGACTAGGGAATGCAAACCCTCGCACAGAACTGTTGTGTTTGCCATGTACACTGTTACAAAAAAAAATCCTTCGTTTTACCGAAAAGTGTATGGCAAAATTTTATCCAGAGGTGTCCATAAACTCTCTGTAAAATTACGGACACGTTGATTTTAAAATACGGACTCTACGTAAATTTAACAAAGCGTCCCCTCGAATTCACGGGAACTCTCCGTTGATTTCCTAGTTAGTTGTCTGTGTATAATTTGAAATAAAAAGAGCTGGTGAAAAAGTCTTTAGTTTTCGTTATTTAGGTGTTCTACTGTGTATAAAAAGACATTTAAAAGGTTTAAATATTATATGCTTGAGCAAGATTTGAACCCGAGTCAGAAAGTTTCAAGCCCATGACTAGTCACTCACATACAACTTCTCTTACGTGATGTTCGTGTTGTGAATTTGGTTATGTCAAGTCAATCGCGTACGCAATCTTTTAATTTTCTTCTAAAGTTATAGTGAAGAGATTTGGACGGCTCCTAACATCAAGGTCTTGAGAGCCGATGAGCGTGACTGATATGAGTATGCAGCAACGCCGGAATGATAGGATGGGGGAAACGGGAAATCCCCGAGAAAACACACCGACCAAAGGCATTGTCTGCGGCACGATTCCCACGTGCGAAAACACGGAGTGACCCGGCCGGGTTTTGAGCCCGGATCACCGTGGTGGGAGGCGATCAGGCTAACCGCTCAGCCACCGTGGCCCCCCTCTAAAGTTAGAAGTATTTTAGGGGTTGCTAAAGGTCACAGACGCCTGATGCTGAGTTTTAATGCATGAAAGAATTGGTCTTAGTGCAGAGACGATAATTTTCTGGTTACAGTGTCGAAGAAAGCTTCGTGTAAACTCGGCAATGTTCATACGCAAAAACGCGATACTATAGAAAATACGGAGACTTTCCGTGCCTATTTTATATTTGGGAATAAAAGGAGATATTGCGAAACCGGACATAAGTATAATAACAGTGAAGTTTACAAAATAACATTAAGAAAACCAACAAACGAGAAAGAAGCGTACATAAAAAATTCTAACTCTTCCAGTGTTCTGCGTTTTAAATAAGTTTTTGCAGCTAACTCGGTTTCTCGTCATTACGGGCTGCGTTTCCGTATATTTACTGTACATTTACGTAAATATTTTCCGTAAACATACGGAAACTTTTAACTGTGTACGAATGGAACAACACGCTTGTTCTCGCGAGCAGCAGGTCTTGTGCAAGGGGGTGGGGGGGGGGGGCGAGTGATACAGCCAGCCCAAGTCCACAACCAGTTGGTCAACAGAACGGG
This sequence comes from Dryococelus australis, assembly GCA_029891345.1. NCBI lineage: Eukaryota > Metazoa > Arthropoda > Insecta > Phasmatodea > Phasmatidae > Dryococelus > Dryococelus australis. The sequence continues at coordinate 53,414,840 of CM057002.1, forward strand.
AATTATTTCTCGAAAGTGTATCTCGACACCATTTTGACACCAAGGAATGCCTAATATTTATAGGCTGTTCACGGTAAACTGAGCACCTAGGAAAGACCTGCTTAAGATCTACTTGTATGAAGACTCTGTACCGTTCCGCCTTATGCAAAATTATCATTGCCGTGGGCCTAGTTACTTTATTCGTAGCCGCTCGAGTGAAACTGTAGAATTCGCATTATATAGGTAAATATTTGACGAATGTGCTAATTATTTCATTTATATACATTATAAAAACAGAACGGAAAAGAAACCATTGTATAATTAATAAAGTTTGCCTAGTAATTTTATTGTAACGTTAAGAGGTGGGAATACTTTCTCTCCATCAATACTAGATTTATTGGGCGCATAACAGGCCGTATACAGGGGCCTGTTATGTACGTATGTAGGGGATGTGACATTCTTCAAAGGTTTGTTTCAAAAGTGCTCAAATAACGGTGGTCAATCTATAACGTTAACTCGGCGACATACAGAGCAACAACATTGCGTGAGTTAATCCAGCAAGACGGCGAATGCCAATTGTTCGTACCCAAACAAATAACCGCATTCAAGTCACCCTGTCTCCTATTGTACTGGAAACGAAAGAATCGTACGTAAAACCCTTTAGAAGTCGCGATAACCTTAAACCTCAAGCAAAACGCAGTGTAGCTGGATTTTGAAAGAATAGGTTTTCCCATCTAGTGAACCACCAAGCAGAAAGTCACAAAATGTCCCGGAAGATGTGTTAAAAATCAGTTACTGTCCTTCAGTTGCAAAGGAGGATCCGTCGCAAGTTGAAAACTGAACTGCGAAAAACCAGTCTTCGTGTCCCGACAGTGAACTGCTTCTCTGCCAATAAGACTATCACAAACAACGTGGAAAATGATTTAGGTTAGAACACCGTTCATGTAAACAAGTAATTTGAAATGTTTGCAAACTTCCTCTAAACCAATTTTCAATGCAATTAGATAAAATTAAAATTTGTAACAGTACTTTATTCATATAAAAGTCCTTGCCTTTCGAAAATTAAGAAATGAGCAAAACACGCTCATCACTGTTGACCACGTGATTTTGACAGTTTCATTGGTGTGGGGTACTGGCCTTCCAAAAAAAAAAAGGGGGTGGGGGTGACAGGGCGTGCAACACTCAGAGGTCGGGTCCGACACGTAAATGTTTATTTATAAAACAAAGTATTACGTAACAATCCAATTTCAACACTCAAAAAACTTATTAACTTTTTTGTATGGATGACGACTATTTATGTTGTTGTAAATGGTCGATTTTTTGGTCGAAGAGGGGGTAGAGGGCCCACAGCACTCATTGCTCAGGGGCCCGGAATTTATCTTGGTGGGCCTGGTGGGGTAGGTCAGAGTCTGGTAGATTCGCAGAATACGAAACAAAATCGTTCTTCCTCGCCTTTAATCTATGACGAACGCCAGTCCACCTCATCTATGGCCGAGAGCGTGACCGCGACATTGCGCGCAGGATCTAGGTCCGCGTGACGTCAACCACCCAGAACTCTTCCACGCGCGCGCCCTACGCAAATAAATAAAATTTCTTTCCGTGCCAGTAGCTGCTGGCTACGCGTGGATTTTTCCCTTTTTAACTCCAGACCGACGCCTAGCCCCGCTCCACTACGTGTTTACGCAACAGACAGGGGCTCTTTTGAACACGCTTATAAATTTTACGAACGATAAATAGGAACATCGCCGCCAGCGTTTCCTGAAACTCCCTGGCGACGTTGTAGAAATCCAGAATCCCTGTCCACGTAAGAAAAAAGGTTTAAATTCTCGAAAATGACTTACAGGAGATATGTTAAAGGTTGTCCACGATAAAGTGAGCACTTTTGAAATGAATTTTACAAGAATTTCACTGCCCCTGAACGCATATATTTTAATGGGAGCACTGAGTGACATTTGCGTAGTAAAGTTGGTAACGATGGATGGAAAATAGTTCAATATCTTAACGTCAAATAAAAAGTGTTCTAGGTAACCGTTTGTGATAACTTAAACTATTTCTTTCGTTTTCTGTTTTTTTTTTTTTTTTTTTGTTCGAAGTGTGAGAATGAGCAGATTTGTATAATATTTACTTTCCTAAAAATCTCAGTTTTAATTGTCTGACGCATAAATAAAGTGATGAAGTCCATGGCAATGTTGATTTTACATAAGGCGGAAGACTACATAACGTGCATAAAAGTAGATCTCAACCAGGGCTTCCAAAAGTGCTCATTTTACCGCGAACAGTCTGTAGCAAGGTTCTTCCATTATAGTAAATTATATATATTATATTAATTATTATCTTATATGTAGATCGAGTCACAGTGTACCGCAGAGATTTTCATGTTTGCGCTTGCTATACATATTATCAGTTTGTTTATACCTACAATATTGGTTTATCTATACTACCCTGTATTATTTTGTAAGATATTTCGTGACACGTCATTTACCCTTTTACCAACTGTTGTTATATTAATAAATTACATTACTGTCGCTGCTAACCAATGAAGTGTGACGATTAACATTCGATGCAACGATACAAAAATTTTGGACTCTTGTAAGCCCTAACATTTTTTTGTTAAAACACGCCCTGTTGAACTTTTTTACTTTTATTTTGTAATAGTAATTACACAGTTGTCTTATCAACACCACAAGATACTATATAGACGAGGAATATTTGTAAAAAAAAATTTATTCGCCGCTATTTGAATGGCAAGCTTCGGTAACGAGCAAAAGGAACGCTTGTTGTGTTCCTGATGCCACTATCTTTAATAACTACCCTCCAATGTATTTTTGTAAATACTGTATCTCATAACCCGTTGGTTTTACAGCAACGTGCATTGCGTTAAAAATCATTTTACAATTTTTTACGAAAACGAAGTGTGTAGTAAGCATTATAGACATGCCACTACGACACAGATAACACTTCGTGCAATTAACGGACTTCGAACGTCGTTCTGGGAGGCTACAACAAAGCGTGATTCGCCGTGCAGATTTGTCGTCCCGGGGGGGGGGGGGCCGGCGCGGTCGAATCCTGCAGTTTTCGATCAGCATGCATGGTGTACGTGGTGGTCATCTCGTCTTTGCTGCGGTAGTTGATTTTTACCGCCACCCGTAGTTGATGGCGGCGCCACCTTTAAGGGTAATTGCTCTAGCTGGGTGCTGGCGTGTCTTTTCCAACCTGCCGCGCATGCGCGCAGGAGTACCAATTTTGGGAAAAAAACATGGCTGCCCACGAAGTCACTTCCTACAAGCTCATCTGGTCGCCGGAAGTGTGTCGACGTGATGGTGACGTGTATCGCCATGTATGGGCATAATTGCTGGGATTCGTCGCCAACTCAAGATCCCCCCCCTATAAGGTCCAAATGAACAGTTTGTCCCAACAAGGCCATGTGTTTTGTTATTGGCCGAGCCTTCATTTTTTTTGTTACTTGGCCCTAATTGGCCTAATTTATTTGTAACCCCTCTAAGGGGAAAACGAAACTAAATGTGTGTATAAAGGAATGCGTGTACTCAGTCGAGGTCCATCATCACCCCGAAGGAGCTCCACCTGCACTTAGTTAAGTAGCAAAAATAAAACATGACTAAAAATTAAACTTAAAAATTTGTGCCTTTATAGCTAGGTTTGGTCAGGCACACTTGGTGCCCTTCAAATAGGCGCCATGATGGCCACATTTGCTGCTATCATGAAAATAGTTTTAATTTGGCATTTTGGTAAAATATAACATAATTTAACATCAAAATTGCCTGCCAAAAATTATGAAATATGTTTTTTAAAGAAATTTTAATGTCTTTCCTGGAAAACAATGAAACTATACATCTTGATGGCCTTTGGGTTAATTTGAAACTGATGTGCAGTTCTCTCAGATTTTTTCAATGTGGCCAGTAATTTCTAGTAAGTATTCTGAGAAGTTTAAATATCAATGGAACTTAGTAAAATGAAAATGAATTCTTGTTCTCCAAAACTTTTGACCATTGTTCGGCCATATAGTCAGTACTGTTCATTAAATTATATCAAGTATTCATTGAATAAGTAATCAGTTAAGCATTTAAAATTTTGAAATTAACATTTTCAAATTAAGAGACCTTGTCGTTGGTTATGTTGTCATAATATTAGACAAACAAATCGATTAAATCAGTTTTAAGGTTAGCCATAACCTGCGAGTTTGGCTGAACAATCGATATTAGTCTTGTCATGTACTATTCCATGGTGGGAAAATTAACTTTAGAGATGAAAATAGTTAAAACTGTTATTGATGTCATGAATGGCAATGTATTTTATATGCCAAATAATCTCAATATAAATTGTGGGATAGTGAAGAACCTGTGGATTCTGGCAAAATAAAATAAATTGTTTTAAATTTATGAAAAATTATATTTATTATTTGCATGTGAGTAAAATATTTCTATGTGGGCCAAAAATAATGTGTATATAGCTTGGCCATTATTTATAATTATTGGAACCTACCTATTTTTGCATTAACCTATGCATATTGGCTGAAATTATATTGTTAATGTAAGTGGCCTGGGGCATGATAAGTGCAAAGTTAAATAATTTTCTATCCAGGAAAAGGAAAATTTTAATCGACACTGTGAAAAAACAAAATCTAGTCAATTTTTAAAATAAATTGCTGTATGCTATTTTCTGGAATAATTGAAACTTCTAGAATCAAGTGTATTGAAAAACATTACAAAAAAAAATTAATGAATAAAAGAAAAGCTCAAATCATATTTCATGTGTTATTTGTTCATGCCATAAGTTCTCAATATATTATGCACTTTCTGTGCCCTGTTCAATGAGGGTTTCTTCCAAACATGTTGGAAAATTATATTTTTTTCTAGAATTCCAATTTTGCTGCGTCTTTGAGTTCAAGGGCGTAGCAATATTTTAGTCCTATAATAATACTCTTCGTGGTTGTGTACCTTTAAAAAATAAAAAAAATGAATTTATGTCGACGAAAGTTAAAAATAAATAAATAATACGTGGAAGTTGCAGTAAAACATGCTCCACCGTTTCTTAACGCCCTAGCAACTGGTGTACTAAATCGTGTAACTATTATGGCCAGTTCTGTACATAACAAAGCTCACTGGTCAATGCGAGTGTCTGTTTTGTAAACTTTGGTACTGTTGTCACAAGTGCTGGCGGCTCGCCTCCTAGACGCCTGGCCTGAGCTTGGGCCGCCGGCACGACCCGGCCCGCGGCAGCCGGTATTAGTGACAGTCCGGCTGTGTACAAACTATTACAAAAAATAATTCCGTGCGCATCGGCAAACGCGCAACTGATGACACGGAGACTAATGTTTTTTTTTAGCACGGCATCAGGTTGCGCGCGCATCTACCTTCGCTCTCGCCGGCCGTGCCGCGCTCGTCGACAATTCGCCAGCCAGGACTCGTGACGCTAACAGTAGTTCCCGAAGTTATCATTTGTTCACTGCCTTGTATACTCAATATATCTATACAAAAGCTAAATACCTTCTGATATATCCGCAGAACCATTCACAGACATTAAAAAAATAAGATGGTAAAAGACACACCAGTAAAAATTTGTAATACTATTGTAGCGCCAGTTCAAACTAATGGAAATGAAGCTAGAGTAATTACTGAAAAATATATATAAGAATTCAAGTAGCAGAAATTAAATTATTAAGATCAACTATTAGATAAGAAACACAATACTGATTTACGGAAAGAATTTGAAGTAGAAGCGATACTTGAGAAGCTGAAGAAAAACAAAAATATGTGGTGTGAACATCTAAGAAGAATGCCAAAACATAGATTACCAGCACTGGCAATGGGATACCGACCGAGAGGACGAAGAAGAAGAAGAAGAGGCTTTTTACCAGCGAAAATAGAGACAACAGGTCACTGACATTGTCAGACTGGCTACGACAAGAATTAAAATATTACTTATTTGTGTCACCTAAAAAAATAAAATAAAACAGGTCTGAAAGGGATCAAACTCTAATAAATCGTTTAGCTACAATAAGTAACATGAAAAACAGCATCGTTAAAAGCAAACACACACGTTGAGTGACTTAATTGTAACTTTATTACTGGAGGGAAACTGTTTCTTGGAGAACACACAATGATATAGGCCGTTCACGATAAAGTTGAGCACTTTAGAAGCCCTAGTTACTTTTTTCTTTCAACCAATTTATATCCTTCCACTAGTTGTTAATGTAAACCCTGAGTAATAAAAACATTGTATACATTCACCATACCCAAAACGGAAAGTCCAAGGCCACTATGAAATGTATTTATTGGTTATTGCGTCTGACGAAACAGCTTCAAAAAGTGCTCACTTTACCGTGGACGGCCTTTAACCGAAAACGCGAGTTAGTTTTCCCATTTTACAGCGCTTCTTAGCTTAAAAGAGAAGTTTGTAACGAAGAGGGACAATTTTAGAAGATAGTTTTAATCAGTGAATAGTGACTTCCTCGCTGCAAATTTCGCGGAAAACATGTAGTTGACGAAAGAGAATTCTCTCATTTGGAGATTTAAATTATCTCTAAAGAATTGCGCGTCTTACCTCTCAAAGGCAAGCAATTATCGGAAACAATCAATGGGCGCAACACGTTTGTAGATCTCAGGTGGCTGTTGTTGCCTAGTAATTAAGTTTACAGCTTCTGTTCGCGCAGGTAAAGGAACAAGAGGCTTACAGGAAGTCTCCTCAGTTAGCTGCTACATAATGAAATCCAGTTACAATGGGAAAGAAAGTAATGAGAACCTATCAACTATTCAGTGTTCCATTACTGAGTACGATTAAATTAACAATAATTATCAAGATCTTCAAAATTCTATGCAGCGAGAAAGCGCCGCTTTTTTTTTTTCTCCCGCATTTCGAGATGATGCCGTATATCTCGATTTCGGCGTGTACGTGTGTGTAAATATAACCGTATATCTGGGAGTTAAATACCAAAACAGCATTTTTAGTAATTTAAACATGATCTTCTACACTCATCATTAAACCTGGGTATCAATCAAGGGATACATAATTTATGCACAACATTAAACTTCCGAATTTCTTATTGAATAGGAATTATACTACCTACAAACCTTTGAGTAATTCCGATCTCAATTTTTAAAAATGCTATTCACGATTTCGTTGTTTCATCAGAAGTAGTTATTTAAATATTTTTAAAGTTATTAGAAATGTATACTTTTAAGTGCGTACCTACGTTTACATAAAGGTAATATTTACTATAGATCATAAGTTGTTGTTTTTTTTTTTTTTTTTTTTTTTTTTTTTTTTAACAACGTTCGCACCTCGAGATTGGAAAAAATGTTCATACAGACCATGGGTTCATTAAAAAAGTTTAAGAGCGGGACTAAAATTTCATACATCAACCAGCTACACTTTAAATTATGCAACATTAGTAATGGATGCACTGACAGTACATATTAAATTACTTTCAAAAAAGTACTTACATAAATAGACTTTACCTCTAAACTAAGGTGGTAGGTACTCTGAACAGATTTTGTTGCCAAGTCTCAACTCTAGACAATAACAGTCTCGATTTACTGAACAACAAAATTAATCGACTCCACACTCAACACTTCGATTTGCTTTCAAAGGTAAGTTTGAAAAGCAGGAATTGAAGATTAAATGAATTTAAAAAATGGTTTATCGTTTTATGGCATTCACAGTAAAGGAGTTTTGCAAAATAACTTTTTTTATCTTGATTGTTTCTCGAGGTATTTACATTATCATATTAACTATAAGTAAACGTAAAATATTGCAAGGCACGGCTTCAAGCGATAACGTAGGCATTAACCATGTTAATTTTTATAAGTTTAACCAAGTTAATTATTATAAGTACGACTGTTAAAATGCTATATCGTTAAAACAAGTTATTTGGGATGGGAACTAAAACACATAAGCACATGCAAAGGCAGAATTAACTTCAAAATTATGGTTGTTTAGAATGTCTAAGTTAAAAAAAAAAATGTTGGCTTTTAGGTCTAATCCATCTCGAGTTCTTCAATACTCAAAATCTGAAAGTAGGTACTCACGAGAACTGACACCGCCGAATATTTGTACGGAGCCTTCAAGTGAACGCCTGTAGTAAGAACCACACAGCAGTAGATTGCCAAAGAATAGATATGCAGACAGAAGTGGAATGGCGTAGTGGTTTCTATGATGTCAGTTACACGTTCGATTATTGGCTGCGCAAGAGTCTGGACATGGACCTTGAGTATAACTGGCTCTTGCGAACAGCGAAATATTTACCATTGTTTGGAAAACTGTCTGACAAGTTCCTGTCCAAGTACTGTGGAGAATGACGTTCTGCCATTTTGCTAGTATGTAAGGCCATCTTGCTGACACGTACGTATGGAGTTCAAGGTATACAGGGGCCGTGGTGGTTTAGTGGTTAGACTACTCGTCTCCCATCTCTGCGAACCGGGTTTGATTCTCGGCGGGTCGCCCCGAATTTTCGCATGTTGGAATCGTTCCGGACGATGCCGCTGGTCGGTGGGTTTTCACGGGGATCTCCCGTTTCCCCCCGCCCCTGCATTCCGGCGCTGCTCCATACTCACCTCGTTTCACCCTCATCGGTTCTCAAGACCACTTTGTTAAGAGCCGCACCTATCTCTCCATTCCTCTCTCTCCACTGCACTTCAAGGTATACGTGGTAGTTCCGATTCTGTATTCTAAGGTGTTCTGTGGCACTACGAACTTTAACTCTTCCACACACTGGAAGGTTGTAAGTGGGTAATAAAGTACAGTAGAACTGGTTAGGCCTGAGTGGGCTCGATAACATAAGATTATTGTCAGCCAGAATAAATGGCTTATAGCTAACAACAAAACGACTGTTTCTGTCTCTCCTCTGATATTGTTCTCGTAAATTACGACCACCTGAACTCGATCCTGAAAATTTTTAGGGGCTGCATAACACTGCAATTACAGTCATCCAGTTTGTTGGCGTAATTTCTATCATCTACACCCGGTTTTACCACATCCCACGACGGACGATCTCCAATAACGCAGCAACCTTAAACTGTCTTCCAATTAAACTGTCGATGCCAATGGGAACGTTATTGGCAAACTTACGTGACGATTAGCATATAACACAAGATAAACGTTACTGAGCGACCTGTAGATAAATAGCCACGGAAATTCAGATAAATCGATGTAATTATCCCATCAAGGTAAAAGAAACTTGCAGAATAGTAAATCTTGTTCCTCAGAGGTGTTTTATATTTTTTAAAGATGCAATGTTGAAACCTACGTGTAAAATTAATGCGGCAAGGAAACACTTTATGGAAATGAATTGCGAAGTTGAAGAGAACGGTGTGAAAATACAGCATAGTTGCACCGACCATGGCTTATATCAAGAGATTGGATATCTGACAGGGCTCTCGTGATATACTAGCTTACAAAGACCATTTCACACAATCAAATATTTTATTAAATTCAGTTGAGTTGAACTGTTTGAATCCAAAATGTGTTCGCATGCACTTCAATAGACTGAATTCAATATGATTGAAATTATTGCTTCAAAATTTTCAAAGGCTTTTCATGCATACAGCTGTATTTAATAAATATTATAAAGTGGAAAAACGTAGAAACTGTTTGCAAATATTTCAGTTTAAAATGTTATAATTCATTCAAGTTTTTTTTTTTTTTTTTCAACCTTTACAAACCACGCACTGCGCAAAATTATTTTGTCAAAATAAAAAAAAAAATTACATTAATTTCTACTTCGCATGAAAAAAATACATGGAAATATTTTTGTAGCTTAAACTGGCATAAATTACTGCATTAAGAAACCACTCTTTATATATATATATATATATATATATATATATATATATATATATATATATATATATATATATATATATACTGTTTTAATACTTCGGAGTGCTAGTTCAAAAATTGGATTCAATAAAATATAGAACATGTTCTAAACGGAAATATTTGAAGGAATTTGATTAATTCAGTGGCTTGTAGGATAAAATGTTCACTATTATGACGCCCGAGTGACGTCATTTAGCATTCAAGGAATTTAAATATTAAATTTGAAGAAGATCGGAAGTTAACATTGATCGTGTGAAAGGGCTTAAGCATGTTCCTTGGATCCTAATTTATTTAGCGCAAGCTTTGTCTTGTGATGGATTCAGCGTGCCCACCGGAATGCAGTTTCTATACTGTTTCATGTCTCGGCCATCCCATGCGTGAATATGTACAAAATATTTCGCAAAGAGTAGCGGCTTAGTTTTTTCTTCCACACTGGCTATTTAAATCCTGTTTTGATGTCACGCGAAAAGAGCGCCTTTTAGAGTAGTACGTTGATTTCAGTTGCGAGATTTGGGCGGTTCTTAACAACGAGGTTTTGAGAGCCGATGATGGTGGATTGAGGTGAGGATTGAGGAGCGCTGGAATGCAAATGCGGGGGAAAATTCCCGAGAAAACCCGCCGACCAGAGGCATCGTCTGGCACGATTCCCGCTTGCGAAAATCCGGGAGTGGGACCCGGCGGGGGATTGAACCCGGTTCGCCTTGGTGTGAGGCGAGCAGGCTAACTGCTCAGACACCGTGGCCCCAAAGTACTACTTTGACAAATACGTTGAATACAATACAAATACAATGAAAAGTATGTTTACTGCCCAATAAATAGCTTGACAAACATCTAACACCCTCGAAAAATATTTGCTCAAAAATTCGGTAGCAACTTTTGTGAACTAATGCTTTTTTTGGTTTGCCTATATTTGCTTCCAGAAAACCTCTAAGACTTAACTACTGTGTTTATGGTTAATATATGCTTCAGGCGCCTTAAAGAAAACCGTAATCTCATATCAAATTCGCACATTTTATACCGTATATTGGAAAATAAAAATAAAATTTACCAAGCCAGTTACACTGTAAATTTAACAAGAGAGTCTCTGTCTGACGTAATTTGAAGATTTTCTCTAAAAAATTTTATTCCATAAAAATAAAGCAAAATTCATAAATTGAAAACCTGCAAAATCTTTCTACATCAACTGCACAAAAGCTTGCTCTGTGCAACTCACGAATTTTTACGAACTGCTTTCTTTGCAAATGATACGTGACTTTGGCATTTAAGCGTACAAACATTTTTGGGAATTTATTTTCCTCTCTTTGCGGGGAAGGTAATCGCGTGTAGCGTCTGCGAGCCGAATGATGTCTGGTAGGAATATGAAGCAGTGAACTGTTTGGCTTCGGGCGCTCTCTTGAGATCGGCGCCTGTTCAACAAGTCAGCACGCATAACCTGCGAGTAAACGTCCGGCCGGCGCAATAACGCTAATGCGCCCACGGCGAGGTTGCTCCTAATACAACTTCCAAAGATCAATGCTAAAAGTTTGGCAACAAATAATTTCCGCCACTAGGTGAGCGCTAGTGTCGCATGTGTACCAGATTTCTACGTTACCAAAGAACAGGATGATTGCAATAATCATAAATCAAATATAAAGTAACTTCGTAATTACAGGCTGGTCATGGTAAAATGAGCACTTTTGAAAGCACTGCTTAAGATCTACTTGTACACACGTTGTGTATTATCCCGCCTTGTGTAAAATTAACATTGTCATGGACCTCATCACTTTATTCATGCGTCGGTCAAGTGAAACTGTGAAATTATTAGAAAAGTAAATATTTAACTAGTATGCTCATTTTTGCACGCCGATACATAAAAAAAAACACAGAAAGATAAAGAAATAATTTCAGTTATCAGAAATGGTTGCCTAACACATTTTATTCGACGTTTGGATACGGAACTACTTCAGAGTCATCGTTACCAACTCTAATAGGTGCATGTCACTCAGCGCGCCCGTTGAAGTGTATGCAGGCATGAGCAGTGAGTTTCCCCCCCCCCCCAAGGTCGATTTCAAAAAGAGCTCACTCGATCGCGAACAGCCTCTAACCCGACTGTAAGTATCCTCGCCGGCGACACCGCCTCGTTCATTAGCCCGATGGGAAGACGTTGCTGGAGATGAACAGCGAAGACGCCTTGCGTAATGGCGGCAGCCAACTCCGCGGGGTTGGTGACAGTTTCTCTCTCTCTCTCTCTCTCTCTCTCTCTCTCTCTCTCTCTCTCTCTCTCATCTCTCTCTGGCATCTCCGGAGATGGAATGTTGATAGGCGTGCCGCAACTCCCCTCCCAACAAACCAACAACACACAGCTTCCAAGTCACGACCCGCGCCAAGGCGAACCGCATTAGGTTTTGCGATGGGGATAGGGGTGGGAGGGGCGTACCTCCCCCCCCCACCCCCCTCTTCCTAAAACAAACCAAGGTCTTCTGTTGAAGAGTTACGACAGGTAAGGTGGATCATAAGAGCCACGAATATCTCTTCGGGCTGGAGCCATGAGTCACCGCCGAAATTATTTCTCGATGCGACCTACTTTGAAATTCCCCGTAAAGTCTATTCACGTTTACTCCCAACTTTTCTGAATCCCAGCCGAAGTTCTGTTCCCATTATATATTCCTCCACCTCGTGCAAACGAAGCTTAACCAAGTCTAGAAAATTACGCCAAACGGACAACGCACTCAGTGTAATAATATTTTGCATAAGAACTATTTCTTACTAGGCATTGCCAATATACATATATTCTTACTGTTTTCATTCGTATTTATTATAAATGAAACATTGCATTGTATAGGGCTTTTTAACGGCCCCGGCTTTATGCTTGGCAGCTTAGCAGAGGACGGCTGACAGACTAACTTATAATCTAACTTAAACTAACAACTTCGCATTACCGGGATTCGAACCCAGGGTCTCCTGCACCCCAGATCGGTGGCGCACAAACTGACGGCGCCACGGGAAGTCGGTTATAAATGAAAAAGAATTTACGATTAAAATATAAGTAAAATTTAAATTTAACTAAAAATAAGGTAAAAGCTGTTCACGATAAAGTTAGCACTTTTGAAGTCAACCTTAGCAAAATGTCACTGCCCCTGCCTGTATATATTTCAACGGGCGCACTGGGTGGCATGTGCCCAGTAACGTTGGTAACGATGGATAGAAAGTAGTTTCATATGTTAAAGTAAAATAAAAAATTGTTAGGTAACCATTTGTGATTAACATAAATTACTTCTTTTGCTTTCAATTTTTTATGCACTGAAATGTAAAAATGAGGAGATTTGTAAAATATTTACTTTTATATTAATTTCACCGTTCCACTTGACCGACACATGAATAGAGCGATGAAACCCACGGCAATGTTAATTTAACATAAGGTGGAAGAATACATAACGTGCATACAGTTAGATCCTAAGCAGGGCTTTCAAAAGTGTTCATTTTACCGTGAACAGCCTACACTTATATGTTAACAGAAGTATAAAACGCTTGTGATACATGGCATATTTAGGAAATCACGGAGCACGTCGTACGTGGGGTGATATTTTTCAAACGTTAGCTTCAAAAAGTGTGAATAAGCCGCGAACAGACTGTAAACCTTCTGGTCGTCACATTCGAAACGAGGCACGCTGGCGAGTTCCCTTCTTCTAATTAACTCGTGAATGACCGACGCTCTCTAGCTGGAGTTATTTTGTATGTCCGAGGATTAGAAAAAGTGGGAGCGCTAAGGGCGATCTCTGTACGCGCACCACATGGCTCATCGCCTCTGTGTGTAAACCAATGAACTGGTGTGCAGTCCTTCCATTGGCAACCCTATAATTTTATCGTGTGAAAGTAAAGACAAAAGTGTGCTGCTTGTTATGGTAGGTTAAGTAGCCTGTTCAGAAAATATCACACCTAACAAAGTATTGTGCAATAAGCGCATTACTCCTTATTCACTTAAATATATAAATAAATATATATGTATATACAGACTGTCAACGATAAAGTGAGCACTTTTGGAATGAGTCTTAGAAAAATGTCACTGCCCCTGTATGCATAGATATATTTGGATGGGCGGCCTGAGAGGTATTTGCTTAGTAAAGTTCGTAACGATGGATGGAAAATAGCCCCACATCAAAACGTAAAATAAAAAATGTTACGTAGCCATTTGTGATAACTTAAATTATTTCTTTCGCTTTCTGTTTTTTTTTTAATGCATCAAAGTGTAAAATCGAGAATATTTGTATGATATTTATTTTCCTAATAATTTCACAGTTTCACTTGACCGACGCATGAATAAAGTGATGGTGCCCATAGCAAAGTTAATCCTACATAAGGTGGAACAATACACAACGTATATACAAGTAGATCTTAAGCAGGGCTTTCAAAAGTGGTAATTTTACAGTGAACAGCATATGCAATATGAAAAAAGTGGACACTACCTTTCGGGCGTGGACAATTTCTTACATGCTATTCATAGGCAGACATCGCTTTAAAATGTCAACAGTTTTTTTTTTTTTTTTTTTTCCAAACACAACTACACGACTGAAACTGTCCTACAGCCACTCTGACCTTCTGATGCAGTAGTTTTCAATTCGATAATACGGCACTGGGAATTTTACAACGGCTTGTGGCTTGTAGGTGTACTCCTATCTCATCCCGCGTTTTTCTTCCGCTGTCTCCTCATCCACACAGAAAAAAAGGTTTTGTTGATAAAAAAAAATTGCTTGGTGTAACCAAATTATTTGTTTATAGAGGGGCAATGAAAGATTTTGTTGCTCCAAACTGTAGGATTTGGTTGGTGCAAGTAAATATTTGTTTGTATACACGTACATTAAACAGTTTCGAACCTAGATCACATGCATCTGCGCGCTACGCCTTAGTAATCTCAGCTAATGTGACAACTGATGACGCTGGAAAGCTTTTAAATAGATATACTGCAAATATTGGGCAAACGAGTGCAAACAAATATTTCAAGTTTTACAGCTTTGCTTGTAAGTTTCTTGTTGCATTGTTTTATTGATGTGTTTATACGAATGTTAAGCGTCAATAGATCCACTAACAAACACGGTTACTATCCAAATTTCCACAACAAATACAAACTCTCGAGCTGAATTTTCGAACGAAGGCAGTCATACGAGTGGCCAAACAAATATATACAGTTGATTCAACAAAATATTTAGTTGGCAGTCTAATTTTTTTGTTACCCAACACAGAGATTTTGTTTATTGAAACATATATTTTGCTAGACGAACAAAAGTCATTTTGTTGCTTTTCGAATTTTGTTTGCTCAACAATATATTTTGTTAGGGGAACTAAATATATATTTGGCCCTATACAAACAAATATTTTGTTAGAGCATGCGTTTTGCGTTAAGTGATGCGCGCAGCAATATTTCACACAGTGTTGGACAGATATCAAATGCATTTTTTCCCCCCCTCCAGATTGTGATATTGTTAATCAGGAATATATACTTGCTCGGAGTGGTTCGCTGCCCAGGACAAATTTCCCAAACAGATCAGTCGCTTGCTCGTCGCTGCGTTTCCGTTACGTGCTCTTGGCGCCATCGGGCAGTGCTACACCAACCGAAATGCCGATCTACACGTCACTTTAGGGGGCCACCGTGGCTGAGCGGTCAGCCTGCCCGCCTCCCACCAAGGCGATTCGGGTTCGATCCCCGGCCGGGTCACTCCGGATTTTCGCATGTGGGAATCGTGCCGGACGATGCCGTTGGTCGGCAGGGCCCTCCTCGGGGATCCCCTGCTTCCCCCGCTCTTTAACTCTGGCGCTGCTCCATACTCACCTCAATCACCCTCATCGGCTCTCAAGACCTCGATGTGAAGATCCGCCCGCATATCTTCACTCACTTACACGTCACTTTGTCCCATAAATAAATCGCACACATGGTGTTATCTACCACAAATATTTCGTCCATAGTTCTTCTATGATACGGTATGGTTAGTATTTTTACTTCCAACAATTACCGCACACAGTTCGTTAAGGATCAGCTAATACGTATCTCCTCCTCTTGTAATACCTTTGTTAAGAAGGTATTAATGAAATACTCTATACGAAATCATATTTACCTCTGACACACAGCTGAAGGAGACCGAATGTGTGTGCGCTTATTTACTACAGCATCTTAAACAGGAGCCTTTATACAAACGCTATAAGTTATAGGAGATGTATGAGTTTTTTTTTTTGTTATGTAATTACTATAATGACTGGAAACAAGGTATTAAATAAAACTGATCTTGACGTAGCAATCCTGTTCGATTAGCGAAAGTTTAAAAGGCGAAATTCGAGCAAGGTAATAACTAGCCAGCTCTTATAAAAGCATTCATCACAAGCAGAAACTTTCTACTCAGGCTCGGTCGGCTGACTGCAGACATCTTGGCTACCTCTTTGCATATGTCAAGTTCAAGGACACTAAAACAATCGTAGCTGCCACCCCCCTTTCTCTCTCTCTCTCTCTCTCTCCCGCTTCCCCCCTTCTCCATTCATCATTGGCTCATTAAATATTTCTCCTGCATGGAGACACGTTCCATATCTTACCATGGAAGGTGTAAATTGACTACGTTTTTGATATGATATTATATATATAATACATGTATGTATACATGTGTATGTGTGTGCGATTAGAAAGAGCGGGTGAAAAAAAAAACTCGAAAACGAAAAATTGGAATTATCTGAGTGAAAGATAAACCAATAAAAACTCGATATATAATTTCGTTACGAATTGAATATTTAAATGTGTTTGTTATTTTAATAAATAAAATATATCGATTTGATAATGAGTAAAAATTGTATTTAACAAGTGAGGAATTATTTTTGTCCCTTCCATTTCCTACATTAGTTTTGGCCGTTAGTTTAAAAAAACAAAATAATTTTCGGCTTCTAATTACACGTTGCTGCCACATCGAAGCAAAGCAAAAAGCCAATGAAAATAAAAAGATTGTCCAAAAGGTTGAGCTATTTTATGAAGGTTTTTGTTTCGCAGTAATTATGAACACAAGACGAAAATAAGTCAATATTTTAGGACAAAACTGTACAAAACTTATTTTGTAGCCAATCCAACAAATACATTTCTAACTTAGGTTCCATACAGTTCAAGCCAATGCTAGTTCATTATTTCGAACAAAGAATAGTTTTAATTTATACTCTTTCAAGTTTGCAGTGAACAAAATATTGACTATTCTCTGTGGAATAATTCAAAATAATCAATGTTAAAATTAATAATATTCACATCTTGCAACCTGAAATGTATTTTTAAAAAAAGTATAATGCTAAATATTGTATTAATTTTAACCCGTTCGGTTACTCATAACTTGCTGCGTTTAAGTGTTGAAAACGAGTGATATTTAAGTATTACCCATTCACGGTTACTTCGCACTTTTCTGAAGCCCTACTAAATTTCTATGTCCAGGATTTTCCTCCGCCTCATGCAAACTAAGCTTAACTAAGTCTAGAAAATTACACCAAAGGACGATACACCGGATTCGTGCGCACTCAGATGTATTATTAGTTTGCAATAGAACTATTTCTCGCTAGGAGCTGCCAACACACACATTTTCTCACTGTTTTTGTTTATATTTATTATAAATGTAATAGTATAATTTATAAATAATATATGGATGACAACGAAAAATATATATTTGTATGTTAGCAGAAGTATAAAAGGGTTGTGAGGCATGTCGTATCTAGGAAATAACTGAAAACGTCGTACATGGGGTGATTTTTCAAAGGTTTGATTCGAAAAGTGTGAAGGAATCGCGAATAGGCTATATGCGTTGTACTTCTATTCAAGAATTGTCTTGCAACCTTAGTCCAGGAATATTAGGGGTTTCACCTCGGAATGAGAGATAGTCAGCTATAAACTTGTATAAACCTTTATTTTGACACCCTAAAACTTGTCTCAAAACCTACCTATCGTAGGGTGTCCGCGACCACAGATATTTCAAGGTCAAAGGTCAAAAAATCGATTTTTTATTTTTTTTTACACATTTATTGCAAATATCTTGTTTCCTATGGGTTTTATGCTATTTGTATTTATTATAAATATTGTAGAGGATTAAATTCTCTACAACTTTTGTTTAAACATTTTTTTTATATCTTGAACAATTTTCGAGATAGAGGGCAGAGCGCGCGCAGTGTTTAACTATTTAGAGTATCATTCGAGGTCAACCTGTAGTCCCGATTAAAAACACGCCGTATAAAGTTTATAAATTATTGATAAATATATAATTCTAAATAATTTGCATTTTTTATTAACTATTACGTTATAATTAATAATTTTTTTCAATAATTCAGTATCTATTCATTTAATAATACTTACCTACTCGTGTACTTATAAAGTTATTAAGGGAAATACTTTAATTATTTTTTAATTCTAATCTTATTTATACGAATTACTTCCTAACTAAATAAAAAGAAAAGAATTAAATTTTTTATTAATGTTTTTATTGAAAAATACCATTTAATACATTTATGAACGTATTAACTGTGTCATATTTGGAAAGGGATCATGGAGCTTAAACCATTCAACTAGTTTATTTACGTCAATATTATCTCTTTTTACTCTTGAATCCCTAGAGTCTACGTGTTGCTCTGTTGAGTCCAAAGAAATGTTACAAAACGTCTCCATTTCCTCACAAATAGTATTTGTGGCGTACATAGCATATACCCATTTACACAAAACCCTTTCTTGCGTACTTCGACCACTAGATACTCCTCCTTCTGTTTTCATCGATTTCATGAGACTTCGTTCTATTACCATATCTGTCCATGTACCTGAATTAAATTTCTCTGTTCGTTTCACAGTGAAGATTTAGTTTCAACAATGGATGATCGAATGTCTTCTCTAATAATAGCTGCTGCAGCTTCTACAGTTCTTAGTCTTTCTGCTTGAGGATTTAAGTTTTTATTTTCGTACCAAGCTTTTGATAAAATATTAGCGTGTGAATCGCGAAAAGAAATGATTGTAAAAGCTCCTACTTTTTTCGTAATTATTATATTGGTTAAGTACTTTTGTTGTAGCCTTGAAATAATAGTTTTATCATCTGGTACATACCCTGTCAAGACATCTTTAAGCTCTTTTAGTGTAAATTGTGAATCGTTATTATTTTCTATGTAATTGAAAATCTCTATCATAGCTTCTGAAACTTGATTATCTTGACGAAGTTTCGGATGAGACGATGGTACTTTAATTGTGAAGAAATTCGTATAACAAACAGCATGGTATTTAGCTTCTGCAGCAACTAAATCATATTGAAAAAATATACGATTTTTCACCAATTCTCCGAAAGTATCACCACGTTCTTCTGCTTTTTTCATAACATTGTCTTTAAACTCAAGAGTACTCACTGCACTTATCTTGCGTCTATACTTTTCTTTTTTCTTTGTCTCTGCGGCCTCGTCAGCTATTTCACCACAAAATAAACACTGCTTCTTGAAATCGAACACTTCACTTAGTCTTTTATGCGGTACAGTTGGAGAAGCTGTAGTTTCATCTTGTTCTAGTCGCCGTTTCGCTGCTAATATACAATTTTTGCTAATGTAAACAGTTCGGCACTTTTCATGCACTTGTACAGAGGTTACGGTTTTTAAATAATCAATAAGACCGTCGTTTCGTTCGATACTTGCAGTTCTCAGAGTTTTTATACCACGCACTAGATTCACTAATGATTCACCTTCCGAATCTCACTTTTTACATATAAAACACAAATTATCCATCACTCTTAAAATTGTACGTCCGTAGTTACCAAGTTACGATTCAAAACTAACGAATAACAGTGGTTCCTTGAAAAAGAAACCGGTCGTGAGTAAGCAATTGAACATCTGTCCTTTCTGGCTATAAATAGAAAGGTTCGTACTATACAATAGAGGTCCGTTGCCCCAGGTATAATTTTTAACGTTTTAAAAGAATCTATAAGTTTACGGATTTCAATATAGATGTAATTAATTATTTTCTACTTAAAATGTAATTAAATTATTTCCCTTAATAACTTTATAAGTACACGAGTAGGTAAGTATTATTAAATGAATAGATACTGAATTATTGAAAAAAATTATTAATTATAACGTAATAGTTAATAAAAAATGCAAATTATTTAGAATTATATATTTATCAATAATTTATAAACTTTATACGGCGTGTTTTTAATCGGGACTACAGGTTGACCTCGAATGATACTCTAAATAGTTAAACACTGCGCGCGCTCTGCCCTCTATCTCGAAAATTGTTCAAGATATAAAAAAAATGTTTAAACAAAAGTTGTAGAGAATTTAATCCTCTACAATATTTATAATAAATATAAATAGCATAAAACCCATAGGAAACGAGATATTTGCAATAAATGTGTAAAAAATCGATTTTTTGACCTTTGATCTTGAAATATCTGTGGTCGCGGACACCCTACGATAGGTAGGTTTTGAGACGAGTTTTAGGGTGTCAAAATAAAGGTTTATACATGTTTATAGCTGACTATCTCTCATTCCGAGATTCTTGCCCTCATTTGACTAATATTCCTGGACTACCTGTGAACCACGCGCTGCGTGTTCGATGACATTGGCATTAACCATTCACGTCAGACAGATCAGTCGCACGGAAGACTGGGCACTAGTGTTTTACTGTGTACAGCACTTGGCATGAATATCACTCACGTGCAACGATTCCACGATCGGGGACACTGTGGTCGAACGGGTTAAACAAGTACATATAGCAAGTGCGAATGTCCTTAAGGTTGAAATAGGACAACTGTCTATGGAACATTGCACCTAACTGTACAATGTGAAGGACTCATAGAAAAGTAGTACAGACACCATGAAAATTGTCAGAAAAGTGCGACTGATGCTGTATATGAAAGCAGAATAAATATATATATATATAGTGCAACATTATAAATGTAAAAAATTAATCGATCGGTAGAGTCCGCATTTTTATAAAAATTTAAGTGCATTTCAGTTTTGGATGCTTCGCAAAGCAGAATTTACAAGAAAATATTTTCAAGAAGGATCGTCATAATATTTGTGATCATGTGTAATACAATCATAGAAATAATGTTTCATAACAATTTTATACTATTAACTATATTTACGTCACTTTCAGGCATAAATTTTGTGACACATGGACTCGCGCAAAATTAATTATAAAAATTATTTCCTGCATTATTATTACAATTTTCTTACATACAATCATAGTAAACATTATGACGATATTCCATGACGAAGATTTTATTGCAAATTCTGCTTTCTGGAGCATCCAAAATGGAACTATGCTTAAATTCGGTTAAAAATACAAACTCTTTTAATTGATTAATTTTTTACTTTTAAAAAGTATATTTTAGTAAAATATTTTATAATGTTGCAAAATATATACATTCTTCTTTCATATACATCACAAATCTCACTTTTCTGACAATTCTCATGGTGTCTGCACTATTATTGATGAGTTCTTCATGTTGTACAGTCAAGTGCAATGTTCCATACACAATTGACTTATTTCAACCTTAAGGACATTCGCACGTGCCATATGTGCTCCACAGGCAGTTGCTTCTCTTTACTTCAACCATAAGCGGCTACTGCACTTCTGTGCTGTTGAGTATTCTGTGTCCTCGGGCTACTGTTACCTGCCCCACCCCAGGAATGCAAGTCTCCCCCTCCCCCCTTCCGGCCAGGTGGTGTCCTGCGGGGCAGCCCACTGGCCCGCGGCATTCACGCCTCGCGTCGCATGCGCCCGCCATCTGAACTCGGCGCGGAGGTCATTGTGGCCGGTTTGTACGTGATCGCAATGCGAAGGTCGACCATAACCATCGCTCGGCGTTCCCTTTGCACCCACACACGCCGTCGATACCCCGACATTGTTCTCACTCGCCGATTCTTTCAGGCCATCTTTCACGATAGTTTTGAATCCCACTATCGGAAAGACATTTATATAAGGACCACACAAACGTGAATGATTATAGCGAGTGAGTGGAGAGATTTGGGCGGCTCTTAGCATCGAGGTCTTGAGAGCTGATGAGGGTGAAGCGAGGCGAGTATGGAGCAGCACCGGGATTCAAGGGCAGGGGAAACGGCAGACCCCCGAGAAAACCCGCCGACCAGCGGCATCGTCCGGCACGACTCCTACATGCGAAAATCCAATTTTTTTTTTTTTAGTTTTCGGAATATAGCACCTAAATGTCAAAAATTTCGGAATATGGGTGTACAAGTTCCTGTGCTCCTAACTAACGTCGCCAACTAAATCGCATGTAATGTGATTTATATCATACACACAACATAATAATTAAGTATCAAATTTATTTTAAAATCGGTACACGGGTACTAGTTCCTGAATCTATTTTAAAATAGGTATTTTTTTTGGCCAACATATTTTTATTCGTCCAAGACAAAGTATTAAATATCAATATTATTTTCGTTCGTAACAATTAAAATGTTTTGGTAAAAAAATCAATAGGCCCTACCTATTGCATAATAGATTCAGGAACATGCACCCGTGTAATTATTGTTAAATATCTTTGATACTTACTTGCTATGTTATTATATGATATAGATCACATGAAATATGATTTTGTTGGCAAAGTTAGTTAGGATCATAGAAACTTGGGTTGTCATATTCCAAAATTTTCAACTTTTCTGTACTACATAATATTTTGAATACTATAATCATTTTAATACAGAAATTTACATTTATGTGGTACTTATATAAATCTCTTTCAGATAATGAAATAAAAAATTATCGTGAAATACGGCATTAAATGGAGATTTACTTCGGACATACACCATTGCAAAGCTATATCGCCAAGGAAAACATGCGAGGTCGACATTGAAATAGCACACACAGTAACAAGCCGAAATCAGTTGCTGTCAACAGATATTCAATACATAAACATTACTAGAGTTGTACCAAAATAAATCAAACAAACTAGCAACGAAGACAAGAAAATCTATACAAATACCAGCAAAAAAAAACCTGTGGATGACCCAGAAAGGACAACACAAACACTGAGACGATGACAAATATGTAAGATCAAATCCTTCACGACACAACGAAAACAAAAAACGAGAACACGCACGGTTATATTGGCGAACCAGTAGCTACTGGATCTTGTTTCCGTGTGTAGTTTTAATGTTGTCCTCTGTTTTCCATGGCTACTTACAGTAGCTCTGTGACAGCGTATTTCCGAGGTAACTTTTCATATAATCCCTAACCCCCAATGCAAGTATCATTCAAAGAACATGAGTGTTACGATCCCACCGAGGCGGGAAGGGTTCAATCCCCGACTGGGTCACTCCCGGATTTTCGCAAGTGGGATTCTTGGCTGACAATGCCGCTTGTCGGAGGGTTTTTCTTCGGAGTATCCCGTTTCCCCCGCCCTTGCATTCCGGCGTTGCTCCGTACTCGCCTCACTGCACCCTCATCGGCCCTTATGACCAAGACCTCGATGTTAAGAGCAGGCCAAATCTCCCCACTTCACTTCACTACTAGTTTAAGAAACATTGCCGTATGGGTAGTCGTTGGAAGTAAATGACAGAAGCGTGTCCTACGTACTTTAAACGTGAGATCGGTTTAGACAACAGCATGTCCAAAAACAGCTTTCCGCCACGATCATACCAACTGTACAGCACAGAAAGAATTAGGAAGCGGTATTACCGATCAGCAGCACACTTCGCTGAATTCTCGAAGACGGAATAGTGTAAAAACTGCCCACGACACTGCTACGGAAAATTTGCACATCCCTTACTACGTATTTCGCCAACCTCTGAAGCAAACTAAGCAGGCATGCTGTAAATACGCGATTTATTTTTTACTATTTCACGATTTTTTGTCTACATTTAAAACGATCAAATCCAAACTATAACACGACATTAGATAATGCATTTTTTTTGCTTGTATTGCAAAGAGTAGTATTCGCAGAATATTTGTTTACTGAGATACGCGCATACATGTAAACAAAGATTTCACAGAAAATATTTCAGTAGTCCTCTTAACGATACGTAAAGTAATCCTTTTTATGGGTTCGGTCGACGCAATATTTTGTAGTGTGGTTCCATTTTGTTGGCTAACATGTTCAAGGCCCAATATGTAAGGTACACATTATGGTATTATGGTACACTCATAAATATAAATTATAGTATTTTGAGAAACCTTTCGTCCGATATGGACCCTCTAAGGTTGTTTTTGAATATTTGTGACCAGCTTTGGTACACATTGTGGTATATTTTGGAACACTCGTACATTTTAACTTTTAAACCTTATGGATAGAATCTTCGTCCATAACATTTGACCTAGGGCCAACGGTTCACGACATATTAACAGCAAATTTAAAATGCGCACCATAATTATCTCGGCTGGCCGGAAGCATTACAAAACTGGCCACAACTCCGATAGGGCGTATTATAGTTCCCCAGGTTACTTCGTTTCGAAGAAGTACCTGATATTACGACCACTTGTCCTGGGTGGCAGGCAAACCAAGGTACTTAAACAGTATAATCAATATCTTATTTGTTCCAAGAAAGTACTTTCGCTGATAGCAGGCAGACGCAGTATACGGGCATGTTACGTCATTCGCTTCGCAGTTACCTGGTAGGTCAACTTATGGCAGTGATTTTCAACCTTTCTGAATAGATTGTTGTTTCCAATTTTTCGGGATGTGCCCGTCGCTTTCACGTAGCCACAACCTTCAGGCAATGGATCCACAACTGTAAATGAGTGCATTGTGTGGAAGATTGCATCCGAATTGTTTTGCTACTAGCGAATTATGTCATTATTTTGTACTACAGTTTAGAGCACGTATACCCGCTGCGCTTATCTTTACATATGTCGCACCAATAAACCTTTTTTTTTTTTGCCTCTACAACTTTCAAGATTACATCCTAAGATACTGTTATCACACTGTTTACTTAAATATGTGTACTGTTATGAAAATGTTCACTACCTGTGACTAAGTTTTAATTTCGAAATGTAAGAAATTTTGTTTGAAATTTAATAATTAGAAATTGAAATGAAAATTATTCTTATACAATGTTAATTTCAAAAATATTAATGTACATAGTTTATATAAAAATCAAGTAGAAGTTTTCGTAAGAAAAAAAAATTATTTGTGCCAGCAACCGGTTAAAATATTAAGAACAATGTAAATGTACAAAAATACATGGATAAAAATAAATAAATAAATAAAGCCACCGTTGTGGTGCGAAATGGTGCATGAGTGTGTCCAGTGAAGGGGTGCATGGGCTCGTCAGTGGACGAGTGTGTCCAGTGAAGGGATGCATGGGCTCGTCACTGGACGAGTGTGTTCAGTGAAGGGATGCATGGGCTCGTCAGTGGACGAGTGTGTTCTGTGAAGGGATGCATGGGCTCGTCAGTGGACGAGTGTGTTCTGTGAAGGGGTGCATGGGCTCGTCAGTGGACGAGTGTGTCCAGTGAAGGGATGCATGGGCTCGTCACTGGACGAGTGTGTTCAGTGAAGGGATGCATGGGCTCGTCAGTGGACGAGTGTGTCCAGTGAAGGGATGCATGGGCTCGTCAGTGGACGAGTGTGTCCAGTGAAGGGATACATGGGCTCGTCAGTGGACGAGTGTGTTCAGTGAAGGGATGCATGGGCTCGTCAGTGGACGAGTGTGTTCTGTGAAGGGGTGCATGGGCTCGTCACTGGACGAGTGTGTTCAGTGAAGGGATGCATGGGCTCGTCAGTGGACGAGTGTGTCCAGTGAAGGGATGCATGGGCTCGTCAGTGGACGAGTGTGTCCAGTGAAGGGATGCATGGGCTCGTCAGTGGACGAGTGTGTCCAGTGAAGGGATGCATGGGCTCGTCAGTGGACGAGTGTGTTCTGTGAAGGGGTGCATGGGCTCGTCAGTGGACGAGTGTGTCCAGTGAAGGGATGCATGGGCTCGTCAGTGGACGGAGTGTGTTCTGTGAAGGGGTGCATTGGGCTCGTCAGTGGACGAGTGTGTCCAGTGAAGGGATGCATGGGCTCGTCAGTGGACGAGTGTGTCCAGTGAAGGGATGCATGGGCTCGTCAGTGGACGAGTGTGTTCTGTGAAGGGGTGCATGGGCTCGTCAGTGGACGAGTGTGTCCAGTGAAGGGATGCATGGGCTCGTCAGTGGACGAGTGTGTCCAGTGAAGGGATGCATGGGCTCGTCAGTGGACGAGTGTGTTCTGTGAAGGGCTGCATGGGCTCGTCAGTGGACGAGTGTGTCCAGTGAAGGGATGCATGGGCTCGTCACTGGACGAGTGTGTTCAGTGAAGGGATGCATGGGCTCGTCAGTGGACGAGTGTGTCCAGTGAAGGGATGCATGGGCTCGTCAGTGGCGAGTGTGTTCTGTGAAGGGTGCATGGGCTCGTCAGTGGACGAGGTGTCCATGAAGGGATGCATGGGCTCGTCGTGGACGAGTGTGTCTGTGAGGGTGCATGGTCGCAGTGGACGAGTGTGTCCAGTGAAGGATGATGGCTCGCAGTGGAGAGTGTGTTAGTGAAAGATGCATGGCTCGTCATGGGCTGGACATGTGTCTAAGGTCAGGCTCATGACAGTGTTCCATGAGGATGCAGGCCGTCAGTGACGAGTTGTCGAGGTGCTGCTCGTCGTGACGAGTTTCTGAAGGGCAGGCTCAGGACATGGTCTAAGGGTCTGCGTCATGGAGTGTCTGAAGGGCAGGGCCTCAGGACAGTGTGCTGAAGTCATGGGCTCGAGTGTCTGAAGGTGCATGGGCCGTCATGGACGAGTTGTATGAGGGATGCATCTCGTCATGACGAGTTCAGTGAAGGGATGAGGTCTCATGGACGATGTGTTGAAGGTGCATGCTCGCAGTGACGAGTGTGTCCATGAGGATCATGGCTCGTCATGACGATTGTTCTGAAGGGCATGGCGGCGGTCGGGCGATGTTCGTGAAGGTGGTGCATGGGTCTGAGGCTGCTGGCTGGAGTTGCATTGAAGGTGCAGGCTCGTCTGACGGGATCTGGAGGGGATGCATGGCTCGCAGTACGATGTGTCGTGAAGTGATGTCGTCAGGACATGTGTCTTGAGGGAGCTGGGCTCGAGGACGAGTTGTCGAGGATGCATGCTCGCAGCATGCAAGGGTGCAGGCCGTCAGGACGGTGTCGGAAGGGTATGGCCGCTGCATTGCTGAGATCTCTCGTCATGAAGGTGTGAAGATCTGGCGTGACGAGGTGTCTGAAGACATGGCTCGCATTGAGACCCAGAAAGGCATGGCCCAGTGCGAGTTTCTGGAGGGTATGCCCAGTGAAGAGTGTGTCCATAAGATGCAGGCTCAGTGGTCGAGTGTGTTCGTGAAGGATGCATGGGTCTGTCATGGCTGAGGGCTGTGTTCCATGAAGGATGAGCAGGTCGTCATGACGATTGTGTATCCATGATTAGGAGTGCATGGCCGTCGTGACGAGTGTGTTCAGTGAAGGTGCATGGCTCTCATGACATGTATAAGATGATGGCGTCAACGAGTGGTTCTGTAAGGTAGCGCAGGGGATTTCAGAGCATCCCTGACATTTGTGGTCTGGTCGTAACGAGTGTGTCAGTGAAGGGATGCATGGGCTCGTCAGTGGACGAGTGTGTCCAGTGAAGGGATGCATGGGCTCGTCAGTGGACGAGTGTGTCCAGTGAAGGGATGCATGGGCTCGTCAGTGGACGAGTGTGTTCTGTGAAGGGTGCATGGGCTCGTCAGTGGACGAGTGTGTCCAGTGAAGGATGCATGGGCTCGTCAGTGACGAGTGTGTCAGTGAAGGGATGCATGGCTCGTCAGTGGACGAGTGTGTCCAGTGAAGGGATGCATGGCTCGTCAGTGGACGAGTGTGTTCCAGTGAAGGGTGCATGGGCTCGTCAGTGGACGAGTTGTTCTGTGAAGGGTGCATGGGCTCGTCAGTGGACGAGTGTGTCCAGTGAAGGGATGCATGGGCTCGTCAGTGCACGAGTGTGTCCAGTGAAGGGATGCATGGGCTCGTCAGTGGACGAGTGTGTTCTGTGAAGGGTGCATGGGCTCGTCAGTGGACGAGTGTGTCCAGTGAAGGGATGCATGGGCTCGTCAGTGGACGAGTGTGTTCTGTGAAGGGATGCATGGGCTCGTCAGTGGACGAGTGTGTCCAGTGAAGGGATGCATGGGCTCGTCAGTGGACGAGTGTGTCCAGTGAAGGGATGCATGGGCTCGTCAGTGGACGAGTGTGTTCTGTGAAGGGGTGCATGGGCTCGTCAGTGGACGAGTGTGTCCAGTGAAGGATGCATGGGCTCGTCAGTGGACGAGTGTGTCTGTGAAGGGTGCATGGGCTCGTCAGTGGACGAGGTGTGTCCAGTGAAGGGATGCATGGCCTCGTCAGTGGACGAGTGTGTTCAGTGAAGGGTGCATGGGCTCGTCATGGACGAGTGTGTTCTGTGAAGGGGTGCATGGGCTCGTCAGTGGACGAGTGTGTTCAGTGAAGGGATGCATGGCTCGTCAGTGGACGAGTGTGTTCTGTGAAGGGGTGCATGGGCTCGTCAGTGGACGAGTGTGTCCAGTGAAGGGATGCATGGGCTCGTCAGTGACGAGTGTGTTCTGTGAAGGGATGCATGGGCTCGTCAGTGGACGAGTGTGTCCAGTGAAGGGATGCATGGGCTCGTCAGTGGACGAGTGTGTTCTGTGAAGGGATGCATGGGCTCGTCAGTGGACGAGTGTGTGTCCAGTGAAGGGATGCATGGGCTCGTCAGTGGACGAGTGTGTCCAGTGAAGGGATGCATGGGCTCGTCAGTGGACGAGTGTGTTCTGTGAAGGGGTGCATGGGCTCGTCAGTGGACGAGTGTGTCCAGTGAAGGGATGCATGGGCTCGTCAGTGGACGAGTGTGTTCAGTGAAGGGATGCATGGGCTCGTCAGTGGACGAGTGTGTCCAGTGAAGGGATGCATGGGCTCGTCAGTGGACGAGTGTGTCCAGTGATAGGATGCATTGGCTCGTCAGTGGACGAGTGTGTTCAGTGAAGGATGCATGGCGTCCTGCATGAACATTCAGAATATAACCAATGATGTTGGCGTCCACTACGAAGCCCTTCTGGGATTCCTTAGCTAACGGTAGCGGCAGGGGATTATTCAGAAACAGCACATACCTCCCCTGACAAACTAAATTTGTCCCCCGGCTCCTACGCGGAATATCTGATAAAAACGAGCATTTATTCAATTTTAATTCAACCTTTTTTTTTTTTGGTCTTAGTACTTTCGAGTAGATTCCAAACATGTAATTTTGATGTATTTTTAATGCAACACGAGAAACTGCGGGGGAAAATATCAGACAAACTTGCGAGAAAAAATAGACATAAAGTACATACGAAACGTAAGTAGATGTATGAAACTTGGTGCCCAAACTCCAGACATAGTTTCTTTGCACCAATAGTAACACAAAAGTCCTGTACGCTTATATCCAGAGACGTATTTTTGTATAAAATAATTTTGTTTAAAGTTGCGACAGTCAATGCCTGGAGAACAAGGCTGTTCGATCACGCGTGATAGGTACGTTGCATAGGAATATTCTTTCCCTGGTGAAGGCGTTGATATTACCAACCGTTTTTTTTTTTTCACGGGTGTAAGATCTCCGTACAACAAAACACTATGAGAACACAGTGGAAAAAATGACTGACGAATCAGTGGGAAATGTCACTGAATCAATCAGTGAAGGAAATATGGCATTTTTTTCCACTGATTCGTCAGTTAAATTCACCGAAGTGACTGTTGTATCAATAGACTAAAGATGAGGTAGACCGATATCGCTGGCTGGGCACGACCAATCTCGGTGTCCCAACTTCGAACTGCTTTTCTGCTAACACGTCTAGCGATAACGGCGTGGTTTGGATTTTAGGTTAGAAAACTGATTTGTAACCAAATGTTTAGATATGTTTTTATACTTCCTCTAACCAGTCTGCAAATGCTTTTTGATGAAATTCAAAATGGTAAAGGTATTTTATTAATATAATAGTAATAGTGCATGTCATTTAAAAATTAAGATGTAAACAAAAACGTTCATCACTGTTGACCATGCGACTTCGACAGTTGTGTAGAATTGGGGTAGGTCAATGTTGGGTACATGCGCAGAAGACGAATAAGCGGTCTACCTCATGTTTAGTCTATGGTTGTATCAGTCAGATACGTTTGACTAATTGAAACAGTGAAATTCTCACCGATTCAGATTTACAGTGTAGTATGTATTCGTGCTCTTCGATCACACAACACATATTAGGCCTACACAATTGCAGAACAGAAGACGTAGAAAGAACTAATTAGCCTACTTTCCATCCGGAACATTTTCTTAATATACTGTAATTAGTATCGCGTTATCCTGACGTCACTAAGTCCTTCAGCATCGAATTTCATCCAAATATCAACATATTTTGTGCACTAACAATGATAAAATTCAGTCTAGTGGTCCGAGAGATTAAAAAACAAGTTTGAAACAAGAAATAAAAAAATAAAACTTCTCTTTATAAACGAAAATTCTTCTCAGGCATTTATTACAGCATATATTTTTAACAAAAGCAGTTTACACTGAAACTCCAAACAATAGGTATCACAGGTACATTTATTTAAAATGTTAAAGTTTTTAAATATAATATTTTATTTTAATCTCATACGAATAAAGTTATAGCGTTTTGAATTTGGATAAATAAAGTTTTAATGTTCCACGTAAGAATTATATTCCGATGAGACGTTCTGCCAATTTAAAAAATTAATTTTGCATATGGTGTCATAAAAGATCACGGCTATGGTTTACCAAGTATGTGATACTGCTGTTATACTTTATTATATTATTTATTTATTATATTAAAATTTATTATGAGTTTCAATTGGGCGGCCAGAGAGAAAGTTTAGGTTCGTATGGATTTTGTTTTTATCTTCCGCAGTGTACATATGCTCTTAGATTTTCTGCTATGTTGTATTTACAAGAAATAATCCCCCACAGTTGCAGTTCGTCCAGTGAAATTACACTTCAAACTAGCAAGAAGTAAAACTCCCAACCCTTTCAAAATACTGCAGACATTGTTTAGAATTTCTTCAACGTGACCAAAACAACTTTTTCAGATAGCTGCAATTGAGAAACTTATACAGGGCGTTAAATTGAACTCCGTTGCAAATTTTTTTCCACAGATACAAATTACAGTCACCGCTAGAAGTTCCATAGTTCCAGGCAGCACAAAGGAAAGCGCTGTGTGCTTTAGAAGCGAGCGGGTACTTCATGTGAATGGCACTGTCGCCCTTGTCGCTATCTTGTTTCTGAGAATCGATTGCGCAAAATAGCGCCAGGTGCGAGCGTCCTAAATATCTCGAGCCTTTAGGTTTCGATATAGACCCCCAACAAACTAATGCCCGGTTGCACCAACATCTTCCCCGATCCGAGATCGAATGATCCTAGTTCCGAGCTAGGATACAGTTTGATCTTGGTTCCAATGTAAAAGTGTTGCACCAACGAAATTTCATGACTCTGGATCTCCGATTCGTCGATCTTGGTTCCAAAGTGAGAGATCGAAATCATGTATGAGACGAATTTTGCTATTGGTTCGTAATATACGATGCCATGGAATTAGGCGCATTTCCCACAATAGATAGAACTAGATATGCGATATCTTATCTTTTTTAAGTTAATTATTGTTGTACGAAATTTACTGAATAACATTCAAGTACGTATAATGTTGTTTTAATTTCCCCAGAAAACAATCGAACGTAGTTCTATCTGTCGGCGGTTCGAAATGAACTTCAACTAGATCGCCAGTCCAGCTCTGAACTCGAGTGGTGCAACAGTTTTCTGCGCCGATCTTAGATCAGATCTCGGATCGAGTTTCGAACCACGATGGTGTAACCGAACATTAGATGCTACCCACCGTTACGAGGTCTTAAGCAAATTCGGGGTTTGAAACTGCTCCCGCTATTACTTCATGTACTTTTCATATATTAAGGGAAGCGATATCACGAAAGGTAATAGACGCTATGTCTATAGTTATGTATCCCAAAATTTTTTTTTTAATTGCTTTTCGAAGTGGTTCGTGGTTACAGATTAGCATGATTCCCACATGCGAGCGTCCGGGAGCGGCCGGGAATCGAACCCGGTTCTCCTCGGTGGGCGGCGAGTAGTCTAACCACTACGCCACCGCGGCCCCGCTCCGTCTCCAATAACCTCGCTGCTGACGAGACGTTCAATCTTACCTACTTAACCAAGTAGCACGTTGGTTTACTATAGGAAGGTGTCTGATCAAGGGTAATTCCATTGTAACTATTTTGCACCTCGCAGGATCAAAGGGAGGCGAGTGTCTTATTCTGCATCGGCGGCACCACCCGCTAATTATTGATTGCGGAAAAGGGGGGGGGGTTGTATATAGGTCTTCGCAATTAATTAGCTCGAACGATCTTCAGGCGGGTGCTTGGCGCATGCGCGCCCGTCCTGTCTCGACGGTCGCTAAGTGGCGCGAGTCTAGATAAGGAGCGTCCTTTGCCTACCCGAAGAACGCGTATTAAGTTAATTAACAATTTTACTGCGAATTCCAGCGTAACGTGAGCACATGAAACGTGCTGCCGAGCTGAATGCCAGCGGGAACCACTCAACCTAATTCCGCGATACTCCAGTCGCAGCACCGAGAAGGCCCCTGTGAAGTCAGCAGCAACGGGGAGTTAGGGCTGTTCGAAATATTGATATATCGATATGAGAAATTATTTACCAAACGATATGTAACTTCAAAGAATATCGGTATATCGATGTTTCCATATTATCGAAGTTATTGGTATTATCGAAAATTTCGTTATCATCGAAATTTTCGGTATTATCGATAATTTCGGTATTACAGATAATTTAAGTATCATCAATCATTTCGATACTACCGAGAATTTCGATATTATCGATGATTTCGGTAGCGCCAAGAATTTCGGTATTATTCTAAAATACCGAGTAACTGTCCGGAAAAATATCGATATTAAATTTTTATTATATCCAACAGCCCTACTTGGAATGCACGTAAATAAATCCTAGTAGAAAATATATTCCAATTACGGTTACTTTACATTTTTCTGAAGTCTTGCTAAAGTTCTACTTCCACGACATTCCTCCGCCTCATATGCAAACAAAGCTCAACAAAGTCTAGGAAATTACACTAACGGACGACGCACCGAATTCATCTGTCCGCACTCAGGTGTAATGCTGTTCGAGATCATAAAAAATTAAAATCTATGTTTTTCCGAACAGTTACTCGGTATTTTCGATATATCAATAATACCGAAATTCTCGGTGATACAGAAATTATGTAGAGTACTGGAATTATCGATAATACCGAAATTATCAATAATGCCGCAATTATAGGTAATACCGAAATTATCGATAATACCGAAATTATCGGTAATACCGACCTTATTGTTGATACCGACATTACCGATAATACTGAAATTAGCTATAATACCGAAATTATGTATAGTGCCGAAAACTTCGATAATACCGAAAACGTCGATAGTATCGAAACATCGATATACCGATATTTTCTAAAAGTTATATATCGTTTGGTAAATTAATTCCAATATCAATAACAATAATCGATATATCGCTATTTTGAACAGACCTAAGGCTGTTGTGGGGTAGACGATAACAGCGACGACACTTGCGAACGAGACTGAAGAGTCCGAATGACAGCTCTTCGTAATTACGGTACTCCCTAATCTTCTGTTTAATTTGAAATCGTACTTTTCGTTATTACAGTAGCTTTACAAAAACAGAAAACTAATTTTGTTACCTTGTAAATCCCACTGAGACAATTCAATTTTTTCCCCTTGGATTAAGTATGCTTGGGCCGCACTGTGCGTCGTTTACGTATGCATTCAAATTTCGTCAAAAGCAAATAAACACTCACTTTACCGCGATTTGTATGTCATTAATATTATATTTTATATGAGTGACTTGCCATTGTATGATTTTCCAAGAGTAAATTACAACAGATACTGTCGGGCTATTGTGGTCACTGAATAAACGATCATACGAAATGTCGTACTCTGCGGTCTTGTCGGGCTGTCGTGTCGTCCACATAGTGTTTGTTAGTGTAAGACCACAGACAATAAGGAAAGAAAATCCTTAGAAAAGTACACAGCACGTTGGAAGTTAGCAGTGAGTCAACTTTCCCCGTGATCGAACATTGACTCGAGCAACAGTCTCAAAGAAGAAACTAAGTGGGGTTATAGTATCTCTCTCTCTCGCTCTCTCTCTCTCTCTCTCTCTCTCTCTCTCTCTCTCGATCTCTGTCATATGCGTTTCATTGTAAAGGCTGTTCACTACAAAATGAGCACTTTTTGAAAAATGTCACTGTCCCTTCCTGCGTACATTTTAACTGGTACACTGTCACGCGCCCAGTAAAGTTGGCTGCGACGGAAAGAAAATATTTACACGTGTTAACGTTTAATTACAAGTGTTAAGTAAACATTTGTAAATACGACAAATTTTTTATTTTATTTCTTTTCGTTTCTAATACTTATAAGTATAAGAATAAAAACATTAGTACAATATTTTTGCTTATCTAAAAAATTACAGTTTCCCTTGACCGACGCACGAATAAAGTGATCAGGCCCACTGTAATGTTTGATGTACATATGGTGGAAGAACACACAATGCACATACAAGTATATCTTAAGCGGGGCTTTCAAAAGTGCTCATTTTACCGTAGACAGCTTAGAAACAATTGTATCTGTTCGATTTAAAAAAAAAAAAAAAAAAAAAGCTATAGAATATTTCAATGTAAATCTTTTATAAGGGAAAAAATGAAAGTCGTTATTTTGTTGCCAATTTGTAATTTCTTTTAAAATTGAAACATAAATGTGGTCGTTGAAAAGTGTCAAAAGTCACTAAAAATGCTGTCATTTTCCCTATGTTTACGTTCTTCTGTGAAACAGTGCTTTAAACTGTAGCGACTAAAACCTGATAGTCATCGTTTGAAATTGTGAGGATACAGAACACACGCTAAAATTGTTTATGATATTTTTGATTGCGCTTACAATGCTTGTTTACAGCAGGACGTGACCTTGAAGCGTTAAAAAAAAAAATTAGTACCTGAAGTACAGACCAACTTTCGAGATGTGGGATTTTTTTTCCCCCCCCTCTCAGTTATATAACCTGACGTTTTGGACCGGACGTGATCTGTAGCACATGTGCTGCAATTCAAGGCTTCGTAACCCGAATTACATTATTTTCCATTTCAGACATAACAAGTTTTTTTTTTTTTTTTTTTTTTTTTTTCCCCTCACGGACAATGTGGGTCAGCGTTCTCTTTTGTGAAGTAGCTTTCTTCGCAGTGGCTTGTCAGACTCGAGATGCGGGGAAGTCAGACAAGAACACACACACAACCTGTTCGTTTCAACTGGCTACTGTTGGCTCCATTACACCACTCCGTCTGCGGTCGACACCAACGGAAAAAAGAAAAAAACATTAGGAATTTAACCACGAAAAAGAGATGCGTATCCTCGGCCAGAAGTTAGATGCGGTGGAAAAAACGAGTGTTAGCTTGTTTATTTTGAGCCACGCTGCAGTATATTAGAAATCATAGATTTTCAAACGCGTACGTTAAAACTTACTTGATTTAAGTAAACGCTAGCATTATATATAAAAAATGGGGTTTGGCTGTGTTGGGGACACGGCCGTTTGTTTTGCGTGAATACGTCTACGTTGACGCGCTCGGACCCCTTGATGTCTACTTTACGTTCCCGGCACCGCTTCACTCGATCATATGGGGTTTTATGGGTATCAGATGCTCTTTACAGCCGTATACGATTTCTGTATTTAGACTTGGCTTTTTGACGAGTACAGGCCGACATTGTGATAAGTTTTCTTTATTTTTTTTTACATTAAACTCATGCAATTTCACCATAACCACTCCACACAAATGTTTTTTTCCCCGCGATCTATTGATCTTGACGAGAGCTGTCGATTGAAACCTAAATGAGCGTTGTGGCTTCTCCTATTCAAAAGTTATACTACGCGGAAGTTATGAGATGTGGCGAAACGAACGCAAAATTGTTGCTGCCCCCCCCCCCCCTGCTTCTACAAAGTCATCACTCAACGTAAGATATTCTTTGATCTTTTGGCAATCGAGTGGTGTAATGCCAAACTGTATCCCCCGATTTTGTTATCATAGGATTTTCTGGATTGCATACAACTATGGTTGCAGATTTAAAGACGTATTCACGTCAAAAACAAAATAACATTTTTTAAACACAAAAACTTGAATAACCGCCTTCTCATGCAAGGTCTACAGAGATTGAAAAATGGTAATAAAACAGCTCTATATGCATCAGGAATCAGATAGCAATTTCTTTCTATGCAGATATACCCAAATTACGCACAGCAAATATTTTGCGACAAGTGCATACGGGACCATAGTCTACATATGCTACTATGTAAAACGAAAGTTTTCAGCAACATGGCGTCGTGAACATACTCGTGTGCGTATTTTCCCGTGACCTATGTTTAGCGTTGAAACGGCGAGTTTTGACGCAAGTAGTATCATTCAACAAGTATAATTATTTTCAAGCGACAATCGACCAAAAAATTAAAATTGGAAGTTTTTTTTTTGTAAACTTTGTTAAATATGTATTTTTCTCTACGAAATCGCAGAAATTTAGATTCATCGGTTGTTACTTAATGTGCACACCTACTCATTCATTAAGAGCTCGATAAATAGTTAGAGGAATTTCCAAATACTTGTCGAAAAGCGCGTGTGCCTGGTAATGTACGTAGACTGATATTGCGCGGAGCCAGCCGCGGTAGCAGACCTTTTGCGGTTTTGCTCGTCCACAGTTCTTGGAAAACGATAGTGGCGCTGTAATGGAGGAGGGTGGGGTGGCACTGCGAGGTAGTCCGGATTAGTTTTCCAAAGTCTCATGCGGTAACTTGGACATTTAAAGGCATGTTTAATTTCATGCTAGCGAAAATGTTAGTGTAAAACCAATTGTTACTTTTCTTCCAAAATAACGTACGTGTCATTTGTGTTAAGTTTCCTGTACAGTTTAACAAGCATATGGAGAAATAATACAACTGTCCCAACTTACTTCGCAAGTAACGCCTTCTTAGGTCTTCATAGCTGATGAATAAAATTAAAAATGAGATGGATGTTGAGCAGCGCCAGGAATGATTTTTTTTGGAAAGGGGTTGGAGGGGGGAGGGAGTTTCCCGAGGAAACCCGTGGACCAACAGAATCGTCCATGCACAATTCCCACATGCGAAAATCTGGAGGTAACTACGCCGGGGATCGAACCCGGAACGATTTGGCTGTAGGTGAACGCTCCACCAGTCGCTCGACCACTGTGGCTCTCGTGTAACGTGAATTTCTCTTGTGACATCATTTTCTATAGAACATATTCATATTCACGAACTGCAGCAACTTATATTATCAGTAGGGTGTCCTCGTATAATCCATCCCAGGATAGATACCACACTTTGCCCGGATTTCCCGCTGGAGCACTTCAGTTTGCCATACATATAAAAGATTTGCTAAGGACTGCAAATATAGCTAGCTACTGTACGTAATGTATGTTAAGATACCACACAAGAAAACAATTTTCAGTACGCAATAGTTTCATTTATATGCATCTAGTTATCATAGAGTGGTAGCTATGTGTGCTGTGAAATCTCTGGAGAGAAAATTCTATAGGCCTACTTCACATTGGCGAAAAAAAAATTACTCAGAGGATTGATTCTCTGCATAAATCCATTGCCGGTATCACACATGTAAAGAAAATACTACCAATTTCAAAGTCCGTGTTTATAAAATAACAGTAAACTGAACAAACTATCGTATTTCTTACAATGAAAAAGTATACAGCTTTTAAAATAATTCTTTTGGCAACGAAAATTTTAAACATTATTTTTTGTAAATATGAGTTTTTACAGCGTACAGGTAACAAGCCCTAAAAACTATTACCACCACATAAGTAAGATAATTTTTTTTATTCACGGATCTATTGGAATGAGCACACACTTGTGCCAGAACAGTCTATGAAATTTTGCTTCAGCATGAAGTTTAAATTCCCGCTCACATAAAAAAAAAAAAAAGAAAAAAAGATATATTGTCTCCAAAATTTCATTTAATTGCCCACAAAAAATTATTCTTACCTTGTCAATATATGTTTTATAGATGTCCGGATAATTTGAGCCATAAACTAGAAAGACGATACATGTATTTTTAAATTCGAAATTCACATAATTTCTGTACATATATTCACAAAGCTAAGCAGAATATAAATGACAGAATGTAATACGCTATCCACAGTATTCAAAAATAGGTTTCTTAAAAATACTTCGGGGTGTCACCCGGATTTGCAAATGTGGGAATCGTACATGGACCATGCCATTATTTGGCGGCTTTTCTCAGGTTGAGTTGAGAGATTTGGGTGGTTCTCTATGGTCTTGAGAGCCGATGAGGGGTGAATGACGTGGATATGGAGCAGCGCCGGGAATAGAGGGTGGGGGAAACGGGAGACCCCGAGAAAACTCACCGACATGCATCGTCCCGGCACGATTCCCACATGCGAAAAGCCGTGGACCGACTCCACCAGGAATCTAACCCAGATCGCCTTGGTGGGAGGCGAGCGCTCTAGCCACTCGACCACCGTGGCCCCGCTTTTCTCGGGGTTCCCCGGTTTTCCCACCCTTCATTCCAGACGCTGCTCACCGTATGACATCCTTCATCGGCTTGCAAGACAATACATTTTTAAGAGTCGTCCAAACGTGTCAACTCAACTTAAAAAATACTTCCAGTTGTAAATAATATTTTGACATAAGTTGTCAAAATTCAAGGAAATAAATTTCTAAATAATTTATTGCTGTTAATTTTTTGCGACGCAATAATACACAAATGTACACATTCATTCTACCTCAGGTCATTCACATTTAACAACAGTTCGAAATGTTTCAACATGCATGTACCCAATAACTGAGCGAAAGTTTTACTATACTTATATCTGGCACTGGAAAGATTCTTACAATAGGATATGCTGCTTTTTTATGTTTATCGTTTTATACATGTGAAAACTGCTCTTACGTAATTTAGAAGTTCGTTGAACGAATCAAACCTGCAGTTTATTTGTTCCGACTCGTCTTTGAAATACGAAATGGCATTTGCAAGACGCGCGTGTTGGGGGGGGGGGGGGGTGGAATTGCGTTTGTCAACCCTGGGGAGCCGGACCTTCCTATCCCAACCCCCTTCACCCACTCGAACTATCACCATTGCCATGAACAATGGCGAAGGAATACAACAGGAAACACGACCCCTCAAATGGCCAGCATTATCAACTCCGCTGCTTCGTTTCGTGCTGAAGTGATAGGATAAAAGTGTCCTATCTCCAAGCAGTGAGATGGAATATTTTCGGCTCACACATGATGTTGAAGTGCATTACACTATGCATATAAATCGCCTTAGTGTAAAAATTATTCTTTCTATAAACCATCTACTATAAACGAAGATGACACATAACTGTTTTAGTTTTAACTTTTTCGATATTCCGATTACTTTATTTTCTGCAAATTGTGAAATTTGCTCTAATATTGCCCCTTTTATAATTTAAAATGGTATATTACTGAGAATGTTGACAAAAATGTTAAAACAGGCATTCCTAATTTTAGCTTTCCTTAATGACATGTAAAAATCTCATTCTTCTGCATAAACTTGTTTGACCTCTATTTGCTGTCGCATTTACCTCTAAAACAGCTCTAAATTATGCCCTTTATTACCCTCTTCAGCAACTTTTACACGAGGCAAGATAGTGAAAAATTCGTGCAATATGACACACTCAAACCAAAATCTTATGTGAGAATATGTCGTGCAAGGCAGACCTCCTATGGTAGGAGGAGATAAAGCATGTCTGATTTCCAGGAGAGTTTGCACGAAACGAATAATTCTAGATCTTGTTTTCTGCTGATCATGTGACGACCTGTATGTCAGCCAGAGAAGTATGAGAATAACTGTGGGAACAGAAATCAGGCTAAAAGTATTCATTCTGAATAACCCTTGAAAATTTCGTTTTTGAAATGGAATGGAGTTAAGATAGCGTTGCGAGATTTTTGGACGGGTACAACAAATATCCTTTCCTGTTCAATAGCCACTACTTTAAAAGAGTGTATGTACATAAGATTTAATTACATATAAAAATAATGGTTATTCCGAGGCCGCATACATTTTTCTCACACAAGGAAGTATTATACTGTAAGTTTGGTCTGCGAACTCGTTTCTCGTGGAAATTTTCTATCGTTCTTGCACGAGATTTCTCATGCGAGGCCACGCACGAAATCCATTTTGCGGCATGCAAAAACAGCTTTAGATAAGATAATTGTGACCACTCTCCAGAGTGTCGTGTGAGGAGTTGCGATTACGAAACGAAATTGAGCGCTCAAGGCAGTACTCTCGAGCGTCGTGAGTGTTCATAGTGTTGTGCTGACCATGTATAGGCTGTTCACGGTAAACTGAGCGCTTTTGAGGCCCTAGTTATTTTTTCCTTTCAGCCGTTTCTTATCCTTTAACCACCTTTTAAAACAAATATACCCATGTGAGTAATAAACATAGCACACACACACATATATATAAATAATCGGCAAGTATATGCTAGTCACAGTAACGTAAGCACTTTTGAAAGCCCTTTCATTTGGAATAACAGTGAGTAAATGCATTTTATTTTAGCCTTTGGCATTAACGTCCGAGTGCTGTGGAATATACAGACTGTATTTATTACTTACATGGTAGTATTTACCTTAAAAAGGAGGTTAAAGGATAAAAAATGACAGAAAGGAAAAATTAACTAGGGGATCAACAGTACTCACTTTACCGCGAACAGCCTATATTGAAATTGCTCTACATTTATAGGGTTCATGAAACACATTAATATATAAATAAAACAAGGAGAGTATCTCTAATTTAAATTTTGCAAAGTATTCCTCAAAGCAGCAGCCCTATACGTATGTGAAAAATTTTTAAGACATTCACAGACACTAGGCTACATAAATGTGTTTTAAAGACTGTCGCGAAGAGTTCGAATACCGAGATTGACATTCTAACAACGACTTTCAGTCGGAGGTATGAAGTCTATAGATCTGTATTATAAAATACAAGGAAAGTAAGATGAGACACACTGATCACGCGCGAACAAGGACTGCCAAAAGTCATCAAATCTCACGTTTCCATGAAAGAAAGAAGTATTAGCCGTCCGCCCAAAAGACGGTCGGCATAACAGTACGAGTCGTAGCGTGCAGAAGCCCGAAGCCTGCGGAAGAGGGGGTGGGGGGATCGAGTCGAGATATTTAGGCTGCTCTTAACAACGAGGTATTGAAATCTGATGAGTAGAGACATGCAAAATTCGCGTTATTATTTGACATCAAGCTGAACTTCAGAGTACTGTACGCACTAGAGCCGGCGTCGTTTCTCCATTGGCTGCTGCGTGTATGTGAAGTCGCTCCCTCTCAGACTGAACTACACGGTGATTGGGGCACACGATTGTGAAGTGTTCCTTTATTGGCGCAGTCACCCAGGGCGTGTCATACAAAGTATGGTCCAATGACAAACGTATTGCAAAGGTACATGTGTTTCAAGTTTAACATGTCCCCAAATAATAACGCGAATTTTGCAGGTCTCTACTGATGAGTGTGAAATGAGGCGAGAATGAAGCAGCGCCGGAATGCAAGGGCGGGGGAAACGGGAGATCCCCGGGAAAACCCGCCGACCAACGGCATCATCCGGCACGATTCCCACTTGCGAAAATCCGGAGTGAGCCGGTCGGGGGATTGAACCCGGTTCGCCTTGGTGGGAGGCGGGCAATCTAACAGCTCAGCTACAGTGGTCACATGGCGAAAAAGGATATTGCCCTACTTCTAAAATCCGTATTGCTAGGAGCACCTGTTATTTTGCAAAAAGATTTAACAACTGTATTTCAAAACAACTTAAGCTCAGATCCACCAGAGTTAGTAGTCCGGATATATTTCCTGTACGTTCGTTTTTTGTGCGTTTACAGCAAATAAATGTCTTGGTAGTAAGACTTTCTGCCAGAAAAGATAAAAACTAATTCAGGAAGATTTTGTTTTTTCTATGTTAAGATTATTTAAAGAGGAAAGATCATGATGACGGGGGAAAAAAAACCGTGTTTTTAGAGTTAATGCCTACGCAGTTTCCGTAGCAGGTACGAGAAAACATGAACTGTACAGTCGTAGTTATATCTGTGGAATTTAATCGCGAGTAATGAGGTTGCACTGTTATGCTGGATTTACATTGGCGCGACAGGCGCGATGCGACAGATGCGAAGCGACAGGTGTGTCGCGGCTGCAAATCGTGGTTGTAATGAAAACACTGCGACGCGACGCGACACCAAAACCAATATTTTGACCACTCATGGCTGAAAATTTTAAAACTTTTCAGAAGACAATCTGTGTGTTTA
The DNA here is from genome assembly GCA_029891345.1 of Dryococelus australis. Lineage (NCBI taxonomy): Eukaryota > Metazoa > Arthropoda > Insecta > Phasmatodea > Phasmatidae > Dryococelus > Dryococelus australis. The sequence goes on from CM057002.1 coordinate 53,457,050, forward strand.
CGTGAATGAAGAAGAATAACTTACAACATAAACAACCACATGAATGTTTTGTAGTTTTGGGAAAAATTGTATGGCCCTGGCGTCTATCTTCCCAAAGTAAACAGTGTCTTAATTGTATTTACTACCTTCGCATGTTATTACAAATGTTACCAACTGATCATTGCCACCAATCTTGCAGCACGAAAATACACTCGTTTATTTGACGATTGTCGCGCCCGTGACGCGACGAAATTAGAAATGATTTCTATTCAGAAAATCCGTCGCCCCCGAGATTTCTGTCGCGTTGACGTCACAAAATACTCGTCTGTGATTGAGTGAGGCATAACTTCCGTCGCGTCACGCCAATGTAAACCCAGCCTTGTTATAACTAGCACAGAAAGCGTGCTGACAGAAGCAACTACACTCTAGTTCAGCCCCTTGCATATGAGAGATGGGCGGAGACCTGCAAAATTCGCGTTATTATTTGACATGTTAAACTTAAAACAATTTTTCCTTCGCAATACGTATGTCATTGGACCAGTCTATATGTGACACGGTCCTGGTAACTCTGCGCCAATAAATGAACGCTCTACAACCGCGCGCCCCAATCATGTACAGTTCACTTAAAGGGAGTGACTTAACGTCGAGGCAGCAGCCAATGGAGGAACGACGCCGGCTTAAGTATGAGAGATGGGGCACTGGGGCGCGAGTGTTGTCGCCCGTATCGAACACGAAAAATATATAGGTCCCACCTAGCTTACTTTTAAGTGATTGGATGACTTTTAAATGTTATACCTCACAGCCGCACTCTCGTGAATCACGGACATTTAGTTCCGGAGTAGCGCGTCCGACTCGCAATATGGAGGCCGCGGGTTAGATACCGGTCGAATGCAGTGTGGGTTGGTTTTATTTCAAAAGTGGTTTTTCCACCACTACCCCCATGCTGCTGGGACCAGCAGTTGCAATGTAGGAAGAACTCGCCATATCGGCCGTGCGCGAGCCACGCTCAAGGGGAGGGGAGTTGATGACAATCGGCATGGAAACAGTCCGACCTACGTCAGACAACACGACGAAGGACGAAGCATAAATAGCGCCGCTGGACGCTCCCACTCTACGGCCCACTCTCAGACGCTTCCGCCACTGGTCGGCTCGTGCGAAGCCGATCAAGAAGACATAGTCTGAGGTGCAGCAGCGACGCGAGGCGTCTCTGGTCCAGGCAGCAGTCTTCCCACGTCAGGAGACGTACTCAGTCAGCACCGCATCTCCACTGCTCGACATCAGGGCACGGAGGAGCTCCGTTCGATTCCGAACTGAGTCAGTGGAAGGTTTGCATTCAGTAGGGTGCAAGACTGAGTTACTAGGGAAGCTACGCGGTTGGAAAAGATTATATTTATAAAGACAATTCAAATATTGCAAGTCAACGAAGAGTCAATAATTATTTCCTATTTGCATTTCAATTAATTGTAAAGAAACAGTATTTAATAAATCGTTGTGTTCCCATTTCTAGTTCTATGACGTCACACGTAATTAAACCTTGTGATAGTTAGAACTCAGCAAAAGTGCAGAAAAGTGAGAGTATAGTGAGTGTTGTTCTTTAGAGTCGAGGAAAGGACACGTTGGTGTCCTTCGGTCAGCCGGGCTGGTTAGGCGCACGCAACAAGGCGAATGGCGATGCAGTTCCTGCGTCTACACTCTCCCAGTTCCCGACACTGCGCTGTCCTGTAACACGTCCGAGAGCTGTTGGCGCGAACATAATACTAAATGAAATAAATAAACGAAATGTATCCTCATCAAGGCACGCGACCAACGGCAAAGTAAAACAGTGGGCGAGGCCGTCCGACAGGAAAGTCTAACCACCAAGCGTCAATATTTTCTCGACTGACAGGTGCCCTTACGATTCAACATTCTTGCTATGTGCAATAAGACTATCGCGTAGAGCTGAAAAGACAGATTAGTTTCGGAAAGTGTGTATGAATGAAACATTGCAAACATAAACCTTACAAAATAATATATACATCATCGTGTACATATAAAAATTATAAACGCATATATATACCTAAACACATACGTGTGTGTAAGGCTTATTCTGATCTCCGCAACGAAACTCTGTGAGATAATTTTTAATATGCAATATAAAGAAAGCAAAATTACGGCTTATTAAATACATGATAATGGGTTTTTTTTTAGATTGTTTTGTTTCGAAATGTTAGAAAATTATTGAAATGAAAAGATAAAAACACACACTTGAAGAGTGTTTTCTTGAAGTGTTATCGGAAATCTGTTAGAATATGACAGGTAATATCACCCCCAGAAATTAAAATTAAGACGATGACAGGTTTACCACATCATTGTCAGATAAAGCTTTGAAAGCCGAGCTAAGACAAAATGGTTTAGTAAAGGATATGAACTTCTACATGTATGTCGCCAAAACGTGTAGTTTTCAGGTAAACGATGTTAGACAAAAACTGCTCCAAAGTTAAAAAGAATGCAGTCGTGTGCCTGCCAGACATAAAACGTGAGGGAAATAGGTTACCTGGGTGTGCAGTTGTTTACATTGGCGGTGATTTTTTCGTGAGAGGAACATCCCCGATAGCCTGAAAACGCGCATCGATGGTTGGAACTCGATCCTCATTTACACCAGCAACCGAGGCGCCGAAAAACCAGCATCCTTTCACAGCGTCTCGCACAACGTGGAAACCACGCCGGGAACGACGCAGATCCCCTGTAATAATGTTTGCGCCACTGTCGAGATTAAACGTGTAATTCGCCTTCAAAAGCACTTGCCGCACGTCCATCCAACACCACTCGCTAAATGACACGTGTTAAAACACATCTCTCGTACAGCTGACATTCAACGAGAAGATGCACAAAGGTCATGTACACATCTGTCGATGCAAGAGTTACGAGCCCTCTTGTTTATTACCGACCACACAATCGTGGGTCTCCGCAGTTACAGACCATTAAATATGTTTGATGTTTTGAAGCAATTTCACTGGCCATTATTCTCCGCTGTAAATGTCTTTTGTTATTATGAAGATATAACCTTCACATCAACTGCAAAATACACAGATATATAACTGCGAATTAAAACATAAAACCTTGGTTTAATGAACACTCGTATATTCAAAACCTCATTAAAACCACTCCCCTGGAAATTGGCATACGTGAATCGATAAATTCAGGGTAGAGTTCACAGCGTTTATATGCTGGCGTTCACGGCACTGTAGTGATTCTCCTGAATCAAATACCTTTAGGCTTTAGTATATTAGTGACTGATAAACATGAGTTTAAACCTGTTCTTAATAAAGTAACATGTATACAGTTCTAAAATTCATACAAAACATTTTAATCCCTCAGAGAATTTTTTTCTCGTTGACATGTCCATTCGAGCTACAGCAATATTTTTATAATAACCTCCCGAACATCCTAGTTAAGTAATTATTCCAAAGAAACGAATGAAACATCTGCTAAATGTACGATCACGATTCTCAAGGAAGTTCGAAGTTAAAAAGAACGTTATTTAGAAGCTCGCCCGCCACATCTTGGAGAGCACAAGACAGAAACACACTGCAAGACAGCGTTAGGACTGATCAACGTTAAAAGTTCTCTGAGCTTTACAAATAGTTATTTGAAACTAGTTGCTGAATTGTTTTGTAACACTATAGGTGAAGTATAGTACGTTTATAACACACTGATAAATGTTATATCTAGCCATGCATCTCCTTGTTGAAAAAAGTTTAAGCCTTGTTACGTAATAGCTTTACAGTCAATTCATACTAAAAGGGACTATGGGCGTAGCTAAATAGAGAGTCATGACTAGGTAGAGCACAGCACTATAAGATGGGGTTTATTGAACATAAGAATTATACAATAACTATTTACGTGACTATTTAATTAACTATAGTAAGATTTATTACCGCACGCCACTACTATTACAATCTAATTGGAAAGTCCCCACCATGTTCGTGTTGCCGGAGGCTGATTCTAGGAGTCGGTTAACGACGGCCGGACATACCCATCTCCATGTATTCTTGGTCCGCTGCCCCGATGACAAAAGACGCAGCTCCCAGTGTTACGCTGGCCTATATCGGGCGCGTTGTTTAATATTTTCGGCGCCGTTTACTGGTTGGTGGAGGGGGATTCCGCAACTGTCTTTCGCAAGGTGTTATTGCAATCACGCTCGTGCCCTGGTTAATGTTTGAAGTTGTGATCAGGCAGGCCGTTCAGCTAAGGCCTGATCACTTCATAACAGCCAAAATAATTTTGCTTCTTAAAATAATGTACTAGTTTTACATATTCCACAGCCACCTGTCCTGTAAAATTTGCTATAATTTACTTGTGGAGTTACAATAAGTAACCTTGAGAGCTAGATTCTAAAAGAATTTTTTTTTCCAGCGTACATAATAGTTTTATAATTTGCAGCAACACTAGTTAACCTTCGCGGTATGTTAAAGGTTGGCAGAAACATAATTAAATCATGATTGTTATTAGTCACTACTAAAACTAAACGCAACACAGTAGGTGCCAGTTTTTTCTCTCCAGTACAGTCTGCGACTATTTAAGTCAAGGACACTAGTGAAATACTACTCAAAAATCGAGAACAATTCTGTACTTCCAAATCACAAACGATATAGCGAAAACCCGACGCCGTTGGCTTGACACATGGGAACTGGTGAAAATACTGCGGTTTAACCGAAAAAAAGAAAAATTGTGATGCAACGAGAGAATGGCAGATCTTGTGGAGTTGCCTAATATCTACTCCCGCAAGACCCTACGACAGATACCTGATATCTACGACTACAATACCCTACAGCAAGTACACATTATCTACTCCCACAAGGCCCCAAATATAATACCTATCACCAACTACCATAAGAACCCTAAAAACCTGTATGTGTGCACAAGACACTAAAATCAGATTTATAGAATATACAACTAGAAGACTCCACAGTTACACTTCCGGAATTTGAGCCCTCGAGACAAATGTTGATAAGGCTCAGCAGATTTGACAAACTGCGCACTGGAAGATATTCGAATTCTCTCCGTTACTGATGAAGAAGAGATAACCCTGATGGAGATTATGCACAGAGAAAAAAAAAAGGTTTTGTTGAATCGAACAAGGTTTGTTTGGCCCGTCCAAATTAATTGTACGTATAGCGGCAATAAAATATTTTGTCGTTGAAACTAAATTATTTTGGTGTTCTTATCTGGTTGACCCATACGAAGATTTGGTTAGTGCAACTAAATATTCGTTTGGCTCTACGTCCATTATCGAGTCTCGATGGATATAAAATAAACTAGAACCGACCGCGATTCGTACCCGTACGCACCCGAGTGGTACGCCCTAAGCAACCTCAACTAAACTGACTAAAGGCTGTTCGCGATAAAGTAATCACTTTTGAAATCAACCTTAGAAAAAAGTCACTGCCCCCGCCTACATATATTTTAACGGGCACACTGAGTGACATGTGTCCAGTAATGTTGGTAATGATGGATGGAAAGTAGTTCCATATCTTAACATCGAATAAAAAGTGTTCGGTAACCATTTGTGAAAACTTATTTCTTTCAAGCTTGCAAAGTATTTACTTTTATAATAACTTCACACTTTCACTTGACCGACGCATAAATAGAGTGATGAGACCCATGGCAATGTTAATTTTACATAAGGCGGAAGAACACACAACGTGCATACAAGTAGATCTTACGCAGGGCTTTCAAAAGTGCTCAGTTTAGCGTGAACAGCCTTTGAATCAGACGATATCTGATGTCACGAGAAGACTAGTGAAATCTACAACCTGAAGCCATATGCGGTCTTGCAGCTGAGACAGTCTGACGTCAAGCTCTGATAAAAGTATTCATAAACACGGAGCAATGTAAAGTCCACGCGCTCAGTAAATAGAGAACAGTGGCATGTGCTGTGTATACCCTCATTGCAAGAGCGCAAACGGACGGCAGGTAATCGCTGAACCATAATTTCTCCCATGTCGACTTTGGGCTCACCACCTGACATGGGTAAGTTAGTTTTGAAATCTGACTGGAGTAAAGTTTTAAGTTAGTGCGACAAAATTTAAACGAGTTGAACTGTAAGTTAAAGTCTGGAAACAGTAAGCGACAAAAAGTTAGTCGGCAGAAGAAAATAACAAAGTGAATCTACAAATTAGTGCATGTAAAAGTTAACTACGTTCTGTTGGATACCACTTTTTATTAATTTAGCAAAAGGAAATAAACGCAGTTATTTCAGCAAAAAAATAAATAACTCTACTTAACATTTCAGCAAAGTGAATTAAAGACAAAACCACCATAAGTTGTCGCGAACCAAGTTGGCTTCCCGCTGGGAGTCTCTCGCAGGATCTTCGCATGACGGCATCGTGCCGGACGATGCCTCTGGTCGGCGGGATTTCTCGGGAAACTAACGAGTTAAGTTAAAAATTATAGCTAATAACTGAATTTTTAACTTGAAATTTTGATTTGTTAAACGCCGTTCACGGTAAAGTGAGCACTTCTGAAACCCTACTCAGGATCTGTGTGTGTGCACATTGCATGTTATCCCACATATTAACATTGCCGTGGTAATAATCACTTCATTCATGCGTCGGTTAATTGAAAGTGTACAACTATTTCACAAAGTAAATATTTTTAAATTTCACTAGTTCTTACACTAATAATAATCAAAAAACCGGCTTTGGCTGTGTTAGGGACACGGCCGTTTGTTTTGCGTGAATACGTCCACGTTGACGCGCTCGGGCGCCTTGATGTTTATTTTACGTTCCCGGCACCGCTTCACTCGATCATATGGGGTTTTATGGGTATCACTGGAATGTTTTTGAGATGCTCTTTCCAACCGTATACGATTTCTGTATTTCGACTAAGCTTTTTGACGAGTATAGGCCGAAATTGTGTTAAAGTTTCTTTATTTTTTTTTATATTAAATTAATACCATTTCATCATAACCACGCAATTTATTAATCTTGACGAGAGCTGTCGATTGAAACTTAAACGAGTGTCGTAATTTCTCCTAGTTAAGTTATACTACGCGGAAGTTATGAGACGCGAAGAAACGGATTGAAAATTGCGCCGCCTTCCCCCCCCCCCCCCCACCCCCCCAACGGCCACGCGCGATGCTTCGCAGTCCTCAGTCAACGTAACATATTCTTTGATCCTTTGACAATTGAGTGGTGTACCCGAATTTTGAATGTAGACGATAGATTCGGAGCTTCAATGCAAAACTGTATCCCCCGATTTTGCTATTATCGGAGTTTCTGGATTGCCTCCCACTATGGTCGCAAATTTAAAGACGTGTTCACGTCAAAAAACAGAAATTAAAAGAACTCTATCGACATTCACAAATGTTTACCTAGCAATTTCACATCAATGCTAAGGCGTGGAACTACTTTCCCTTAGTCGTTGCCAACTTTACTTAGCTCACGCCAGTCGGTGTACCGGTTAAAATATACGCCGGTGAGGTCAGTGACATTTTTCAAAGGTTGGTTTCAAAAGTGCTCACTTTACCGTGCCTTTAGCCAGGTGGAGCCCATGCCTACTCGCCATGTAGTACCGGAAAAGGCAGCAGGACTTTCATTTTCGTACATCCCTGCGCAGAAATTGCTTTCCGACAGAACGGCGCCGACGCAGGGATTTGCGGACGCAATATCCAGGCCAGGAAATTAGAATAGGCAGGAGGCCGATAGATGGAGAAAGTGGGGAATAGGAGGTCGGAAGGTTGGCAATGAATCGGGTGAAACCACAAACTACAGATGGGAAGACCGATTTTAGTCATCTACGCATTCAACATATCACTGAAGATTTTTTTAAAATACAAATAAATGATTTGTTACAATTTCTTTTAAGGATTAAAATGATAAATTTTCAATTGCCTGCATATTTCAGGAAGAGGTATAAAGGTCACTTTAGCGATATAAATAGTCCGAGAAAATGGTGTATCACAAAAGTAGTAAATATAAAATAAAATTAAAGTAACAGTTTATAGACATATTGAAGGAATAAATGCATTTTTCGGATGGTAGCAGACTAATCAAGCAAACTGTCTCAAATAAATAAAAATATATAACATATAATTATCAGACACTGGCCTAATGGTCAGCTGATCGACTTCTCGTCTGAAAATACTATAAATCGACACACTAAAAACCCCAGTAATAAACATTTAAAAAAATAGCAATTTTCGATCATTCTTATTAACATCTGGGCTAACAATACACTACATGGCCGTTTATCACAGGTCACATTAAACTGCAACTGGGATTATCCGTAGAAATTAGTACTTTGGAAAAAGATATTTAACGGTAAGGTGATTTGTAAAGGAGCGGCAGGTGTCATTGTGAACGCAAGTCGCAAGCTTAGTGATGCTGAGGGGGCATAAATCATTTATTTAGGTGGTTATTGATGCTACGCTCGGGATTTTAGGCAACGCCCGATATATTTCACATTGTGATGTAGAGTCCAATGGAAATGTAAAGTAGTTAAAAAGGACGATCAACCCAAACAGAAGAAAACACGTAAATAATTGACAGATCGGGACCGTATAAACTTCAGACATGTGGCGAAGGCAACTCTGTAAATGTTTGGTACAAACGGAGGCCAAAGAATATCGGCAGGCGTCAAGAAGTGTTTTGAGTGAACGTGTCATCTGCCGGGAGGTGGTTCAACTTTACAACTTCCAAGAAAAACGCTAAAATAATTTTTGCGAAATAACGGGAAAATGATGATAAATATTATCCAGAAATTTTCACATTTTTACAGACTCTTCGCTTTTTTTATTTTTTAATAACGAACTTTCTGTGAGTTTTACCAAATTTACCGAGAATCTGATGAACCTCTCCATAAATAAGCTATAAAGGTTCTTGCGTATTTACATTTTAAAAATAAAGATCAGTGAAAAATAACAGTTGCATTTTAGTTATGTAGGCTAGTACAGTGCATTAATGACATTAAATATTTGGTTGTGGAGCGTGATTTAAACACGCTGCTATCACACCCCGATACACTAAAGTAAAGGGATGTAGGTGGGTTTAACGTCTCGTTGACAGCGAGGTCATTAGAGACTGTACAAGCTGCGCAGGGACGAGGGATTGGGGAAGGGATCGGCCATGGACTTTGTTTGGGACCTCTCCCAAACTTCGCCCGGAGTAATTTCGGGGAACCATGGAAGGTCGAAATCAGGATGGCCGGACCGGGAATCGAACCCGAGTCCTCCCGAATGCGAGTCCAGTGAGTTACAACTTTTTAAAAAATAAAAATAGATTTATTATCACACACGATATACAGATGCGTTTACCCTTAACCTATTATATACAGTACACATTCAACCCACAATATAAACAATAACAAAATACTCAATAAAATATCTACACAATTCTTACATAGGGGCACATAACGATATGAACATTTGGTGAACTGGTTTTACTGACAAAGTCGATGAACACATAAAAAATTATTTAACGTGAGGGGCAGCGCACGGCGTACACCCCGACAAGTGACACTGACTTATAACACTACCACCTATCGACGATTACTACTGGAACATTAAATTGTACACTTGTAAGGACCGAGGGGTGGGCAGCGCACGGCGTACACCCAACCTCGGTAATATACACGCACTTCCTGTAGGCGTGAACGTCAGAATGAAAATAAGAAATCGCCGTACCACTGACGCAATGTGCCACGCCGCGCCATGTTCCACCTATCTTGACGAAGAAGCTGGACAAAGTCTTGAACTGTCACCGGTGTCGAACGGTCCACCAAAAAAACCGATCGCATGAAGTATATACCAGGCCGCAGCTCTTCGTCGAACTGAGGGGAAGGTGAAGAAATCGCAATGAAGCATGTGCGTGTCGCTGACCTCGCTCGGTCAGTAACGTGAATTTTGAAACTTTTTCACGGTGCTTAGTGATGTTGGAGCACTTGTAGTTCTGCTATAGGCTGTTCACAGTAAAATGAGCACTTTTGAAAGCCCTGCTTAAGATCAACTTGTGTGCACGTCGTGAATTCTTCCGCCTTATGCAAAATTAATATTGACATGGGCCTCATTATTCATGCGTCGGTCAAGTAACACTGTAAAACTATTAGAACAGTATATACTTTACAAATCTCCTCATTTTTACGCTTTATTTCTTTCACATCCTGTTTTTTTTTAATAATGACTCAATTTAAGTTATGAGATATTTTTACCTAACATATTTTATTCCATGTTAAAATATGGAACTTTTTTCCTTCCATCGTTACCAACTTTACTGGGCGCATGTCACTCAGTGCACCCGTTAATATATATGCAGGCAAGGGCGGTGACTTTTTTCTACGGTTGATTTCAAAAGTGCTCACTTTATCGCGAACAGCCTTTAACTATCGCGGGTCGCATGTGCTGCTTTTTCATATTTGGAAGAATACAGGTTTCAGTGACGTGAATAACCCAACTGCGGCAGGGATGTTAATTTCAAGGTTACAGTTGCGAAGAGAGGTTCGTGCCACCTCGGCTTTGTTTGTTTCAGAAACCCGAATCTATTGTAAACACGAAGAGGTTTCGTATTTTGTAAAGGCTGTTCACGATAAAATGAGCAGTTTTGAAATCAACTTTAGAAAAAAAAGTCACTGCTCCTAACTGCATATATTTCTCGCGCCCAGTAAAGTTGGTAACGGTGGAGGGAAAGTAGTTCTATATCTTAACGTCAAATAAAAAGTATTAGATAGCCGTTTGTGATAACTTAAATTATTTCTTTCGCTTTGCGCAATTTTTAATGTATCGAAGTGTAAAAACGAGCAGGCCAGTGATAATGTAAGTTTTACATAATGGGGACTAGACGTCAATATCCTATGTGCGCATTCGCCGGCTTATTTGACTGTCGGCCGCTTGCCTTGGTGCGAAGACAGTGTTACACGAGTGAGCCGATCAGAATTAAGTTTCTCAGGTGCTAACTGTCCGCGATTCGAGTAACAGTTTAAACGATCCAATCACGAAAAATGGTTCCCACTTACGCGCACCGGAATTGTTCACTGTTCCCACGGCGAGGTTCAGAAAGTTGGGATTACGGTATGGTCCTGCTAACGTGCGACGGTTTTGTTACACTGGTTCTACATCCAGGATCCATGAACGCTAACTGAAGACATTTCAGCGCTACACACAAAAGTGGCAACAAACTGGAACCGGCCTGTTCCGAGTCTCAGCTTGACAGTGCGCCCGTGCGTAAAGCAAACACTGTAAAGTCTGTTGACGATCAAGTGAGCACTTCCGAAATCAACCTTAGGAAAAAGTCACTGTCCCTGCCTGCACATATTTTAACGGACGCACTGAGTGACATGCGCCCAGTAAAGTTGGTAACGAAGGATGGAAAGTAGTTCCGTATTTTAACGTCGAAAAAAAAAGATGTTAGGTAATCATTTGTGATCAATTTCCTCGACTTTCTGTTCTTTTTTATGTCATCGAAGAGTAAAAATGAACAGATTTGTAAAATATTAACTTTTAAAATAAATTTCACAGTTTCACTTGACGGACGCATGAATAGAGTGAAGAGGCCCGTGGCAATGTTAATTTCACGTAAGGCGGAAGAAGACACAACGTGCATATAAGTATTTCTCAAGCAGGGCTTTAAGAAGTGCTCACATTTTATCGAGGGCAGCTTGAGGTCAGGAGGAGTGGATGAAGAGGAGTGTCCCGACTCGCAGTGCTGACTTCAACACCGCTCAACACCTTCGTGACGAGTTGGAAAACATGTTGTAACACAGACCAAACCGCCGTGACTAACCACCGCAGAGCCAGTCGTCATGTTGAAGGAGGAATCGAATCTAATTCACGCGCAAACTTACTGGAAATTGGAAGAAGATCTCTCTAGAACGGCAGCCTCTGTAATAGCAGCGTAATGTGGACCTACATCACACCTGAGGCGTCCGCTGAATATCACACATATCTCGATAGTACTTTTATGCACACAGTATTTCTCTTAAAAATAGCAAGTTTTAATGTATTCAAGACTATTTCAAAGAGCAATAATGTCGCGGAGGAGACTTATACACGCTTATCCTACACGCTCATGCTAAAGAGGGGATTTATTTTCAGCCAAAACTTTTATTTCTGTTTTGATTCTGCATAGTACCACATCTACGCAGCGTCGATTGTTACACTGAAACAAACAATTTTTATTTAGTTATATGCTCTTGGTGGCATGAGGAAAAGGGATAAAGAAAATATTAATTATATTTCTATACGCGAAAATAAATAATCCACCAAAGCTAACTTAATTTATGCTTTACCCAAAAAATATTGTTCCAATTATCGAAATGTGTGTTTACTATGTAACATTTCGTTAAAATAGAACTTGCGAAATTATTTTGTTGCGATAAAAGAATAATATTAACGTTTACTTCAGAAAAGTTTCTTTAAAAATAAGAACACAACTTATTATCAGTACTGAACACTTTTGTGCTAATTAGAAAATAATTTAGCTATTACTACACAATTTTATTTAGTATTTATAACGGTACATTTAGTAAGAACCACACAGTTTTGGCCAGTATCCCGGGGGGGGGGGAGGAGACTGCCCTCTCTTAAAAAAAAATGATAACGAAGTTTTATAGCATATATTTAAAAAAAAATTGGGATTATATGAAATAATTATAATTGTTTATAGGTACTGAAACCTTTTGTGGTAATTATGCAATATTTTAGCTATCACTACACAGTTTTGAATAAGATGTTATAACAACACTATTAAAAAGTACTTTTTAAGTCACTCTTTACAGAATTCTTCACGTTTACTTTACCACACACACACACACACACACACACACACACACACACACACACACACACACACACACACACACACGTGCACATAAAAAAATATAAAGTCACACCTGCCACTTTGTCAGAAAACCATGGAAATTCTGCTGACGTCGACCGGACCTCTACCACGTTCCACAGCTGCGCAATGCGAGTGCAGTCGCTGGTCTGCAGATTGCAGGCAATCGCAGATCCCCTGGAACTCCGCGTCCGTCCACAAACAAATAACAAAATATCCAACCAATTCGGGAGCTGACGTATCTCGGGACCGACTACCGCCGCATTGAAGCGATCTGCTGGCCGTGGCGCGGGGTTCCAGTTACCTGACGTACCGCTGGCTGCACCTGCTCAGCGATACAGCCACCGCCATGGCTTTAGTCGATGGCTCATTCGACGTCCTGAAGCCAACCTCCCGAAAACAAAAATACCTGCCCGCAACCGCATGCATTTTAAGGGCGCCGCCCCCGCCTCGCGCTTGAATTGCGTTCCAGTGTGGTTCAGATCCTAGTTTTTTTTTTCTTCCTGAAACCACTAAACTTGTCACCATTGTACTAATTTATAGAGACCTGAAAAAACTTGCGGATTCATTTCGGGGCAAGCTGGAATTCAAAAACTCGTACGTTCATTTTACTTCTGTAATATCCCGTGTGCTATTTTACAGTTGATGTTACATACCGAAACAATAATAAATACGCAACAAAATGTAGTTTCAATTTTGGCCTCCCGCTGTGATAGCAAGCAACCAATGGATAGTGATATTTATATGACTGTACACAGGATTGTGGAGTCTAGAGCCTACATGTCAGTGAACTTGCGATTTCTAAGTATCTAACGAAGTACTAAAATAAAACACACCCCCTAACTCAAAAAATATATGTGGTGCAAACGTTCTTAGAATTCTATAAGACGAAGTAACTAGTAGATATACCAAATACCTAGGTCGTCAAATGTTGGAGAAAAAAGTCCGTGCACCTCCTTTTGAGAATGCTGAAGCAGATCGGTCCAAATGCTCGTGGCTTGCAAGAGTCCTGAATATGAAAAAAAAAAAAAAAAACTGGGAAAAAAAAATTAACACTCATGTGCTAGGAAATACTCCTTTTAATCTGTTTAGTCCGCACACTTGACGCCAAATTTCTCCGAGACAAGACATCGCAAGCTGTATCAACGTGGCACGCGAGTAACATGAAATGTACGTGCAAGAGGAGAATTTTGAGGTTCAGGAAAATGAATATATTATGTATACATTAATTAACATAATTCCCGATAAGGAGGGAATGTAAAATGAATATATTATGTATACATTAATTAACATAATTCCCGATAAGGAGGGAATGTAAAATGAAGTAGCACTGAGGAGAAACAGTTTTGGGGCCAAAACTTAGTAATTTGTTGGTATGGCGTTAACTAAATATTCTGCAATGACTGGATATGTTTCTATGGCCACGAAAAATAAATGGTTACATTATAAAACACAGAAAAGTGTGCAGTGGCTGAAAATAACTATTTCACCACAACAGAATATCTGGTAAACATTATATGTATGAATATTTGTTTTATTTTCTTATTCGATTCAACTAATACAATTCAAGTCATCCTCGTTTAACGTATACGAAGTCACACGCTCTAAAATATAAACTTACGGACCACAAAACCAAAGTTACTTGTTTTGAGAGACATACGACTTTTTTAAGCTTTACAGCAAACGCTAAAAACATCATGGTCACTATAAAGCGTTTTGTTAAAATAAACCTTCATGATGATAGCAACTTGACGTCGGAATTGCTTACAAAAAAAAAAGTTATAATTTGAAATCAGTTCGAAGCCATTTCTGGCAGTGTCCAATTCGAGAAAATATTTCGTAAGTACCGCGAAATGTATTTTCAGTGCCATCTGCTCCGGTAATTAACGAACTCTCAGAACTGTAAGATGAATAAAATTTCATGAATGGAATACATGTAGTATTTTAATTCTGCGTTGTGCGAATATAATTATATTAGAATTTAGAGCAAGAAAGCGACCACTTTGTTAATTCGCAAAAATATTATAAAAATGTGTGCCCACACAAAGCAGACTCAAGGGCATGACAAAAAAAAGTGCGTGTGTGTATGTGTATTGTCTGGTACTGCAACGCGGGAAATCATACCTTCTTCCGAAATACTGTTCCGGTTAGATGATGGAGTGTAGTTCTGATGAAATAGCAACAAATACGTTCTCTGAAAGGTTATGCGTATATTGCTTCAACGACTATAGTGATTCTGTTGATTGATTTGTCTCTTCGTGCCTGGGAGCCAAACACCGACCGTGGGACCGCGTGAACATCCACGCGTATCTGTCTCAGATATTATCGATGACATGCGCAAGAACGCTATCTATACGGGTGATAAAATAACCTTTTCGATCAAACTTACGCAGTTCCCGTGGCTCGCGTACATGAAGGGGTCACTGGCAAGTTTTCAGCGGAGAGCGTTGAAAGAATTACGCGAGTCATGGTCAGCTGGCAACAAGACTAAAGGCCGTTCACGAAAAAGTAAGCACTTTTGAAATCAACCTTAGAAAAAAAACACTGCTCCTACGTGCATATATTTTAACTTAGTGCCGTGCACCCAGTAAAGTAGGTAACGATGAAAGGAAAGAAGTTCCGTATTTTAACGTCGAATAAAAAGTGCTAGTTAACGATTTGTGATAACTTAAATTATTTATTTCGCTTTTTTTTTTGTTTATTACATCAGTGTCTAAATTAGCAGATTTGTAAAATATTCATTTTCTAATAATTTCACAGCTTCACTTGACCGTCGCATGAATAAAGTTATGAGGCCCATGACATTGTTAATTTTACTTAAGCGGAAGTATACACAAAGTGTATACACGTAGATCCTAAGCAGGGATTTCAAAAGTGCTCAGTTTACCGACTCGGTTTTACTCGACTCAGTTTAGCTGACTCGACACTGTACTGCGTACGCCCAAACGTAAACATACTCACTGCTTATAAAAAAAAAATGGTGGCTGAACTAAACGTGAGGTAGGGTGAAATAAAACTAACTTTACTAAACCACAAAGACATGGTTAACGAAAATTTAACACTTATCGTTTTAGTTAATATGTATTTCCTCGGGGAACGCAAGTTTAAGGCTAAATGGCGTAAGGAAACTTAGCACTTCAGTCGATTATACACCAGTCTCCTTCCTCTAGAGTTATCGATTCGAGACTGAGTAGCGGAAGGAAGAAACTGTACTGTTAGGTAAGATGGGGGCGTGGGAAAAGATGGAAGGAGGTTGCAGGAATTGTCATTTTCCCAGCCAATATTCCATGGCAGCCGTCCTACCATATCCGTCTTTCCCGGAGAATTGTGCTGCGCCAGAAGGTGAAACCAGTAAGCTAATATAGTCTATTCGCGGTTTCTTCGCACATTTTCAAACAAACATTTGAAAAATTCACCCCATGTATGACATGTTTGGTTCTTTCTTGAATAAGTAATGTATCACAAACGTTTCGTACGTATGTTAACATAAAAGAATAGGCTGTTCACGGTAAAGTGAGCACTTTTGAGGCGCTAGTAACTTTTTTCTTTCAGCCAACCTTTATCCCTTAACCACATTTCTAAATGAATATTGCCTTGTAAGTAATAAACAGCGTGGGTATATTCCACTCCACTCGTCAGTTTACGTCTAAGACTAAGATAAAAAAATTTTTTTTCTTTACAATTATTCCAAATGAGAAGGCTTTCAAAAGTGCTCACTTTACCGTGAATAGCCTATACCATATTACAGATTAAATTATACTCTTGTATATATTTTATCTATAAATTATAACATTTCATTTATAATTAGTATGAATAAAAACCATAGAGAAAATGTGTGTGTTAGTAATGCCTAGTAAGAAATAGTTATTATGCAAAACATTGCCACACTGAGTGCGCACGAATGCGGTGCGCTGTCCCTCCAGTGTAAATTTAAAGACTAGGTTAGGGTTTGTTAGCATGAGGCGGAGGAATATCCTCGAAATAGAACTTCAGCAAGGCTTCGGAAAAGTAGAAAGGAACCGCGAACTTACTATAACTGACCGTCTATGTGCGGACCATTCGATAAAAATATATAACCAACATCTTCTACGAACTCTGACGAAATTACACGCGTTTGAAATAATACGTGACGGAAAATGTTTGACTGGCGAAGTACGGAACAAACTGCAGTAAAATAGAAGTGCAGTCGAGCATAATTTGCAGCGACCAAACAGGCTCTTTTCCAAACGCATCCACCGTACAATAAGTTTCATTCATAAGCTGGCCAATCACAGGCGCATTACAACTAAACGAGTGGCAAATAAAAAACCACTTTCTTTGCCTTTGTAACAAAAATTCTTTTCAATAAAAAAAAAAAACCGTTAGGGAAAATTTTTTCAAAAACATAAGAAATAGTCCCAAAAATTTTAATGAGTTTTACTTGACAAAAATGAAAAAATATTACCACACTATGCAGATTACTGTAGGATATTCAGGGTAAAGTGATGACTTTTGAAATCCCTCTGATTTAGATTAATAGTCAATAAACATATTTTATTTTAGCCTTAGACGTAAACTTCCGAGAGCAGTGGAATATATATACTGTGTTTATTACTTACTTGACAATACTTATTTAAAAAGGTGGTTGAAGGATAAACAAAAAGTTACTGATAACTAATGGAACTACTTTCCTCTACATGGGTGCAAATAAATTTTAGTGAAGTTCTTGAAAGCTTAGATGGTAGGTAGCCGTTGACGTCTCCCTGACAGCAGTATCATTAGAGATGACACCAGAAACATGTGAAACAGTACAAAAACAATTAAAATACACGATTTACTTACCCGGGATTCGAATTCAGAAAAAAAAAACTCATAAAATTAAGCTAGCTTGCAATCAACTGCATCACGGAGGTAGGATCCGGAGCATCAACTTCGGATGTAATCAGTCTAATGCTTTGAATGATATGGTTCACTAACCTGAAATATTTACACGGCCAAAATTTTGAAAATAAGTGCCTGAGAAGCTAAAACACAAGTTTAAATGGCCTACCATAATGCTACTTGTGTGAAACATTAGGTGGAAATAGGTTGATTGGTACCCGAGATAAAGTATGAAGACCTTAGTTTCTTAATTGGTGCTGCTTTACAAAACTGCCTAAAAAAAGTTTCCTTATACTATGTGTCTAATAGATTCTTAGATTCTATCACCATAAAAAGTTTGGTTTAAGTTGGTTGATATGCAAAACATATCAAAATATCGAATTGACCACCATTTTGAAAATCAGTGACTGATCCCATGCACCTTTACATGGCTTTCTTTAAGTGTATATAATTTTGCAGAAATTAGTTGAATTATTCCGGAAATATGGTCAAATGTTCGTTTCACTCACCTGACGCTTACTTGAAAAAAAATCCAGAAAAGGAGGATCTTTGTATGCAGAAATGATGCTTCTAATTAATACTGTTTGAGTGCAAGATGTTGAATTTTGTTGAAATGTTTCATAAATATAAAAAATTAATCTTAATTATATATATATATATATACATATATACACCCCATTAAAACATGCTTGCCGCACATAGCACATGCTAATTTACATACCCTACTGCAGCAATACTTGCGAGAAATTTTGGTATGAATCGGTTGATTAATCCTCGAGATACAGCATAAAACCTCCATTGTTCATGTGATCGTCTATGGACAACAAGTTTATGTATTAGCACGTTTCATGGTTGTGATCGTACAGTATATACAGTTAAAATTCAATCTATTACATAGTTTTGTATATATAACTCATTAAGATAAAAACTTTGTACAGGCGCCATTATGAAAATAAAGAGGTGTACACACTTGAAATATAAATTAATATGGCCTACCACAGTACAACTTCTTCGCCAAATTTGAAAGAAATCGGTCGATTGTTTCCCAATATACGGCATAAAACCTGTATTATTTCCTGTGGGGCTATATTACAAAATGGAGAAGAAATGAGGATTTGCATAGACAATATTGATGGATACAACTTATACTGTCAGCATACAAAGTTAAGTTGAAATTTGTTTAGTAATTTCGCAGATAAAAAATCTTGAGATTCAATGATTATATGGCCGCCATTTCGAAAATATAAAAGTCTGATGCTCTCAAAGTTTACATGTTTACATGGCCTGCCATAGTGCTGCGTGACTGCAAAATCTAGTAGAAGTTGGTTGTTTTTCAGGGAGATAATGTAATTCAAATTTGTCATGTGAAACTACTTTACAAAATAACGGACAAAAGAGATTTTGTATGGACACATTTGATGGTTGTAATATATACAGCCAGCTTATAAATTTTCACTGGAATTGATTACTTTTTTCGACTACTTACCATATCAAAATAAAATAACTACATGGTTGCCATTTTGAAAGTAAGTTTCTCACATACCTGAAACATGTCAGTTAACATTACCTACTGTAGTACTGTTTGTCTGCCCATTCGGTAGGGATCGGTCAATTGTTTCCCGAGATATTACACAAAAACTTTATTAATTCAAATAGTGCTATCATACAAAATGGCGGAGTAAAGTAGTTCGCAGCTTTCGAAAAGAAACGTAGTCTGTTGTAGCTACGTAATAAATACCGACAATTTCAAGTATTTGCAACTTTGATAAAACATTTTATCTATTAAATGTTTTTCTGTTTATTCCGGAATCAGGTGAATACTATTGGTCATATTTTATGGAATTTTCAATGTAGGGTGGCAGTACTAAGGATCTTTGCGTATAAGAACGTGGAGGACGTTGGCCTGTGTGTTTTCTAGGAGTGCTCCCAATGCAACCACCATTGCACCTGAAGAATCTGCGGAATTATTTTGCGATATTCTAGGATTCGGATGCTCATAGGTTTGTGTTGTGCTACCAATTGGTCTACGCGTTATTTGACGCCTGCCGTAGATTCCAGAGTCAATAATACATTTGCAAC
Source organism: Dryococelus australis (assembly GCA_029891345.1). NCBI lineage: Eukaryota > Metazoa > Arthropoda > Insecta > Phasmatodea > Phasmatidae > Dryococelus > Dryococelus australis. The sequence continues at coordinate 53,476,777 of CM057002.1, forward strand.
AAAATATAGGCCCAATCATCGCCTTCCACTGTGACAGCAAGCAACCAATGAACAGTCGACATCTGCATGGCTGTGCACGAGACTGTGACGTCTAGCTTACAGGTCATTGAACTTGAGATTTTTTTTTTCTATTTGCCTATTATAGTCCACTCGTGGTTACTTACACATTTTTTGAAGCCCTACTAGAGTTGTGCTATCAGGATATTACTCCGCCTCTTGCGAACAAAATTTAACTAGTCTAGAGTGAGTGAAGATGTTTGGATGGCTCTTAACAGCGAGACCTTGAGAGCCGATGAGGGTGACTGAGGTGAGTATGGAGCAGCGCCGGAATGAAGAAGCGGGGGAAACGGAAGATCCCCGAGAAAACCCACCGACCAACGGCATCGTCCGGCAAGATTCCCACATGATAAAATTCGGTGACCCGGCCGGGGATTGAACCCGGATCGCCTTGGTGGGAGGCTAGGACTAGTCTAGAAAATTACACCAAAGGGGCATTTGTGCGCTCTCAGCTTAATAATATTTTGCATGGGAACTATTTATTACTAGTTATTACCAAAACACCTATATTATATCCGTTTTATTCATATTAATTATAATTATAATATTGTAATGTATAGATAAAAAGCAAGTACAACCCAGTTTAACATAAATAACAAACTTCTATGTTAACTAAAGTGTAAACACACTTTATTTTGGAAATAAACAAACACACCATACATAGGGCGGTGTTTCATAGGTTTGATTCAAAAAGTGAGTCTGTTCACAATAAAGTGAGCACTTTCGAAATCAACCCTTAGAAAAAAGTCACTGTCTCTGCCTGCATTTATTTTAACGGGCGCACTGAGTGACATGCGCCCAGTAAAGTTGGTAACGATGGATGGAAAGTAGTTCCGTATCTTAAAGTCGAATAAAAAGTGTTAGGTATCCATTTGTGATAACTTAAATGATTTATTTAGCTTTCTATTTATTTAATGCACCGAAGTGTAAAAATGAGCAGATTTGTAAAATAATAATTTTTCTAATAATTTCACAGTTTTACTTGACCGACATATTGTATGAATAAAGTGATGAGGCCCATGGCCATGTAAATTTTACATAAGGTGGGATAATACACAACGTGCGTACAGCTAGATCTCAAACAGGGCTTTCAAAAGTGCTCATTTTACCATGAACAGCCTATATCGAGAGTACTAAAGGAGGCACTAGCATGTCTATAGGGGAACAAATCAGGGGCCTACTACATTCTGCAGTGATTCGTTCACTTAATTTTCAAGATATGAGTACCTAGGCTAAACAGAATTACATATACGGAAAATTAGTGAGGAAACTAGACCTGGTAAATTCTTGCATCTCATACGTAACTAACTTGTATGCAGGCATGTACTGTACATCTCTGCATTGTCAACAAATATCTGGAATTTAGCATGCAGTATGTACAGAATAAATACGGGAGTTAAAGTTTGGATTTTACGTGTCACACCTATACGTAAAAATGGAAAAGGTGGCCAATTTTTTTTATTTAGTGGGGCTTCGAACCATGAGCGTAACAATTCGATTTCCATGAATTTTGAATCTTTCAAGTACTATAAGCTTGAACCATCACTAGTTCGTCCTCGTTAATCGCCTATAATAATTCTAACTTGCAGTAGCCTTAATGAAACATTACAAGAACTGAAGAGCATGATTACATTAATACTCGTAGAACTAAATAAAAATAGGCAGTTCGTGATTAATCCGAACATGTTTAAAGTCCTGCTCGGGATATATTTTTGGCCCCTTTTATATCCTTACACCTAATGTTAAATTACCACTGGCAAGTACCGAATGGCTTTATTCATGTAGTAACAATGAAACTGTAAATAACGTAAATGGGTTACTGATACCAAAGTTATTATTCTTATGTGCATAACAAAAACATAAACTAATATAAACAAAACCAAAATTCACAAATTTAAAAGTCACACTTTTAATACGACGTTAAGATAGGGAACTATTTTTCCTACAGTGTTGCCAGATTTACCGGGAGCATGCAAGCAGGGCCGTAGCCAGGATTTTATTTCGGGGGATGTTCTTCACTGCTACCCCCAATTAAACCTAGGGGTCAGGGGGTTGTCCCCCGGGAATATTTGGATTTTAAAGTGCAGATTCGTGCTATTTAGGTGGTTTTAGAATCTAAATATTGAATATACAGCTGGTAGATATCGTAATAATTTTTAAAGATCCACTTTCTAAAACTCTTGGAAGTATTTAGAGGAGGGGAGGAGCCACGAGTCCCGGTGCCCCGCTCAATCACATTGTACACGAAATTTGTCTGTTGAACATTAAAGCCAAATATTCGTGACTATAACAATTTTCATCAATCACATTACTAATAAAAATTTACACAAAATTTGTTTATTCAACATTAAAATCCACATACATACCTAAGAATCAAACACTTTCGTTTTATCATATTACTAATAAAGATATACACAAAATGAGTTCCTTGAATATTAAATTCTAAACACCCAATAATAAAACACTTTAAAGCTATGTATTACATTACCAAATACTTAAAAGGTGCACCAGTATGTAATATACAACTGTAAGTGTACTTGTTCAATTTATGTAATTAATTACCGTAAATTTAATTTTCTTTTGATAGCAAGACCATGACGCATTATTTAGAACATTTGTACGTAATTTCAATTTAAAATGTAGTAAAATAAGGGTCTGGGAACCTAACCTTGTTTTCCCCATGCGTTTTTCAGTATTCACGATTTCGTTGTTCGCGGGATTTTTCAAGGCCCCAACCCTCGCGAATACGGAGGGATTACTATAAGAGAAACACGATAATACTATAACACTTTGCTTTCAAAATACGACACACAAAGCTTTGTGTAAGATTTCATAAAGTTCGCTCAAAATATTATAACAATGTAATTTCACGGCAAACTATACAACAGTAATAATTTTGCAGTATTTCGTGAATTTTAGCGTTCATAATTTTCAAGGGTCCTTAATTTTCACTACTTTTTACATATCATGAAAACACGTGTTCCAGTCATACAAGGCCGTGTTCGATTTCACCAGCTAAGGGCTCTTACTCGGCTTCGTGGCCTTGAATAGTGCATCCCGGATGTGACGTTACGTTGTTTCTATCCGAATTCACGGTAAGGGCGCGTATGCACCCTAGGATGTCCCCTTCAACCAAGGGCACGAACCACTTGCCCTTCTCGAGACCTACGTGGGCCCGTGACAGGGGAAGGGAACAAGGACGAGTGGCCAAGGGCACATTGCACTGAATTCGAACACAGCCTGGTCTCATAAATATATCTAGTTACACTTTACAAACATGTCTTATCATTAACCGTGATTGTACAGTACACACAATGCAACTACGTATCAGTGTCTCTGAATTAGTGTCGGTGACATTATCTCCCACTTCCAGCCTTATTTCTTTTTCTTTACAACAAATTTACCCATCGGAAATCATGAATGTAGTGCCCGCTGTACGAGAGAAAGCAACTTTCTGCGACACCAAAGTACGACGAACTACACCACAACCCAACACGTCTACATCTGTACACACAACGAGCTGTGTCTTCTATATCTGTACACACAACGAGCTGTGTCTTCTATATCTGTACACACAACGAGCTGTGTCTTCTATATCAGAGCTATGGGGATGTAGTAAGAACTTGGTCTTTCTAATGCTTCTAAGTGCATTTCATTGCAGTAGCTAGACCACTATAAATGTTACCATGAGTATTTTTTCCAACTCAGCTCAATATTTCGGAGGATGTCCAGACACCCAAAACACCCCCCCCCCCCCCCCCGGCTGTGGGTCTGATGCCAGTCAATGTGATCGTTAAAGTATGTGCAATGAGGAGCAGAGATTTTTTATTTAGAAAGTGCTTAATTAACCACGAACCAGCTATGTGCATAATTAAGCAACTACTACAAATGATAATTACATTACGTTAATGGATTTGGCGCACCTCAATGTGGCTTGCTGCCGCTGTATCCCAGCAACAACTACGATAGCGAAAAAGTAAAATAATTACACGGAAGGAAAGGGAGAGGAAGAAAAAACTATGGATAAGTATTCCACGGGTGCAGTCGTAACCGATCTCCATTTGTTCTCTTACGGAAACTTCCTCCACGAACATAATTATAATGCACAGCGCGTGACCAGCATTTCTCCCAGGCTTCTGTTCCGTGATCAGCTTTATTGCTTTGAAATTACTTACAGTCGCTGTTTCCTTCTGCCGCGGCACCAGACTTGAGCAGAAACAAATGCCGTTGTTAAGCAACAGCGTCGACTTAAAAGCGCCTTAAGACAATTTAATTAGTTTCGCGCACTTGCGGGGTCCGCTCCAGCCAACGTGGTTCAGCGAGTACTCTGGAGAAGATTGCGTACGACGAGAAGTCTCAAGAGAGAGCACCAACGGAAACCATTTCCCGGATTGCCTTATTCTGTCTGCGGTATAAAGGTCTGGAGGAGATCAATGCCCGCGCGCATTGGAAGAAATGTTGCTGTCTGTGTTGTGTTGCTTCTCAGTCGCGTTTCTCATTTCGTGGGCTCGCTTCCTCACGGGACGGTACTACCGGATGCTGTCGAGTATTCCTGGACCCAAAGGAGTGACCGTCTTCGTCAACATGCTGCTGAGCATCCGACACACCAGCCGCATCATTGACTTCTTCTTCAAAAGGCTGTGGAAGGAATACGGGCGAGTTTTCGCCATATGGGCCGGACCTCAAGCACTGGTCGTCCTGTCGGACCCGCAGGACATAAAGGTGGTGCTGAACAAGAAGGAGACGCTGGCCAAGCCAGGCCCGTACAGGACTTTGGCGCTGTTCCTGGGTTACAGTCTCTTCACGGCTACGAGGCACGACTGGCAGAGACATCGCAGGGCGATGAATCCTTCCTTCAGCACGGACATATTGGAAACGTTTCTTCCGGAGTTCGACAAGAAGAGCAAACTGCTGGTCGGTCTGATCAGCAAACACAACAACGGCGAGGCATTCGACGTGTTGAGGTACATGATGATGTGCACGCTGGACACGGTGTCCGAGACGGTTCTCGGGACGAGCATGAGCGTGATGGAGAAGGACAGGGTGGACCTGGTGGACAGCCTGAACGTCGCCAAGGATCTTGGGTTCTTCATGATGCTGCGACCGTGGTGGTGGGTTCCGCGCGTCGTGAGGAACACCCCGACCTACAAGAAGATGGCGAGCAGCACTCAAGTCCTGTGGGATTTCGCGGAAGAAATCGTGACGCGCAAGTTGAAGCGTGACGAGCTCGTCGCGGCGGATCATGGACAGAGTTCGGGCTTCTTGGACCACGTGATGGTGCGCGGGAGGGCAGAACCCGGGATGCTGACGATGGACGAGGTGAGAGCCAACACCATGATCAACATCGTCGCTGGGATGGACACGTCGAGCATCACACTTTGCGCGGCTCTGATGTTGTTGGCCTTGCACCAGGACGTGCAGAGGACCGCCGTCAAGGAGTTGCAAGACATATTCGACGACGATCCTCACCGACAAGTGACCTCTGCCGACTTGAAGAGGATGGAATACTTGGAGCAGGTCATCAACGAAACTCTGAGACTGTACCCGCCCGGGCCTCTCATCGCCAGAGAGGTCGAAGAGGACGTCAGCTTCACCGGATACACCCTCCCGGCAGGCACCATCGTCGTGATACCAATATACCTCGTACATCGCGACCCGAAGTACTACCACGATCCTGAGAAGTTCGACCCAGCCCGATTCAGCCCCGAAAACACCTCTAGCCGCCACCCTTACAGCTTCATCCCGTTCTCCGGTGGGAGAAGAAGCTGCATCGCGAAGAAATACGCCTACATGCAGATGAAGACCGTTCTGTCGTGTGTCCTCCGGAATTACTGTATTCTGCCCTGTAGTACGAGAGAAGAAATTGAGAACGTGCAATTTAAGGTGACGCTTCATCTGATTAACGGCTTCAAGATTAAGGTTCTTCCGAGATTATAGCACAATGTTGTCGATCATTTGCAAGGGTAAACCATGTGTAAATAACCAGCATTAAAAAAAAAACACCCACCAATTTTGTACATATTGTGCGTGATATGTCGTAACAAATTTTCAACAGAAAATAATGATTATTGGACATATTTTGATAGTAAATTGTTTTAAAATTGCTATTTTTTTTTATTTCATGGAAATTACTCGAAAATGACTACACTGCATACTAAAGCGAAGATCAATTATTTTTGTTGCTCTAATGAGTCGTATTTTATTGTTCCTTCATTGTAAGTGTAAATTGTTAGCCTGGAAAGTTTTATAACAACACTTTATTTTATATATAGCATTAGCTTATAATAACGATAAAAGTATAATGCATAATTTATTTCCCGCATTCTATGAGCCAGAGTTCAGATATATGAGCGCAACAAATACTTTCATTCGAATAAAAACAAAAATATTAATCCCTATCAACTGAAATTGAATTCTGCATTTTACGTTCGTGGGCAGCTGCAGATAATTTCTACCATACAAGTTATTTTATTTGTAGTCAGTGGCGGCGAAGAAAAGTTGAGCAGCACAAGGGTGGAACCGCATATTTGCAAGTATAGGATGTTCACGGTAAAACCAGCACTTTTGAAAAGCCCTGCTTGAGCTCTATTTGTATACACGTTGTGTATTCTTTCGCCTTATGTAAAATTAACATTGTCATGGGCCTCATCACTTTATTCATGCGCCGGAGAAATGAAAATGTGAAATTATTAAGAAAGTAAATACTTTACAAATCTGCTCATTTTTACACTTCGATGCATAAAAAAAAAATAAAGCGAAAGAAATAAGTTTAAGCTATCACAAATGGTTACCTAACACTTTTTATTCGACATCAAGATATATAACTATTTTCAATCCATCGTTATCAACTTTACTGGGCGAATGTCACTCAGTACACTCATTAAAATGTATGCATTCAGGGGCAGTGACTTTTTTCCAATATTTATTTCTAAAGTGCTCACTTTATTGTGAACAGGCTTTATGTATAATTAGGTCAGTTTTTAAATTAACGTCGAGGTAATTTTTGGTCTGTACTACACACTGTGAAGCTCAATAACCAATGATTTTACCTGTGGCTGAATGATTTGCAAACCGTCTTACAGGTCTGGGTCATAATTGGTTCATATAACTGTACCGAAACCTGCAACCTACAGCTCATTGGCTGTGGCAATGAAATAAGTGTTGGGTTGATATGTGTACAGCACATCATAAAATTTTTTTGTTTGCAACACCTCGCACCATAACTTAAAGCAGGTCTGAAAGGGTTAGGAGAAATATTTTAACATTTTCCCAAAAATTTTGAAAATGAGGAAATCTCAAAGAATAAACAGTCACTTTCAATACACTACTAGTTCAAATTAAGCGCTATTTCTAATTAATTTTAAACTGAAATATTTAATTATTTACACTTGCAAAATCTTTGAAGTATCTACACCAACTCGAGACAAACTGTCGTTTGTTATGGAACACGTAACAATATTATGTCTACTAATAACGCACGCAAATAAATGTAAATTATTTTCAAGATTATTATACAAATTCGTTACTCTGTTCGAAATACCTCTTCTTGGATTTTATTCTTTAATGGTAGACAGTGAAATTTTCTAAACCTAAAAAATAATAAAGCAAAATTTCTAGTTAAATGTTAATGAAAAGTTTTTATCGGGTTGACGTGTTTTATTTTGCGCTTAATTATTACGTGAATGATGAATCATAAATTTGTGTTTCTTTTATGGTTATATTATTTTTATTTTCAGTGTTATTCAGGAGTTGTTGAGTTGAAATAGTTTATTTTTTAGTATATTTTCTTATTTCACAATTCAAGACAAGCAATTATAATTTTACTTCACCAAAAACATATAATTTTAACGCTTATTTCAAAATTAAAAATGTTCTATCATCCTGTTTATTTAGTTTTTAGCAACCAGCATTTCACTGACTGGAATCACTGAATCACGATTAAGAACAAAAAAAATATATTAGCATTAGTTAGAATGCTAAATATTTAAACATTTTAAAAATCGCATTTGAGGGCATGCATAATAACACCGGATCACAGAAATTCGCATGAATTATAAAAACACATTTTTAACCCCATAAATGTGGACAGAAAAAAAAATCAAATGATTATTTTCAACTCCATTACACAGCTGCAGCTGTCTTTAAGCTGCAGTGTGATTCACTATGTTCTTCAGTACAGACGACCAGCAATAAAAGTTGACTGGCATCTCCGCTATGTAGAGATAATACAAAATACAGAATCAACGAACCATGTGTATATGTGTTTCTCACATGTGTTGTAAAGCACCTGTTCGCACAGATGTTTCCTGAAAGTTCAAGGTTAATACGATGATACAACGCTTACGTATGCCTAGAAACATTATAAGCAGGTTTCGACATCCGTAAGTGTTTACTGGAAATAAATAAATAAACACCGTTTCGTCTTAGCACAGAGTAGAGAGATACATGCACAGAGACGAAATAGAATGGCTGTTCCTTTGACGTATGCCGTGTCCGAAAGGGCCAATTTGGGGAATTAGGGTTTGGAATTTAGGGTGGATGGTTTAAAACAGCTTGTAAGAGCGCTACATGCGACAGACTTGGAAACTAGATTCTTGTGGAATTTCGATGTTATTTTGTTGATCACCCTATCAGTAAATAACTTACTCCCAAGCATTTTTTCACGTAACCCTGTTGACTTGTGAATAACTGATCTTATTTCTTTTCAGCTGATATCAACCTTCTCGTTATTTCTTCGCTCCCTGCAATCAACATTCCATTAAAAACAACAACCGATCATCGTTTTTTGAGCAAATTTTATTATTACATACAAACTTTATTTTAAAATAACTTCATGTAGATCCCTGATTTTCTATTTTTCAGGTGTATGTATTGTGCAGCGTTTCAAGAACAGTAAATAACATCGTTTCCACCACAACGCGGGAAATAAAACGCAAATAAAAAAACTACAGAAGATTTTACGGACCTATTTGGGGATTTAGTATGCTACTTCATCTCAGTAAAATCCAACCCTAAACCCCAAATATTTAGGGCCTAAACTTGGTCACGCGATCGATTTAGTAACCTAAATAATGGTCTCGTAGCCGTTTCGTACACGGCTGTAGGCGTACCTATTCTCTGGCCGTGCGAGGCTTAGGCAACGCACATTGTCTCCCATTGGCTGCTGCATGCTGGGAAAGGGACCCTACTGGCTATCTGCTGGTTGCCACGCTCTGATTGGCAAACTGTGTTCCGACGTGTCGCTAGATAGCGGCGCCATTTTGCTGGCGCGCGCGGCTGGAGCTCACGGACTAAGTAACTTTTTCCCCTCTGTACTCTCAAGTAAAGGTTGTTTACGATAAATTCAGCACTTTTGAAATCAACCTTAGAAAAAAGTCACTGCTGCTACCTGAAATAATTTTAACGGCGGCACTGAGTTATTTGCGCCCAGTAAAGTTGGTAACAATGCAGGAAAGCAGTTCCATGTCTTAACGTCGAATTAAAAGTGGTAGGTAACTAATAGTAATACCTTATTTCCCCCTCCCACTTTTTTTCTGTTTTATCAGTGCTTATACGTGTGAAAATTAGCAGATTTGTAAGAGATTTACTTTCCTAGTGATTTCAGTTTCACTTGACCGACGCATAAATTAAGTGATGAGGCACAATAAAAAAATGCAGATACTAAGTAGACTGTACCGATTTTTATTTCATTAAAGATTCACGGAAGATGATTTGGTACAAAACGATCGAGTTATCTTGTTAACGCACCTATAAATTCAGACAAAAATATCTGTTTAAGAAAAACGGTTGAAAGGGTTATAACAGGTTTCCAGAAGAGATGGCAAATGAAAAGACAACACGGAGATTTTTACGCGTTCAGGACACAGAAGCAAGGGAGCGATACGGGCGACATTAAGACGCACGCCTGGCGCCTCATCGCTCTAAGGCGCATGGCGTGCTTCGTTGGTGCGCTGTACTATGCAACTTAGATCGGTAACATTGGGACTTTATTACAGGCGATGAAAGCCCACAGATTAAACAACGTCCTTATAGTTGTGATTTTTTCCTACCCATTAAGGAATCTGTGCAGGTAAAGGCTGTTCACGATTAAGTGAGCACTTTTGAAATCAACGTTATAGGCTATTCACGGTAGAGCGAGCACTTTTGAAGGGTCACTCATTTGGAATAATAGTCAGTAAATAAAATTCATTTTAGCTTTAGACATTAACTTGAGCGTGTGTGTGGTGGAATATACACTCTGTGTTTATGACTTACATGGCAATATTTATTTAAAGAGGCAGTTAAAGGATAAAAACTGTCTGAAAGAAAAACTAACTAGGGCCTCAAAAGTGCTCACTTTACCGTGAACAGCCTATAGAAAAAGTAACTGCCCAGACCTACATATATTTTAACGGGCGGACTAAGTGACATGCGCCCAGTACAGTTTGTAACGATGGCTGGGATAGTTCCATATCTTATTGTCGAAGATGTGTTAGGTAACCATTTCTGATAACTTAAAATATTTACTTTTCTAAAAATTTCACTGTTTCACTTGGCCGAGGCATGAATAAAGTGGTGATACCCATGACAATGTTATTATTATATAAGGCGGAAGAATACACAACGTGCATACAAGTAGATCTCAAGCAGGGCATTCAAAATTGCTCATTTTATCGTGAACAGCCTATAAACATTAAATGTACATTTTTTTCAGTTTTTTAATTTTTTTCTTTTTGAATGCATTTCATACAATAAAAAATACGGGATTAAATAATTAATTTTTAACTTAACTGGCAAAAAGTTATATTTCCATGATATATATTTACTCGGATTCGTGTAACTGTGCCAAAAAAATAAAACTTCGGGATTACTAACTCTTAAGAAAACATAAATGTTGACAAAAGAAAATTACTGATTTGAGCGAGTAACTTACTTGATTTGGTTAAATATGTCCATAGCCTATATTTGTTAGAAATTATATGTCCATAGCCTATATTTGTTAGAAATTAATTTTGGACCTGGAAAAAAACCGCCTCTTAAACAGGCGGCCAGACTTCTAATACGATTAGAGAGGGAATAAAACTAAATTTTAAAATATTAAGTTCAAATATGACTTCAAGATAAGTACACATTTTATTTCGGTGTGCCAGAAATAAAAAATAAATCTCAAAAAAATTCGGCATGGAAATGTTGTTTTGCATTAACTTTTACAAGAGAAGATGGTGTTGTTAATTAGAGCTCATTAAATCTCACCGCTTCATCCCTGGGAGACAATAAGCATTATCACTCTTGCTGCTTCGCCCTATCGCATAGGTTACGATATGCTTTGGCCCGACAGTTGGTATTTGTTTGGAATGATTGGCTATTAGATACGTGAGAATAGATTAGTTAATTCAGTGTTGGACCGAACGGGATGTGCCGAAAAAATTCCTGCTACGACGTTTTAACGAAATAAATTAGCATTACAAGGATAACCAATTTATAAATTCGGAAAATGGCTAAAAATTCGCTTGTATTACATTTTTCAAAGTTAAAATTGTTGCTTGTTGGTAAAAAAAAAAAAAATAGCTGGTTACCTTACCGTCGATAATTGATATTAATTTTTATATTTTACCAACGCACAACGAGCATTATACAGCCAATGCGCTTTTCTATTTCGTAAGTAATACGATTTTCCAAATGCAAGACATTTTTTTTCTTTTTATCACGGCTGTTAAAAAGTTCATAAAATAGGTCAACTAAACAAGTGTTGTTTTACTTTCGTTGGCTTCTTGTTAAGCCTCAATGTTACATAAAACACGCGTTTTCTGATGTAAGTTATGACAGTCTGCGTGATCTTCAGTCTTCGCACCTCGTCTCAAGTGTGTTTTCTTCTCGTAGTTGAATATGCACGACGCATGTAAAGTAGTTTCGTAAAAAAAAGAAAACGTGTATTTCAAACACTCTCCGGTGCAGTTCAAGGTTCAAACACAGCGCTCTTGAAGAGTGTTCAGCCACGGAAAAAAATTTATTTTATGTTTATATCATATTTCGTTCAACTTTTAGACATCATCAGTAAATACCGTTCCCGCGCAAAAAAAAAAAAATCAGCACACAGATTCCGCATAAATGCACGCCGGAATAACAATTTTTCTGTTTTAGAAATGTGCGATTAATGAAATAATTCACACTGAGAGAAAATACCCAGATCTACTTTAAGACGTCTACGAAAGTGCTCAAGGAAATGTTTATGTCATTTACAAAATAAAATGCTGAAAATAAGGAAATTTTTTGCATATTTTCGATTTGTGGCAGTCTCTAAATTTTTAGAAAATAAGTTTTACTAAACATACCTTACATTTATTTAAAACAAGATCTTTTGGATGCGTTTTTTAAATTTTCTGCAAATTGTTTGATTTATTTTATTTGTATATTTAAAAAATTAACTTTTACGTCATTTTGCAGAAACCGTGCGATCTAAAAAATATTTTATGCAAGGAAAATTTAGTGACAGAAAATACCTACCAGTTGAACAATATGTGGTACAAATAAAGATTTATTTTTCCCGTGGCCGACGCTCTTCATAAGAGCGGATGAGAGTGAAAATTTATGTAAATGAAGAAGTGGCGGAATACATAGCGGAGGGAGGGGGGTGGGGAGTGAAGTGAAGAGATTTGGAGCTGCTCTTAACATCGAGGTCTTGAGAGCCGATGAGGGTGACTGAGACGATTATGGAGCAGCGCCGGAATGAAAAGGCGGGGGAAGCGGGAGATCCCCGAGAAAACCCGCCGACCAACGACATCGTCCGGCATTATTCCCACATGCGAAAATCCTCGACGGTTGGGGGGGGGGGGGGGGGGGGGGGGGGAGAAATATCACGACAAAAAAAAAAAACCCACCGGCGTACGGAAATGTAGAGAAATGGTAGAATACAGCGTGACACCCGCACGTAATCGAACCCGGCTCGCCATCCGTGTTACGAGATGAGCATGTCTTGATTACAACCACACTACCGTGATCCCGGGGAACAAGTAATTTATTCTTCGACGCAGCCGTATCCCATTACTATTGAGAATACGTTGCGTCCATCAGAGCCTTGCCCGTAGCGGCGATAGTGCTGTTGGTGCACGTGGCTGTGTCGACCCTATCACTCCCGCGCTTCTCCGCCTCAAACACGTGGAAGATATTTCCACGTAGACTGACCTCTTGGGACCACTTCATACAATCAAATTTTTGTTCCACATTATATCCAGTTTTTTTTATTGACCTCAGTTCTTAGTACAAGACACGACGTCACAACCGCGGCCGTTTTTACCTTTCAAGAAACTAAATGATTTGAATTCCTTCGTATGGAGATCTAAATTTTCGTAGATTCAATTTTGCAACCACTGATCAGAATGGTTCTAATAGGCGAAACGTAATGTTCGCTCCTGTCTCCTGTCTAAGACGATGGCTGTGGGTTGCTGAAAATATTCCGTCGTGAAGACGTAGTAGACTAGCAGCTCATATGCCGTTTCATCGCGAGGTTTAGAAATGAACAAAAAATAAAGCAAGCTTTACAAGAAATCAGCATTAATTGTTTTTATGGAGTACACCGAGGCGCTACTGTAAATTAATAATTTTAATTCGTTTCCCGCCCATATTTGTATTTGCCACCCCCCCCCCCCACACACACACACACTTATATATATATATATATATATATATATATATATATATATATATATATATATATATATATATATATATATATATATATATTGCATATTAAGCAGCCAAAGGCATGTGACGTTCAGTTATCTGCTGCAGTGAACACTTTTTTTATCATGCTTTCTTAACTAAGACAGTTCGCGTTTATTTTCACAGCTTGAAATGTATTTCAAACCTTTCGAGATTCCAATATAATTTTTTTTTTTATCGAAAACGTATGATTAACGTACACGTGAAATAATTTCTAAAGACTGTTCACGGTAAAGTGACCACTTTTGAGGCCCTAGTTAGTTTTTTCTTTCAGACAGTTTTTATCCTTTAACCGCCTCTTTAAATAAATATTGCCATGCAAGTCATAAACACAGAGTGTATATTCCACCACATCCTGTAAAGTTTCTACTTTCAGCCCATTGGTTGCATATCTTTCCGCAAACCTAACGAAATAAACACTGCCGTGTGACTTTCAGCTGGTGTTTACAAAAAGTAATTAATTATTATGATTAGCATATAAATCCGTACACGTTAATTTCGGTCAATAATATTGGTTTGGGAATATTGATTGGTATTCACGATTCTTTTTCTGTTTTGGCATAAATTAATTTGTGGTCAACCCCTCCGGGGTCATAAGACGGTATCAGTTGGTCATGCTGGTAAAAGAATAACAGAATTATTACACATAATTATTTCTATTATGAAACAACGCCAGGCAGTTTCGAACGTTCACCTTTAAGAGGTGTGGAATAGCTGAAATGCTCGCCCGTTATACACGTCATACACATAAGTAGGGCCACCTGTTTTTTCGCGAAAAGATTAAACGCGGAGGCTACACTTCAATATCCTATGTGCACACTTGCGGTCTTAATCATACTACTGGCCGCTTGGCTTTGTGTGGACAGCGTGCTGCATGAGTGAGCCAATCAGAATTACGTTTCTCCGATACTGACCGTCCGTGATTCGCGGGCAGGCAGATAAGACGTGTAATAATTCAAATGATCCAATCACGAAAGGCGCTCTGAACTGAAGTCCTTCGGAACACTACTTGTCCTGAAATCTTTTCGCGAAAAATCCGGTGTGCCTAAAAATAAGAAAGGCACGCTTTTAGAAAACATTTACGACATAATTACGGAAAATTATTTTGCCAGTTTTAATGCTTAGAAGAAACACGCGTTCTTGATTTTATCAGTAGAATATTGAAAAATAATGTTATTTTCACTCAGTATTCACTGAGATTGTTAATATATTTGTACGCGTATCGAAATTCCTACTGAAATGTCCTACGAAAAATCAATACTTTATAACAATTGGTGTACCGAGTGACATACGTCTAGTAAAGTTAGTAACGATGGATGGAGAGTAGTTGCATATCTTGTCGTCTTATAAAAAGTGTTAGGTTACCATTTGTGACAACTTAAATTATTCCTTTAGCTTTCTGTTTTTAATGCCTCGAAGTGCAAAAATGAGCAGATTTGTGAACTATTTACTTTTCTATAATAATTCGACAGTTTCACGTGAATGGCGCATGAATAAAGTGATGAGGCTCATGAAAATGTTCATTTTACATAAGGCGGAGGAATACACAAGGTGCTTGTAAGTAAATTTTAAGCAGCGCTTTCAAAAGTATAATTTTACCGTCAACAGCCTATAATGCAGAATCAGATTTTTTCCTTCCAAATTACATACTTCGAAGTTTGGTCGTGGAAGCTGGTATTTACTGTTTGGAATATTGGTTACAAATTAAACCATTCAACATCGTTTTAACATATTTATAACGCTCAAGGAATGTTTAATGCACAATATAAAACATTTTTATGATGTTTTCGTTCCAGAATGAGTGACAGACATGCTGCGGTATTAACTCGAAAATTGGCTTCTGCAATATCGCATTCATAGGCCTATTAATTAATACACACGCTTATATTAAAGCATTTAGAAATTCTGCGCAGGTTGCAAATATAACGACACACACTCACCCCTACCTTCTCCAAGTTTGTTAGAGGGTCCATATCTATAACGATGTTTGCATGAAGCAGCACATTTTAGAGATCGGCATATTGTGTGAGTTTCAAGAATTTCAGTGGCAAGAAACTAAGATGAAATGCAGCATAATTCTATAACAAATAATTCCGTTTCACTCAACACGCATAAAAACGTTTTTTTTATTGCGTAATTTTTTTTTTTTCAGGAGTTACAAACTGATACTAAAAATCACGTTGGTCGTGAGCCGATGTTTTATTGACACACGAGCGCGGACAGAACAAAGAAAAGAAAATAATGAATTAAGATAGCTTGCACGATATGTCAACCAGGTGACAATGTGAAAGAGTTAGAAACATGCATGTGTTACAATCACGCCAAGTTTTATTCTTATCTGCATAAAACAAAAAGGAACTAAATTATGTTGCCGCCTTATGTAAGATTAACATTGTTAAGGGCGTCATCACTTTATTAATGCATCGGTCAAGTGAAACACTGAAATTATTAAAAAAGTAAATATTTGTCAAATATACTTTTTTTTTTTTACACTTTAGTGCATTAAAAAAACATAAAGCGAAAGAAATAATGTGAGTTATCAGAAATGGTTACCTGACACTTTTTATTCTAAGTTAAGATACGGAACCACTTTCCCATTCATCGTTACCAACTTTACTGGCAGCATGTCACTCAGTGCGCCCGTTGAAATATATGTAGGTTGATTTCGAAAGTGCTCACTTTATCGTGAACAGCCTTTAACTGTGGGAAGTGTACTTGCAACGACTTGGAACTGTATTCAGCGGTCGGGGGAAATGGCTACGGGAAGAGAGAGAGAGAGAAAAAAAAAAAAAAAACCAACGTCGCATATTTAAGGTGGCGCCCACACGCCTCCTACTCGACCTCTTCTCTCCGCCAATCAGCAGCCTCCCACACTCGCGCTAGAAGCAGGGCAGGTTAGAAGAGACAGTCTCACACCTGCCACGAAGCCACCCACGCGGCAGCACTTCCTCTCAGCATTCCCTACAATGTCGCCACAGAGTAAGTCGGCCTACAGAAACCAAACAGATTCTTGTGCAGCGAAACTCCAGCCGCACGCGCCGGGGAAAACAATGTCACTGGCCAGAGACCACAGAACCCATCTGAAGGCCATAACTGGCCTAGTTACTATAATTTAAAATAAATTTGGAAAATAGTCCAAACATAAAATTACAGAGGCTTAAAATTATAGTTTGTTATAATCTAAAAAAAAAAAAAAAAAAAGGTTAAGTTTAAAAATGTCAAAAGTTAAAATTCCTCTGCCTCCGCCCTTGAACTCTCACCCCGCCATCCTCTCCGGAGACAGAGGGACCGACGATTGTGGTTATCGTTTCGTGAGGTGTCCATTGTGTGTTGATGTTTGTGTCTGTGTTGTGGTGGTGTCAGTGTAACGTTGTTTGTGTAGGGTGTTGTACAGTGTAGGTGTTGTTCCTTCAGTTTATTTGTTGTTGTGTTTATCTGTAATATCGATGTCTTTGTAAGTCGGACGACATCAATATATGAGATTATGTTATTGTTTACAATTATATGTGATGTACTGTTAGTGAGGGCTCAAGAGGAACATTTATTAATTTAGTTTCCGAAATAATACTAATAACAATTATTAGATTGGGAGGTATTACTTTGATTAGTGATTACATTTCAATAATGCAAACAATTCTAATAACCACTCCCAAGTGAACATTACTACAGGAATAGATATGTTAACAATTTTGAAGGATTACTACTGTGGGCTTGGAAATTTGGGGGGTCTCGAATCCTGGAACCCGGATCCGGAAGGCGGTTATTTGCCTGGGCGCTTGTATAATTATTAAAGACTTTATTTAGTTATATAAATTTTGGGCCAAAACGCTTAAGTTTTTATAGTAGTTCTATCATGGCTTCATAAAATATATCCTCCATTTCTCTCA
This sequence comes from Dryococelus australis, assembly GCA_029891345.1. Taxonomy (NCBI): domain Eukaryota; kingdom Metazoa; phylum Arthropoda; class Insecta; order Phasmatodea; family Phasmatidae; genus Dryococelus; species Dryococelus australis. The sequence continues at coordinate 53,494,419 of CM057002.1, forward strand.
TAAAGAGAAAGGTGAGACATATCGCTTCCCCTGGGTCTCGCCATGACTTTGTGGGAGATATCCGGATTCCGGCCGGCTCACAAGTTCATCGTGGCAGTTGCCAGGAGCCAGGGACAGCCTAGAAATGAGTTATAGTCCATTCGCGGTAACTTACAACTTTTATGAAGCCCTGTTTAAGTTCTACTTCCAGGATATTCCTCTGACTCATTCAGCAACACTTAAACGCGTCTAGAAATTTACTCCAAAGGGACAACGCACCTGCATTCGTGCGCACTCAGTATAATACTTTTCTGTTGCGTAAGAACTATTAGTCACTACTCATTCACACCAAGACACATATTTTCTCACTGTTTTTGTTCATAACTACACTAATATTCTAAAGAGGTAATGTGAGTTTATTTATTTGTTTAAATGTCTCGAATAACCTCGGAAACTACACGGCCGATTTGTATAATTCTTTCCCTATTAGAAAGCTACATTCTTCCAGATGGACACAAGCTGTGTTTAATTTTTTTTTAATTCTTCGAGAAATTTCAAAATTTGTAAACCAAGTCGAAGTAATATGAGCTACTTTGCTGCTTTCTACACATACACTAACAAAACCATTATTAAAGATAGTCGTAGGTAGTCGCAGGTAGTCACAGGTAGTCACGGGTATTCACGGATAGTCACGAGTAGTCGCAGGTAGTCACAAGTAGTCGCAGGTAGTCACGAGTAGTCGTGTGTAGTCGGGGGTAGTCGCAATATGTATTTTAATAACGTCATAACACCTGAGCGAAGCGATGGTAAGCCACTCGTTAATTTATAAACTAAATATTGTAATTTAAATATAAAGTATAAGAAAAAAACTCAATTGAACTAAAAACGAGACACTTCTATCCTAACAGCAGCACAAAACGTTTGTGGTACATGACATACTTAGGAAATAACTAAACACGTCGTGCATAGGGAAATTTTTCAAAGGTTTGATTAAAAAGTGTGAAGCAACCGCGAACAGACTATACCAACAGAATCAGCACCAGGACACGACGCCGTAAAGCCCTTGTCACGCCGTCAATTTTTCCCGTCACACTGCCAATAAGTTTGTTAAAATAATATTCGACAATTGTGACGTCACCGAAATGTCGTAAAAGCCGCTACGTGTTTGTCTGGAAAAGTTCGATGGCTCCAGTTTCCACCAGACAATTTGGTTATTGGACCGGTTCTAAAATGTCTTCGATGTTTGACGGTTTCAGCCAATCAGAATCATGCATGACAAAAATGGCTATTTCCGACATCACAAAACTTTGACGGCGAACAATAATAGGGGTAGCATGTGTGTCTATAAACACAGCTCCGACCAGCACCTGCATGAAGCTTTTTTCCCGCGTTAGAGGCCCGCCGAGAAGTGCGGGAGCTATAAAGGCTACACTGGCACACGCTGCAAGTGCACCATCGCCTCTACGCGCAGGACTGTAGTACAGTGTTCTCATCCTGCTGCGTGTACCTGTGGCACTTCAAGCGGTGACCTTATGATTATATAGGTGTAAAGTCTGTAAGCTAATCACCACGGTAAAGTGAGCACTTTTGAAAGCTCACTCGTTTGGAATAATAGTCAATAAATATACTTTATTTTTGCCTTAGCCGTTAACTACCCAATGTGCAGTGGAATATACACACCGTGTTTATTAGGCACATGTGAATATTTATTTAAAAAGGTGGTTAAAGGATAAAAAATGGCTGAAAGGAAAAAGTAACTGCGGTCTCAAAAGTGCTCACTTTACCGTGAACAGCCTATAGCAAGGTTCGGTGCATGCCCCTCAAGTAGGTACTTGTGTGTGTGTGTGTGTGACGAGTACATTTTTATACACAGCGCTTTGAAATAGCGGTTTTTAGCCATGTTGGAGTAATCTGAAATAACGTTTATAATGTGCTGACGTCTTAAGAGTGGGATGAACCCCCACATTTTTTTGTGAAACAGTTGTTTGCGTGAATACGCGTATCTCGGTAAATAAATGTTATCCAAATACGACTTTTTGTCAGAAATGATAATAAAACAATTATATATGCCCCTCTTTTTTTACTTTCGTCATATTAACTGTATTCTTGGTGAAAAAAAATAGTGAAAATGACCAAATGTCGCATTTTTTAAGCTTGCCTCTGCAGTTACCTCAAGCGGCAAGAGAAAAGTACATATATACGCGAGTAGTTTAATCTGTGGTCTTTCATCGCGTGTAATAAAACCCCACAGTTACAGATCTAATTTGCACAGTACAAAGTTACGACGGAAACACTGCACGCCTTTCTCGTAGGAGCGATGAGGCACTAGGCGTGCGTGTTAGTGTCGCCCGTATCGCTCCCTCGTTTCTTGACCTTGGACGCGGGGTTCCCACGGGGGTCAATTCCAATCTTAACGTCTAATTAGAAGTGTTGCGTGTACATTTGTGATGCAGCTTTAGTAGCATCATGGATGTCGTCAAGGCAGTTTGTTTGTGGGTCCTTCATAAAAGATGGAAACCTAAACAACGAGAAACTAGAAGGTATTGGGTACACAGTGGAATGGATAGGGGACTTCCTCAGGGGGCGAAGGCAGAGGGTGAAAGTGGGGGAGGCAATATCGGAGGAAGAGGAGGTTAAGTCAGGGGTACCACAGGGAAGTGTGCTGTGTCCTTTGTTATTTACCATAAATGACATGGGTTTGGGGATTAGAGGAAAAATAAGATTTTTTGCAGACGATTGTGTTGTGTATGTTGAAATGGGAGAAGGGGGCGGAAATTTGCAGGCAGACATTGATAATATACGGTTGTGGACCAAGAAAAATAAAATGAAGATAACTGTAAGAAAAACTAAGGTAATGTAGTTTACAAGGAATAAGTTGATAAGTAGGGACATGTACAGATGGGAGGGACAAGAGATAGAAGAAGCAGCAGAATATAAGTATTTAGGGATTGTACTGCAGGGAGACCTCAGATGGAAAAAACAGGTAGATAGGGTGATTCATAGGGAAGAAGGGCTCTGGGTATGCTGGGAAGGGTGCTGAAGGGAGTCAGCTGTGAGGTGAAGGAGAAGGCGTTTGGCACAATGGTACGGCCACTGTTAGAATATGCTGCAGCAGTATGGGACCCGTATGTGGAGGTGGAGGTGCGAGAACTGGAAAAGGTGCAGAGAAGGGCAGCAAGATGGGTGGAGGGTAGGTGGAGAAGGCAGGGGCAGGATGATGAGGAAGAAGGGAACTATAGACCATCAGTGATGATGAAAGAAATGGGATGGAGCTCATTGAGGGACAGGAGGAAAGTTGAACGGCAGTCAGGCTGTACAGAGTGGTGAATGAAGAGGGAGGATGGGGAGGGCTACACTGCAAGCTAAGTAAGGGAGTATTTAGAGGAAGAGGAAACAACAGTGAGAAGCTTCAGAGGGTGTGGAGGAGAACGGAGCGAGGTAGGCAGTCCAAGCTTGTGAGGTCTGTGAGGGAGTGGAATGTGTTGAGGGAAGAATTGTTATCTGAGAGGGGTTGGTAAGTTCAGGAAGGGAGTGGAAAAGGAGTTGGTTGGGTGAAGGAGAGGTGAGGGAGCTCGCCACCGGGCTGTAACCTAATTGCGAGTGTATTTATGTATGTTGTGTCAGCTTTAGATAATATTTATTTATTTTTCAATATGAATTAACAACACCGAGAGCAGCGACGTGTTGGCAACGGCCGGTAAGAAAATAGTTCACCCCCTATTTTGCGGGACAGACTCACACATGGCATGTTTGCATCGCCGTACCCAAAGTTGGGAGAGTACGACGCAAAGTTTTGCAACTAACTTCAGGATGTTCATAAAATAATTTGATGATTTACATCAGTTGATCAATGAAGATATTTAGAGTTGTAAGTGTTACGTCCGGGATTGTGTATCACCAGGAGAGAAACTCGTGATTACTCTAAGGTAAGTTAAAAAATTCCATTAACGTTCATTAAGAAAGGAAAAAGCTTTAGTGATTAAGGCTCAGTCTTGTCATTGTTAATCTTCCATTTTCAGTTCATAACATTCTCTTCAGGATAACGTTTTGGAAATATTATATTATAGAAGCATGATAAATTACAAGCGCTTTTTAAATAAATTAGTCACCAGTAATATCTCAAACAGTTATATGACAGCTGTACAATTGTGTTTGATTTGTCGCATCCAGTGATTGGTATTGCATGGTGACGTATTTTGTCAAACCCCTATAGCCATTTATTTTTGTTTTAAATATGCCTGGTTAAACAATTGTGATAAGTAACATTAATAAAGATTGAACATGACATGTAAGGCCGAGCCTTAATTGACGTACAAAACTGCATACAAACGACAGAAGTAATCATAAAATAATATGTGTTTGATGGTCGAATTTAACAATTTATAATGGATAAACACTTGGTCACTGCTGTGTTGAATAATTAATTTAATCCTAAATTATCACAACTCAACGGAAATCAAAATTTTATGAAATACACATAAAACCGAACACAACATTTGCATGACTATAACAGTACAAGTTTCGTATGTGTGACGAAACCAGTGTGACAAAATCTAGACACAATTGTCTGGGGCTGCTAACACAAATGGTGAAATAATTATCAACATAGGCATTGATTAGCTACTTAGGTGTGTTCACCAGAAATATTCATGCCTATGCCAATTTATAAAACAATCAAGTTTGCTAGTACAACAATTTGACGTTACAAAATCAATGGCACACATTCGCAACACATGTTGTGAAACGTAAAACTAGGTCACTAGGCACTTGAATTGTCTACAAATAGATCCATTTCACAGTCTTGAGATAAATAAGACGCAATGCTCATGTTTGACGTTGCCGGCGAAGGACTTGGTGCAGGTTCACGTCCCAAACAACAACAAGATTCTGTGGTTTCCAGAGATTGAGTTGGTAAAGGTTCACAGCTCGTAGCTCGAGGAGTTCCCATGAGTCCTTGCAGTGCATTTTGTGCGGTGTGGTGACTTGTTGCCCCACGAGATTCCCTGAGACCCGGTTAGGCGGGTTGCTGGCTCATGTACCCATGAGGTTCCGTGTGTCCTGGTGATGGAGTCGGAGCATTCTGGCGACTCGTAGTTCCGTGAGATTCCAAAACTCCCACTTGTAAAGTTGGAGCATTTGGGCGGCTGAGTATTCCATTATGTTCCCTCTCGCTTTGAGATGGTTGTGAAGCATTTTGGTGGGTTACATAACCACCACGATATTCAGTCGATCGTGATGCAGGGTCAGGTATTTCTTCATGGTTCCTGTAGACGCTGTAAGATCCAGTTGATCCTATTGGTGGAGCCAACGAATGTTCACAAACCAAGTAGGCGTGGTGAGTTCCCACATGGGTAGCTTGTTGACTGTTCCAGTATCCGTAAGCGCTCGGTGGTGGCATGGATGCTGGTTGCTGTGTGTTTTGAGCTCTATGTATGACATTTTAAATGTCATATTTTATCAGTGTTATCTTGTTTTCAGGGATTTTTTGCAAGTCTTTGTGCAAGAACAAACGAAATAATTTATCATTTTCTTCTTTTCCGCGTTCCCGATTCTCTCGTGCGACAATACATTTTTCAATCATTTCAGAAAAATGTTGGTAAGCTGGACTTGATTTTGTCGATTTACGAGACGAACAACGATTTTGATTTTGCGTTTGTGGCCTCACAAGATCTGCATTTTCTTCGTATCCAGCAGCTTGCCCATTTTCAGGATACGTGTCTTCTAGGTTGGAAATTGTTTCACTGTTGTGCATATAATTCTCCAAGAACCTTAAACGTGTGAAATATATGCAACTGTTGGTATGGTATTACTTGCCCCGGAGCCAGGCCTTATGTTCTTTTTCTTTTTCAGTTCTCGGGAAAAGCAGTCCCGCAATCCTTTCCATTTTATTTGCAGTGACGTAGCTGAAGTAAAAGGAACATAATTAAATGTTGCCGTTTTTATATTTTTTTTAAGGTATTTGGGATTTAGGTGTTCTTTTGCTGATCTACATTATGCATACAGGCTGGGAAAGTCCACCATAGTTGAAATAGTTCATGAAGTGTGCAAGGCAATCTGGAAGAAATTGAAAACTTAAGTAATGGTGGAGCCTACAGAGGAGAGGCGGTGTGCGATCAGCAACGATTTTGAGAAGTGTGCTAATTTCCCGAATTGTGTTGGCGCGATAGACGGTAAGCACATAAGAATAACAAAACCGAACGTCAGCGGATATTTGTACTATAATTATAAGAACTACATTTCCACTGTTTTGTTTGGCTCGTGTGATTCGAACTACTGTTTTATAGCCATATAAGTTGGAGCTTACGGTAAAAGCAGTGATTCGGTAATTTTTCAGAATTCTGTGCTGTATAAAAAAAAAACTTGTTGAGAAGTCTTTCAATATTCTACAACCAAAGCCAATATCAAATGTTGACCAAACACCACTGCCGCGCGTTACTGTTGGAGACGAAGCATTCGGTTTGACGGAAAATGTTACGCGACCTTTCAGTGGAAAGACGTTGACATACAAGAAAAGAATTTTCAACTGTCGCTTAAGTCGGGCTCGTCGTTGTTTTGAATGCGCTTCAGGTATTTTTTGGCAAGAAATGGCGAATTTTCTACAGGCCACTTAACGTCTGTATTGACGTCGATGAATAAGTTGTGAGAGCTTGCTGCGTTCTTCACAATTATGTGAGAATTAGATGTGGCTGTGAGTACGAAGAAACTTTTAACACTGCCCCACTTATGCCCATGGAAGCACAAGCAAGAAGAGGTACTTCAGCTTTGGATACAAGGGAACGATTTGCAAATCACTTTGTACACGAAGGTCGAGTCGAATGGCAAGACAAAATGATATAGAGGTTACTTTTGTTAAACATAAAAAGTCTCGGAGCACGAGTGTGGAGTAGAAACACGTGTGCTCATTAACTGATATGTAACTCACACTAACCAAATAACACGAGATGCTGTTGATTTAAGCTTATTGGTAGGTTTCATTGATGGGTGGTTCTTTTACATTCGCTGATTCACTACCTTAACGGAACATATATGTAGTGGAATGTTAAAGGATATCAAAAATAACGATTTGCTGTTAGTGTAATCTCAAGATGCATGCACAGTAGGAATGTCAGGTACTGTTTTAGAGTAATGTTCATTTTAAAAGTGCATTACAATTAAAAACTAATTATAGGAATAACTATACATATTTAAGACGCCTTAACATGTAACTTACAACTGTAACATTATTTTTTCTACCTCAGAGACTGGCATGTGGATATCTAAACAAAACTGCATTCATACTTCCTTTTATAATGTAACTGAGAACACAACTGACTGTAATACAACTTTCTTCTCACTAGGAAAGTTACCAATAAATAGTTCTGCAGAAATTAAAAAACATAAAAACTTTTTTTTTTCAAAAGCCTTATGATTTAGTTAACATGTACAGTATTTCTATACGCACGTTTATAGCAAGAACAGTTCTAACTATACAGTAAGTATTAAAATTAATAAACATGCTATATAGTTGTTACATATGCCAGTGCCTGATGTGAAGCCATTGCCTACGAGATACAAGTTAGCGCTCGTGTACACTGTATGTTTACATTGCTTCTCATGGAGGTTAAAAAATAAAAGTAAAATGTCAGTACAACACATCCAAAGAAAATGTAAACGGGTCATCACTGCAAACAATGCACTTACTGTCATATTTTACTCAATAAAATGTTTTTAAAATTATTTGTCCACATTTCCAATATTATTTAAGCTTACTTACACTTTTAAAGTATGATCATTTATTTTACTGCACACAAGCAAGCTGCCATTAATCTGTGCTCTAGCGGCTAGTTAACTACACAATTTGTTACATACAGAGCTTGCCGATGCGAAGGTAGTGGTAGCGTATCGAAAGCACAATTTACGATACTATTATATGCAACTTTAACAATATAATTATACTAAACGAGATTTTTTTTCCCCCCGTGGAATCACCTGCTTCGCAAAATATTTCCACTAATTCCTCGCACGCTTTTCGTTTTAGAATTTTATTATAATATTCTGGAGAGTCTGTGTGTCCCAAATTGCATTACGTTTCTCGACTTCGCTGATGAACAGCTCGGTTTCGAAGCGTTCGTTCTCCATTTCGGTCCGGCCACCGCGACTGTCGCGTGTGAACTGGACGGATCATAGGGAACCCAAGTAAATGAAGTCGAGCGACAGTAGCGCTACAGCAAGAGGGCCGCGACTGTCGCGCGGTTGTCGCCCCGTGTGGACGGGGCCATGGCAGCCAGGTACCTACATGTCGCGTGACAGTCGCGCTACAGCAAGGAGACCGCGACAGTCGAGCTACAGCAAGAGGGCCGCGACTGTCGCGCGGTTGTCGCCCCGTGTGGACGGGGCCATGGCAGCCAGGTACCTACATGTCGCGCGACAGTCGCGCTACAGCAAGGGGACCGCGACTATCGCGCGGCTGTCGCCCCGTGTGGACGGGGCCATGGCAGCCAGGTACCTACATGTCGCGTGACAGTCGCGCTACAGCAAGGAGACCGCGACTGTCGCCCCGTGTGGACGGGGCCATGGCAGCCAGGTATCTACATGTCGCGCGACAGTCGCGCTACAGCAAGGAGACCGCGACAGTCGCGCTACAGCAAGAGGGCCGCGACTGTCGCGCGGTTGTCGCCCCGTGTGGACGGGGCCATGGCAGCCAGGTACCTACATGTCGCGTGACAGTCGCGCTACAGCAAGGGGACCGCGACTATCGCGCGGCTGTCGCCCCGTGTGGACGGGGCCATGGCAGCCAGGTATCTACATGTCGCGCGACAGTCGCGCTACAGCAAGAGGGCCGCGACTGTCGCGCGGTTGTCGCCCCGTGTGGACGGGGCCATGGCAGCCAGGTATGTCGCGTGACAGTCGCGCTACAACAAGGAGACCGCGACTGTCGCCCCGTGTGGACGGGGCCATGGCAGCCAGGTTCCTACATGTCGCGGGACAGTCGAGCTACAGCAAGGGGACCGCGACTATCGCGCGGCTGTCGCCCCGTGTGGACGGGGCCATGGCAGCCAGGTATCTACATGTCGCGCGACAGTCGCCTCATGTTGACAGGGTCTTTAGTCCAGAACACCGGTCGCACGTTTTAAAGCTTCTTAAGAAAAAAGAACTGGATTTCTAACACACTGCAAGGCAGTTCGAACTCCAGGCAGGTTGGCCCCCGTAAAATGTCAGGTAAAGGCTGTTCATGATAAAGTGAGCACTTTTCGAATCAACCTTTGAAAAAAGTCACTGCCCCTACCTGCATATATTTCAACGGGCAGCCTGAGTGACGTGCGCCCAGTAAGGTTGGTAACGATGGATTGGAAGTAGTTCCGTATCTTAACGTCGTGTAAAAAGTGTTAGGTAACCATTTGTGATAACTACAAATATTTCTTTGGCTTTCTGGTTTTTTAATGCACCGAAGAGTAAAAATGTGCAGATTCGTTTAATATTTACTTCTTTAATGACTTCACAGTTTCACTTGGCCGACGCACGAAAAGTGACATACACAACGTGCATACAAGTAGATCTTAAGCAGGACTTTCAAAAGTGCTCATTTTACCGTGACTAGCCACTAATAGTTGTTTGCTTCAGATGTTGCTAATGGAGTAAGCGGTAAGAGGCCATTTGTTTTTATATAGCCAAACCAACACACTTAAAGCATTGAGACGGGCAATTACCTAGTAATCTCAAGACGAAGACCACTCGTTAAAAAAAAAAAAAAATCGTTATCTCTGTTGATCTTTTTCGTGACCATGTTGACAGTGTTATTATGCGTAAGGGTATAATGAATGAGACAATAATGGTAAAGTGCCACGTTCTACAGCAATAAAGTTCCAGATGCCCTTAGAAGAAGCTTCGTATTTTGTGTGAGTTTTTGTAAGAGTAAAATAATATAAAAAAAAAGAATGGGGAGAGTACAGTTTCGATTAAATTTTCTTTATAGAAGCTGCAATGTTGATAAATTTGATTTTTTTTTTCTGTGAACTGGTTATTCAACATAATTCATAAAGTATACCTCGGTATAAAATCGATAAAATTGTAAACGTGTGAAAAAAAAACATGCCGTCAGGAATAGGAGAGAGGCTCATTACGAACACTAAATTAGGGATACTTCAGGTAGGTGTTAATGGGACAAGTTATTTTCATTATTTATAGCTGCTCCAGTTTTCCGAAGGAAGTTCCTCGAAATGTTTGAAACCTGGATGCAATCGTATATGTAGCCCGCTGTAACCTGTTCGGGCGGACCGGTTCATAAAAATCAATTAGTTGGGCAACAGGTAGTCGACAATCTGTTAATTGAATAGAACTCGCCGTACACGTCCAGTGTTTATGGTTTAGAAAGCGTTACGATTTCAAGTCGCACAAGGATGAAAGCTGCAATTACAAACGAATCGTACACAGTTAGAAAAACGTAGCTTTCTTTCTCCCGCTATTAGGGACTAGCTGTCGGTTTTTCTGCGACTGAACACGTTTCATGCGCCTATCTATCCCTCTGTTGCTAATCTGTCTATAATTAAAATCAACCTTGGCAAACATTGTCTTGCTAGCCTACTTAGTTATTTCCCAGTATCCTAAATTAGAAGTGTATTCGTATAAAGTATCCAAGATTTACGCTGTACGTTTATTTTGTAGCGCGTATATATTCTATTAAGTGGTAAACTTTCATGTACGTTTCAGTTATCTCTGAACAGTAATTTACTTAGTCTTTTATGTGTCATTCTGCACTTTCTGTAAATGCCGAATACGTTAAGTACACAACTGATTCAGTACGCTGGTTCAGCTTGACATTAATATTAGGGAAAAAATAATTTGAAAAGCGGCAGATACGAGTATGCCACGTACACGCACACAACTTTTGCTGAAAGTGAATAATTTTCCCTTAGATTTGACCACTAAGACTTCAGTTGCCCTAAAGCCGAAATTTATGAAACGCGTGCAATATCTCTGAGCCCCCCCCCCCCCCCCCCATTTTTTTTGCCACAATCGTTTTATTTTCTGTAAGTGTGTTTTAAGAAAAAAAACCGCCAGTGATATTCTCTGTACATTTTGTTTTGCAGTTAACTTTGATCACATGGTGACGTCACAATTGGCTCAGTTCGCAATTCTACGTTCCAGATCTGAATCAGTTAATTAAATCAGTAGAATCATTTTACTGGTTATTAATGCGCTGTTATCTACTGACGTATCGGTAGAATACACTGAGGTTTTACTGCCAGATCAGTGAAATTCATTAGGTCCAAATACGAGAATTTTAACTTAAAAAAAAAAAACTAATTCCTACAAAGTTCGAAAAGTTAATTTAACACAAGGTCGGAGTTCAGCTAAAATGTTTATTGAAGTCATAGGTGTAGTATATTAAAATTTATTTTAAATCCTAAAATTGGTTCATCAGACATGTGTATTTAAGTTCTGGCAGTTTTGACTTTAAATTTTATCCCAAAATTTAAAACTGAAATAAGGGTGAACCATAAAACAAATTTCCAAGAAAAATTCCTTCCTTACGTACTAATTACAACAGCTTTTCTTCTGAATTGTAGCATAACATTTTTATTTTGTTTCATTTTGAAGTTTGCACGAATTTCCTGAAACGCCTTTAATTTTTTTCTCAAACCTAATCTCCCTTCATTGCCATACCTTTTTTTTTCAGACTGTTACTTCATATCACAACGAAAAAGGACGCAATGATCTGAAAGCGTGGAAAATAATTCTAATATCTTGAAATTTCTTAATGTAATATCGTCACAATCTTTATATTGCGTTTGTAGACATAATGACGATAACTTAATTGAAAAATTACCTAACTCCGACTACAAACAATCACAACAGTATATTTTATACCTCCTAGTATTCTGTATGTCATGCCCGAAATGCTTACAATAACTAGGTAAATAATATTTCAGTTTAACCGTACTCTATATTTTAATTTTGTATTAATGGGATGTGGTACATAAATAAACACTAGACATACTGATGAAATTCTTTGAGGTTTTGTAAGCGAATATAGATAAACTAACAGCAATCGTAGATTATATATTTTTTTTCGCTAACTTAGAGAACAAATATTTATCCAGCGTGACGCATTATTATCGAACTATTTCTTAAGCCGTTAAGTTACACGTTTTTAATGTGGCGTAAAATATCTCGTTAAGGAATGTATCATTTCGCTAGATGTTGACATAGTGGATAAAAACAGTTATTTAACACAGCTGTTTATTTATTTTCCTACATTGGCTTCCAGACATCTCTGAACCTCAATGAACCCACTCAGTCCCCGTGTTGTCCATGATGTTGCAAATGAAGGACGCTTATGGTCGGAACTGTACCCGACAAGGAATCGGTGGCTGGAATTTTGAGTGTCTCTCCCGAGTCTGCGTACCTCATTTCTGATTGGGTAAGAGATGATGGTTTATCGCGGGAAAAGTCGACTGTTTGCTAGGATTCAACATGTCGGACAGTTTTATTTCCTTATTGGTTGAAATGCGTGTTTGAAGCTACTATCCCATTTCACTGGGCCAATGAGGATTCTGGTATTATAACGCAGAGCGTTCGTGATTGATATGCAAACAACTTAGGCGAGTCAAAACCTTGTTTATCCAATCGTGAAAGAATAAACTAGTTAAGAGTGTTATAGAAGATATGTTGGCTCAAGAAAATGTTCGCGATTTTCCATCATCTCTACTGATTGGGTAGCGCTTAGCACGTAGCGCGTCGTTGACTGGTCGCGAGAAGCAGGTACAGCACCCATCATAACATCTAGCGATTGCAACACTTCAACTTGTAAAATAATTCGGGGATTGAACGGGTTGGAGTGCTCGGTGTTAATTTAAAACCAGGCGCTCCTCTCAAGAGGTAGATTGGGAAAGTAAACTGATACCGTACTCCGAGTAGAATGTAAAACAGGATCCGGTTCCCCATTAATATAGTGAAACGCAGATATTTTTAACCTTCTCTGCACAGACAGATATAAACCATTTTTAATCAGGACCTCTGCCAGTACCACTACTGTCCTTTCAGTGGCGTGCTGATAAAAAAAGAAATAATTTTCTTATTCATTATTCGTAACACCCGGTCTTTATACCATGAGGTAAATCATAAATGACTCACATACTAAGCTAACCACGCACATACCAATTTTATCAATATTTTCTTAGTAAATATGCTGTATAATTTGATCTTGAGCACGAATACTGCTGGGTTTGTCAGTTATTCAGCAGTTTATAATAAATGTCGCATGTCTTGAGTCAGTTATATTTATTTAGTTTTAACATACGCACGTCTTATTGCCATCAGGTCGTTTCTGCACGCTACTTAAAAAATATTAAAAAGAGTCAATCTAGTTTTAAAATTCGCATAGAAATGAAAACGACTCATTTCAGTTTTGCATTTAAAGTATCTCTCTTTGTTATTAATTTATTAGATTTTCACTCTCAAATTCAATTGGCTGTGCTTTTGCAGAGTGGTAATAAGTTATATGCGCGAGCCAGAAACTTACGGCATTATTTTATATACTGTCTCGCCATGTTAAAAAGTTGTTTCGCAATGGCCAAAAGTTGGTCTTCGTAAAATTATACAGCACGCACATTATATTGATTTCATACGAGTTAGAGCTTATGTATTGATTAGCTATATTAAAAAAAAAAACTTTTATTTGTCCAAACATAACTGGGCTACACATTGCCAACTTTTCCTGAGAAAAAAGGAATGTAAATCAAATTCCCGCTCCTAACACGCCAGCTATTTCTCCGTCTCTCTCTCTCGATAGGTCTGGGACGGACAGAGGGATATTAAAACATCGCCGCGATGCCGGAATTCAACGGCTTGCGAAATTTATTCCAACTCGTTTTTAATTTCTGCACCCGCACAGCTGGTTTCCTCTGACGATTTTCCAGCTAATAAACAGCATGAAAATTTCCCTCCGTCCAGGTACGGAAAAATACCTGTCAGCGAAGCACTCTGCTATGAATTGCAGAACGCCGTACCTACATTCCCGCTTGAATGCTATAATGATATAACTGACCTGTAAATATGGGTAAAAATACGTAGTATTTTTTACTGGAGTAGCTGTAAAATATCATACTTACTTTACATGAGGGAACTGATTACCTATTAAATGTCATGTTTCATGGTAATATAGCTTATTAGCGATTAATCGACAGAGCTAGTGATTTTCCGCGAAAAGAACACGAGTACACGGTAGACTTCAACACTATAAGCGCCCAACACCAGTTTGTATATTGCCGTTGGTTGCCGTCTGCTTGAGAAGGCGTTTTCGTATTTGACCGGGCCACTCAGAATTCGGCAACATGGACACGGCTTCTACGTGATTCGTGTGCAGACAGTTAACAAGTGTCATAAAGTAATTTAGCCATTCAAGATAGCGAAAGTACTCTACAGTGTTTTCAAATATAACTTGACTTGAAATCTTTTCCAGAAATTTCACTACCCCTATTAATCGAGCACTTAGGAAAGCTAGACCGCTATCATTAGATTTGTGCAAATATTCGGTATACCGAAACGATAACGAAAAATAACAACTTATTTATTTCACTGACCTCATGAAATTATTTATTTCAGTTTCAGTTTCACGAAAATTCATAACATATTTTTCGTTTTCGTCTCGTGAGAAAACAGTCGCATTCGCACAACCCTTGCTGTTATGTATCCTTCCGCTTCGTCCTGAAATCAAGAGTTCCTTAGACTTAGTGAATGGTATTTTTGCATCGGCCAAGTGTAATCATAAAACTGCTGAAAAGGTAAATACGTTAATAAAATACCTAGAGACCTGAAAAATTCGCGGGATTCATTTTGGGACAAGCTAGAGTTTAAAATCTAGTACGTTAATTATACTTTTGTAATTGGTCCACGCACTATTCGGCACCTCGTGTTGAATCCTGAACCAATAATCAACACGCAGCAAAATGTAGGCCCAATCATCGCCTCTGGCTGTGAACGCAACCAACCAATGGGTAAGTGATATCTGCATGATTGTACACAAGACTGTGGAGTCTAGCCTACAGATCAGTGAACTCACGAATTCTCCAGGTCTCTAATAATACCCTTTTACAGTCTAACGCGCAAATAACAAGGGAATCGATTACTGTCACAAATACAAAGTACGCTTTCAACGAGGATTTAAAACACGGAACAACTTTCCCAATATTCGCTGCCAACGTAACTTAAAATCGTGAATAGCCTAAAGAAGTTTTTGTCAGTAAAAATATTCTGGAAATAAGCTGTCGGCACAACATAAATTCAATCGCTATTTCTGGAAATCACCACGCGTCCATGATGGGTTTTTGGCATATTAATGGCATAAAAACGTATACTGTAAATATTATATTAACGATCGCGCTTGTTTTGCATTCAAAAACTTCCGAAGAACCTTTATTGCTGTCGCTAACATAACTACGTTGGGACGGAATGCCGAAGATGGTCAAAACTAGTAGCTACAAAATACGAAGTTGGAAATATTAATGTCACCGGTTGAAAACAACGAAATGAGATATTTTCGAGATTTATTTTTCATCCAAGCAGCTCGCAGAAATTTTATAGAAACTTTTTTCCGAGCTACTGTTTGCAAAAAAAAAAAAAAATTACTGTATATGCGTCCCTATACTTCCCCACCCATTTAACACTTTGCAGACCAAACTCGAATGTAGCTCTAGTAAAGCTAATTTGAAATTTTCATTGTTCTTCAGAACAAAACTCGTATGGATGTGCGGTCTTTGTTCGGACAGTGTTTAACACGACCTCTCAAGCACACGACAGCTCAGTAACAATGATATTGCCAACAGTAAAAAATTTTTATTTTTTTTGTAGCCACTCAAAGGGACATGATTGATTGTACAACCTTTTACACGATAGATGGCATTTGATTGGGTTAGTATTAGCTCGGCACCCCATTTGTTAACTACCGGCCAAAAATGAACGCTGTAAGTTACAGGGTAGTGTCTGGTGTGGTATGGAACACTAGGACGATAGTGAGTTCTAACACAGACACCAACAGAACCGGTGTTCTTGCAGTAGTGGATATAGGTGACTCACTTCTAATTTGTCTTAGGTGCCAGTAAATATGTGCAAACCTTAAATGTGTTAAATTAAGTTTAGGGTTCGCCACTTGGAAATTAAAAAAATAAGGAACAAAAAATATTTTATTATTTTTGTAGTGGAAATTTCTGCAAAATCTCTCTCCACGTCTTCAGAGTTTAACGCGCCCTGTCAGTCACAACAGCTGCATTTAACACGGAAAAGGAATCAAATGAAGAAATAATGTTCTTCGCAGTGGAAACGTTAGTCGCATTCCACTGCAAAAAAAAAATAAACAAAAACAAAATAAAAACAACACACACCTGCCCAGCCGGTTTTTCGAGATTTATGCAAATGCAGGCAACCGGGATGGAAATAATTCAATTAGCGAGCGGGGCACTAATCATTACAACTTATTTTTTTTCGTGCTAACGTTTCGCACTCCCGACACAGAGGAGGCGTACTCCAAACGCGCCGAGGCTGCAGTAAATTGTTAGCTTTTTGAGTTGCGAGGTCGATCATGCCGAAAACGGACGTGTTTGTGACACGCCTACACGCCCAAAACACGTTTCGTTTCGGCATAACACAACCACTGGCGAATTGCCCGCAAAAAAAAAAGAAAAAGTACACTTTCGCTGAGCTTTTAAATTAACACGCCTTCGGTGTTTGCCCGGACGAAAACACTTGAAGAATACCAATTTGAAACTGTCAGCTAACATTTTCATGCATTTCACATTACTAGAGACGTGCAAAATTCGCGTTATTTTTCGGAATAGACTGTTCACGGTAAAATGAGCACTTTTTAAATACCTGCTTAAGACCTACTTGTATGCACGTAGCGGATTCTTCCTCGGTATTATATAAAATTAACGTTGTCATGGGCCTCATCACTTTATCCATGCGTCGATCAAGTGAAACTACAAAAAAATTAGAAAAGGAAAATATCACTAATCTGCTAATTTTTATACTTCGGTGCATTAGAAAAATAAAGGAAGTGAAAGACATAATTTAAGTAATTATAAATGGTTACCTAACACTTTTTATTCGTCAGTAAAATATGGAACTACTTTCCCTACATCGTTACCAGCTTTACTAGACGCATGTCACTCAGTGCGCCTGTTCAAATATATGCAGGCAGGGGCCGTGACTTTTTTCTACGGTTCATTTCAAAAGTGTTCATTTTATCGTTATCGGCATAGGATTGATGCCACTGCGTCATAAAGAATCGAGTACAGTCTGTGATTTCATTGCCCGCTGCACTTAAATCAACGTCACCTACCCTCGATCCCCTTCAAAGAGATTGGCCACTCCGCCGCTGACATTGTCTTATTGGCTCAAGTGTTCTCCGAGGCGTGGCAGGCAAATTTCCGGCCTATGGCTGCCATCGGTCAAGCGCGCAGTAACTTATGGATTCCAGTCTGTCCTTAAATAAAAACGCGAATTTTGCACGTCTCTTCACATTACGTGTGTCATGATTTTTTGTGGAACCGGAGCTAGGGTATATTTACCATTTTGCTAGTTCTGCTACTCTATATGTTAACTTTTACGTCAGCATACAGTCTATTTGCGGTTTCTTCACACTTTTTGATTCGAAACTTTGAAAAATGGCCCAATGTAGGACGTGTTTCGTTACTTCCTAATAACGTTACGACGTTTTTCGTTACTTCCTAATAACGTTACGACGTGTTTCGTTACTTCCTAATAACGTTACGACGTGTTTCGTAACTTCCTAA
The DNA here is from genome assembly GCA_029891345.1 of Dryococelus australis. Classification (NCBI taxonomy): domain Eukaryota; kingdom Metazoa; phylum Arthropoda; class Insecta; order Phasmatodea; family Phasmatidae; genus Dryococelus; species Dryococelus australis. Next base: position 53,512,166 of record CM057002.1, read on the forward strand.
TAACGTTACGTATCACAGGCGTTTTATACTTGTGATAACATAAAAACACCTAATTTTGGGTACATTTAATATTCATTTATATTTTATTTACAAATTATAATATTTCACTTATATAAATAATATGAATAAGAACAGTGAGAAAACAGGTGTGTTGGTAATACCTAGTAATAAATAATTATTATGCAAACTATTATATTAAAAATATTATAATGAGTGCGCACGAATGCGATGCACTGTCTCTTTTGTGTAATTTTCTACACTCTATCAAGCTTTGTTTGCATGAGGCGGAGGAATATCCTGAAAATAGAACTTTGGCAGGGCTTTAGAAAAGTTGGAAGTAACCGAGAATGGACAGTAGTCAACTAATCGTTTATGCCTCAAAAAAGAATTTTAATAACAGAATAGAAATACCCTGGCAAGCTGCAAGCTGCACGTAAAACTGAAATGGGTTTCCAGCTTCGATTCTCTCATCTGCCCTGGCTGTCGAAAGCACCTTTTTGACATGGCGATAAGGGTGCTTAGCTCGTATTGATGGTTTCACGAGCTTTATCTCTGGGGTAGCTAGTCACCTAGGTTATCATTTAAGATATGTCAGAGCGCAGGCTAGGCCATTATCCTCTTTGATAGGCTGTCACTGCGTTTACACATTAAGGTCCTCGGCCTAATATTGGCTTTCAAGGCAAGTTATAACCCGATCACAGTTAAAAAATTGAATCTAAGCCAACCACTTTCCGGTGGACGTTGCTATGACTTAGAGTCGATCAATAATGTTAAAAAAAAAATAATAATAATTGTCGCGTATTTTCTGGAAAATTGCTGATGAAAATTCTCCAGGACTCTCCGTAACATTACGGACACGTTGGATTTACAATGATGAACTTATCGTGAATTCACGGAATATTTCCGTGAATTCGCTAGTTAGCAGCGGCGTGTAGTGTACTGTTGCAGGGTAAGCTGACGTTAGCTCTGTGCTGTGCCTCGTTGCTCGCTAGTTTACACTAGCGCCACTACAGCGTAGCTCCACAAGACAACGTGTAATGGGTCCCTTGCTGCTCGCTTGTGAGTGGTCGGAATACATTCAGTTACCCCTAGGGCTGCACGGTGGTCACTGGCTCCTGCTGCGTGCACCGAGAATGTACAGCAGTGAGCAAGCACCAGCTCACCTTGCAACACTTCACTACACGCCACTGCTAGTCAGTTTTTTTCTTCACTTCCGATTCAAAATAAAAGATAACGGAGAAACCTTCAATGTTTGTAAGGCGGGTGTTTGACGACGTATCGACCCATTCAGTCCCAAATTAACATTTTTGTAGACTATGCTCGGTGCAGCTCGAGTAAGGCTAATTTGAAAAATGTCTTTGTTGTTCAGAACAAAACTCGCAAAAGGATGTGCACTAGGCCTATTTGTTCGGATAGTGTTTTAACACGACGTCACAAGAACACGACAGCGCAATAATGATATTACTAACGATAGTGTTTCTTTATATATATATATATATATATATATATATATATATATATAGCGCCACTCAAAGGGACATGATTGATTGTAAATTCTTTTGTACGATAAAGGACATTTGATTGGGTCGATATCAACTCGGTTCTCCATTGGTTGATGACCGGTCAATAATGAACGCCGTTAAGTACAGAGGGTGGGGCCCGGTGTGGTATGGACCAATAGGACGATGGTGAGTTCTAACACAGGCACCAACAGAACCAGCGTTCTTGCAGTAGTGGATACTTATAATTTGTCTTAAGTGGCAGTAAATGCGTGCAGACCTCTATGTGCTAGTTTACGAGCTCACGTGTTGCGGTATCTAGATACGCGCTGCACGTATGGCGCGCGTGCTGCTCGCGAACGGTGAACAGTGTACTGGATTGTCCGCCGCCGTCAGCACTAACACCATTCACAAAAGGGCGGTACAGAAACTTCATCAGATCATATCTCTCACAAGGAGGACACTCGAAACATCGGATAAGGATTATATATTGTGTACAGTGCCAACCATAGATACCCGTCATTATAAGCTGTTCACGGTAAACTGAGCACTTCCCAAAGCCGTGCTTAAGATCTACTTGAATGCACGTTGCGCATTCCTCCGCATAATGCAAAATTAACAGGGCCTCGTCACTTTATTAATGCGTCGGTCAAGTGAAACTGTGAAGTTATTAGAAAAGTAAATACTTTACAAATATGCTCATTTTCTATACTTCGCTGCAATAAAATAACATAACGCGAAAGAAATAATTCAGATTATTACAAATGGTTACTTAACACTTTTTGTTCAACGTTAAGAAATGGAACTACTTTCCATCCTTCGTTACTAACTTTACTGGGCGCATGTCACTCAGTGAGCACATTAAAAAAATGCAGGAAGGGGCAGTGACTTTTTCTAAGGTTGATTTCATAAGTACTCACTTCATCGCAAAAAAAAAAAAAAAAAAAAAAAAACCTTTAGCAACGTGTCCTCGATCATGGACACGGAGTCTGAATATGGTTAAAAAATAAATTTTGAAAAGTTGAACTATTTTATTCTGGAGTGAGATACGAACACGAGTCAAGAAAACTGCCTTACATGATTGTCGTCACTCACCCCGACCTTCTAGTAATGTGAAATAGAACATTTTTCAGTTTATTAGTAACGTTTGAATGTTTTTAATTTTTGCCACCTGTCACAGATGTCAGATGGTACTTTCTTATGTTCGAAGGAATACGTCTAAGTGACATACATATGCTAACTTCCCGCATTAACATTGATTTTCTTATTACAGTGACGAAGAAATCTTCGCGCGGACTCGACATTGTTCATTTCCGAAACCCAAAGCTATTCTTATAGGTAGATAACTTCAAAATTCACGTTATTATTTGGGGACATGTTAAACTTGAAACACGTGGTTTGTTATTGGACCATACTTTGTGTGACACGTCCTGGGGTAACTCTGCGCCAATAAAGGAACACTTCACACAATTGTGTGCCCCAATCACGTGTAGTTTAGTCTGAGAGGGAGTGACTTCACATCTATGCAGCAGCCAATGGAGAAACGACGCTGGCTCTAGTGCATACAGTACTATCAAGTTCAGCCTGATGCCAAAAAAATTACGGGGATTTTGCATGTCCCTACTTATAGGAAATACAGAGACATTCAGTTTCTCGCTACGACGAATCTCGTTTCCGTATATTAACTGTACATTTCCATAACAATTCCCGTGGATACGGGTTTTTTTTTTTTTTTTTTTTTACAGTGCACCACAGTGGTAACTACGCATCGAAAGCTTCGACCGTGCCTCTCTTTTAAGTTTTCGACTCACCGGATATGAACTAGCGTACTGTACAACCCCTGGACGCTTCCATTTCAACACTACATCATCAAGTAGCTATTGCGAGCGGTAACTATGTCTTGCCTACATCTCACGGACAGAATAACCAACCCCATAGCCGCCACTAATCATATACAGTTAAAATTCATTTACATGCGTCTTTGCGTACGTGCTAAACGCTATACGCGCCAATTTAATATCCTGAGTTCTTTTTTATAGGCTATGACGTGATTGACGATCCCACATATTTCCCAGAGGGTGCGTACAGTTATAGAATGGCCATGAAGAAAACACTGCTGAAACTCTAAACTAGTTCTGTGATTAATACGTCATGGTTTTATTTTTCTTCTGGCAGTTACGCTATGCTATGTTGCGCATGACCAGTCGAGACGCAAAACGAACACACGCCGAAGAAACGACTCCGGACAATAGCACGTCTTGCATCATTTCGTATTTTAAAGGCACGTCCTCACTGATCTAACCCCGCGAAATAGGCTTGGCGACCAAAACTGGTCGTCTTATCGCCTTTGAGATCTCGCTCGCCCGCACTAAGCAGGGATTTGTGTGTTTTCTTTCCTTCAGTGTGGCACATACTGTTCAGTTGTCACTTGCGTTGAAACTGCAATCGTATCTACTAGTAATGGACCTGTTTCAAGGCAAGGTTTTCACACCATCTTCGACGATGCATCGTTATTCGTTATTTTTTCAAGTATACATGACCAATAACTTCAATTTTACATTTACCATCAAATTTATTTATATAGCTCTAGTTTTGCTGCGTCACAGACACAAAAAAATCTATTGCATATATATATATATATATATATATATATATATGCACACATATATATATATATACACACATATATATATATATATGCACACATATATACACACACACACACATATATATATATATATATATATATATATATATATATAACATGATGGATGTGCATACGTTTTATTACAAGCAAGACATAGTAGTTAAGTTTTTTTATTATTATATTATTCTACATTGTCTCACTTAATTTCTCAATTCTTTTGAAAACCTTGTGTAATTTTATAGCTAAGGCCCAACCTTCAAATGTTTGCACTTTCGAAAGAAATTCTGAGTACGATGCTCTTGCTAAGTTCGTGCTTGCGGCTGGAGTCGACTTATCTGCTCACCAGTGCTGTGTTAGGTATAGGGCACCTTCTCGTTGAGACTATGGGTTCAAACATGCCCGGGAGCTTTGCAAATGCAGAAACGGATGTGATGCAATTACGAGGGCTGGTTGTACATCTATGACCTGCTTGTAACTGCGGGCGTCTGGTTTGAAGATAGCTATACGTTTACTAGAAATTAACCCTCAGGTTACCCCTCTGTCCCGGGTAATGGTGGATAACGACTACAGTTAGGCGGAGTTAGACCGTGATAACCTTCAGACAGTAAGGAGGGTTGTTCAAGACATTGTCTCCAATTCATTATTTACTATTCTACGTATCATGTGCAGTACCTTATAAATACTAAATCATGAAGGATAAAAGTCTATTTAAATGTGTAACAGAAAATATTATTCTTCACAAAAATAAATAGAATAAGTTTTTCAAATACTCATTTTGTAATACAAGTTATTTATATTTTAAAGGAATTTAAAAAATATATTGTTGTTATCCAATCATTAATTTTCAACATAACATACGTATGTGGTTTTAGTAATGATAGTGATGTAGCGTTTCTCACTAGAAAACTCTAAAAACCATAACCTTGTGAGTGAGTGAGAGGTCTTGAGAGTCGATCGAAAGCTTGTGATATGGACTGCAAATTATACACAAATATATGCTATCTGCTCTCAAGCTTTGCTGTTAAGAGCCGGCTAAATCTTTTCACTCACTCACAAATGTGCTGCAGGATAAAAATATTTTGGCTCAAACGACAAAAATTGTTGGGAGAAATATTAAAATTTAAACTGAAAATCGCATAGTATTCTCTAAAGTAATACGTGTATAGAAAAATGTTTCCTGCTCTTGACAAGGTTGTGTATTGCTGAAATAAATGCGAATATTTTATATTTTGGTAGTGCCACTGGGCCAAACCAATTTTTTATTTATTTTCAATCATACTGTTTGGCTACAGGAAAATATAGTCCTTTGAAATTGTTTATGTGGTTCACCTGTAAATTATTTTAATTTAATTCAAACTGTTTTAATAAAAAGTAGTTAACGAGACAACTGGAGATTTTCAGAAAGTACGGTTGTTGCTTCAAAAAAATTCTGAAACCAAACATTGAAATTTTTTTATTTTAACGGAATGCATAATATTGCAATACTCATATTTCCCCCATAATATCGAATATGAAATACACTTTCATTCGACATTTCATTAAAAAATGGTATTTATTATGATACTAGCAGCCCACCATCGCTTCGCTCAGGTTTTATGGAGTTATTGAAGTAGATACCTATATATACGAATACCTGTGACTACCTGCTACTACCCATGCCTATGCCCATGACTTCATGCGACTACCGCGACTACCCATAACTACTTGCGACTATTCGTGACTACCGCGACTACCCGTGACTACCTGTGACTATCCGTGACTACCTGCGACTACCCGTGACTACCTGCGATTACACGTGACTACCTGCCACTACCCGTGACAACCTGCGACAACCAGTGACTATCTCCGACTACCCGTGACTACCTTCGACTATCCGTGACTACCTGCGACAATTTGCGACTACCTATGACTACTCGTGACGAACTGCGACTAACCGTGACTACCTGCGACTACCTGTGACTTCCAGTGACTATCGGCGACATTTTTCAAATTAAACATAGCCTAATTCCATCTGGAAGTAAGTAGCTTCCTAACAGTGAAAGAATTATAAGAATTGGCCTTGTAGTTTCCGAGATTAGCCGTTACATATAAACAAATAAACAAACAAATTCACATTACCTCTTTATTATATTAGTATAGATTACAAAGAAATTAAATATTCGCAAGAATATATTGAAAGTAATTTGACCACTTAAAGCATTAAACAAGACATATTACATATTACTAGCGGAAAATTATATTTATTTCAAATAAAGTTGATATGTTGGCAGTATACATTGTGACCATGAAACCACTCACTCTTAGATTTTGCTTGGAATTCTGTGAAATGAAACCAGCTGGAAAAATAAAGTTATTGGAAAAAAAATCTCTGTAATAAAGAAACGAATCCCACAAGAGTTCGCTTAACAACTGTCACGAAAGTAGTTTGAGCTGAACTAAGGAATCGTAAACGGCTTAGTTATACATTTTCTAAATGTGTCGCATACTCTCTCACTGGGAATGTTATAGTTTGAACCTAACCTAGTATGTTTGCATTACTCACTGTATGCCTGAACACTTTATTGATTACCTCATGGAAACCTGATGTTTGAAGATAATACTTTAAGAAAGATATGATTGAATTATAGTATCTCAGAATCTTCTCAACTAAGTCTTTTCGAATCTGGCAAGCAGGTAGTGCCTACTATGATATACTAGCTATAACGTTTCTAAACAAGTCGCCTATTTTCAAAATAAACGGTCTTACTGTTGTGTTTCGTTCCTTGTCTGTGGCGTCGTAAAACCAGTTGAAAACAAACTGGGGACTTTGAATTGCTTACTCTATAGGTTAAGATCACAATGGTATGTATCTTCAGCAGTCTATTGTTAAGGAAGTCGCTTCTTTTTATCTGTTATAGGCCGTTGACTGTAAAGTGAGCACTTTTTAAGCCCTAGTTACTTTTTTATTTCAGCCATATTTTATCATTTATCAGAGTTTTTGAACAAATTTTGCCATGTAAGTAATAGCCACGGTGTGTATATTGCACCGCGCTCGAAAGTTAACGTCTAGGACTAAAATAAAACATATTTATTGATTATTATTCCAAATGAAAGGGCTTTCAGGACTGCTCACTTTACCGTGGACGGCCTATACTAACAACTCCAGTGTAAAATTCCTTGAGCAGAATCTGTTTTTTAAAAATACGATATCGAGATATGCAAGCGTTTAAGAACCTCAGCGTAATTACTTTCATTTATATGTGTGAAGGTAAGTATGCTCAAAAATTTGCTCAAAAATGTATCTTTTTAGGGAAAGAGAGCTTAAGTTTTCTCTCTGAAATATTTTTCCCCTTCTGCAGCGATACTCGCCTCACGGGTATTGCGTGTCAGCTGCCTCTTTCGAATTCCGCAGTTTCGCTCGAGGCCAATGGAGAGTTAGCGAGCTCGCTTCAGGGCGACTGGAGAGAAAGAAGGGCGAATTCTTCAGGGGTCTGCATCCCTTCACAGAGGTCGTTCGGCTCTTCCTTCAGTTAATTACATTAACATGAGATCCCTGGATAGACTTCGCTGCCCCCCCCCTTTTTTTGGCTTCGCTTTAAGCTCAGTCAATTTTTTTTCCACCGACCGCTCCCAGCTCGAAAAGGATATTTCCTTATTCATTTATGCTGATTGCCCAGTCGATTTTGGATACATATAACTGGATCAGGATTTTCCATGACGTCACCGTAATGACGAAGTAGCCGTCTTGCTCTACACATACGCTAGTAATATTTACGAAGTACACTCACAATATTAATAACATGATCTCGTGTACTAAGAAGTGGCTCAGCGCAAGGAATATTAAACAAAATTTAGTCGCCATATTCCGACTAGATTTTGACACGAGTGTAGGTATACACCAATTATTTGTTTCTTGGAATACTTACTAAATTGTCGACTACTCGAGACATTTTTACTGGGTTTAGTACACACAGCATGTTATTCTTCATACCACGTTTCGCTTAAATTAACTTAATGGTGCCAAATAAATGGCATATAACACAACAAGAATAAGACTGCCAACTTGAGAAACGGAGTCTACTTTACAAAATGATTAGGTTACCTTCCACATTACTATTCGTGTAAATTGGAGTTGGGAATAGTTGAATAGGTACCTAGCTGTAACAGTTAAATTTAATATTTGAAGCACCATTACATTTTAACACCGCAGACTAAAGAGGTTGTTAGTTGTTACATTCATTACATAAAATAAAAACAACGAGCATGCCAAGAAGGGTTCAAGTCGATTGAGTTGTTCCAAGCTTATAATATGCTACAAAATGTATAATGAAGCAGCCATGAGAAGAATGTACCTCAGCCGTATTAAATTCCTTAATTCAGATTGTTGGAATTCGTCGCAACAGTTCGTACAGTGTTATATAAAAGCCACAGTTTTCAGGTGGCACTAACTTATGAAATTATAGATAAAAGACTTTCGCAAACTTTCTGTTTACGAAATTTGTAAAAATTTAGTTAAATTTTTATATAAGTTTTTTTTTTTTAATACTGCAGGCTTTTTAAAGCGATTGATGTGCCAAAATCATTAGTAATGTTTTGGGTATAGCGATATGACGTTTAACCTACTCGAACTCAGTGTACACAATTGTGTACATTACGCACGTGTAGGTGATTTTTGTTCTGTAAATACTGCACATAGCGAAGCTCAATGACCAATGAGCTTACCTGTGGGTAAATGATTCGCAAACCCGTATTGCTGATCTAGGTTATAATTATGTCATGTAACTTTAGCCTAGCATATAGCCCACGGCTCATTGGCTGTGATAGCGAAACATGTGTTGTTTCGAATCAAGTACAGCACGCATCGTAATTTTTTGTTTGCAACACCTGCAGCCGTAAATTAAAGTGGGTCTGAAAGTGTTAAGATGGCTGGGATTCCCACACTTCTCATGATTCAGCGACACTCGGAATATCGCCGTGTGGGCGGCGCGCTGCAAGAATGCGCTTCTCGGGAGACCACGAAGTAAGTGACTCAAGGCCATCGGCCAATCAGCACCTGGGTGCGATTCTGTATTGTTTATCTCTGCGTCCTCGGGTTCCGAGAGCCCAGAAAGACGCGCGTTCAATCCGCGTTATGGTCAATTCGCGGTTTCTTCGCACTTTTTGAATAGAAATTTTGAAAAATCACCCCACGTATGACGTGTTTAGTTACTTTCTAACTATGCCATGCATCACAAGCGCTTTATCTCTGTTAACATGTAAGTACTTTATTTTTCCTGAAATTAAAGTTTTACCTGCATTTTTTTAATCATTCATTTATAGTAAATACGAAGAAACATAGTTAGAAAACATGCGTGTTGGTAGCACCTAGTAAGAAATAGTTCTAATGCAAACTACCATTACAACTGAGTGCGCACGAGTTCGGTGCGTCATCCTCAAGTGTAATTTTCTAGACTTAGTTAAGCATAGTTTGCACATGGGGCGGAGGAATATCATGGATGTAGAACTATAACAGGGCTTCAGAACAGAAAAGTGTGAAGAAATCTCTATCCAGCCTCCTTCGAACCAACGAGAAATGATTCGATTGGTGTGGTTTAGAGATCGAACGAGTTGCTAGCCTTCAGTAAACAAAGTCTTAGAAATTGCTCAGTAATTCTGAACTGCGTTGGAAGCATTCAACAGACTGGGACTTTCAGCCTGTCAGTGGAAATGCACTTGTAAGCATATCTCAGTCCTTGGTTATGTCCATCGTGTCAGATATTTTAGCATCATAACACAATAGCACACACACGTATTATTCATGACTAGAACCACGAGTGTTTCGCGAATTCATTCGGAGGCGAGGTAGACTCCAAACACTTGTTCTTGTCTCCTACTGTAGTGATTGGACGACACTTCTTTAGACACGCCCCGTTTAACTGTAAGCTAGCAATAAGCTGGACGCAGCAGTGTGAGTGAGTGTTTAACAGTCCTGTACAGAGGCCTGACTTGATCACAGCAACCAATAATCAAACGATAATGTCTCGAGTGTATACAGGGCCGTCCAGCCTAGCTTGCTGCCAACTCAATCCGCGAAATACTCGGAGCTCTATTCCTGGGTCTCGGATAAGACGATGGAATCATTACGAACAGCATCTCATAAATGTTGCATGCGTTTAGACAAGTATCAGCGTATTAACTGTTCATTGAAGTTTATTTTTTTTAGAGAGAAACTGGCTGAAACGGGTGGTTTCGCTGTTAGTTTTAAGTATGAAAAGTCCTAGAAGAGATTTAGCGAATTAGAGAGACGTGCAGTGTACACTTATTTTTACCATTACACTCAGAATTAAATGGGTCACCGCTGAAAGTCTGATGGTGCACTGGCGACGCAAAGACTGCACCTTAGTTCAATGCCTTGCGCAGTAAGACGATAAGGCGGCTGATGTGAGCACATAAAGGCTGATCACAGTAAAATGAGCACTTTTGGAATCAATCTTAGAAAAAAGTCACTGCCTCCTGCCTGCACATATTTTAACAGGCGCACAGAGTGACATGAGCCTAGTAAATTTGGTAACGATCGAGGGGAAAGTAGTTCCGTATCTTAACGTCGAATAAAAAGTGTTAGGTGTCATTTATAATTACTTAAATTATTAATTTCGCTTTCTGTTTTTTTTTTTTATTTCAATTGCAGCTAAGTGTAACAATGAGCAGATTTGTGAAATTTTCCTTTTTTAATAATTTCACAGTTTCACTTGACCGACGCATGACTAAAGTGACGAGGCCCATTTTAACGTTAATTTTACATAAGACGGAAGAATACAATGCATGCATACAAGTCGATCATAAATAGAGCTTTCAAAGGCGCTAATTTTACCGTGGACAGCCTATAGCAAAAGTCACAGGAAAGATTGGACTTCACAAAATTCCGAAGACTTGAGCTGACGATACCTCCGTGATGAGCCAATTACCCTGCTCTTAAAAAAAAAAAAAAAACTCAAGTGGGTAGTGAACCCAGGGCGAGGAAACATTCACCGAGTGACGGGCTTTCCAGCTGGGACACGTAGGTGCCCGTCATCCCTGGACATGGCATGAAATGAGACCCTAGGTTGGAGCGGCGCTGGGATGCAAGAAACGGGAGTACTCCGAGAAAACCCACCGGCAAGCGGCATGCGAAAATCCGGGAGTGAACCCGCCGGGGATCGAGCCCGGATCGCCGTGGTGGGAGGCGAGCGCCCTAGCCACTGCACCACCACTGCCCCTATTTCCTACCCCGCTGACTGAATAGAACAAGTTGTGGATATTTTTTTTTGATAGAGCGACTCTAATAGAAGATACATAAAAAAAAATATAAAAAAAACCAACGAAAATGCGAAATTTTCTGGTCTTCGCTCGACAATCGTCTGTTGTATTTTTTCAACAATTTAAAAGCCTGAAATATACCAATTTAGAAGTTGCGTTTGTGCTTTATATCACTTGTTCGTGGAACTGCTGTAGGAAGTCTCAGCGACGAGTCGTGTCTCCCGCCACATGTGGCGGACTCGCCTCATCGGATACCTGCTGTTTTCTGCATGTACAATGCAAAACAATATATCCTATTCCTCTGCAACCTCCAAATGTACAGAACATCATGACTGAAAGGGTTGTAGTCGTTTCTTCACACACTTTGAATCGAACCTTTTGAAAAAATCCCACCATTCATGAAGTGCTTGGTTGTTTACTAAATATGTCGCGTATCACAGGAGCTTGATTGCTGCTGCCCTCAAATCCTGTCACAGAACTGTTCTGTTGTCACATACCTGCTGATACGTCCTATAAATAATCACACTATCTCTACATCAGAGCAAGACCGCGATAGTTGAGCGGTTAGCCTGCTCGCCTCCCACCAAGGCGAACTCGGTTTAATCCCTGGCCAGGTCACTCTGGATTTTCGCAAGAGGGAATCGTGCCGGACGAAGTAGCTGGTCGGCGGGTTTTCTCGGGACCTCCAGTTTACCCCGCCCTTGCATTCCGGCGTTACTCCATTATCACCTCCTTTCACCCTCATCGGCTCTCAAGACCTCGTTGTTAAGAGCCGCCCAAATCTCTCTACTCAAGTTTACATCAGAGCAACCAGTGAAGTAAGCTCCACTGGAAATCAGTGGAAGCTATATATTTCACAGATGTAATAAGAATTTTGCGCTGTGATCCAATGATTCCCATTACTACGATGCACTGGTTCCCAATTTGTTAGGCTAATTCACTGTTAAATGTTCAGATATTTTTAATCTATAAATTAAAATACTTCATTTGTAATCCATATAAATAAAAACAGAGAGGAAAAAGGTGTGTTAATATTGCCTAGTGAGAAATAGTTCTTATGCAAAATATCATTACACTGGCTGCGCAGGAATGCGGTGCGTTGTCCTATTGATGTGATTTTCTGGACACGGTTAAGATTACTTCTACTCGTTGGGAAGATCAATGTTAAGAGTTTGGCAACCAAAAATTTTCGCCACTAGGTAAGCGCCAGTGTCGCATGTGTACCAGATTTTTCTCTATTTTCTACGTTAAAAAATAATTGCAATAAACATAATCAAATATAAAATAACTACTTGCCTAAGTCAAATCTTTCTCTTTTATTATTCAAGTAGCTTACAATTTTAATTAAAAGTGACATATTTGGAACACTAGCGCTTACCTAGTGGCGGAAATTTTCCCGATTCCAAGCTCTCCCATAAGAAAAAACGTTTCGTTTGGTTAAGCTTTGTTTCAATGGGGCAGAGTTATATCCTGGAAGTAGAACTTTAGCAGGGCTTCAGAAAAAGTGGAAGTAAACGTGACTAAGCTATAACCAGAGACGAGAAAACCCATTTCAGTAGACGATATAACTTCCGACTAGTCACGTAGTTTACCGCGAGGACGATTCAATTGCCAGCAGGGTCACAATGAGTGAAGTGTTTGTTTCAGCTGACGAAATATTTCTTTGTATCGGACCAAAAATATATAGGCTGTTGCCCCAACAAAATATTTTGTTGAGTAAACAAAACTTGAAGAGGCTACAAAATTAATTTCGTTCATCGAACATAATACACGCTTGAATAAACGAAACCTCTGTTTTGGGCCAAAACGAATAAGACTTTCAAAAAATTATTTCGTCGAATCAACTGTATATATCTGTTTAGCAACCAGCTTGATTGCCTTAATTCTGAAATGCAGCTGTAGAGTTTGTTTATCTTCTACTTGTGTCAATTATGATAAACAGTGTTTATTGCTGTAACTATTGATGCTTTATAATGGCGTAAACATTCTAATAAAACAAGTTCAACAGGAATCTGAAATGTGAAGCCGTATTACTTGAAATACTATTTATTTGCGCACGTTGCCCAGTATTGTAAATTACTTGAGATGCAACAACAAATTCCAGATTAGTGATTTCTATAACTGAGGTCTGAAATATGAAAAACTTTAGCGGCTAGTATTATTTCCTTTTGTTGAGTGAATAGGAGAACTTTCTGTGTGCACTACAAGGCGAAAGATTACCGAGAGAACGCATGGAAACTTTGAGATGGCGTGGTTATTTGCCTGCCAATTATGCAAACTGCTAGACAGCGATCTAATTGTACCAATGAAAGGGGATGACAGTGGCGTAACTGGGGAGTAGCTTTTGGAATGATAGGCTACTGGAGTGTGTGCACAGTGGGAGGGGACAGAGGTATGGAATAACTCCCAAGAAGGGAGAGACAGTGGGAGGGGACAGAGGTATGGAATAACTCCCAAGAAGGGAGAGGGGTTCGGGGATCCTTCCCAAGAACATATTTAAAACGTAATCTCCAAATGATGAATTTTAAACCATTTCTTGATGGAATAAATATTGCCAAATGAAGTAGTGACGAATTCCTCACCCATTATATATATATAATATTAAAATATGGTAAATAGTGGTCACCAGTGTGTGTCACTGAATATGCCCACTGACCTTGGTCTCTACAGAGTGACTGATTACCCTGATCAAACCCCTGTAATTACGCCGCAAGGGGATGATGTATCCACCATATTTTCTATAATGCCAGAATCCCAAGGAAACCAATATTCTCTTTAGAAATTTTAAAGATTTTAGGGACAATTTTTTTTCCCTGAATACTAATTAGCTAACTCTTCAAGATTGTTATTGACAATATCTCAAGTGGACGAAATCATTACACAAATCATAACTCGCGAATGTTGGATATTGAAGAAACAAAATTGACTGTTCGGTTAAGCAGGGGACGATTTATCCGCACAGAGACAGTAAATCACACTGAAATCATAGAGGAATCGTTAGTTATGGGTAGGGGTGTTGAAATTTCGCGAAAAGATTTCAAGACAATTTATATTTCAAAACACTGTAGGGTCGTTTACCTATCTTGATTGGATGAATTACTTTGTGATACCTATTAATTGTCTGCACACGAATCGTGTAGAAGCCGTAACATACTGCCGAATTCTGAGTGGCCCGGTCAAATATGACAACTGCTTCTCAAGCAGACAGCAACCAATGGCAATAACCGAACTGCTGTTGTCTGCTTATGGTATTGAAGTTTACCGTGTACTCATATTTTTTTCGCAAAAAATCACTATCTCTAGCTATGCGATAAAAAAATTTTCCACTCGGGTTACTTCGCGTAAAATCGCTTGGTTAGAGGCATAAAACTAGACGATGTTCACGCATTTCACGAGCTTTCGCGCTCGATGACGAGCCACAAAGCATCGTCAAGGTTGTAGCGTAAAAAAATATATATGTATAATTTCGCCGGCACTAAGCCTGGGGTTGGGGGGGGGGGAGGAGTTAAGTGCAATGCAGCGTAGCCATAAAACGCCATAACGCCGGATTGGGGAGGGGGTGGCCATAGACAAAAGCGGTTAATGAGCGGCCTGTGTTTGGAGAAGACGGAGGCCATTCCGATGTGGCATGGTCTGATCAATTCTCCAAACACACACGACGAGCGAAATACTCCCACTCAACCTCCCCCCCCCCCCCCGCAGGATTTGCGGCCGTAAAACGGATCACTTTTATGAGTGACGAGTGATAGCAGGCAGTAAAGCTATGGGGAGGTGGAGCGCATAAAGATGCTTTAGGCCGCGAGGGAACTATACAGACCGTTTAATGGGATCGATGACGGCCCGTATCAATTATAGACGGTCTGTGGGGAACGTACGGCAGAGATGGCCCCATGTGACCAGATTTCAGACCGCGAATTACTATGGAGAGACGCGAAAAGCGATCGTTTCGATTTAACACGTGGACTCGAGGACAATTATTACGTAGACTGGATTTGTCGCCCGTAGATTTATAAATGAAGTGCTTGCGGCTAGCCGGAAGATGTTTCATGACTTGAAACGAATTGTTCGTTCCAGAACGGAATCTCACGTACCAGTAACTGCTAGTACAGACTACTCGTGGTTAAATGAGCAACCTTTGAAAAAAAAATTGGGTGTGGCTGTGTTGGGGACACGGCCGTTTGTTTTGCGTGAATGAGTCTACGTTGACGCGCTCGGACGCCTTGATTGATGTGTATTTTACGTTCCCGGCACCGCTTCACTCGATCATATGGGGTTTCATGTATCACTGTATTGCTTTTGAGATGCTCCTTCCAACCGTGTACGATTTCTGTATTTCGACTTGGTTTTTGACGAGTACAGGCCGACATTGTGTTAAGATTTCTTAATTGTTTTACATTAACCCTTTCACACCCACTTTAATTTACGGTTTCAGGTGTAACAAACAAAATATTTCATGATGGGTGCTATACTTAAGTCGACACAACACTTGTTTCGTTGTTACAGCCAATGAGATGCAGGCTGCATGTTCGGTTACAGTTATACGAACCAATTGTAACTTAGACCAGTAAGACTTTTGGCGAATCATTTATCCACAGGTAAGACCATTGGTCTTTCAGATTCGCAGTGTGCCGTACAGACCAAAAATGACCTAAACGTGAGTAGTGTACACAATTGTGTACACTGGCTCAGAATGGGTTAATCTCATACAACAATTTCACCATAACCACGCCACACAAATGTTTTTATACACGCAATCGATTGATCTTGACGAGAGCTGTCCATTGAAACTCAAAAAAAGCGTCGTAACTTCTCTTATTCAAAATATATACTACGCGGAAGTTATGAGACGCGGTGAAACGAACTCAACATTGTGCCTCCACCCCCCCTTACCACGGCTTCAAGGTGCGCGATGCTTCGCAGTCCTCACTCAACGTAACATATTCCTTGATCCTTTGGCAATCGAGTGGTGTAATGGAATTTTTGCTATAGACGATAGATTCGGAGCTGCAATGCCAAACTCTATACCCTGATTTTATCATCGGATTTTCTGGATTGCCTCCCACTATGGTTGCAAATTTAAAGATGTATTCGCGTCAGAAGTTCTTCCTCATAAATGCGTATAGTTTAACTGACACACTTGCTGACGAGTTCCCAGTGAAGTTGGCAACACAGTACGAAAAGTAGTGTCATTCATTCACGTCGTATTAAAAACGCTAAGTTTAAATTTGTGGATGTTGGGTTTATTTTATTTACTTCATGTTTGGTTTGTACACAGGAGAGATAAAAGTTTTCATTTTAATAATAATTGTAATTCCTAATAATTACGTATTTCCTATCGATCGGCGCATGAATAAAGTGATAGCGTCCGTGGCAATGTTAATTAATATTGCATATAGCTGAAGGATACAAAATAGGGAAATCCTAAGCAGTGTTTTCAAAAGTGCTCAATTCCCATTGAACAGCCTATATCACTATTACTATAGGCTGTTCACGGTACAGTGAGCACTTTTGAGGCCTTCGTTAATTTTTCCTTTCAGTCATTTCCTATACTTTTATAATAAGTATTACTATGTAAGTAATAAACACAGTGTGTATATTCCACTGCACTCACAATCTAACGTCTTAAACTAAAAATAGAATTAATTTATAGACTATTATCAAAGTGAGAGGATTTTTAAAAATGTTCACTTTACCGTGAATAGCCTATATAGACCTTAAATAAGTAAATGCAGAGTGGGATATGCACCACAAGGCGTGGTAAAGCTTTACTCGTTGACAAACTTTCGAGGTGAATCCCGAAGAGCAATGTGAAGTAGAAACCCACGGATGAGGTGGTAATGGAATGCATCGGTGGGAGAAATGGGAACACCCCGATAAAACGTATCGCGACCTACGGAAATACTCGCCACCTGCTCTACAAGCGTGGCCTCGCTAGGAATCGAACCAGGATCGTCTTAGCAAGACGTCTATGCGCTTTTCATTCAGCCATATACACAAAAAAAAAAAGTAGTTCTATTGAAAGAATCGTTAACATGCCGTGCTCCTTGTCTCTGGACCACGCGTATTTTGTACAACTGCGATAATTACGAGCAAGTATGGACATTTAGCATGCAATTAATTTGATTTACCGTGGCACACTCAAACTGGAAATAAGGCTCTCAGTGAAAGCAGAAAACGACAAGCTTAACGACCCCGATAAACGCATGACCGAGGCGAAATCTTACACCAGGTTGCCAAACGGTAGACCGAAACACTACAGCAATTAGGATTCCTGTGAAATTCATTTTACTTACCTTTTTCCGCCTTCGGAATAAAGTAGAGGCAAATTATTATTTCAAAAAGAGAGAGATGGATTCAAAGTTTATTTATTATGTAGTTTGATTAACTTCATGGCACTCATTAAAAAAGCAACGAAAAAATAAAAATAATAAATGCTGTGAATATAAACGGTAATTTCACAGCAATCTTGTATACTATGACTTTTGACATTCTTTCATTTGATTTAGTCAAAATAAGAAGCTATTTATGGATGAACTAAAAGTAATTAATTACGCATTAATTTTTTCCTGAGAGTCCCCCAAAGCAAGACATATAGATTATGGTCAAATTCCTGAGAAAAAAAAAACACAAGCCGAGAATTTGATATCGCCAAATCCAACAGCAAATATTTTAAGCTCGTAAAATCAGTGTGGTACTTATGTGATTGGGGGGGGGGGGGGATTCTTGTTATAATTGTCGCCAATGGAAAGACTGTTAGGTTGATATTACAGTAAGCAAATTTTACGAATATATTTACAAGTATTTATTTGTCTGAAGATGTTTTTTGAGACTACAATTAGAGTGTACTACATGTTTACGGTGTAAAAACTGCTCATTGGATATACATTAACCTACCGAAATACTCTGTTTACAAAGATTGCAAAAACTATTATAGACTACTCGCGATACCTTTACACTTTCTGAATCAAACCTTTTAAAAATCACCCCACGTATGCCCTGTTTAGCTGTTTCCTAAAAACGCCATAAGCGTTTTGTACTTAGGCCTGCATACAAGTATATATTTTATTATGTTAAACTATTACTTACAATCTGAGAAATTATTCAGAAATCTATCACACCAGTGTATACGTATCGTCAGAAATCGCGAGTGTTAAAGTTGTTTGCCAAACATATATGGTAGCGTTGCTACAATACCATTGGAAAACGTCAAATCTGCTTTGTATAGTAGTGACACTAAACTTTCCCATATTTGTAGTCTGAAACGTGGAATTATTTCTATGCAATGTATAGGTGAAAAACTTCCATTACAGTTAAGGAAGTTTACCAGAATTTTTTTACAGTGTATATTTGATCTAAAAATCATATTTCATTTGTAATTGATATGAATAATACCAGAGAGAAAATATGTACGCTGGTAATGCCTAGTAAGAAATAGTTATAATGCGAAATTCTATTCAAATGAGTGTGCATGAATGCGGTGTTATGTCCCTTTGGTAAAATTTGGAAGCATTGTTTGTATGACATGGAGAAATAGACTGAAAGATGAAATTAAGCAGGGCTTCAGAACATTTGGTAGCAATCACGAATATACTAAATAACATCTAGTGTCGCCCTTACTTGCATTTTCTGTACAGGTTTCGAAAGATCTGTACACTCTAAATTGGAATCAAAGGGAAACCATTTATCCGCAGTGAAATTCAACTACTCGAATCAGTGAAAATGGCTCCACTTAGAATCAGTGGAAAACAACTCATTGTTTCAGTGAAAAAATTTTACTGATAGAATTAGTGATGTGAAACAATTCCACTGATTGGATAAGTGACGGCCGACTGCAGTGGAGAATTAAATATTGTTGTTAAATCATATAATTACGTGAAATAAACATATATACGATAGTTTACTGTTGATATTTCGCGATTTACCGTAATTTAAAAAAAAAGGTGGCCGGGATTGAACTCACACATCCTTTCCGTTTCACTTTTAGGCCGTTACTTTATGATCTGCGCTACCAAGACAAATTAAGTATGAGAAAAATACACGTGTTATAGTTCTTATCGAAATTGTGAAGATTTAAATTGTATGCCCTTACTTTTCCTTTTTTGGTTTAATTAGTATAGTTAGGACGGTTAAAACATTTAGTATATATGAGTAATGAGTGCATTCTCTTCACCGCCCTATATTGCAGTTTAAACCTTCAAACAGAGAGCTGTGACGATTACATGAAAACGAAATGAAAGACGTAAAAACAGAATGAAAGGCTGAATGTTCATATTACTTCGTAAAATGGTGTTTTGAAAGACGAAACACATTTTAGAAAGTATTTTGTATTGGTTATATTAGTTTACTTGTTATTTCACTTGATACAAGTTGTTTAACGGACATTTCCAAACGTTGCTTAACGGCCATTTTTACACGCGGTTTAACTGATCCACCAGTCAAAAAAAAAAACCACTGAAAAACAATGTAAAATGTCGCTGAATCAATAAGTGAAGAAAATCTGACATTTTTTGTACTGATTCATCAGCTAAATTCACTGAAGTGACTGTTGAATCTGTCAGGTACTGTCGACTGATTGAAACAGTGAATTTCTCACTGATTCAGATTTAGAGCGTAGATCTCAATAATCTTGATAAGCTTCTGTTTATTTCTCGCGTTTTGTGAAGGCCTGTAATGGACGGCGAGGTGAAAACGAGGAGGCCGTGGTTGCGCGGGACTGTACGCCATCAAGCCGAAGCTATCTCCAGTCGTTTGCGGATTACTGCCTCCGCCGTTGCTCAAGACTTGCCCCGATATGTCTAGCACCCCGTTAAGAGCGGGATGGACCCCCGCGTCCAAGGTCAAGAAGAGAGGGAGCGATACGGGCGACACTAACACGCACGCCTAGCGCCTCATCGCTCCTACGCGCAAGGCGCGCAGTGTTTCCGTCGCGACGCTGTACTGTGCTAATTAGATCTGTAACAGTGGGACTTTATTATACGCGACGAAAGCTCAGAAGGAAGCAACCAATAATCAGCCCCATTAGGGCTTGAAACTTTTCAACGCTCGGAGGCATTTTCGGGATTGTACTTAGAGCAGTAACTCTGGTATCCATCTTGCTCGCAAGTTTCGCTGTGAAGATTTTAATATTGGTTTATCTGAGGCTGTGATCACTAAGGTTCGTGTGGCGAGGATGCCGAGGTTGTAACGAATTAAGTCCCGTAAAAAATTCGAGCGGCAAGTTGGCTATAGGCTGTTCACGGTAATATGAGCACTTTCGAAAGCCCTACTTAAAATCTATTTGTATGCCGCCTTATGGGCATCAACACTTTAGTCACGCGTCGGTCAATTGAAACTTTCGAATTATTAGACAAGTAAATATTTAAAAATCTGTTTATTTTTACACTTCGATGCATAAAAAAATGGAAAGTGCAATAAATAATTAAAGTTCTCACAAATGGTTGCGTAACACTTTTTATTCGACGTTAAAATACGGGACTACTTTCCACCTATCGTTACCAGGGCAAATATCATTTAGTGTACCCATTAAAATATACGCAGGAAGGGGACAGTGACTTTTTTCCAAGGTTGATTTCAAAAGTGCTCACTTTATCGTGAACAGCGTTTGCCAGATGGTTCAGATGCGATCACCTCTGTCGTGTACAAAGATTTTCCGCATAAAACTTTATTCCATTCTCCAAGCTAACTTCTACCCGTATGTACAAAGCCACAACCCTTGTTGAGATTCATCATATACTCGCAATAAGAAGGGCCACGGTGGTGTAGTGGCTAGACTACTCGGCTTCCACGTAGGCGAACTGGGCTCGATTCCGGTGAGGTCGCCCCCAGATTTTCACAAGTGGGAATCGCGCCGGACGATGCCGCTGGTCGGCGTGTTTTCTCGGGGATCTACCGTTACTCCCACCCTTGCATTCCGGCGCCGCTCCATACTCACCTCACGTCACACTCATCGGCTCTAAAGACCTCGATGTTAAGAGCCACCCAAATCTTTCCACTCCACTCCCATTCGCAATAAGTTAAATGGGGTGTGAGATGTGTTCAGTTCGTGGGTCGGCGACAGAGACCGAGGCTTATTTTGGCGTATGAGAGGGGAAGTAATGACAGAGCACCACTGAGAAATAAAGAAAGTAATTCGAGGGAGAGGTTTCGGATAGCCACTCTCCATCAGCGAGATCACCACTCACCGCATTCAAGAGGATGGTTCGACTCACCTTATTTGCATTCATGTACAGAGATTTATGCGGTTTATAAGAGTCCTATGTACTGAAACGTTTTATGTCAAATCGTTGTTTGCGGGTAAACGTGTATCTCGGTAAATAAAAGTTCTGGAAATATAACTTTTTGTTAGAAACGATAAATATATATATATATATCTATAGCTTTTTTTTTTTTTTTTTTTTTACTTTCGTCATATTAAGTGTATTATTGGAGAAAAAAAATCGTGAAAATGGTCAAATATCGTATTTTTAAAACTTGCCTATGTAGTTTCCTTAAGCGGCAAGAGAAAAGTACAAAGATACGGTCGTAGTGCTTTCAACCCTGCAATAAAACCCCTATATTACAAATCTAATTTGCACCGTATATCGTCGCGACGGAAATACTGCACGTTTTTCGGCGCAGGAGCGATGAGGCACTAGGCATGAATGTTAGTGTCTCCCGTATCGCTCCCTCGCTTCTTGACCTTGGACGCGCAGCTACATAGCCCCTTAACCCCGAGGTTTTGAGAGCCGAAGAGGGTGAAGCGGGAGAAAAATGGAGCGGTGCCGAAATGCATGGGCAGGGGGAAACGGGAGGTACCCGAGAAAACCCGCCGGGAATCTAACCCGGCTCACCTCGGTGGGAGGCGAACGTACACACCACCAAGATGGAGTACGTAGTGGCCAGTCATACTCGAGGCCCGTCCCCAGAGCCTTGCGCAGCAAATCAAAGAAACCGCCATGTCATTTCGCCTCTGCTTACTTATCTACTATGTGGTTTTAATTACAAATAAACGTGGAACTGGAAGGGTTAATGTTCGTAACTTACCATGGAGAATATCAGTATGCTGAGTGAGTGAAGAGATTTGGGCAGCTCTTAACAGCAAGGTCTTCAGAGCCGATGAGGGCGATTAAGGCGAGTATGGAGTAGCGCTGGAATATAGGGGCGGGGGAAACAGGAGATCCCCGAGAAAACACGCTGACCAACGGCATCGTCTGGCACGATACCTACATGCGAAAATCCGGTGACACGGACAGGGATTGAGCCCGGATCGCCGTGGTGGGAAGCGAGCGAGCTAACCGCTCGGCCACCGCGGCCCCTAGTATGTTGAATGTATTAAAAGATCCAATTTTTTTTTAATCTACGCACGAAAAATAGAATATTTCTATGTCATATTAATTTAACCCATCGTGCATGTGACGTGCAGGAATATTACTTTTGCTGCCGCTTTACTGAATTTTACGAGACTCGTAGACACGCTGAAAAATCGCTAAATTATTTTGGTCCTATATATCTTACGTATCTTCTATAACTCACTAACTAGTTTATCCTTCTATAACTGGATGATCAAATTTTCTGGCTCAAGGAATTTATTCCAAAAAACCAATCACCAAAAATCAGAGTACTCACCGACCAAACGAAATGGGGTAGTATCTCCACGCATGCAAGATAGCCAGTAACGGCAATAACTAAAAATACTGCCGGACATGTGTTCACTACGCCTAACCCTAGGGAACAGTCTAATATTTCTCAGATAACATCGTCTCTACTGAGTCGCATGGACGTGCAAAATTACCATTAGTTTGTGGCTGCAGACTAAAACTCTAAATGCTCATTTGTAGGGGCAGGTGTTTTTCGCGAAAAGATTTCACGACCTTCTGTACTCTATAACAACTTTGTTCATATGCACTTCCGTGGTTGGATGATTTGAAATGTCCCGTGCCTCAAGTGTCCGTCCGTAAATCATGGACGTTCAGTATCGGCGTACTTTATTACGACTGGCCCAGCCAACCAATAACATGTTTTCTCACGTAGAAACGTGGCCAATAACCAAAGGAAGTTCTGGTTGTGCACGTAGGATATTGAAGTCTAGCATTTCCATAAATATTTTCGCGAAATACACCCGTCCCTACGCATTTGTATTCTGTCGTTGGACGAAAACTTGTGTGGCACGTCCCGGGGACACTTTCGGCCAATAGTAAAGGCTCAGTGGTTGAGTAATCAACACAAAGAAGTCACACAGGTAAATCACAACACAGGGCAATGGAATCTAGTATGTTATCATGCTGTTCACGGTAAACTGAGCACTTATGTCATATGCAATATATAACATTAACATTGCCATAGGCCTGATCACATATTCATGCGTTAGTCAAGTCAAACTGTGGGAATAATTAAAAATACCAATATTTTACAAACCTGTTAATTTTTATACTTGTATGCATAAAAAATAACAGAGAGCAAAATAAATAATTTCAGTATCCAAAACTGTTTACCTAACACTTTTAATTTCACATCAAGTCATGGAACTACTTTCACCTCTGTCGTTACCAATTTAACTGGGCGCTCGTCCGTTAGTGTGCCCGTTGAGATGCACGCAAGTAGAGGCAGTGACATTTTTCAAAGGTTGTTTCCAAAGTGTTCACTTTACCGTGAACAGCTTATACTAGATAAAAACGCTAATTTCGAAGGTCTGTAGAATGTTAATTTTTTTCAGGTAGGGCAACCTGTTTTTCGCGAAACGTTTCGAGGACTACTTGACCTCGAAAACACTAGAGCTCAGATCCACTTTCGTGATTCGATGATTTTAACACACTCCGGAATACGCTCGAGCTAAGTTCGAGAAACGCTAGTTTAAAGATTTCTTCGTCCTTGAGAATAAAACTCGCATGGTTATAGAGCCACTGTTACGCTAGTATTTAACAGGATTTTACAAGAACAATACAAATCAGCAGCTATAGTTTTCCTTGCAAAAAAAAATTTATTTTTTTTGCTAAGCCCTTATAAAAGAACACGATTGACTGTAAAACTTTCACACAGTAAGCTACATTTGATTGGAGCATAATCAGCTCTGCGACCCCAGTGGTTGACGACCAGCAAATGATAAACGTTGTAGAGCACAGTATGCACGCCCAGTGTGGTGTGGACCAATAGAAGAGTAGTAAGTGGGAATACAGAAACCAACAGAATATACGTTCCTGCAGTGGTGTATGCTTGTCTTCAGTTATAGTAAATATGTGCAGACCTGAATGTGTTAACTGCCACGCTCTGCAGGTGTCTACCCGCGGATCACGGACACTCGGTGTCGGAGTTACCTAATTCTGATTGGCCCAGTCAGGTAAGGAACTGGCGCCCAACAAAGACACGTGGCCAATAACTACAGGAAAAATCGCACGTATGCCATATTGCATTGGAGTCTGGCCTTCGCGTAAATCTTTTTTGCGAAAAACAGTTGGCCCTAGTTATAGGTTCTAAATGGTCATATATCCATAGCATAATACAAAACCTAACGCTCATTGGCTGTGATAACGGACAAACGCTGCGTCAGCTTACCCTTTTCGTGCCCAGTGTAGAGAGTTAATCTATCTTGCACACGAAAGTTGTTCTTGGCGGCTACTGTACACTGCGAGGCTGGGTGACCAATGATCTTCCCTGCGGGTATGGGCTGTTCACAGTAAATGAGCACTATTTAAGGCCCTGCAAGATTTTTTCCTTTCAGTTAGTTTCTATCTTTCTGCCATTTTTTAATGTAAACATTGCTATTTGGCTAATAAACACAGTGTATACATCACATCACTCTCAAAAGTTAACGTGTGAGGCTGCAATAAAATATATTTACGAGTGGTTAATGTCTGCTGCGAGGGCCTTAAAAAGTGCTCACTTTACCGTGAAAGGCCTATAACTGATCTGTAAACCGTATTAACAATCTGTAGACTATGCTCGAGTGTAGCTCGAGAAAAGATAATTTGAAACTTACTTTGTTGTTCAGAACAAAACTCGCATGGCTGTGCAGCCTTTGTTCGTGCTAGTGTTTACATGACCTCACAAGAACACGACAACGCTGTGATAGTAATATTACTAACGATAGAATTTCTTCTTTTTTATACACACTCAAAGGGACATGATTGATTGTAAATCCTTCTGTACGATAAAGGACATTTGATTGGGTCAATACCAGCTCGGCTCTCCATTGGTTGATGACCGACCAATAATTAGGGGAACCAGTTTTTCGCGAATAGATTTCAGGACAAGCTGTGTTACAAAACGCTTTAGTTCAAAACCACTTTGGTGATTGGATCATTTGAATTGTTAAGTATCTTATCTGTCTGCCCGCGAATCGCGGACGGTCAGTATCGGAGAGACTTAATTCTGATTGGCTCACTCATGTAATGAACTCGCTTCACACAAAGTCAAACAGGCAATAGTCAAAAGAAGGCTGCAAGTGTGCACATAGGATATTGAAGTCTAGTCCACGCGTAAATCTTTTCGCGAAAAGCAGGTGGCCCAACCAATAATGAAAGCTGTAAAGTACAAGGTAGTGTCCGGTTTGGTATGGACCAATGGAAAGATGGTGAGTTCCAAAACAAACACCGACATAACTGGTGTTCTTGCAGTAGTGGATATAGGTGACTCACTTCTTATTTGTTTTAAGTGCCGGTAACTGTGTGCAGACCTCAATGTGTTAAGACTCTACTTTATGACTTATTCAGATCGGTGATCAGACAACACAAAGCCTACAGTTTATTGGATGTGAGAACACTACAAATTATTTTTCATTTTATGTACAGCACACATCAAAAACATTTTATTTCCAACACATGAAACCGTTGATTAAAGAGGATCCGAAAGAGTTAAAATGAGAATCGGCGAATCAGTGATTCTAACATTTTTACATAGTCTTCTCACAGACGCATGAATTGTGATAATCTGACTAACCAATTCATCAGTTTTTACATTTTTTGAGAGGAATATGCAATAAGCTGGAAGCATGAATTATGCACGATTCTCAATAATGTGCATTTGCAAACTCCCTAGAGTCAAAGTCGTTGTCGATATGTTTGCATCATAAATGGCAGTATTTTTCATTGCAGTATTGTGCATTGACGCCGAGTATCGTGCTAGGCACACCTGCGAATCACGTTGCTCCGTTTAATTTGCAATCCGCCTCCTTGTTCATGCCTGGGAAAAGTCCGTAAGGTTGATGACAAAATGATACGCAACTATAGCAAAAACTTTTTCACATCAACCAATTTTATAAATCTGATAATTTTTTTACGCAAATCGGCGTCATTTACCTACTGAACTGACATATACCCACATATTTGTTTTCCACCCCTTAAGCTATCAAGTTATATACTTCAGTCACTTAAAAAAACTCTTGTAGTTATTGAAAGAAAAAAAAACGTAAATTATTAAACACGTGACATACTAAAGAAATATAATATTTCAAAACAACAGTCCTGAGTGTGAAAGAGTAGCAATTTAAAAAACCGACCAGTAAGTCTTCATGTTCATTTTGTGGAAGCACCCACTCCTATCGAATTTTCGCCCCACGCGCGATTGCAATCTAATGACCCAATTGCGGCACAGCGGAAAACAGCGCAGCGTGTAAAAACAACAAGGGAACAATTGTTACTTCTTTCTACCTCATTCTTTCTTAGAAAACTTTCCTACATTTTACTCTCCGAAAATGATGTAAAACTAAAGAGGAAAGTATTGAAATCTTCCGTCCAGAACACAAAAGAGAGTGTCCTATTGTTTCCTATCTGAAATACTTCAGTGTCTAACGAGGAGTCAAATAATTTACTTTATAATTTTGCAACTTGTTGAATGACTCCCAGAAGACAAGCTGTTAAGAGGAAAGTGATGGGTGCTTTGTCAAGATCTACTTAGAGGTTTAATTTTCTTTTTAGAAATTTTTATTTTCTTAAACCATTCAATTACTGTGTGCGCGGTCGTTTGCATATGGCGTAAGAAACATATAAACGTCTGGCATTGTAAAGGCTGTTCACGATAAAAGTGAGCACTTTTAAAATCAACCTTAGAAAAAAGTCACTGCTCCTGCCTGCATACATTTTAACGGGCGCACTTAGTGACATGCGCCCAGTAAAGTTGGTAACGATGGATGTGGAGTAGTTCCATATCTTAACGTCGATTATAACGTGTTAGGTAATCATTTGTGGTAACTTATATCATTTCTTTCGGTTTATGACAATGTAAAATTAATAGAAACGTAAATATTTTCAAAATCTGCTCATTTTGACACTTTTATGCATTAAAATAACAGAAAAGGCTATCTAACACGTTTATTCGACATTAAGAGTGGGATGGACCCCCGCGTATTTTGTGAAATTGTTGTTTGCGCGAATACGCGTATCTCGGTAAATAAATGTTCTGCAAATACGACTTTTCGTCAGAAAAGACAAAAAACTATTATCTATGCCTCTAATTTTTTATTTTTGTCATATTAAGTGTATTCTTGGAGAAAAAAATTCGTGAAAATGTTCAAATATCGCATTTTTTTAAGCTTGCCTATGCAGTTTCCTTAAGCGGCAAGAGGAAAATACTAATATACGGGCGTAGTTTAATCTGTGATCTTTCATCGCGTGTAATAAAACCCCTATGTTACAGATCTAATTTGCACAGTACAGCGTTACGCCGGAAACACTGCACGCCTTGCGCGTGGGAGCGATGAGGCACTACGCGTGCGTGTTAGTGTCGCCCATATCGCTCCCTCGCTTCTTGACCTTGGACGCGGGGTTCCCACGGGGGTCCAGCCCACTCTTAAGATGTAGAACTACTTTCAATCCTTCGTTACCAACTTTACTGGTCGCGTGTCACTCAGTGCGTTAGTTGAAATGTATGCTGATAGTGTGAGTTGTTTCTAAGGTTGATTTCAAAAGTGCTCACTTTATCGTGAACATCCTTTTATATAAATTACAAACGAAATATAATGAATAGGTAAAATATAATTAAACTCCAATTTAAAAACAAATAAATAATTTAATTAAAATAAATAATGGTATCAGAAATATAAACCACTTGTAATACATGAGATAATGAGGGAACACTCAAACACGTCATACATGGGGTGGTTTTTCATTAAGTTATCGCGAATAGTCGATAGTTGCGACACGGAACATGCGCCTCGTTCTGAAGTCAAGGGTCGATGGCGAAAGTCGCCCTAGCAACAGGCTCGCACCAGTCCATCGGCCGAGTGTCTAATTGAAGAGCCACCACGAGCCCATCCCCTTTTCTCTCCCTTCTCTGCCCCCTTTACCACCACGAGCCCATCCCCTTTTCTCTCCCTTCTCTGCCCCCTTCTCCAAACCTTCCAACTCTTGTAGCCACTCCCACCGACGGTGTTTGATTACGGAAGGTGGCAATACTGAGCCTGCCCGCCGCGTCGTCTGCTTGGTTTAAGCGGCTGGCGATCGTCGACACTGTGGCCGCGCGGCGCGACGCGTACGAAGATACCGCCCCGTTTTTTCTCCCGGAGGAAACAAAAGAAGCCCGTAAATTTCGCAAACAGTTTACTATAATCAATTCACGGCTGCTTCGCACGTTTCTGAAGCCCCGCTAAAGTTCTACTTTCAGGGTAGTCCTCCGCCTCATACAAACTAAGCTTAACCAAGTCTCGAAAATGTACACCAAAGGGCAACGTACCAAATTCGTGCGCTTTCAGTTGCAATAATGTTTTGCATAATAACTATTTAATACAACGTATTACCAAAACACGCGTTTTTTTACTGCTTTTATTGATATTTATTATAAATAAAATATTAGATTTTATAAGTAAAATACAGGCAAAACTTCAATTTAACGAAAAATAAGATACTTTTATATTAACACAGGTATAAAACTGTTGTGATACATGGCATATTTAGGAAATAACTAAACACGCGATACATTGAGTGGTTTTTTAATGGTTTGATTCATAAAATGTAAAGAAGCCGCGAATAGACTATACAGCAATGTTCTACATTAGCACTTCTGAGTGCGGTGCAGGTTTAGTGACAATTCAACCAAACTAGTATTGAGTCACCTATTTTCACGACAGCACGGCCATCAGTTCGGTTGGTTTCTATATTCCATTTCACAATCGTCCTATAGGTTCACATAACATCGGACACGCTTACTATATTTAAAAAAAAAACCTCCATTACTGGCCAACTTTCCGTTTATATAATGCCAGTTTGAGAGCGTCATAATTGAATAGTATTTTCCACGTTGACGATAAGAAAATCCATCCTGTTCATTTGAGTAATTTACCCTTTGAGATTTGCTGACGTAATGCTACTCTGCACAGTAACCTTATACAACTTCTTATAGCGAAGTAATATTTATTCGTCCATGTCTTTAAAGAATGCTGATGTCGCAATGTTACAAACTCCGTACGACACAGTTTAATTCAGGCAACGTAATATTACGTCGGCGGTACTCGAAAGCGTTGACGGCTTTCTTATAAAATTACTTTTGTTGGGATGATTTAGAACATATTACCTTTAACATGAATCCGTTATCGCGTTGATCCTTCCAGTTGCATATAAATATAACATGTTAGGTGTTAAAGAGAGTCAATTATTTTTGTTTGGACTGTGGAAAAGTATCACAACACACTGTCATTGGTACAGACGTGCAAAATTCGCGTTATTATCCAAGGACAGACTGAACTGCAAGTTACTGTTCGTTAGACCGACTGCAGTCATTGGTCGGAAATATATCTGGCACGCCTCGGAGAACTCTTGAGCCAGTAATAATAGACAAGTGGAGGAGTGTCCAATCTCTTTTAAGGAGATAAAACATGTAGGCAACGTTGATTAATGGGCAGAGACCAATGAAAGAAAGGACTGTGCTCACTGGTTTAAAATGTAGTGCAGTCCATCCTCTCACATGAACGACTTTTGTTAGGTCTATTGGAAACTGTTTCCTTCTATGTACAGTCACTACAAAGCCACTTCCTGTCTAACACTCCGTATATTGGACACTGTAACTGAAGAGGTTAAGTGGTCGCTGTTCCGCATGTGAAAAACTTTGAACCAATCATTCCATACACACGACCACCATAATTTGTTCATTGGTAGAGACAGGTGTTTTTCGCGAAAAGATTCAGGACCAGTTGTTCTTCAAAACACTTTAGTTCATACACACATTAGTGGTTGGATTATCTTACATATCACGTGCCTCAAGTGTTTGTCCGCGAATCACGGACGTTCGTTATCGGAGTACTTTATTAGTATTGGCCCAGTCAAATAAGAACATGTCTTTCTCAAGTAAACACCTGGCCAATAACCAAAGGAAGTTGTGGTTGCGGACGTAGCATATTGACATAGTATATTGAATTCTAGCATGGCCGTAAATATTTTCGCGAAAAACACCTGTCCCTATTCATTGGACGTTGCAGGTATGGTCAAAACATGGCCACACTCTTGCTACCTCGAGCCCCACGGGAAGTGGCTGAATAACTGCGGGTCAATTATACTGCTCACAAAAACGTTTAGTATACGATGTTCACGGTAAAATGAGGACTTTTGAAAGCCCTGCTTAAGATCTACTTGTATGCACGTTGTGTATTTTTCCGCCTTATACAAAATTAACATTACGATGGTCCTCATCACTTTATTCATGCGTCGGTCAAGTAAAACTGTGAAATTATTAGGAAAGTAAATATTATAAAAATCTTCTCATTTTTGCACGTCGATGAATTATAAAAAACAGAAAGCGAAAGAAATTATTTAAGTTATTACAAAAGTTTACGTAACACTTTATATTCAACGTTAAGATATGGAACTTTTTATATCCATAGTTACGAACTTTACTGGGCAAATGTCTCTCAGTGCGCCCATTAAAACATATGCATTCTGGGGCAGTGACTTTTTTCTAAGGTTCATTTAAAAAGTGCTCACTTTATCGTGAACAGCCTTTCGGTATATTAGCCGCCGGGACCCGAAGAATGAACCGGCCAGCTTATTCAGCTGACATGAACGGCACGGAGAATGTGTGACCTTTCCTCAAACTAGCTATTTCAAACCGCGTGCAACCACCAATGACCATTCAGGTCGTAAAAACAGCCGCACTTGGGAACATGACAACGTGCCTCAGGAAATGCTTAATGATCTTGTTTTTGGCAGGCCTTGTCAGAGACTAGCTAGCCTCAGGAATCGTGCAGGTCCTACACATTATTGACGATTGTCACTACATCTGAGAAGACCTTAGTTTTGCTACTGAAAATGATGAGATTCATTTGGTACGTTCTTTTTCAGTTTATGCTGCCTGTTTGTTTCATACTGGGCTGCTGTAAACGAGTCCCCCCCCCCCCCAACTCTATGTGCTATTAGTAGAAACCTGAAGAAATTGCGGATTCATTTTGGGACAAGCTAGAGTTCAAAACACGTATGATTATATATCTTTAGCCATTGGTACACCGGTGTTTGACATATTGTACATAAGACTGTAAAATCTAGTCGAACTCGCGAATCTGTCAGATCTCTAGCTATTAGGAGTTCAACATGGAATGTGAACTGCATTTATTCAATGTAACATCCTGGATTCTGATATATGCTAAACTTCTTGTGAGCAGTATATATTTTTCGATACACAACGCCAGAATAAGTGGCACCCTGCAACTGAATAAATTCACAAAACTTGAGCGTCCCTAATAAATGCGTACGGCGAGGTGCATCTCACAAACAGTAGAAACAACGGCTCCCACTTCGGGAGTAGCGGAGGAATAAGGCAAGACTCAAGACTACAGTCCCCCAACCCTAAGCCATTTTTCTTCATTTTTGATTCTCTTACAAAGTATGAGCGCGGACATTCGAAATCGCGAAAAAAAAAATTCCGCGCATGCCAGATTTCAATAGCCTGGGTCCGTCTCGGAAGTATTCTTTTGCTTATTGGCGGCGTGTCTCTGTGAGAAGACATTTTCCTACTTGACTGGCCAATCGAAGTTAGGTAACTTCGACGCTGTTACGTCCGTGATTCTCGCCCAGGCACATAAGACGTGTAACACAGAAACCATCCAGTGAGGAAAGTGGATTAAAGTGTTATGAAACAGAACTGGTCGCGAAATATTTTCGCGAGAATCGGGCGTCCCTAAATAAGAGAAGCAACAAGACAGGAATAACCAGCCGTTAGGCGTGATACGGGACGCTCGTGCCAACGAGTACTTAACTCGTTCGGTCACGGATCACAGCTCCGCGCGAAAGACCAAAACACGTCGGGCGAGTCGGGAGAGTTCATTGTCGCGTCACGAAGGGGTGATTCGGTTCATTAGGGACGGGCGAAAGCGCTATTTTCGCGTAACAGGTTCCGATGTTCCAGTTCCTGAGCAGATAACATGTTCCAGTAACAAGTAATCTTTATAACCGGTTACCCTGGAACCGTTTCCTGACACTCTGGGAGTTTGGTGACCAGCGCATTCGTTATGCTAAGAGTCGGAAGGGGAACTCGGAGATTTATTTATTTTCAAATTTGTAACGGTAGATTTATAACATTATTTGACCACAAACATCACATCGTGCATACTTATTAACGTTATCTGTCACAGAGAGAGAAGTGTGTCCACAGATACTTGTTTTGTATTTCTTGTTCATTGCCACACAGACACTCGCACACACAGCAGGGATACTGAATAACACGGCAGTGTGCCGACCGAAAGTAACACTTTACCAGCAAAACTGTTTGTTGCTGTTTAGAGCACAAACAAAATCTGAACCCTGTAGTGGTTCGCTATGGAACAATGAAATATGTCCGCTTCTGTCACGAGCACAAGTGGAACACAACCGATTGCGTATAACTCGTTGTATCGGGGGGGGGGGGGGGGACTACTCTACCGACGTTTCGTACGCAACACGACCGACAAGCGACAACGAGAACGAGTGACTGGCTCGGTCGGAATAACGAATCTGCCTGTTATCGTTATCAAGCGCAGAGCTAACAGTTAAAAACACCCACGATGGAACTTCCTATCTACCGTTAATCAGCATTATATTACAGCATTGCTAATAAGTCTATAATAAAAGCATCGTGTTCGTCAGCAGCAGTTGCAAGCTTTGCGAATTGCTCATAGGCTCTTTTCTGATAGTCCGTCCATTAAAATATTTCGACGTGAATATGTCTTTAAATTTGCGACCATAGTGGGAGGCGATCCAGAATATCCGATGATAACAAAGTCGGGGGATACAGTTTGAAATTGAAGCTCCGAATCTATCGTCTACATTCACAATTCAATTACACCACACAGATGCCAAAGGATCAAGGAATATGTTACGTTGAGTGAGGACTGAGAAGCCTCGCACTCGGCAGTACGCAGGGATGAACAGCGTCGGGGGGGGGGGGGATGAGGGGGACGTCGCAATTTTGAGTTCGTTTCGCCGCGTCTCATAACTACCGCGTAGAATATATTTTGACTAAGAGAAGCTACGACGTTCGTTTTAAGTTTCAATCGCCAACTCTCGTCAAGATCAATCGATTGCGTGTATAAAAATATTTGTGTGGGCTTGGTTATGGTTAAATTGTGTGAGTTTAATGCAAAAAAAAATTAAGAAAACTTAACACAATTTCTACCTATGCTCGTTAAAAAGCTTAGTCGAAATACAGAAATCGTATACGGTTGGAAAGAACATCTCAAAAGCAATCCAGTGATACCGATAAAACCCCATATGATCGAGTGAAGCGGTGCCGGGAACATAAAATGAATATCAAAGCGTCCAAGCGCGTCAACGTAGACGTATCGACGCAAAATAAACGGCCGTGTCCCCAACGCAGCCACACCCAAAGCAGTAGAGGCGGGCGGGTCCTACTTTTGATTAATCTGATTAAATCTTGATATAAAATTAATTGAAAGGGTTAGATTTTAATCCGATCTTAATCCGATTAAAAATTTCTTAATCCGATCATTATCCAATAAAAAATTTTCCCTTGATTTTGTCTATGGGTATACTTTATTTTCGGTTTGGGGTGGGGGTGGGTAGTAGGAACTCTGTACGGTGTTAACGGTATGGTGTCTGAAAGCGACTGACCAGAGTGGTGGGTTACAATGTGTTATATAGGTGTTGCATTGAGTGCAAGAGTGGGCTAAGTGTAAATGATATTTTTTCTAATTTTGATGTGTTTGTAGGGATATTGGTGGTAGATAGGCGATTTTTACGAATATATTTAACACACGAGAGAAATTCACACTAGTTTGCGAATACTGTGAACGAGATCTGAACCCCAGGGCAAATAATATCACTTAACGAAAATTGCGACTAGCAGTAGAGATGAAGTTAGGTGCAATGGTCGTCAGTCTGTAGTTGCGCTAATCCACGATCGTAATCTCATCGGCCACCAAGTTTCTAGAGGTGCGGTGAAGATAAGAGGGATAGCTAGTGAGGTAGGGGAGATTTGGGAAATTTGGCAGTATGGGTAATTTGGCACTATATAGTACTTACACTGATGTTTTCGACGAAGTTTCTGGTACTGCCAAAAGAGTGCAGCACCTGGCAGAGAATATCTGACTGTTTTGAAAGCTACAGCTGCAATATTCTGTGTATCATTTGTGAACTAACACAAGCACATAGTATATTTTCTCAGTTACATTCACATAGTGAAGCATGTTGTGAAAGAAGTCATATCTTTTTTTGTTTTTAGTACCAAGGAGTTTAATCAGAGTGTCTTTTGAAGCAGAGAATCTAGGATTTCTGGTGAGTTTTTGATTGTTATAGTATACTTTGTTTGACACATCTGAGAGCTTAGCTCACAGCATAGTTTTCTTAGCATTTAAAAGTAAGACCTATTGTAAAATTTGGCATTTTTTTCTGTGAACGCAAAGTTGGAGAGCCATACGATCTATTCCTTTTTTTTTACATCTACTTAGCGATTAGACAGCGTTTTCCATCTATTAGGTTGTTGTGTTACTAATCGAGGTGTGTTTGTGTTGCAGGCATGCCAGGGGAACATGGGGAAATATTCATAATACGTGCCTGATGATGTGCGCTTTGCTGTAGGACGAGTTCTATGAGATGGTTGGTCAATTTATAAAGCCTTGGAAGAGTATAATGTGCCTTTCAACACATTAAAGCATTATTTGACTTCATCATCTGGACCAGATGATGTTGCTATTGCAAAGAAAGGAAGGCCTCTTGTGCTTACAGCTGCCGAGAAACAAACATTGGTAGCCTTCATAATAAAGATGCAAGAAATTGGATTTGGTTTGTGGCTGGGATTGGTGGGTTTCATTTAAGGAATGGTATGGTCTAGTGATGAGGCTGCCAGAGAACCTGTCCATTAACAGAGCTTCTGCAGTTTCAAAAGAAGCCATTAATGAATTTGCGATGTTCTGGATGCCACATTGGAAAAACAACACTTGAAGGATAGACCAACTGTATTTGGAACCTGGATGAAAGTGGTTTTACTTTTGTGAACAAACCAGGTAAAATAGTTCCCCCAAAAAGGCGGAAACATGTCTACCAACAGACGGCAGCAGAGCGTGGCGAGACTACCACTTGCTTCTTACGGTAAATGCTTCAGGACAAGCTGGTCCATAATTAACCATATTCAAAGAGACAGCGATTGTCCGATGATTTGAAGCACAATGCCCCTGCAAATTCAATTGTTTGGGTTTCTCCAAACGGTTGGATAAATTCAGAAATATTGCTTCAGTTTACGAATCATTTTGAAGAATATGTTCCTCCAGCAAGCCCTGTCATCATAATCCTTGATTAACATTACAGCCATGTGTCTCTAGAGGTTATTAAGTTCTGAGAAGAAAAGAATTTGATCTTTCTGACTTTGACATCACACACTACACACATCCTACAACCACTTGTGTCCATCTTCAGT
This sequence comes from Dryococelus australis, assembly GCA_029891345.1. Taxonomy (NCBI): domain Eukaryota; kingdom Metazoa; phylum Arthropoda; class Insecta; order Phasmatodea; family Phasmatidae; genus Dryococelus; species Dryococelus australis. The sequence goes on from CM057002.1 coordinate 53,548,364, forward strand.
CCAATGAAGTCTAAGTGGAAACAATCTGATAAGGAGTTCCTTGTCAAGCATGGGAAGAAGCCAACAAGAAAAGATTTTTTCTCATCCACTCCGTTTTTTTCACGAGGCAGCCAGAATGAGGAACATAACCAGTGTGTTTAAGCACACTGGAAAATTTCCTTTCGACAGGAATGCACTTCACAAAAGATGTTTTTTGAAAACTTCACAGCGCGACAAGTTTGCAAGAAATGAGAGCACTAATTACACTTCCCTAACAATTCCACCGGGTTCAACAAAAAAAGAGTGCAGCAAAAAGTGTGCATTTTCGATACAGAACAAGATAGCCCTTTGGAGCAGCAGTGTGATAATGCATGCCCTGACGAGTGTCTAGAATCGGCAGCAGATAGTCGTTCACTTCAGGCAACTAGAAGCCAAAAAAAGAGTTGGTTTAAGAGAAGTGATCCATCCAAAAGAATCTACTAGTACAATTTAGTCAAAGAAAAAGAACAACAGTAATACTTGCAATAGCTGCCACATTTAAGATGCAAATTTTTGCTACTAAACAAAGTTTTGCAAAACTGGACTTAAAAATCAATGCAACATTGTAAACATAGTCCACTTGCTTTAAACTTGTGAAAGACAGGCAAGAAGAGGCAGGTGAAGGAAAATCATTGTATAAAGTGTAGGCGAACTGCAGTCAGGGCGATGCATGTCGTAGAGTGAAGTTTGTTGGCGAGGTGGGGTAGGAGGGGAAGTGGCAGTCTCCCTGCTGCTGACATGCATGCGCGGGGGTGACCACCAGGTTCTGCACATGAAGGGAATGTTGTCGGGCAGGCACGGGAGGGGGAGAGCGACCATACAGTGGCGTACCCACCCGAATGCCAGCGACAACTTAGTATACTAGATTTCACATTCTCTTGCCAGCTCCGCACCATGCACATCTCCCACACGCGGATCGACCTGGCTTGTTCCGCACGCAGGAGGGGGGAAACAGGGGCCGGGTATTGATAGTGGTGCACGGTACGGACTGCTGCGCTTTTCTTAACCATTCTCTCATTCTCTACCTTGCTCCATACTGTACACATCTCCCACCCAGTCGCAACCCGGTCCAGCCCGATGCTGCTCCAACTCCGACTGTTTTCTCTCTCATCCACTCTTGAGACCAAAGTTTCGCCCGCTCCTGCACGCACTCAGTTCTCGGCTATCCATTACCCTGTATTGTCCATAAGACTTTAGAATGACTAGTTCCCATATCTTTTGAAAAAACATGTCGCGCTGTTGAAAACTACACAATGCTTTTTAACCACATAAATTATTTGTTTACAATACATTTGGAAGTAATTATTACATAACATAGAATAACAAACTTTACCAAGATTATATTTTCCTATATGATAGTATTGTCTAAAAATTCTGGGGTAGGAACACTACCCTTGGAATACATATTTTTTGTCTGCTAGATGAATAAAAATATGTCTTGTTTCAATACTTGTAAATAAAATATGTCTTGTATTTCTGTGTGATTTTTTCCAGATCATGCTTTGCTTAATTCAAATATACACTTGTTGGAATTTTTAATCTGGGGATTATCTCGGGGATTCATGACAATTTATTTCAGGGACTTGTAATTTTTTTTCATTTCTCTGTTCATATACTCAACCTGTTGCATAAGGTTGATACGACAGTGAGTTAGGCGAAATCTCTCGGGGTACCCATTCAGAGGGTTATGGGCCTGGCGAGCCAAAGCAGGAAAGCCAACACTAGAAAACGCATCCTGAATACTGTAGCATTAGAGGAGTGCATAGCCATGAAACAGATACTGCAGGGTTGCCAATTCATGAAAAAATACAAAAAAGCTTTCTCAGGGCTGAAACTGGGGTGAGTAAAACAGGTTTTTGTGAACACCAGGCTCGTTCGATAGTGAAACTATTTATAAAGTAGAATTTCAGGGCAAGTCACCTTCGGGACTAGGGGTGGGAGGGGTGCATGGACAGAGGCATGTTCCTCTGGACTCGGGCCGGTTTTGATAGCGGGGGTGTAGGGTAGGGGTAGAAGGGGTGCCTACAAGCAAACAGCCCCGATCTGAGCACAAGTAGGCAGTTGTTGCCATCCTGAGTCAGTTGCGAAAAATGACAATCGAGGGCAGATGGGTGAATGACCCCCAGGACCTAGCAGACATAGCTTGGCAGGAGGGGATGTAGGGGGTAGCTGGCATCCTGGACTCAGGCTGGTTCTGAGGGGTGGAAGTGGGAGGGGTGGCTACAAGCAGGCAGGCCCCCCAATCTGAACGCAACTAGGCAGTTGATGCAATCTTGCTACATTGCCGAAAAAATTGACAATCGAGAGCAACCTGGGGTAGCAGTGGGAGGTGGGGTGTGGGTGCAGGGACATTGTAAACCATCTGTACCTCTGTATCCAGTTGCCTCACCAGCTCTCCCTCTCGTCTTCACCACACCTCTAGAAACTTGGCGGCCAACGAGGTTACGATCGCAGGTTAGCGCAACTACAGACTGGCGACCATTGCACCTAACTTCATCTCTACTGCTAAACACGACTGTCTTTATTCGATTTTATCTGCTCTGGTGTAGATTTCGTTCACAGTATTTGTAAACTATAGTGTGAAATATTTTTTTCATTTATCAGAAAATATAATTTTCATGTGATAGTGTGTTTATTGTGTAAACCCCATTTCTGTGTTTGGTAGATGAAACTTTGTAGCAGTTTAAAAACACAATTTGTGTTAACAAGTGCGTTGTATTTACCACACTTTACAGAAATTTGTAGTAGGCCCATTATTTTAAAAGTAATTTTCTCTTCAAGGATGTTTGCACATTTTTTCCATTATATATAAAGTGATGTGGGATTAAACTCTGTGTTTCGATGCAAGTTGATTATTTTAAAACAAATCATTTGTGGTAAGATTTTTCCTTAATTACTTTCTTGTTGATCATTATATATTTTACTTATCAGAATATATACCCCACTATTCTGTCTGGTTTAAATCCTATTCAGAGTTTTTTTGCAGTAAGATATCATTCACCAGGCTGTGTCGTGTAAAGTAAGTGTAATTTGTACATGTAAACTTGTTAATGTGTTATTTATTCATACTGACTACTTGGATTTCATTTAAAGCCAGTAAAATGCTTTTCATTATACTTGTCTCTTGTGTTATTTATTCATATGTAGAACTAATTTGAAATATGTTTCATTTAAAGAATTTGCCTTGTGTAAATTCATACTAGCTAGCTGGATTTCCTTTAGTCAGTTTGCACTTGTCGACACCAAATGTTATTCATGTAGTTAAAATTCTCTCTCATGTAAATAATATTTCTAAGCTCGAGACTCATGTTACATTAAATTCCATGCTGGAGTAATTGCACTTATTATTCATGTAGTCATTTGAAATTTGCGATTCGATGCATGTAATTTATTCATACGTAGAACTTGTTTGAAGACTCTGAATTTCTCTTGTGTATTAAATATATTCGTAAAAATCGCCTATCTACCACCAATATCCCTACAAACACATCAAAATTATATAAAAAATATTTAATTTACACTTAGCCCATTCTTGCACTCAATGCAACACCTATATAACACATTGCAACCCACCACTCTGGTCAGCGCCTCCAGAACACCATAGCGTCAACATCGTACAGCACTCCTGCTACCCCGCTCCCCCAACCTAAAAAGAAAGAAAGAAAATAAAGTATACCCATACACAAAATCAAGGGAAAAAATTATCGGATTAAGAATTTTTAATCGGATTAAAATCGGATTAAAATTTAACACAATTTTGATTAACCCTTTCAATTAGTTTGATACCAAAGGGTTAATCCGATTAATCAAAAGTGAAGTAGGACCGCCCGCCCCTACTACTACCCAACTTTCTCGCTGACTTGAATGTTATCAGTTCTGTTACAAAATATTTTTTCCTCAGAACCAGATATCCATACGAAAATACTCACGTTATCCGGGCACGTCATTTATTTTACAGGGCTCGCCATGGAACGTGTTCCTTCTGTAACAGTTATCATATGGGAAAAGTGATTATTTAAATATTACGTAATATACCGCCCATCAGTTCAATAGAGACGGAGCGGGTGGGAAGAGAGCTGTTCCGCGCGAAGGATATTACCTGTCGAAAAAACCGAGTCACGCATCGAGATATTTACCTGCGCGTTAGTAGAGAGCTATGTTATCAGTTCGGTGTGTACAGCGCCAGAAGCGTGACGTAGTTTCCCTCCCTGCTGCGGCGAGCGCTCGGGAGGGTCAACTCCCCCCCCCCCCCCCCCGGTTCTTCAATCATCATGAGGATTATCATCTCATTTGAACTTTACTACAATTCGTGAACCGTAGTGATGTAGTCTTGTAATATTTTGGTGTACTCGCGTCAGACATTCATAAACGAGAGATGTGGTAACTTCACAGATCAGATTATCCCGTCGCAAAGACTGTCATTGGATTGGGCGCTGATTCCTCACTGCGTATGGCACTGGCCGTACACATCCTACATGTGCGCAACATGTACACGAACACGGTGACTGACCAAACGGGTTGAAAGCGTGGACAGAAGATGAGGTAGACCTATCTCGTTGGCTCCGCCCAACCAATCTCTGTGCCCCGATATTGAACTGCTTTTCTGCCAACACTTATAGCGAAAACGGTATGGTTTGGATTTTAGGTTAGAAGAATGATTTGTAAACAAACGCTTTGAGACGTAGGTATACTTCCTCTGACCAATTTGTAATGCAGTTTGATTAGATTAAAACTGGCAAAGACTCTTCATGATAGAGTGAGCACTTTTGAAATAAACCTAAGACTTGCACCTGCCTGCATATATTTTAATGGGAGCACTGAGTGGCATGAGCCCAGTAAAGTTTGTAACAGCGAAGGGAAAGTAGTTCAATATCTTAACGTCAAATAGAAAGTGTAAGGTAACCGATAACTTAAATTATTTTGTTCACTTCCTGTTATTTTTAATATGTACATCGAAGTGTAAAAATGAGCAGATTTGTAAAGTATTTACTTTTCTAATGATTTCTCAGTTTCACCTAACCTACGTTTGAATAAAGTAATGAGGCCCATGGCAATGTTAATTTTACATAAGGCGGAAAATTGCACAACGAGCATGCAAGTAGATCTTAAGCAGGGCTTTCAAAAGTCCTCATTTTACCGCGAACAGCCTATATAAGTATTTTATTCATGTAATAGTGCTTGTCATTAAACAATTAAGTTAAAAACAAACACTTTCCAAACTGTTTACCACGTGACCTTGACGTTTGTGTATGATTGGTAGCGACAGGTGTCTTTCGCGAAAAGAGTTGTAGATGTGCTATACTACAATATCCTGCGTCCACATTCACTACTTCATACGGTTATTGGCCTCGTGTCTACGTGTGAAGATACGTTCTTATTTGATTGGGCCAATCGTAATTAAGTACTCCGATACTGAACGTCCATGGTTCGCGAGCAGATACTTGAGACACATGACATTTTACATCATCCAACCACTAAAGTGCATATGAACAAAACATTTTTGGAGTACAGCTGGTCTTGAAATCCTTCTGCGAAAAAAAAAAACCTGTCCCTAATGATTTGTAGGTCAATGTTGGGTACCTGCGCAGAAGACGAATTAGCGGACCACCTCATCTTTAGTCTATGGTTGAAAAATCCCAAGGTGAGTGAGTGAAACAACTGCTTACATCAAGAACCCCAGCCACACGCGCCAGCAAAATGGCGGAACGCAGTTGGCCAAACAGCGCCCGGTAACTTACTCGCCAGCCGGCAGCCCAGCCAATAGGCAACCTTTCGCGGCACGCAGTAGCCAACCAGGACGCGAGCCAGAGACTGGGTATAGTCTATCCGTGGTTTCTTGCCGCTATTTGAATCTAATTTTTGAGAAATCAGCCGACAGAGGTATTATGTGTTTCGTTGTTTCCTCAATATGTTATGTATCGGCCTGAAGCGCTTTATACTTCTGTTAGCACAAACGTTGTTTTTGTTAATTTGAACTTTAATTATATTATCTCTATAAATTTGTGGCAACATAAAGCCACGATTGAACTCAAATTGAACATTAAACTAAAAATAGCAAAGGCAATTACAGCTGAATACAAACACTAAAAAATTAATGAACAATCCAAAACCAATTCAGATTGTAACATGTGTATTTAAATAAGGCACAAATCAGCTGGTTCCATTTCATGATCCACAATATATTATAGAGAAAATTATTGTATAATACCATGATCACATTCTTCATATGCAAGGTACCTCGAAATAAGAAACCTAGCATAGCATAACAAAACGTTTGAAAACATTAGTTCTTAAAAACACTTGATTATTATATATACACACACAATAAAAGGTATCTGTGCACCACAAATTATAATTAAAGACCTGAATAATTCGCGGATTCATTTCGGCACAAGCAAGAATTCAAAACACGTGTGTGTGTATATAACTTAAGCCATTGGTCTACATGGTGTTCGACGCTTCCTATAGAACGCTGCCCCAATCATCGCCTTCCATTGTGACAGCAGACAACCAATGTGCAGCTGATATCGGCACAATGTACATACGACTATAGAGTCTAGCCTGCGGGTCATTAACCTCGCGAATTTTTCAGGTCTCTAATTATAATACTTGTATAATTAATGTATATAAAACAGGTAGAAAATAGCCATATTGATTAATATTCGTGAGAAATAGTCCTTATGCAAAATATTATTAAACTCAATGCACATAAATATAGTGCGTTGTCCCTTTGATGTAATTCTCTAGACTTAGTTAAGCTTTGTTTACATGGAGCGTAGGAAAATCGCTAAAGTATAACTTTGGCAGGGCTTCAGGAAAGTCGGAAATAACCGGGAATTGACTATACGCCCGTTTCAAACGAACCACCGCGCCATTTAGTCTCTGTACAAGTTTCTACTCTGCGTCCGTGCCATCAGAACCTCTCTCTACTTAAAAAAAAAAAAAACTGGCAAACTGGGGAAGACATGAAATCGGAACTCATGAAGGATGGCGCTCCCGCTCGTGATACACGAGCCATGCATCGTTTCTGATCGACAAACTGGGAGAAGACATGTGGAGTGGGCGCCAAGATCAACCGCGACCTTGACCCACTGAACTTTGCATTTGACGGCCTCCGCGACCATTCGTCCAAGTGAGAAATTCTTTAGCCTGGCCTGTTTTAACGTGAGACGTTTCTGGACCGGCGCTCGTTTATAAAAAAGCCAACTCCAGATTTATCATCGGAACAAACAAAAGTATTTGTCTCTGGATTGTGTTGGCGTAAATCAACCAGAGTCACTCGCGCCCGAATAAAAACGCGAACTAATAGGAACTCGAAATTCCTTAACCGTTTCCGACCCACATTAATAAACAGTTTCAGGTGTCGCAAACACATTTTTCTATGATGCGTGCTGTACTTAAGTCGACACAACACTTGTTTCGTTCTCACAGCCAATGAGCTGTAGGCTATACGTTCGGCTACAGTAATATGAACCAATTATGACCTAGGCCAGTAGGACGATCATCGAATCATTTACCCACAGGTAAGCTCATTGGTAGAGACCTACAAAATTCGCGGTATTTCTTTCAGGACACGTTAAAATTTTAACACTTTTACCTGCGTTTGTCATTGGATATACTTTATCTGGCATGCCTCGGATAACTCTGCGCCAATGAATTAACACTTCACAATTGTGTGCTCCAATCATGTGCAGTGCAGTCATAAAGGGCGTGGCTTCACAGTTACGCAGCAGCCAATGGAAAAACGGTATATACATTACAGTGAAGTTCAGCATGATACCAAAAATTAACGCGAATTTTGCATGTGTCTACTCATTGGTCACTGAGCTTAGTTGTGTACAGCACACATTGAAAATTACCTGCATGTCCCTAATGTACACAATTTTGTACACTGGATCTGAATGGGCTAACGCACGTGAAACGGTCTTAAATGCTACTTCCCTTAGTAGGTGAAACCAGTGGCGTCTGGTAGACTGTTGCAAGGTAAGCTGGAGATAGCTCTGTTCTGTACCCTGTTGCTTGCTAGTGTACACTTCCACCACTAAAACGTAGTTTTGGCAGCTGACGTCACAGGACGCATGTGATGGGACCCTTGCCGCGTGCACCGAGAATGTACAGCAGTGAGCTAGCACCAGCTTGCCTTGCAACACTTCACCACACGCCACTGATTGAAACACTCTTTGTTAGTGTGTACGTGTGTGTTTTTAGTGGTTGTGTCTAAATACGAAAAAAAAATAAAAAGAAAAAAAAAGCCAAATGGTAAAATTAATATTTTCAAACACAATTAAATTTGGCTAAAAAATTTTCTAATCCTATGGATGGCACGCTTAAACTTATTCATACTAAAGAATTAGCATTCTTGCATGTAAGTTTTAATCAAAACTAGTGGCGTCAACTGTAGGACTAATCTCTGACTGATCCACTAATGCATTTAAATAAATACATAAATAAATATATAAATATAAATAAATATATGTATCAGACAACTCCAGCGAATTAATTTTTCTTGTTAAAGTAAATCTAAACACACAAGAAATATTTAAAAAAAATTTAATATTTAATTTTACATTTTTTTTACATAAAAATGTGCTCTATTTTGCATTAATTGTATTACTGCGGGATATTATGATTCAAAATCTCTAACCAACTTAAAAATACACAAATACGAAGGAACCACATGGAAATTTCCAGAGGTGTTGATGGGGAAAGAGCTTAGCATTTAAGTAGGAAAAGGAAATGGGCTAAGTTATTAATTTTATCGGCTGTACTTACTACTGTTTAACACATATGCTGAATTGTCCACCCCGGTGTGACGGTGTATAGGCTATTCACGGTAAGCGAGCATTTTTGAAAGCACTCTCATTTAAAATAATAGCCAATAAATATATTATATTTTAGTCGCAGACGTTAACTCCTGATTGCGGTGGAATGTACACACTGTTGACCTGTACACCTGCATGACAACATTTATTTAAAAAAAGTGGTTAAAAGGATAAAAATGGCAGAAATTAAAAAGTAACTAGGGCCTCAAAAGTGCCTGCAGTAGAAAATAATTCCCCGCGGTGGATTCTGCGCTGCGCTGCCCTAGTTGCACACCGCGATCTTTGCTCGCGTTTTTGTCCGCGTTACCGCGTCCGCGTCAAGGAAGGTGTAAGATAAAAAGGAGGGGAGGGAGGGACGGAATGTTGCAATAAAACTGTAATAAAACTCCTACACAACGCGGCGTCTAAATCTGAGCACGTACATGGGAACACGCACACACGTACCTTTTTATAACCCGCACACTAGTTCCTGTGCCAAGACGCAACTTTACGACGGTACAATTATGCACAAACCAAAGCTATTCATAAGTAAAGGCTGTTCACGATAAAGTGATAACTTTAGAAATGAACCTTAGAAATAAAAAAAATAAAAAACTGCCCCTGCATGCACATACTGTAATGCGCGCACTAAGTGACATCCGCCCAGTAAAGTTGGTAACGATGCAGGGAAATTAGTCAAATAAAATGTGTATGGTAAACATTTGTGATAACTTAAAATTATTTCTTTACTTTATTTTATTTTTTTAATTCATCGAAGTGTAAAAATGAACAAATTTGTGAAGTATTTAATTTCTTAATAATTTCAGTTTCATTTGACCGAAGCTTGAATAAAGCGATGAGGTCCATGGCAATGTTTTTTTTTACATAAGGCGGAGGAATACACAACTTGTATACAAGTGCATCTTAAGATGGGCTTCAAAAGTGCTCATTTTACCGTGAATAGCGTATATACCGGGAGAGTCGCCCGCGCCTCTTTGTCCGTATCTATGCAACCTACACAATCTTGCTGCTTAACATTCGTATGAACACAATAAAACAATACAACAAGAAACTGACAACTAAAGCTGTAAAACTTGAAATATTTGTTCCACCACGTTGCCCAATATTTGCCGTATATTTGTTTAAAAGCTATACGGCGTCATAAGTAGTCACATTAGCTGAGATTACTAAGTCGTAGCGCTCGGACAAAGGTGATCCACGTTCAAAACTCGGTCGAACTTGTAGTGAATGAGTGAAGAGATTAGGGCGGCTCTTAGCAGCGAGCTCTTGAGAGCCGATGAGGGTGATTGAAGTGAATATGGAGCGGAGCCAGAATGAAGGGGCGATGGAAACGAGAGATCCCCGAGAAAACCCGCCGACCAACGGCATCGTCCGGCACGATTTTCACTGCGAAAATCCGCTGACCCGGCCGGGGATTAAACCCGGCTCGCCTTGGTGGGAGCCGAGCGTGCTAATCGCTCAGCCACCGCGGCCCCACAAACTTGTAAAGTTTTTTTTTTTATTATATCGTCCCAAACTGTTTAATGTACGTGTAGCCCCAAACAAATATTTAGTTGCACCAACCAAATCTTACAGTTTGGGGCAACCAAATGAGAACAACAAAATTATATGGTTCCAGCAACAAAATATTTCATCGCCACTATACAAACAAATCGTGTTTGATTCAACAAAATATTTTCTCAGTGTGTAATATTATTTTGGAGACTTCCAATATAGTGAAGAACTGGTTTTCCAGACTGCCGTAACTTGAAACATACTAGCAGGAAACGAGCCAAACTATGACAGGAGTAAGCACTGGAATTCGCTGTAGACTTTTCATCAATAAAATGATAGGATCACCACTGAAAATCCCATAGCTACACGCAGCACTACGAGAACACTGAACGCCAGTTCAGAGCCGTGCGCGTAGCGGCGATGGCGCACTTGTAGCGCGTACCAGTGTGACCCTTATAGCTCCCGCGCTTCTTGGCAAAAAAAAAAATATATAAGGCACGCGGGACCCTTTAACCCTTCAAACAGCGAGATAGTTTTGGGTGTTACAACAAAATTATCGGTATGATGTCCTGTCGTGTATCGGGGCTACTGAAAATGGTTTCTCTGCTAGAAGTATACTTGCACAGTCTCTGTGCAATGTCCCAGCTATAGGACTTCATAACTATGGACGGGAAAATGTAGAGTTTTAAATTTACCTGTACGCTACACTCCAATCTCTTCGAGCTTAAGGGTCCTATGTACCTGCGCATTCAAGGTCACGAAGCGAGGGAGCGATACGGGCGACACTAACACGCACGGCTAGCGCCTCATCGTTCCTACGCTCAAGGCGTGCAATGTTTCCGTCGTGACGCTGTGCTGTTCAAATTAGATCTGTAACAGTGGGACTTTATTACACGCGATGAAAAGCCCACAGATTAAACTACGCCCGTATGTTTGTACTATTCTCTTGCAACTTAAGGAAACCGCTTAGGCAAGCTTTAAAAAATGCGATATTTGATCATTTTCACTAATTTTTTTCTCCAAGATATATGATAAAAGTAGGTCTAAAGAAAAAAGGGCATATATAATTGTTCATTTTTATCTTTTCTGGCAAAAAGTCGTATTTGCATAGCATTTATGTACCGAGATACACGTATTCGCGTAAACAACTATTCCACAAGAAACGCGTAGATCCATTCCACTCTTAAACTTACTGTTAATTAGATGCTGCCCCGGGGTGTGTATAGGCTATTTACGGTGAAATGAGCACTTTTGAAATCCCTGCTTAGTATCTATTTGTATGAACGCTGTGCATTCTTCCGCCTTGTGTAAGATTAACATTGTCATGGGCCTCTACACTTTACTCATGTGTCGGTCGAGTGAAACTGTGAAATTATTAGAAAAGCATATATTTTACAAATCTGCTCATTTCTACACTTCAGTGCATTAAAAAACACAGAAAGAAAAATAAATAATTTAAGTTATTAAAACGGTTGCCTAACACTTTTCATTCGACGTTAAGATACGGAACTACTTCCCATCCATCGTTACCAACTTTACTGGGAGCATGTCACTCAGGACGCCAGTTAAAATATATGCAGGCAGGGGCAGTGATTTTTTCTAAGCTTGATTTCAAAAGTGCTCACATTATCGTGAACATCCTCTGGCCAATTTTACCACACACCAGAAGGCACATGATTCGTGTTCCTTCTTTAACGGGTCTCTTCTGGCTCAGTGTTCACCTGGGTAAGTGTAATAAAGGCTGTTCACGATAAAGTGAGCCCTTTTGAAATCAACCTTAGAAAAAATGCACTGCCCATGCCTGCATATATTTAAACTGGCGCACTGAGTGACATGCACACAGTAAGGTTGGTAACGATGGATGTGAAGTAGTTCCGTATCTTAACGTCGAATAAAATTTTTTAGGTAAACTGATAACTTTAATTATATCTTTTGCTTTTTTTTATGAATCGAAGAGTAAAAAATTAAAGATTAGTAAAATATTTACTTTTCTAATCATCTCATGGTTCCAGTTGACAGAGGCATGAATAAAGTTATGAGGCCCATGAAAATGTTAATCTTATATAAGGCGGAAGAATACACAATGTGTATACAAGTAGTTCCTAAGCAGAGCTTTCAGAAGTGCTCATTTTACCGCAAATAGCCTATAAACTGTGATTCAACCGAAGAAAAAATAAATGTAATTTACATGTGTTTGAACTATAGCTTGAACGAAAATGAATTCCCGGAATTTCCCAGTCCCTAGTCATAACCAAAATGGCTAGAACAAATATTACTTGATTTATGAAACCTTAGATTTCGAGCGGATTTTTTTCATTTTAACTATTGCGACAGAATTTTTTTTTTATCTGAAAAAGTCGCCTACCACACGTCAGAGTAACTGTAACCTGTGAGGAGAGTGTGTCCTGTACTTTACAAGAAGCGGCCAATTGCAAATTCTTAGAAGTCAGCAGCTGTTCAGTGTTAACCGCGGTAAAGCTAGGCATGTGTCAGTGTTTGTATTTCACCACGAACAGCGCCGGTCATAATTTGACGTATTTTGTGGCATACTCTGGAAATACCTGTTACGCTCTCGTTCCTTCACATTCCGCGCGAACGAGTGAAAGTAAATGACAGCAGTTATACGACAGCGGCAGTAGCAAGTCGAAGGATTATTTTGAAAGAACAGGCGAGCGATAGTCCAGTGGCCACGTTTCTGTTACAGAAAGCGAGCGGCCTATCATAAAGGCCGCCTTCACCGCACACGCCGACAAACTCATCGCTGACCCTGAGAAGCTCGTGTTTTCCCGTTTATCACGCAGGATTGCCTCCGTCATCACCATTGCCTTTCCCAGGACGTATTGGATTGCCGAGAACATTCTAGACGGCAGCTACCTCAAGTATAAATACCACGTGCGGGCCTCTGCGTAGGAGAGTGATTAAGAGCCGAGAGTTTGGCGTCTCGTGCGACCTTAATCGACAGTTGGGCTATTCCGGAGCGGCGAGGGACGACTGCAGAGATCTGCGAGAGTGCGTCGGCGAGCTTGTGTGCAGTGAAGTGTGGGACTGATCTACGGGACTGAAAAGACATTCGGGACGATAGAAATAGACAGTTTTAACCGAACATGTGGTGATAATTGGAGCCGTTTAAGGGATATTAGCAAGAGTAAACACTGTGATAAAGACTTCGTTTGAAATGGAGATAGTAATGGAATATAACGCTCAATAAGCACAATAACTAGGGATACACGAATTTCGCGAAAATATTTCCGCTCATTATAAATTTCAATACCCTACGAGCGTGCCAGCAGTTTCCTTTTGCTTATTGGCGGCGTGTGTCTGTGAAAAACATTTTCTTAGTTGACTAGCCAATAAGAATTAAGTTACTCCGATACTGTACGTCTCTGATTCGGGGACAGACATTTAACACGTTTAACAACTAGATCACCCGATCACAAAAGTGGATCTGAGCTAAAGTGTTTTGAAATACAACAGGTCGTGAAATCTATTCGCGAAATTCGTGTGCCCCTAATATTAACAACAGGACGCTCAGACTGGTAAATAATAAATATTATCTGTTTGTAGCATTGAGAATAAATATAATTATTGAGTTTAGTTATTTTATTTTTATTAAGATCTCCATCCCTCATGAACTCAGATACGCCCCTCAGGCATTCATGTAACAGTATGATCTAGTCGCGATTTTTTTCACACTTTTTGAATCAAACCTTTAAAAAAGTACCCCTTTTATGATGATTTTGGTTGTTTCCTAAACATGACATGTATCACAAGCGTCTCATACTCCTCATAAGTGACTTATTTTTTGTTAAAATCTTATTTTTACTTATATTTAAAGACCTGAAAAATTTGCGGACTCAGTTAGGGACAATCTAGAATTCAAAACACGTGCGTTTATATATCTTAAGCTATTGGTCCACACGATATTTGACACCTCGTGGACAACCATGTCCAACTGTCGTCTTCCACTGTGACAACAGACAACCACTGTGCAGTTAATATCGTCATATGTGTACACAAGACTGTGGAGTCTAGCATGTAGGTCACCGAACTCGCGAATTTTCCAGGTCTCTACAATTATTCTTCCTACAAATTAAAATGTTTCATTCTAATTAATGTGAATAAAGCAGGGATAAAATCGCTGCGTTGACAATGTCCAGTAAGAAATTGTTCTTATGTAGAATATTATTAAGGTGAGTACGCAGAAATGCTGTTCATTGTCCCTTTGGTGTAATCTTCTAGACTTAGTCAAGCTTTGTTTGCATGAGACGGAGGAATGTTCTTCTAGTAGAACTTGATCAGGGCTTCGGAAAAGTTGGAAGTAGGGATAGGAACATTTCGCGAGTTCAATGACCAGTAGGCTAGACTCTTCAGTCCTCTGCATACTGGAGCCTCAGCTGTGTGTTCATTGTCTTGTCGTCCCACACCTGGTAGTTATGGGATTCGCAAGGTGTTTCCATGCAAGTCTGCTATTGGCTCAGAGGAGTGCAGGGCGGATCTAATAAACTGTGATCCAATTGCAAACGTGACTTCACTATGTATGTGTTTGACGTCTATCTTGTCCCGAAATGAATTCGCGAAAATTTTCCTATCCGTAGTTGGAAGTAACCGTGAATGGACTAGGTTATGTCAAAATTTTAAATGTCATTTTTCTAGTCAGGCTAGTACGACGTTTGTGGCAATTTCCGTGTTGCCAAGGTCACTTAAATGCTATTCCTGAACAGCAAGGGTACAAACTATCAGTAAGTCGTGGATATGTATAACGTAATTACTAGGGACATGCAAAATTCGCGTTATTATTTGGCATCAGGCTAAACTTCACAGTACTCTATATACTGGAGCCGGTGTCGTTTCTCCATTCGCTGCTCATTAGATGTGAAGTCACCTCCTTTTTGACTGCACTACACGTGATTGGGGCACACAATTGTGAAGTGTTCATTTATTGGCGCGTAAATACTCAGGACGTGTCACGTAAAGTATGGTAAAATAGCAACCGTAATGCAAAGGTACGCGTTTTTCAATTTTAACGTGTCCCCAAATAATAACACGAATTTCGCAGGTCCCTACTGATTGGCTACTGTGTACGGTCCCCTATTGGCTGGCCTGTCACCTGGCGAATGGGTTACCAGGCGTTGAATCGCGAGCGGCGCTCCGATAATTTGCTGACCAATGATGCCATTCGCGATATAAAAGGCTGTTTCAACTCTTGCGCTTTTAAGTATTGTCTGATAACATCTAACATCATCGCTATCTGGTCGCGCTATGACAATACCTCAACGGCCTAGCTTGTTCCTTAACCGCCTGCTACAGCGCAACAGTATATCAACGTCAAAGAAAAAGAGCACCGTGGCATGCAGTAATTGGAGGACAAGAACTGCTTGAAAACAATTACGCGAGAATTTGCGGCGACCAATCTGTCATCGCACAGCTCCATCCATCACAGCTGCCAGACGTGCGCACAACTGTTATTGGTCGGGCCCGTCCGGAATCGATGATGTACAACTGAACGCAGCCACGAAATGTTCGGCGGAGACTGCAGCTATCAAAACCGAATCCAAGCAAACGTGTGGTTCCGCTGTCGACTTTTTAGCGACTTCATAACTCTGTATGCTTTTTTATTGGTATTTCTTTTGAGTGCGTTTTCCGGGATATATACCTGTTTACAAGCTAAACTCGCCTACTCTTACTCCTAATTACTAAGAGACCTGCAAAATTCGCATTATTATTCGGGAACATGTTAAACTTGAGAGACTGTATTTTTGCAATACGTTTGCCATTTGACCGTACTGTGTGTGACACGCCCTGGGTGACTGCACAAATACAGGAACACTTCAGAATTGTGTGTCCCAATCACGTGTGGTTCTGTCTGAGAGGGAGTGACTTCACATCTATGCAGCAGCCAATGGGGAAACGACGTCGGCTCTAGTGCATACAGTACTATGAAGTTCAGCGTGATGCCAAATAATAACGCGAATTGTGCATGTCCCTACCAATAAGACTGCACTGCTCCACCTTTTTAAGGTCAGAGGGCGCTGAGAGGAGAACTGGTAATAGAGAAAAATATATCAGTTAAAGGTATTCGAAAGAAGTTAAGGAAGTTTAAAAATAAAGAACGATTAACTATAACATTTTGTGGCCTCGATCTAAGACCGAAGGAGGATGAATACGAGACTTACCCAAACTCGAACACGCGCCCAAGGAAGAAGACCAGTCCGTTGGTCGCCGCCGACTGCGCTCTTCCTGTGGTTCGGAGACCTGTCCACTCTTCCCGTCCCACTCCCCTTGCTCCACCCCTTATTTCTGATCGGTGGTGACGTGGTTGGTAGGTGGAGCTTAATTTAAGACTTTATGACTAGTCAGCTGGACTCACATTTCGGACCTACCTCAGTTGATTGTACAGCTTGTTTAGACTTTATAAATTACAACTCTGTTTTGGAAAATGGGTAAAGAAAAACAGCGCGAAGCTCTCTTTTCGTATCTGTGCGTGACTTTCACGTTGCGTAAGATGAGAGGCGAGTGTAACGAGACACGAGATCCGTTCGCGGAGCCCCGCGCAACCAATCAGGTAATGGGTAAGCCCACATCAAACGGACCGCCAAGCATTCTCGTCTGTGTGATTATCTAATAAAGGCTGTTCACGATTAGGTGAGCACTTCTGAAATGAACATTAGGAAAAGTCACTGCCCCTGCCTGCATATATATTTTAATGGGTGCACTGAGTGACATTCGCCCAGTACAGTTGGTAACAATGGATGGAAAGCAGTCTCATATCTTAACGTCGAATAACGTTTTTCGTAACCATTTACTATAACACGAATTATTTCTTTCGCTTTCAGTTCTTTTAATCGACTAAAGTGTAAAAAATGAGCAGAAAATTTATAATAATTCCACTATTTCACTTGTCCGACGCATGAATAAAGCGATGAGACCCATGGCAATGTCAATTTTACATAAGGTGGAAGAATACACGACGTGCATACAAGTAAATCTAAAGCAGGGCTTTCAAAAGTGTTCATTTTACAGTGAACAACCTATACATGATATTACTAAGTACAGGCTGTTCACGTTAAGTGAGCGCTTTTGATTAGTTCATTTTTTATTTCAGCCATTTTTTTTTTGTCATTTAACCGCATTTTAAAATAAATATTGCCATGTAAGAAATAAACATAGTGCGTAGATACCAGCGCACTCGGAAGTCAACGTATAAAACTACAATAAAATATATTTATTGGCTATTAATCCAACTGAAAGTGCTTTCAAAAGTGATCACTTTACCGTGAGTCGCCTATAAAAGTTCTTCTCTGTAAAGTTCCAACAGCCGGTTTTGTACATTCTGTGATAAATATTTCACTTCGAACCAGTCAATTTGTTTTAAAAATATGTACTGTTGAATAATAATAATTACATTTTGATGGATAGTAGGGGTAGGCTCGCTTAACATTTCTTTCGAGTATAAAATACTTCATTGACTTTAAATTTACCTTCCTACGAAAAATAGGCCCATCACGCTGCTATGATTATCTTTCGTACCCAGTTAATGCTAATTTATTGGTTTGCACTGCCAGTGAATGTCATACCGACGAAAAAAAAATCGTGAAACAATACTACTCTAGGGGTGCAAGTTTTCACTCTACGTGAAGACTTAATACCTAGGGGTAGTGAAATTTCGCGAAAAGATTTAAAAAATATATATATTTCAAAACACGGGTATTGTAGTTTCCCTGTCTTGATTGGCTGAATTATTTTTTGGCACGAGCTAACTGTCTGCACACGAATCACGCAGTAGCCGTGACGATATTACCGAATTCTGAGTAGCCTGGTCAAATATGAAAACGCCTTCTCAAGCAGACAGCAACCAAGGACAGTGGACAAACTGCCTGTGGGTGCTTAGAGTATTGAAGTCTACCATGTACTCATTTTTTTTCTCGCGAAAAATCACTAACTATATCAATACCCTTCTGTAATTCAGTAAATTGTTCAAATCACCAACCGCATTCCTTCCAAGGGCAAGATAATTATTTTCATGTGCCAGTTAATACACTCCATTCATACTACCAAAACAAAATCCAGACTCGTAAGAAGACGCGGTAGTGTATAAAATGCTTGCATTGAACTCGGGAGAATGCAAGCTCCACTCACAGTGGCGACAAATATTTTTATTTAATATAGTTAAATTTTTTCCTTCTATCTATTTTTTTCATTGCAGTTTTATTTCGAGATCACAACAAAAATGATTTTGTTCCATTTCATGATAATTGACGAAAAATCAGTGAAATCGCAAACTGGTGTAATTCAATTTTTACAAGAAAAATTTTTGTAGCGCTACGAAAAATAATTATAAGGTGTGCGTAGTTGAACTGAAACATATAATATAAGTATAAATGTTACTGGAATCACCCAAATTAAAATAGACGTAAGATGATCAAAAGCTGTCACCTTATTGTATTGTTAGAACTTGCATACAGTAAGTAACGAATAGAACTTCCACGTTAAATGACCCGTAGTGATGCCACCTTCCTGTGCACATTTCCAGACATTGTCGTAGGCATTTCTACAGTGAAGAATGAATTTCAATTTTCGTCAAGGATCGCATATGACTATGGTGCTTCAACATTCGTGAGTTTGTTACCGGCTGAGAATAGTTCACAGTCTCGTGGTCCATTTGCAGATGTACTATATATATATATATATATATATATATATATATATATATATATATATATATATATATATATATATTATATATATACACCTGGAACAGAATGGGCCCGAATCAACGTGGCTCTATTCGAAATCGGTGAAAGAAGCTCACCGACAATTACGGCGGCAGAAATCAACTGATTTAAGGGGGATTTTTGCATAATTGCGGTGAAGTTCGCTACTCCCAATTATTGGCTCTCCGTCCATTAACACATTCAGGATTGCATATATTTACTATAGATGAAGACAAGTTAGAAGTGAATCACCTTTATACACCACTGCAGGAACGTCTATTCTGTTGGTTTCTGTATTCCCACTTACCACTCTTCTATTGGGCCACACCACACTATGTTCTACAACGTTCATCATTGGCTGGTCGTCAGCCACTGGGGTCGCAGAGCTGATTATGCTCCAATCAAATGTCTCGTACAGCGTGTAAAAGTTTTACAGTCAATTGTGTTCTTTTATAAGGGCATAGTAAAAAAAAATACATTTTTTAATAGGAAAACTACAACTGCTGGGTTGTATTGTTCTTGTAAGATCCTGTGAAATACTAGCAGAAAAATTGCTCTATAACCACGCGAGTTTTATTTTCAAGGACGAAGAAATTTTTAAACTGGCGTTGCTCGAACTTGGCTAAAACGTAGTCCAGAATGTGTCAAACGAGTCGTTGGTTCAATACTACAGGTCACCACCAAAATTTACCTTACATCTCTCTTTCAGTTCAACTTTGTTCTACCTTCGTTGTGTCACATCTCTGGTGCAGTCAAGAAGTTTACCGGAACCATTGAAATAATTCCGAGTTACAGCTTCACTGATATTTTCCTCCACAGAAAGTTTATCACTAACGGTTTGTTACCGACCCGACGGTCATCCATGGACAGTCTGAAAACCGGGAGCGCCATTGCCAAAGAAACAAGAAAGGTTAAGTGTTTCAAGTCTCCCCTATAACCAATTTACCGCACGAAATTGCCATGCATCTATCTAACTGCAGGCAGGCGCTGCCGTTAATACACGCTGTGCTAAGCGTGTGCTTTGTACTCTGAAAACAGTTTATCTGCGGAAATAGGGCTTCGTTAACATTGGCGACAGTGAGCAGAAACCACTGTATTTCTATAACTAAACTGTGCCTATTAGTTTGACATTCGCATTTGACTTGTTTCATCCCCCCTCCCCCTTTTTTTTTTGTTAAATAATAGCTTATATAGGCTGTTCACGGTAAAGTGAGCACTTTTGAGGACCTAGTTACTGTTTTTTTTTTTTCAGTATTTTTTCCCCTTTACCCACCCTTTTTTTTAAAATAAATATTGCCATGTAAGTAATAAACACGGCGTGCATATTCCACCGCCCTCTGAAGTTAACGTCTAAGGCTAAAATAAAATATACTTATTGCTTACTATTCAAAATGAGAGGGCTTTGCCTACGCAAACATTTATTACTGCGCTGTGAATTACTTTTCGACAGATTTATACATTCTTCCGAGAAATAAAATTTTCAGTTTTACAGACATGTCAAAACATTAGTTCTCGATTATACATAAAAATTGCACAATACTCAAAAAGTTAAGTAAGCCCATAACTTACAATGAATTTACAACAAATAATTAGTAATATAACACACAAATAACTTAACTAAAATGCAGTCACATACCAGTATTCAGAATTGGCGAGGCCTGATGCCATAAGACAATCATAAGAAAATACTGTCATGTAGTACAAAACAGCATAAACATCATCCTCATTAATCCATATATCGTCAAAAAAGTAATATAAATAACACTTAGTCAACAGAAACGTAAAATTTATTTTAATACCTAATTAAAAATTATTTGTGTTTTAATTATAAACGAAAAGGCAGAATATGTGAAAAATTGTTAATAGCTGAAATAAATGTTTACATTTAGCAAAAGAGGGTTTGTTATAAATGATTCTAATATATTTTGTGTAATACAAAAATTGTCTGTAGTTGTTTTACAGTACTTCTCTAGAAAATCAAGTCCTAACAAATCTTTGAATGTATCAGACCAAAATATTTCTTAAGATACTCAAGACTCAATCATTTTTCTAATAACTCTCACTTTCACGGACCAACTGTGTATACATATGCCTTTAGTGATCAACAGAGACCTGCAAAATTCGCGTTATTATCTGAGGACAAGTTAAACTTAAAACACTTTTCCTTTGCAATACGTTTGTCATTGGACCAGTCTTTATTTGACACGCCCCTGGTAACTCTGCGCCAGTAAATGAACGATCCACAACCGTGTGCCCTAATCACGTGAAGTTAAAGGGAGTGACTTAACATAGAGGCAGAAGGTAATGTAGAAACGACGCTGGCTCGAGTATGTACAGAACTGTGAATTTTAGCTTGACGCAAGAAAAAAAAACTAACGCGAATTCTGCAGGTCTCTAGAGATCACGGAAATAAAGGCATTTACAGAAACTATGACGTAAAATGCGGAGAACAATTGTTGCTGTGACGCAAGAGTTTCACTGAATACGTAAACCAGATGATAAGAAAAAAATGTTCTTTCGGCGTAGTCATGCCAAGCAAACATTGCAGACACAGATATCATACACGGATGGCGGAAACATACTGGTAGTGCTCCATTACTTCAGACAATGAGGACCAAGAGGTGTATAATCAACGGAAGAGCGTTTAGGGGTGCACTAAAACAAACTATTTCAAATAATAATACCCCATTGTTTTTTTTTCTTAGCAACTACCCACTACCTGACTATGGAATCAAAAAAATAGGTTCTTATTTTTAGGTTTAGCATATTACTCTTTTAAGTGAAAAGCATACAAAATATAGTACTTATGATATGGAACCCTTCCACACGTCTCCCTTAGAATATTTGTAGGTTTATGTGCTAACATGACTAAATTCCCGTAGATTTAGTCAGCGGTTCTAATCGTTATAGCAAGGGAAAGGAAAATTTCGCGAATTCATTTCATGACAAGATAGACATCCGACACCTGTGCACTGAAGTCACCTTTGCAATTGGATCGCATTTCATTAGACACGCCCCGGACGCCTGTGAGCCAATAGCACACTTGCGAGGAAACGGGTAGCAAGCGCCATACTGCCAGGTGTGAAGAAACACTGGCTACTCTCTACAGCAGCAGCAGCCGATGAACAAACATCTGAGGACCTAGTGTACACAGGTATGTGGAGTCTAGCCGACAGGTCGTTGAACTCGCGAAATTTTCATATCCCCAGTTATACCATAGGGGGTGATAATACATTTTTTTTTTTTTTTTTTTTTTTACAATAATGTTACTGTTTAGCGTGTTACTGCGCACATTTTGAACATCTTTGAGAGAAATTCCTTCCCCGTAACAGGACGTAGGTCTAGTTAAACTCAGGGCGGAGTCGTTACAGTAATTCTAGAAACGAGTTATAAAAAGTACTTCTATGTTCAAAGTCCTATCAAAACAGTTACATTTAAACGTTTTACAATTGAAACTGCTATTTTATTTGTTTTGGTATTACCTACAGATTAAAATGTAACTACTGCATTGTAGAGACCTGCAAAATTCGCATTATTCCAAGTTACTGTGCGTTTGACCGACTACAGCCATTGGTCGGAATATGCCTGTCACGCCTCGGAGAACTCTTGAGCCAATAAGACAATATCAGCGGCGGAGTGGGCAATCTCTTTGAAGGGGATCACACACATAGGCAGGACAGGATTTAGGTGCAAGCGATACAAGCTGCCCTTGGAGCGACATGCCTGAAAGGGCGCCAGGAGTGATCCGGAGGGGAAGGGCGCGCTGATGAGATAAGACGACAGGCGATTACTCATCCAGGAATGCATGGCACTGCGAAGCGGCGGAGCTGGAGGCAGTGTGTGCATAAAAGGGGGGGGGGGTCTAGGGGGGAGCGATGCGCGCGAAGAACACATGTTTGTGGAAGGGCGCACAGGTTCATTCCGTTGGTGCTGTGGCACAGAGCAGACAGTGTCGAGTTACAGTATAGCAAACAGGAAGGGACACGTGTGCACCATCAGTTGTTGCTCGTCAAGCAAGGACACTCGCGGTCAGTGGCTATTTCTAGTGCAGGTCATTTTATGAGGTGGCATTTGAGCTCCGGGATAGCGAATGAAAACATCTCAGAAAAAAAGAAACCATCGGGGCGTTCTACAGAAAAAGAAACCATCGGGGGTGTTCTACAGAAAAAAAACCATCGGGGGCGTTCTACAGAAAAAGAAACCATCGGGGCCGTGCTACAGAAAAAGAAACCATCGGGGGCGTTCTACAGAAAAAGAAACCATCGGGGGCGTTCTACAGAAAAAGAAACCATCGGGGGCGTTCTACAAAAAAAGAAACCATCGGGGGCGTTCTACAGAAAAAGAAACCATCGGGGGCGTTCTACAGAAAAAGAAACCACCGGGGGCGTTCTACAGAAAAAGAAACCATCGGGGGCGTTCTATAGGAAAATAAACTATCGGGGGCGTTCTACAGAAAAAGAAATCACCGGGGGCGTTCTACAGAAAAAGAAACCATCGGGGGCGTTCTACAGAAAAAGAAACCATCGGGGGCGTTCTACAGAAAAATAAAAGCTGAGGAAGCCAAAGGCAATGAGAGAAAAGTTAAACTATTTAAACGGTTTTTCTGATTCCGTACATTCTGAAACAAAACTTGATGACAGTTTGAAACCTCAAGAAAAGTCAGTTACTGGAGAATAATTATGCTTAGATCCAGAAATTTAAAATTCCGTAAGTCGCTGTAGAGTGTAGACATAACACATAAAATAATGTTTTCATTTGTCTGACACTTAGCCTACAGTGACTTATTGTAAGAATATAATATTTTTATAATTTCGTTTCTTTATAATATTATTTCTATTTTTTGTCCTGATTGCTTCAACAAGTCAAATTACTTCATCGCTACATCGAGCTGAAGCAGATGAAAGAACAACAATTCAAGTTAATAGGCCTACACCTATTGCTGATCTGGACCTGGATGGGAAACATTTGCTTCAGGTAATTTCAGGTTTGAACGGAAATATTTTAGCTGGTTGATTCCCATGATATTTTCCTAGGCTTAGACTAAAATTTCAAACACGTCCTGCAGCTGTAAACATTAGGCGATCTGACAGACGCTTGGCATTTCTGAACCACAGATTTTTCGAAATCGAACAGTAAACTTTATCTAACAACCATTTTAAGACCGCATCACATGGGTCAGAGCGATCCTTTCCTAACTATGCTCACCTGCAGCAAATCGATGCTGTGGATATTATATTGAGTCATTTACAAATACTGAAAATGTTGTTTCTCAAACTGCTATTATAAGTAAAAGTAAGCTCCTGCAATATTTCTAGTAAATGTGTGAAATTTGAGACCAAGTGTGGGTGTATAATCTTTTGATAGGTAGGTACCACATGTAATATGCATGTATATTGTAATTTCCAAGTGTTTATTATTTATAGCGGTTAAATTGTTTGTTTAGATTAAGGCTACTGTTGGACTAAAAAAAAAATCTGTTGGTTAAAAGCTATACATAAAATAAGCATTTAATAAGAGATTTTATTTTTAAAAAGAAAAACGAACAATTACAATGGCCTGCTATTTTTCCATGATTATTTGTGCAATTTCAGATTCATATTTTTCCCCACCGAAACAACAAAATATTGAGGTGCTTGTACCTAATGTATTTAGCGGTTTCCAGTGACTATGCCAATGTGACCAGTCACTACAATAACACAGAATATAATAAATTAATGTTTATTTTACTACTGGATTGGTTTCCTCTTACAGGACTCTCAGGAAAACCCCTCAGCTGCAGCCAAAATATCGAATGATTGCGGAGAATGGCCAGCAAGAATCTCTGACGACATGCGCCAGATCTTAGTTGAGCGAGGTTCTTCTCAAATAATGGATATAAATTTCCCAGCAGATGATAAAGGTAGGAGATCCGCACCAGCCAATTACCGTAGAAAACTTAACAAATGGGGAAGAAGTTCAAAGGGAGTGGTTGCTGTTCTCCAGTCGACAAAATTCCATTTTTTGTTTTTGCTGCAAACTTTTTAATAATGAAAAAATATCTGTTACTTCTACAAGTGGGTTTCCAGATTGGAAAAATATGTCTGCATTTCTTTCTCATCATGACAAATCACCAATCCACATCAAAGCTTTCCATTCTTGGCGGGAGCTTTCCCAGCTATTATTCTCTGGTAAAACTGTTGACGAAGAACATCAGAGGTTGATTGGAAAAGAAACTAAATACTGGAGCGATGTTTTGAAGTGTTTGGTAAGCACTGTTCAGTTTCTTGGAACACAGGGTTTGGCATTTCGGGGAAGAACTGAGAATCTTTTAAAAAAACGATGATGGGAACTTTTTGCAGTTAGTTGAGCACATAGCAAAATTGGCGCTGTAATTGCTGAGCATCTACGATGGGTAGATGTCTCAAGGGGGTAGATGTCATTATTTAAGTAAAACCATACCAAACGAGTTCATTTAATTAATTTCGACAAATATACAGGACTCCATACTAAGTGATTTACAAAGGGCAGAATATCATTCTGTCGTTTTAGACTGCACTCCTGACGTAAGTCATACTGAGCAAATGACAATGGTAGTTCGGTTTGTTCAAGTGGAGAAAAATGAAGATATTTCCATTCGAGAGCACTTTCTAGGTTTCATTGCTGTTAGTGATTTGTCGGGAGAGGGACTCGTGAAAAGTTTTCTTAAAGAACTGTCATGGCACAACCTTTCATTGGATAACGTGCGTGGCCAGGGTTACGGCAATGGGTCAAATATGAAGGGGAAGCATGTGGGACTTCACAAACGAGTCCTTGAGTTGAACCCTCGTGCACTCTTTGTGTCAATCGATAGTCACTCACTGAATTTAGTAGTGAACGGTTCTGCTTTATCTTGTACTGAGAAGTGAATATCTTTAGTGCCATCCAAAATATATGCAATTTTTTCTCAGCTTCTGCTTATCGATGAAGCATTTTGAAAAAGTATCTTACCTCCTCTCTCACAGTAAAATTGCTTAGTGGCACACGCTGGGGAAGCAGAATAGATGCGTTGACACCACTTAGGTATCACATTGAAGATGTGTACGATGCAGTATACGATGCAAGTGAAGATCAAAGAATATATGCTTTCGGAGGAAAAACTGCGGCTGGAATAGCCCAAAAACTGATAGATTAAAAGTTCATTTGTTGCTTAATAACTTGGCACGACATTGTATTTAAAGTCAATATTGTCAGTAAGCTTCTTCAAAAAGTCAGTCTGGATCTGCAGAAGTCTCCATCACAGTGGTAAGAGTTTCCTTGAAGGCATCAGATCAGATGAAGGATTAAACAGCATCATCACAGATGCCAAGGAGCTAGCTGAAAAACTAGATATAATTCCAGAATTTGAAAAGAAAGACGGTGTTCGGCCAAGGAAAAAGATTAGGAACTTTTCCTACGAGGGCATGGATGAGCCCGTTCCTTCTGGGAAAGAGTCATTTAAAGTGAACTTCTTCTTTGTTGTCTTAGACACAGCCATTGCATCACTCGCACAACGATTAGAGCTGATGGAATGTCATAGTAAAACTTCTAGTTTTTTGTATGACATTTGTAAACTTCAAGAATGTGATGGTGATGAATTGAAGACCAAATGCATGCAACTTGGTTAAGTTGTTGACTGATGGTGAGAAATGTGACATATACGGGCTGTAACTTTATCAAGAATTGCTCACCTTACCATCCATGCCATCATCCAGGAAGTCCTCCAGCGAATGTGTTAAACCACATAAATAATAGTCTTATGGATACATTTCCAAATGTTTTCATTTCTCTTCGTGTACTTTTAACATTGCCAATCTCTGTTTCAAGTGGCGAACTGAGTTTTTCTAAACTTAAGATAATAAAAAATTACTTAAGGTCAACCATTTCTCAAGAAAGATTTTGTGGTCTTGCCACAATGGCAATAGAAAATTATGTACTTAAAACTATTGACACATAAAATTTTTTTAAAGGAATTTGTGAAATTATAAGCTAGAAAAATTACCTTTTAGTAAGTAACACTATTGGTTTAACATTGAACAAGTATTTTAAGCTTAAACGTAAGTTACCATTACTAATTCATTCACTATTTTGTTTTGTGTAATTATTCCAATATTTACGATGAATAAAATCACTTTTATTGCTACTTCTGAAATAGTTTTAGACATTTTGATGTAAATATATTAGGTTGAATTACTACTGAAAATAGGAATGTCTGTGGTTACAACTACTAAACGTACTTTTGTATAATTGTGCTAATGCAAGTGTTGTTTACCTATCAATAAAATCCTAAAGAAAGACATTTTCAATAAAGAGTATCAAATTTCAGGCGTCTTACAAATTCCAGTCTGCCTCGACAATAGACTTCAATAATACGTCACATAAAAATTGCCTTTTTAGTGATAGAAGGTTAAGTTGCACTTTCGATGTAAACGCTACTCTCATCTCCGTGTTATGCGAACGCACTCTTAACCTTTTCAGAACCACATTCATGAATGATTTCAGGTGTTGCAAAGAAAACTTTTATGATACATGCTGTACATATTCGACACAGCACTTGTTTCGCTGTCACATCCGGTGTGTTGTAGGGTATATGTTCGGCTACAGTCATGTGTACAAATTATCACTCAGACCAGTAAGACGGTTTGTGAATCATCTACCACAGGTAAGATCATTGCGTAGAGACCCGAAAATTTCGTGGATTCATTTCGGGACATACTAGAATTGAAAAACTTGTACGTTCATTTTACTTTTGTAATTGGTTCGTGCAATTTTAACCCCACATGTTGAATCCTGAGCCAACAGTAAACACGTAGCCAAATTTAGACCCAATCATCGCCTCCCACTGTGGTACCAAGCAACCAATGAATAACTGGTATCTGCATGATTGTACACAAGACTGTGGAGTTTAGCCTACAGGACAGCGAACTCGCGAATTATTCACATCTCTAATAATTGGTTATCGAGTTTCGCTGTGTACGATACAAAACCAAATTTACCTATACGTGCATAATGTATACACAATTGAGCACGCTGGAACTGGATGGGTTAACACATTCTGCACTACACTCGAGCAAAGCTTGAGCAACGCCAGCTTAAAAATTTCTTCGTCGTTGATAATAAAACTCGCATGGTTATAGAGCCATTGTTCCGCTAGTATTTAACAGGAACTTACAAGAACAATACAACCCAGCAGCTACAGTTTTCCTGCTATAAATGTATTTTTTTGCTATGCCCTTATAAAAGGACACGATTGACTGTGAACATTTTACACAGTAAAGAGACATTTGATAGGAGCATAATCAGCTCTGCGACCCCAGTGGCTGACGACCAGCCAATGATGAACGTTGTAGAGCACAGTTAAGCACACCCAGTGTAGTGCGGACCAATAGAAGAGTGGTAAGTGGGAATACAGAAACCAACAGAATAGACGTTCCTGCAGTGGTGTACATAGGTGATTCACTTCTAACTTGTCTTCAATTATAGTAAATATGTGTAGTCCTGAATGTGTTAACACATTGACGTATGCACACATTTTCTGGCATTTAAGACGAATTAGAAGTGAGTCACCTATATACACTACTGTAAGAACACCGGTTCTGTTGGTGTCCGTGTTAGAAGTCACCATCGTCCTATTGGTCCATGCCACACCGGACACTATCCTGTACTTTGCAGCGTTCATTATTGGCCGGTCATCAACCAATGAAGAGCAGAGCTGATATGACCCAATCAAATGTCATTTATCGCATAGAAGGATTTACAATCAATAATGTCCTTTTGAGCGGGTTCGTTAGCAATATCATTGTTACTGCGTTTTCGTGTACTTGTGAGGTCGTGTTAAACTCCAGCCGAGCAAAGACTGCACATTAAGTAGTAACGCAATGTTTTTTTTTCTGGCACAGGATTCTAGGATTCGGGATTCGGGATTTTGACCGCCATCTTATGTTCCGCCATTTTTAAATTTTTCTTACAAAATCACCAGTTTTTACCCAAAAATCACTTATTTTTACCTAAAACTAAATTACTTCAGAAATCAATTATTTTACCCAAAAATCGATAATTTTCCCTAAAAATCCCCTTAAAATTTCCTACTTTGCCCAGCCCCAAAAAAAGGAACCACAAAAAAATCCTTCAGGGGATTCTGGCCGTAATCTTGAATTTATCTTTTTCCCCTCAAAACCTTAAACATTTCCCTTTTCCCTAAAAATGTCCCTTTTCCATAAAAATGGTAGAAGCCTCTCATGTGTAAAACAAGCCCCGAGATCCAATTTCAGCCAATTTCTGGGGCTTCCTCGAAATTTTATATTTTTCCCCTAAAAATGTCCCGATTTTCCTTTAAAATTTCTCCTTTTTCCCTAAAAAGCACCGAGTCTCCCACTTGCAAAAACGAGCCGCAGAAAGGCAATTCAGCTGATTTGGGGGCTCACTTCATGCTTCTAGTCTACATCGATAAAATAAAATAATTTTTAATAAATAATTTTTATAAAATTTAAATATTATTTTATAACTAAAACATTGAAATGAGTAAGTATTAAGTGTTATATCACCTAACTCGTCTTTACAAAGCGCATGCTATCATTATGTCATAATAATATTACTTTAATAAATTATTTGTATAAAATTAAGATATAATTTTATACTTGAAACATCTAAAGGCGTAAATATTAAGTTTCATATATAATCGCACTCGTCATTTCAAGGCGCATGCGATCATGAAAACATATCCATTATGTATCCCAATTTCAAGGCTACCATTTTGGATTTATAAGCAAAAAAAAAAAAAAATTATAAACAATGTATTTAAAAAACTTACATTTTCGAAGGGGGCCCCCCCCCCCCAACAACTCCAACATAAGTCACGTTCATTCCATTCCCAGCAGACGACTGACTCCCTCACTACCCACTCCCCTCATTTATACTCATTCCGCCATCTTGATTTTACGTTCGTCATTTGTTTATACGATACTGGAGGCCACCATCTTTGTAGGTGACCGCCATATTGGTAGGTGACGACTATCTTGGTAGGAAACCACCATCTTGGTAAGCAACCACCATCGTGGTAGACATCACCCATCAACTACATTGGAAGCCAATGACCATGATCTTGAAAACAAAAACTCGAGAAAAAATACAAAAAAGTCAGCAAGCATAGTACATTACAGACTACCACCACAATATTTGATGCAGACTATCTCGACCTTGACCCAATGAGCTTAAATGACCTACAAAAAACTTTAGAAAAAATACATAAAAGACAAGTATAAAACATCACAGAATACTACCACCATATTAGATGCAAACTAACTCGACATTGACCCCATGACCTAGAATGACCCTGAAAATAAAAACTGGAGAAAAAATACATCAAAGTCATTAAGCATATGACATTAAAGACCATCACCACCATATTAGATACAGAATACCTCGACCTTAACCCCATGATCTTGAATGACTTGAAAACAAAAATGTCGAGCAAAATACATAAAAGTCAGCAAGCATAATACATTACTGACTCCTACCACCACATTATATGCATCCTGCCTCCCTACTGTTTATAATATACACGTATGCAAACCCTTTGATGTTATATTGACTTTGAACCAATCATATTGAACTATTAATGTTCCCTACTGTTTATAATATACACGTATGCAAACCCTTTGATGTTATATTGACTTTGAACCAATCATATTGAACCATTAATGTTTTGTGCAGACACCGATCAACCAATCACCGAGTTGCCACATGATTGCAGCTGATCAATCACATGCACGCATTGAGACATCACACACACGCAGATAGGTAGGCAGGCTGGCTATAATTCTAGTTCCTTGATCACATTAACATGCAGTTATATCTTCATCAATTTCTTCCAGACTTCTTTGCTCACCGATAAATAATGGTCACACTTAAAATAGACAACTGACTCTGTTATCGGACAACCCCTTACAAGACTGACCCATTGGCCCCATTGTCCCATTGACCCTCATTGACCCCAACCCATGACCCAATGACCCATTGACCTTATTGACGCATTGACCCATAATGACCCCTGATTGCGGTGCTAATTGCGGTGCTATTTGCGGTGCTAATTGTGATAGTGGTATTAAGTGCGATGGTAAGGGTAAGTGCGGTGTGTGTGTGGTTCGCAAGTAAAAAAATATTCCATGCATTTTAAATAAAATTAAATAGTCCTACCTACAAAAGCTAAAATGCGAACATTTTATTTAATAATCTCTCTTTTAAAAAGTATACATCCAGGTCTTTCGGTATATTCAATCGCTTCCTGAGTAAACTGTATTTACAATTTGCAATAAAAGTGCCCAGAACTACAGCAGGCACCCACCATGCTTTGCCATTGATCTATGTGCAACATGGACTTTGCACTGAACAATGCCGCACCACGACAGGCCACTACCATGCTTCCCAATTGGTCGTCGTCGCACAAAAAGGTATCTACGTACGGACCGCTCTCTTATGCTGATGTGCATTTTTGAACATAGATTAAAATCGATCGCAGAATCGGCAGTGGCGGCAACTAGTTAGCGATGATGCAGTTTCACGGCTCCATGGTCATCGAATTCAAAAGGCAGCCCTTCATATTCGCAATTCATCTTCACGCTATGGAAGCACTCTGGAAAAAACCCAAATGTTCATTCGCCCCGGAAGAAAACACGCAGGTCCTATTATATATATGATAGGACTATACATAATTATGTACAGTAATATAAATATGTATAGGTATATAAGTATGTAAAGTGTATACATTTGTGTTTTAAAATACATGGAATTTTTTTTTCTTGCGAACCACACACACACAGCACTTACCATCGCACTTAGCGCCACAATCACAATCAGCACTGCACTTAACACCGCAATCGCAATCAGCACCGCTGCACCCCAATTAGCACCACAATCAGCACTGCAATTAGCACCGCAGTACCACAATTAGCACTGCAAATGTCACCGCAGCTAGCACCGCAATTAGCGCCGCAATCAGGGGCCATTATGCGTCAATAAATCAATGGGTAATTGGGTCATGGGTTTGAGGCCAATGGGTCATGTGTCAATGGATTAAATGGGTCCTGAGTCAATGGATTCAATGGGTCATGGGACAATGGGGTCAATGGGTCAGTCTTGTCAGGGGCGGTCCGACAACAGGAGTCAGTTGTCTACTTTAAGTGTGACCATACTTTAAAGGTGAGTGGAGAAGTCTAAAAGAAACTGATGAAGATATAACTACATATTAATGTGATCAAGGAACTAACATCTAAAGCCTGCGTACCTATCTCTGTGTGTGTGTGATGTCTCAATGCCTGCTTGTGATTGGTCAGCTGCAATCATGTGGTAACTCGGTAATTGGTTGGTCGGTGTCTGCACAAAATATTAATGGTTCAATACGATTGGTTGAAAGTCAATATAACATCAAAGGGTTTGCATACGTGTATATTATATGCAGTATGGAGGTAGGCTGTGAGGCTTAGTGTGACAAACTGCTGTTGTAAAGAAACATCGTCTTGGTTAGCTTCTGTATCATTGCAAACATTTTTTTCTCAAGTTTTTATTTTCAAGGTCTTGAAGTCAAGGTCAAGGTAGTCTGCATATAATTTGGTGGTAGGAGTCAGTAATGTATTATGCTTGCTGACTTTTATGAACTTTTCTCGACTTTTTTGTTTTCAAGTCATGCAAGATCATGGGGTCAAGGCCGTGGTAGTCTGTATATAATATGGTGGTGACAGTCTGTAATATCATATGCTTGATGACTTTTATGTATTTATTCTCGAGTTTTTATTTTCAAGGCCATTCTAGGTATTGGGGTTAAGCTCATTGGGTCAAGCCCGAGATAGTCTGCAGCTAATATTGTGGTGGTAGTCTGTAATGTATTATGCTTGCTGACTTTTTTTGTATTTTTTCTCGAGTTTTCGTTTTCAAGGTCATGGTCATAGGCTTCCAATGTGGTTGATAGGTGATGCCTACCATGATGGTGGTTGCCTACCAAGATGGTGGCCACCTACCAATATGGTGGTCACCTACAAAGATGGTGGCCTCCAGTATCGTATAAACAAATGATGAACGTAAAATAAAGATGGCGGAATGAGTATAAGTGAGGGGAGTGGGTGGTGAGGGAGTCAGTCATCTGCTGGGAATGGAATGAACGTGACTTATGTTGGAGCTGTTGAAGGGGGGTGGGGGGCCCTTCGAAAATGCAAGTTTTTGAATACATTGTTTATAAATGTTTTAATTTTTTGCTTATAAATCCAAAATGGTAGCTCTGACATTGGGATACATAATGGATATGATTTCGTGGTCGTATGCGCCTTGAAATGACGATTGCGGTGATATACAACACTTAATATTTACGCCTTTAAACGTTATAATTATAATATATTTAAATTTTATAAAAATTATTTATTAATAATTATTTTATTTTATTGATGTAGACTAGAAGCATGAAGTGAGCCCCCAAATCAGCTGAATTGCCTTTCTACGGCTCGTTTGGAGACTCGGTGCTTTTTTTTTTTTTTTTTTTTTTTTTTTTTAAGGAAAAAGGGGAAATTTTGAAGGAAAATCGGGAAATTTTTAGGGGGAAAAGGGAACATTTCGAGGAAGCCCAAGAAATTGGCTGAAATTGGATTTCGGGGCTTGTTTTTGCACATAAGGGGCTTCTACCATTTTTAGGGGAAAACGAGAAATTTTTAAGGAAAAAATGGAATTTTTAGGGACAAAGGGCAATTTTTAGGGAAAAGGGAATGTTTTTGGTAATTTGGGGGAAAATGGGGAAATTAAAGATAGCGGCTGGAATTTCCTGAAGGATGTGTTGAGGGGATACTATTTTTTGGGACAGATTTAAGTATGATTTTTTTTAGGTAATTTTTAGGTAAAATAATCGATTTCTGAAGTGATTTTTGGGTAAAAACACGTGATTTTGTAAGAAAAATTCCAAAATGGCGGAATCCAATATGGCGGTCAAAATCCCGAATCCTAGAATCCTGCGCCAGAAAAAAACATCGCCTTACTGCTCGCATCCATGTGAGTTCTGTTCTGAACAACAAAGGAATTTTCAAATTAGCTTTGCTCGAGCTACAAACGAGCATAGTCTACACAGTGTTTAACGCCGCTGCGAAAGAGTGCGCCTTAAACTCGCGCCACAAACGACATGTTTCCGGAGTGTTTATGTCCCGGTTATTTCCGAGGAGGTGAGAAGGTATTTCCAGGAGACGTCCGTACCGCTGTGTGTTCGAAATTTAGCCCCCTCACAAATTGTTCTGTTTTTTTTTTTCAAGGTCCCCCCCCCCTCTTGTTTGCAGTCAGCACCTCGCGAGAAATTCGCAAGGATACCCGGCATGGAGAGGGGGAGGTATACAGAGCAGATTGCCGTCACTGCCAAAATATTCCGCTAATCTATGTTTCCTGCAACGATCTTGTCTCGTCGCTAGACACAGTGACATTTCACGACACATTTTCATGACTAAGGGGGGGGGGCACAGTGGCTGAGCGGTTAAGACTGCTCGCCTCCCACCATGGCGAACCGGGTTCAATCCCCGGCCGGTTCACTTCGGATTTTGGGAATCGTGCCAGATGATGTCGCTGGTAGGTGGGTTTTCTCGGGGATCTTCCGTTTACCCTGCCCTTTCATTCCGGCGCTGCTCAATACTCGCGGTTAAGAGCCACTCAAATCTCTTCACTCACTCGAGACTAAGTTACTTCCTTAAATGCTGTTCACGATAATGTGAGCAATTTTGAAATTAACCTTAGAAAAAAGTCACTGCTCCTGCCTGCATATATTTAAACGTGCTCACTGAGCGGAATGCGTTCAGTGAAGTTGGTAATGATGGAGGGAAAGTAGTTCCATGACTTAACGTAGAATTAAAAGTGTTAGCTAAACTTTTGTGTTAAATTTAATTAATTTATCTAACTTTCTGTTTTTTATTTAATGCGTGAATGAGCCGATTCGTAAAGTATATACTTTTCTAATAGCTTCATAGTTTCATTTGGCCAACGCATGAATAAAGTAGTGATTCCCGTGGCAGCATTATTTTATTTATTCGGATGAATACACAACGTGCATAAAAGCAGATCTTAAGCAAGGCTTTCAAAAGTGCTCAGTTTACGGTGGACAGAATATAATTATAATCGAATACTGCGGAGTTGTTTATAAGCTTTTCACGGTAAAGTTAACACTTCTGAGGCCCTAGTTACTTTTTCCTCCCGATCCTCTAACCAATTTTTTTTTTTATTATACATTGCCATGTAAATAATAAACACAGTGTATATATGCGACCACACCCTGAAGCTGAAGTCTAATGCTAAAATTAAATATTTATTTTGACCATTATTCAAAATAAGAAGGCTTTCGAAAGTGCCCACTTTACAGTGAACAGCCTACATAGGGACCGAACTTGCGCATAGGCGTCAATACTACAGCGCCTTCGACACACATGAGTGCGTTAGGTATTCATTTTGAAACAAAACCACGATCGCTCTTAATACAAAAAAAAAAAAACTCAAGTGGCTCGATCTAAAATAAAGACAAGTTACACTCGCAATACTTACTGGAAAATACACTGAATACGGGCGTCTCAAATACTTACTGATATTTGTCAACCCCTTCGTGTGAATCACAATCAACACACACATCCAAGTTAATTATTTCTCCTTATGGTACCCAAAAATTATTTTCCCAGTATTTTTCAATATCTGGTGCTAGGTTTTGTAATGATCCGAAAATGAGTTCTAATTTAAACAGTTTTAAACGTAATTTAAAGATGCATTTGAAGAAAACAAGACATCTGAAGGAGTAGAATTATGGTGCTATGTCTGTTATTATTGCCGTCTGTAATTAAAATAATTTTGTATCAGCTAAAGTATTCATATAGGCGCGCGTAATTTGATTACGTTTATAATTAATCAATATTCATTATTTTGGCATTATCAGCTATCACGCTGTTAATTTACTTCTAAGTTTGATTGTGGCTTTGTGCTTAGTTTCGTACTACGGTGTTTAATATATTTAAGTCATAAATCGTGACAAATATTTACAAAACTAATATATTGTATTCAAACGTTCGGTTTTATTGCTGTTTTTTGATACTTTTTTTTTATTGCTTAAAGTAATTCATGTTTACTATGATGACACATATATTAATCCTGTATATACGTGGTTAACCATAAGACAAGGCGAAAGCTTTAACTTCGCACTAATACAGAAGTTGATAATAAGAAAGACGTGTGGTGTTTTTATGCGAAAGAGAACTCCAGGATTATTATTCGGCAAAAAACAACATTTAATTCTTGTGGACTTTTTTTTAATGCTACGCAATTTTACCGTTAGTGTGTGAATTTATATACTCTTGTTCACTTGAGTTTACATATAAAAACAAACATTCCAGAAAAAAAAACATTATTTTGTTAGCATAACACAAGAAGTATAATTCTCCTTTGTAAACTAAAAAAAAAAAATCGTTACTCTGAAAGCCAACTATTTAAGCAGTTATCTCAAAACATGCAACAATGATGTGTGTTTTTTAAACAAAAAAAATTTTAAGGACTTTGTTATTTTCAAAGTAATGTTTCGTAGAAGAATATTTACTTACTAAGTTCTTAGTACATAAAACATAACACAAGACAACTCTGTATCTCGTGTTTATTAATCCAGCTGTTTATGTGTGTTTTCTGTTTTAATTAAGACCGTCCGCATTTAGCACCCGGAAAACCGTGGGGAAATTAAAAATTCATGACTGAAAAATATGTTATGCTGGTTTATATTACAAGTTTCGAAACCTAGCGTCAACTTTAGCTAGGATAATGGTATATTTCGATCACAAATTTCACGCAATTGTACACGAATCGTAAAAGAACAGTAAATCTAGTGAAAAGCGAACGTTGCAAACAACATAACCCTCTAAATATTAAGTCACGAGGATGATCCACTACAAACACGCTATTGGAAGAAGCCAGCCAAAAAAATAATAATTTTCCTGAGAAGAGTATGTGCGTCTTGTATAGTCTGGAAGAATAGAGAACTAGCGACCGGAAATAAGGCATCTGATATAACTACTGTAGCTTTAGTAAGGCAAAAATGCCCCAAATAGCTAATGTTAATCTGCCTTAATTCTGAGCAATTATCGAATTTTAACTATCAATACCTTACCCGGCAGACAAGCTACTTTTTCTATGTTACTTATCATCACCCCTAATTTATGTAGTTTGCTATTCCGGGATGAGGGAGGACGGCTTATGAGTACTAAACTATCTTTGTTTACGCCTGCAAAAAAGTGCACTTGTTCGTGATCTCTCCAGAATTAGAATCCAGGATCTCGCGATAAGGAGATAACGCTTTGACGATCTCAATCACGGAGGATATCTCGAAGAAAATGTTTGGGGGGGGGGGGGTTGGGGGATGAACATCACACGACATGAGCATTGTTGAGTTAAACACGCCGCAAAATTTATAACGAGATGCCAGACCCGAGGCAAAGAATAAAACTGGCTAATATTGCACTACATGTTTTAATTGTGCTTAATTTCACATTCCTAGACACAGCTAAACAGAGCTCATAATTGTACTGGAAATACTTCTCTTATAACTGTTTTACTGTCCGAATTGGTTAATAAGACAAATGAGGGCACTGGAATTTATCTGCTAGTGTAACAAGCTTAAAAAGGGCAATATCAAATTCAACCTGCATGTTTATGTTTTTAAATGGTTTATCATTTGCGACAGAAGATCGCTGGACTTAAACTTCCTGAAAAAATCGCGAATTCATTAAGCGATGAGGCAGATATAGGCAATTCAGTGCCATGCTATAAATTAGTAGATTGGAGCACAGCTCTTTTGATATGACATGGATACCTGTGGTCCAGCAATAAAATGGAAACAATAGGCGACTGAATCACGGGCGAGATAGTTTAAAAACAATAACAGCCAGTGAACAACAGCATGTCGTTCGAATGTACAAGGGGACTGACTGTCCAGTCTCCAAACACGTTAACTTTTGAGAGTGGTGAAATGTATACACTGTGTTTATTAGCCCACGTGGCAATGTTTATATTAAACAAGTGTCGGGAAAATATAAACTGGCTAAAAGGAAAAATTTAGCAGGGTATCAAAAAATGCTCACTTTACCTCTTGATTTGAAAAAATCGCGAAATTTTCGGGTCTATCGCCACAATGTGGCACCAAGCCAGACTCCACCGTTCTCTGTGTTCTCTGGCAATGCCCACTGCTCATCGACTCGTGCCTACGTAAGAAATCATCCACTTGTTACGACCCGGGCATACGAAACTTGTTACACAGAGCCTAAATATTTACATTTATGCCCAGAGTCCTGCATGTTACGACATTTGAACGGGGTCCCACAGCGCAAGGGAAACAAACCCGCGATTTTAAGATGTTTAGTCTATTGCCGTACTGCAAAATAAAATTGTGAAATAATTTTACGTGTTTGTATGCGGTCGCAGAATGCAATTCGAGCAAGTGTATTTTCTTGTTAGTTTTGAAATCGGCCCACGTGTTTTTGACACGTCCTGGGATGCTGTGAGCAAATAACAAATACCTACCTAGCATAGTGTATTCACGGTAACTTCACACTTTTCCGAAGCCCTGCCAATGTTCTACTTTCAAGCTATTCCTCCGCCTCTTGGAAAAGAAGATTGACTAAGTCTACAAAATTACACGAAAGAGACAACGCTGAGTATTCGCGTGCACTAAGGTTAGTAATATTTTGCATGATAACTATTCTTACAAGGTATTACCGACATACTTATTTCCCCTGTGTTTTATTAAAATAAATAATAAATTAAATATTATAGTTTGTAGAAAAAATATAAGTAAAAATTCAATTTAATAAAAAGTTAGGTAATTTTACGTTAAAAGTAGTATAAAATACTTGCGGTACATGACATATTTAGGAAACAACAAAACACGCCATACATGGGGCGATTTTTCGAATGTTTGATTTAAAAAGCGTGAAGATACTGCAAATAGACTATACCTAAGGATAGGGAAAATTCGCGAGTTCAATGACCTGTAGGCTAGACTCCGCAGTCATGTGTATACTCGAGCCTCAGATGTTTGTTCATTGGTTGTTGCTCCAGAGAGTAGCCAGTGATATTTCACACCTGACAGTATGGCACTCGCTACTTGTTTCCTTGTAAGTGTGCTATTGGATCAGAGTCGTCCAGGACGTGTCTAATAAACTACGATCCAATTGGGAAATCAAATTCAGTGTACACGTGTTTCACGTCTATTTTGTCCTGAAATAAACTCGCCAAATGTTCCTATCCCTAACTATACCTAGCAACAGAATGCATCACGTACAGTCTAGTACACATGAGATACGCTAACCATAGAGGCAGCAATAGCTAATGAATCGGGATTCGGAAAATTGACGAGTTCAACGACCTGTAGGGAAGACTCCACAGTCCTTCGCAAACTGGAGTCTCAGCTAACGCGCCAGCGAGCAGCCAGTGTATCCCAGAACAGGTAGCACGAGAGACTATGCTTTCTTGAAAGTTTTCAATTGGTTCTCAGAGCCATTCAAGGCGGATCTAATGAAGTGCTGCCCAACTTCAAAAGTAGCTCAAACGTAAGTTTTGCTTAAGGAAATGTCTATACATTGTATGTTTTCAGTTTCCCTTAGCGAGCGAAATTATTTGTATCATTTATTACACGCGTTTTTTTTTTGCCATGCATTTTTTTTCTTAACTCTTTCACGCTTGTCTTTTTTAGGCCTTGAAATTATAAAACGTTTGGTTTAGAACTAAGTCAGCTACATAACGCTCGGGACCAATGTAAATGAGTTTGTGTTTCATTGTGTCCCTCACCATGTGAAGTTCTCTCTTATCGGATGTAGTTTCCTGTTGTGTAGGCTACATGTCTATATCATTAAATCCATTTCTTTTGCAATGCCCAACACGGAGACCACCATGTCAGAAAGGGTTAACGAAATTTTTGTAATTTGTAGATGGCATATATATATATATATATATATAATTGGGCGAGTCTCCTGTGCCTCTTCACTCACGCATAAGTAATATATAAGTATAAATGAAATTATGTAATTTAATAAAAAAATATAAGCAAAAGTTCAAAATGACCAAAAATAAGATACTTTATGTTATCAGAAGTACAAAACGCTTGTGATACATTACACATTTAAGAAACAGCCAAACGCGTCAACAAGGGGAGATTTTTAAAAGGTCTTTTAAAGGTTAAGCAGGTAGTAACTCAGTAAACTAAGCTGTAAAATATTTTCTGAGGTTATTTGTTTTTACAGCAACTACATTTCTTCGCGACTCTGCAAACTATTAGTGAACTGTTGATTATAACTAGATATGCTTCCAGCTTACGTTGAAAAGAGGACGAAAACATTCAGACAACGTTGTCAGCAAATCAAACGTAGTTTCCTCAAGATCAGAAGATCGGTGTTTCAACATACAGCACGGAAACGCAAAATTAACTTAAAAAAAAAAAATTGCCAACATGTGGACACAGGCCAACATCCGCGGATCGCAGGATGTGGGGCGAGAGCACCACCCGGGGTGTGCTACAGACACTCGAGCTTCAACCGCTTTTGCATTAGCACATGGCTTTGGAATGATAAACAAAACTGGAATTTGTATGGGATGCTGTTTAAAAAAGGAATTTCGCAACGAAGTCAGCAACTTAGGCCCTGTCTCTCCGACAGACATTTCCTGTAATCAAACACTCGATCGCCAACCATTCTGTACGGCCTCATCCAACCATCCATTTGGCTAATGGCTTGCGTGGAAGCGAGCAACAAACTGTTTGTATGCTTGAACGACTCGCACAATGCGTGCCCTGAACTCACCGGCAATGGATTACAGCTAAGGGAAAAATAAAAGCTTTCAGGTTCCTAGCTAAAAAAAAAAAAAAAAAAAAAAAATTAAAAACTTCTGCCGCAACGAGCAAATTTCGTAAGCTTCTTTTATATGAAAGGTGTTTCCATAAATAAAATGAACACGTTAGATGTTTAACTGCTCTGTTTTGCTTTCTGTGTTCACCGAGAGGGTTAATGTGCTATTTACAATAATATTGGAAACGCTTTCATAACTTACTTCAATGGAAAAGTCTTATGACATGAGGCAAAGCTTATTATAATGACTTCGCTGGCTCTTGTCAACATAAAAGTCAGATCAAGATCATGAACGGAACTGGCCATGATCCTTTAGTAAGGAGCCATCCCAACATTCGATTGTGCGATTTAGGAATACCGTGGAAAGCCGAAATCAGGATGGCCTGATCGAAAATCGAATCCAGGGTTTTTCCTCATGTGAATCCAGTGTGTAACCTCTGCGCAAACTAGCTCAGTTTATTATTATAGGCAATTCGCGGTTGACAGAACACGCTTGAAATCAACAAATGTAAAAGGGCACTATCTGTAGTTGTTTGTATATAAATGTGCATACTAAGTGACGTGTGAACGGTGAAGTTTGTATAGGCTGTTCACGGTAAATTGGGCACTTGTGAAAGACCTGCTTAAGATCTAACTGTATGCACATTGCGTATTCTTACATCTTATGCAGAATTAACATTGCCGTGGGCCTCATCACTTTATTGATGTGTCGGTCAAATGAAACCATGAAATTACTAGAAAATCGAATATATTACAAATCTGCTCATCTTTTCACTTGGATGCAATAAGAAAAACAGAAAGCGGAAGTAATAATTTAAGTTATAACAAATTGTTTCCTAACACTTTTTATTCCACGTTAAGATACGGAACTACTACCCATCCATCGTTGCCAACTTAACTGGGTGCATGTCACTCAGAGCACCCGTTCAAATATACGCAGGTAGGGGCAGTGACTTTTTTTCTAAGGTTGATTTCAAATGTGCTCACTTTACCTTGACCAGCCTTCAATATTTTGAAAGAAAGTCAAGAGCTTCATTTAAGAAGTAAGTGATGTCCTTAATGTCACATCGGTGCTTAAACAGAAAGTGTTGGAAGTAATAGTAAATTTCTATGATTGTCGAACAAGGAATTAATAAATTAATTACAAGATAATTTCATAATATATACAAAATTGACAGTATTTTCTTTAATTGTAGAGTTACCAAGAAACGGACCTGACCATAAATTTTTAGATGACATATACATTACATTTTCGGCTACACTAAAACTGATGTAAATATTTTCAGTAATTTTTGATACTTCGCAAAATTAGCGTTACCATAACATGCATTAACGATTTTATCGATTTGTTATTTTATAAATAGTTCATGGTTTGACATTTGTTTTTAAATCCTTACATTGTGCATTATATTAGCTGTATTTGTTTTCAGCCTCAGTTACTGATAGTTTCATGTGGAAGTACTTGCATTCCAGACATGTTCCACAGAAAGGGTATACTGCATTTAGCGATAAGAAACTGGGTGTGTGTGTATATGTGTATATATATGTGTGTATGTGTGTATGTGTGTGTGTGTGTGTGGGCGGGGAGAGGGAAGAAAATTTTATTATTGTCATTAATTTTCTTCTGGTGGAAGAAAATATTTGCAGTTAAGAGAGAAATTATTCGCAAGCAATGAAAGGACGTACGGCGAAATCTTAACACTGTGATTCTTACTCGTGCATACACTGGCCAGCTGATTTATATATGAAGTTATGTAATTTTGCATTCAAAATGTTATCATGTATTTACAGAAACGTCAATATTTTACCAATTTTATGAAATTTTTCTTTTAGCTTTACTCAAACACTAAAAAAATGGTAACATACTGTTTGAGGACTACGAAAGCATGCACGTGAAAAACACATTCGCATTATTAAAGAAAATTTTCATTAATATTATTATTTTCAAGTCATTAAGTTCCTAATCACGTTAAGACATTTATAGTAAACCCAATTATTGTAAATAATGAATAGTTAAAATCTTACTCGTTCAAGAGTGAGGAGAGAGTACGCTCTAATATACTTCTGTACCTTCCTGCACACAGAAATGATGGAAAGAAGTCCTGCATAATACCGCAAAAAAATTATTTCTACGATACTATAGAAATATAATATATTTATGGTAGTGAGATTATAGCGGACTAACGAATCAACAACAGCTATGAATTAAAATTATGCCTTCTCGTAAGACGATTATAGAACATGACTGCAACGATTGGGGGCTTAACAGTAAGAATTATACACAAAATCAATTTTTTCACTGCGATTAATAGTTTTCGAACCTGCTTTCCTAATTGAAGTGTTAGTAATGAGTTAAGCATATTTTTCGTGATTCCATTGAAACTAATATTTCAGAGCTGCTGTTCCTACACAAATAAGGAGCTACAA
Organism: Dryococelus australis; assembly: GCA_029891345.1. NCBI lineage: Eukaryota > Metazoa > Arthropoda > Insecta > Phasmatodea > Phasmatidae > Dryococelus > Dryococelus australis. Next base: position 53,591,705 of record CM057002.1, read on the forward strand.
AAGAATTCAAGCTCACTTTTTGAACAAGTTAGGTACACGGCTGAAATAAACAAAGTCCTTTTCAGAGATATTTTCTTGGGGAAAACGAACAAGATATTCTAGAGTGCAATTGTAGTACTCAAAATTATGAAACTGCGTTTTGTTCTTACAGAATCCGTATCGCCCAGTTTAGGAACATGGTAGTTATCTCTGTCCATAAATCTATTTATTGGCCTAACTACCTCTTTTTTTATCACAAACATCAGTTTCCACTGAAATAGTTGAATCATTTATAAACCCAGCTGTGTCATCTTTAGTTCACGAACCAGTGTTATCCTAAGTATAATCAGAACATATTTGGTTAAAAGACAATAGCGATGTTATCAGGGCCCGTAGACGTTTCAAAACTAAAAGCTTAAACTGTATAACAATGGCACCATCGAGTAATTTTTGGGCGTGGCAAGCATTTGTTACTCTACGTAACAAGCTCGTGTCTGTGGTTACGAAAATTAGCATCAACAGTCTATACGCAGAGACAAAAGACGACGTAGCTCGACTGTCGTCTTCTGTGCACAAATACATCAGAAAATATTGACTCATGCATGGCCAATGCAACTGCCAAAGTCACGTGGTGGACGGTTTCGCATAGTTAGATTTTTAACATGCGCCGCATTTTTATATGAATAAAATAATTTAAGTAACTTTAATAAAGCTATAGTTGCATTAAAACTAGGCTAAAAGAATCATACAAACGTCTCAAAACACATATAGGCTGTTTGCCCTAAACTGAGCAGGCTTAAATGCCCAGCTTAAGATATATTTGTATACATATTGTGTATTCTTCCACCATATGCAGAATTAACATTGCCACGGGCCGGTTCACTTTATTCACGTGTCGGTCAAGTGAAAATGTGAAATTATTATAGGCTGTTCACGGTAAAGTGAGCACTTTTGAGGCCCTAGATACTTTTTCTTTTAGCCATTTTCTATCCTTTAACCACTTTTTGTAATAAATATTGCCATGTAATAAACACAGTGTGTATATTCCACCGCACTCGAAAGTTAAAGCCAAAGGCTTGAAGAAATAATATTTACTGTCGAAAATTCCAAATTAGAAGGCGGCTCTGGCCTACTAGGCGAATGACATGGGGATGGAGTAGATTAATGGCTAATCCGATTAATTGGCTAATCCTAATCCGATTAATCATAATCCGATTAAATTACGAATTTCATGATTGGATTAAGACTTAATCCATTTTTGGCAAATTCTAGAAAATTTTGTATTTTTTTTGTATTTTTAATTTAGTAGTATGTGTAATTGTAGGATGGTGTTCTATTTTTGAAGAGTCATGTTCACCCTTGGACGTCTGGCAGGCGATGAGCAGTGAGGTATAGTGTTATATATATATATATATATATATATATATATATATATATATATATAAGTTGAGGTTGGTGCAAGAGTGGCATAAGGGTCCTATATTATATTATTTGTTTGGAGAGCGATGTTCACCCTTCGACGTCTGGAGGTGTACTGAGACGTATATTATTTTTAATTTATGGTATTGAGGAGGTGAGAGGGGACGTAAATCACGTGACTAATGAGAGCAAGAACAAGACACGTCCGTTCACTTGGGAAGTCAGTGCAGGACTGAAGTGGTGTGGCACTTGCGACTAGTGGTAGACTGAATGAGGGAGAGGGGAGAGAGCAGCAGAGGAGGTCCGTCTGCTTCGGGCGGCGTCTGAATGTAGACTGAGCAATCGCGACTTTACCGTCATTAGCCTAGGCCCCATTTGAAAGTAAATACAAGACGACTCAAAAGTCAGCGTAGACAGGAATGTTTCAAGATATAATTTGTGCCACCAAAGTCACCACACAAATTAAATATAAATTGTGCCTGTGTTTTAGGTAACGTGACGCTTGGAACCCCGCATTTGTGGCGTGCTTGTGCTCATATTCCTATTCAAACATTGCATAACATGCACGTTAGATGGTCACAACGTATTTTCATGTGCATTCGAAACAACAAGGGGGATATTGATCATGTTTTGTAATGGCATCTTGACATGCTTTCCTCGTGTCTATGACGGGCACATTTTTGTTAACCCGTATGTATGGTGACTTTTGAATCATCCTGTGCTTTACAGGTACTCCAATAGTTACTATTGTGTATTAAAACAAAGTACAAGATAATATTCCTTTCTGCTTAACATGATATAAAATCCGCTGTGTTCATACCTAAAGGATGTTCGCGATAAAGTGAGCACTTTTGAAAGCCATGCTTAAGATTTACTTGTATGCTTATTGTGTATTATTCCGCCTTACGTAAAATTAACTTTGCCATGGGCCTTATCACTTTGTTCATGTGTCGGCCGAGAAAAACTGTGAAATTATTAGAAAAATTAATATTTTACAAATCTGCTCATTTTTATGCTTCGCTGCATTAAAAAAAACAGACTTGGAAGATATAATTTAAGTTATTAAAAATCGTTGTCTAACCCTTTACATTTGACGTTAATATACGGAACTACTTTCCCACCAACGTTACGAACTTTACTGTGTGCATGTCACTCAGTGAGCCCGTTGAAATATACGCAGATGGGAGCAGTGACTTTTTTCTAAGGTTGATTTCAAAAGTGCTTACTTTATTGCGAGCAGGCTTTAATGAAAGAGATAAGCACGCCGCAAGGTTTTTTTTTTTTTTCGAGACACTACAAAAGACTGCATTTCACGTTGGCGTATACTAGCAGAAATAACAATGTTGTCTCGACAGCAGGGGGCCGCGGTGGTTTGGTGGTCAGACTACTCGCCTCTCACCTGGGCGAACCGGATTCGATTCCCGGTGGGGTCGCTCCCGGATTTTCGCATGTCGGAATCGTGTCGGACGATGCCGCTGGTCGGCGGGTTTTCTCGGGGATCTCCCGTTTCCCCCGCCCATTCCAGTGTTACTCCATACTCACCTCGCTTCATCCTCATCGGGTATCAAGACCTCGATGTTAAGAATGGGATGGACCCCCAGCGTTTTTTGTGAAATAGTTTTTTGCGCGAATACGCGTATCTTGGTAAATACATGTTCTGCAAATACGATGTTATGTCAGAAAAGATTTAATAAAAAAAAAAGTTATCTATGTCCCTATTTTTTTTTACTATTGTCATATTACGTGTATTCTTGGGGGGAAAAAATCTTGAGAATGGTAAAATATCGCAGATTTAAAGCTTGCCTATGCAGTTTCCTTAAGCAGCAAGAGAAAAGTAGAAATATACTGGCGTAGTTTAATCTGTGTACTTTCATCGCGTGTAATAAAACCCCACTGTTACAGATCTAATTTGCACAGTACAGCGTTACGACGGAAACAATGCACACCTTGCACGTAGGAGCGATGAGACGCTAGACGTGCGTGCTAGTGTCGCCAGTATCGCTCCCTCGCTTCTTGACCTTGGACGCAGGGGTCCATCCCATTCTTAAGAGCCGCCAAATTCTCTTAAGAGCCTCCCAATTCTCTTTACTTATTCACTCCGCACTAGGCGGTACGTGCATTGCAGACCATGGAAGCCACTTTATTTGTATCTTACCATGTACACGACAATGTAATTGTAAGGGTTATATGCTATTCACGGTAAAATCAGCACTTTTGAAAGCCCTGCTTGAAATATACTTGCATGCACGTTGTGTACTCTTCCGCCTTATATAAAATTTACATTGTCATGGGCCTCATCACTTTATTCGTGCGTCGGTCAAGTGAAACTGTGGAATTATTTGAAAAGTAAATATCGAAAGAGATCTGCTCATATTTACACTTCGATGCATTAGAAAATAAAGAGAAAGCGAAAGAAATAATTTAAGTTATCATAAATGGTTACTTAACACTTTTAGTCGACGTTAAGATACGAAACTACTTCCCATCCATCGTTACGAACTATACTGGGCGCTTGTCACTCGGTGCGGCCGTTGAAATATATGCAGGCAGGGAAAGTGACATTTTTCTGATGCTGATTTCAATAGTGGCCATTTTATCGTGAACAGCCTTTACACACTATACGAGTTTCCGCCAGAGCTGTGATAAGACTGGACCGGTAGTTTGGCCGGATAGGGCAGTGGAACATTGTTGTACATGAGAGGCTGGACTGAATTTCATATAAGTCTACTTGATTTTGACACTTCTAGAAATGCAATGCAGCGACCATCTATCCTTCCGCCGCAACTGTCCTATCCACGAGGAAAACAAAGTACGCAAAGTGATTGAAGAGATTTGGACGGCTCTTAACATCGAGGTCTTGAGAGCCGATGAGGGTGAATGAGGTGAGTATGGAGCAGCGCCGGAATGAAAGGGCGGGGTAAACGGGCGATTCCCGAGGAAACGCCATGGCCCGGCACGATTCCCACATGCGAAAATCCGGAATGAGTCGGCCGGGGATTTGACCCGGATTACCTTGATGGGAGGCGAGCAGGCTAACCGCTCTGCAACCGTGGCCTCAAAGTATGTAAACAAATGCTGTGATCAATGTAGGTTACCATTCCAGTTTACTTAAATTTTGTAATGGCCAAGTTATACTGCTGGGGCTCTGCGTATTTTATTTCGTGTAGATGGGGTTGGGAGAGTTTTCAGTTAAACGTCTTTCATGGGACGGTTTTGTTTTGCAGCACTTCTTATGATACGGTAGGTATAATTTTGAATTACATAAGTTTTTTTTTTTCAATGTACCAGTAAAAATGTTGTTCGTACGAAAGTAACATTCAAATTACCATAACCTGTAAAGTTTTAACGTTACTGAAAGAAGAAAATGCCATAAATATTATGTCGTTCGACCGTTGCGAATAATAAACACATTCCATTAGTACGTAAAAATATTTGACAACGTTAACCTTGTATTTGTTGGATTCTCTATATAATAAACGTTTTATTTTTACACTAAAAATCAGCGTTGAAATGGTGAATTTATAGGCCACATACATTTCAAACAATCTAATAAACGTTTTGAAATACATTATCTACAAAACACTTTGAAACACATTTTTGAAATACGTTATCACGTTAATACGTTAACACGTTTTGAAATACATTATCTACAAAACACAAAATAATTTGCAGAATCATTCTTCATGTATGACTCTTCACCGATTTCCAGAAAAGAATAAACTGCCGGAACGAAAATGCACGCTGGAGCTTCATAAAACACAACGGTATCGAAAATGGCGGGCCAAAGCCACACGCGTGTCGATAATATTACATTTCACGCAAGAAAACTCACTACAATGGCACCCCTAAAACCAGCTATGGTTAGTAAAATAAAATACGAAAATCATTAACTACCGATAAAATATTCCGATAACATCCAATAAGATACTCGCATAAACGCGAAGGAAAATGATCATATACACAATGATGTTCACGGAGCTGGAAACATTCCACTGTCCGTAACTGTCCGTGTGCTCCACCATAATTGTTAAACATATTTTTTAAAAATACATTCAGGACTGCACATATTTACTATAATTGAAGACAGGTTAGAAGTGATTCACCTGCATACACCGCTGCAGGAACGTCTATTCTGTTGGTTTCTATACTACCACTTACCACTTTTCTATTGGTCCACACCACACTGGGCGTGATTACTGCGCTCTACAACGTTCATCATTGGCTGGTCGTCAGCCACTGGGGTCGCAGAGCTGATTATGCGCAATAAAATGTCTCTTTACTGTGTAAAATGTTCACAGTCAATCGTGTCCTTTTATAAGGGCAAGCAAAAAATACATTTATTGCGGGAAAACTGTAGCTGCTGGATTGTATTGTTCTTGTAAGATCCTGTTAAATACTAGCGGAATAATGACTCTATAACCATGCGAGTTTTTTTTATCAAAGACGAAGAGAAATTTTTAAGCTGGCGTTGCTCGAGCGTTGTCCAGAATGTGTTAACCAATTTGATAAAAGCTAAAAAAAATTGTACGTTACTTTAAAACATAATTTTCACCACAAATATTGTAATTAGGTATAGCCTACATTTATGTTTTGAATTAAAACCTTTATTTCTAAGTACTATTTTCTTCCATGATGATAATCGATATCGCCAACATAACAACATACATCCCGCAACAAATCATCAGCTGATACAATACTTCGCAAACGACAGCATTTGCTGTTTACCTAGTTAGGTGTAGTGAAATTTCGCGAACTTATTTCAAGACACGTTGTATTCGAAAACACTGTAGGGTATTTTCGCTATCTTGATTGGCTGAAATAGTTTTTGTCACTTGTTAACTGTCTGCACACGAATCGCGTCGGAAGTCTATCGTGTAATCATATTTTTTTCGCGAAAAATCACTAGCTCTATACACAGTGCGTAGGTTGATCACACTGTCTGTTGTCAAACTTTAGTGTATTTAAATTCGCAAATGTACCATATCAGTGTATGTGTATAGTGAGAAATAGCGAGTGACAAAATTTTTTCCCATAAAGTCATGGCAGTATTTCTGCATGAGTGAAATGCGTAGGGAAGGTTCCAGATATGCACAGCAGCAATGCAACTCGTTTTTATATTTGCAGCCTGCTGTATGGTTAGGGGTAGCGAAATTTCGCGAAAAGATTTCAAGACAAGTTATACTCCCAACCACTGTAGGGTCGTTTACCTAACTTGATTGGCTGAATTATTTTTGACACGTGTTAGCTGTCTCCTCACGAATCACGTTGGAGCCGTGCCGATGTTGCCGAATTCCGAGTGGCCCGGTCAAATATGAAAACGTCTTCTCAAGCAGACAGCAACCAATGGCAGTAGACGATTTACTTTTAGGTGCTTATAGTATTGAAGACTACCATCTACTCATATTTTTTTTCGCTAAAAATCACTAGCTCTATATATGTTACTATACCCATACAAACTATATGATAAAAAGCTTCCATTACTCTTTAAGAAGTTTGTCAGGAGTTTTTTACAGTGGTACTTACACATCATCAGGTGACAGCAAAATCGCCGGATTGTCGAGTGGAGATATCCTTTGCCAGACCGGCGAAATCACCAGTTAGTTTTACACTGTCTGCAATACAACAGTTAAGTTCACGCTATCCCGTTGCCTGGGTGCAGTATTTCAGTCTTAGTTCTAAACTGCGCTGACATCAGCCAGCATTTCCGCAGGTGTGATGGCATTTCTCAGGATAGTGTTCTTGTGTCGTAAACTCTTTTTTAAATAGCATAGCGGGTCATAAAATGTACTGTTAAAGATTCAGGAGTAATTAAAGCAACTACCTTTCATCTACCCTTCATTGCTGGAAAAGAAACTGGAAAGCGCCCTGTGAATTCCTTTGATGTAGGATATAACGAAACCGCCAGGGCCTTTACGTCGAGCTCTACGCCAGTGATGAAGTAAATATAACAACACTTGTAGATGAACCATCTTCACTGAAGGTTTCTGCACACTGGTCAATTTAGCAACCAAGCGCTCGGCTCAATCAACGGGTCGGGCGTTTCACCAGATAGTGGGTAAACACCCGCACTTTCGTGAGTGAGTGAAGAGATTTCGGCGGCTCCTAACCGAGATCAGGAGAGCCGATGATGGATGAAGTGAGGTGAGTAAGGAGCAGCGCCGGAATGTAAGGGGGGAACGGGAAATCCCCGAGAAAACCCGCCGACCAGCCGCATCGCCCGGCACGATTCCCACATGCAAAAATCCTGGAGCGACCCCAACGAGAATCGAACAGGGTTAGCCTTGGTGGGAGGCGAGTAGTCTAACCACTACACACACACCCCCTCCGCCGCGTATTTTAGTCCGGCCGAACCGCCGTTCCGGCAAAAATTCTGAAAGTGTGCAAGAGGCCAAGTCGTTATGCCCGACGTAATGCTAGTTAGTGCACCTGGCAGACAGATACGTAAGTGATAGGCGGGAACTAAGCAGGGGTTTATAAAATGCTCACAATCGCAAACAAAGTAACATTTAATAATTTAGGTCTAGTGTTCGTAAATGGGGCAGGAATTAACCTGGCTATTAAACGTCATCTGGCGAAACACGGAGACATACAAGGACCTTGTCTTTCAATGTTACGGAGATGTTTATACGCCATTACCGACAAATTATGGCAGCACACTTTCCGATTTTTTAATACTACCCACCCTCTCTTCATTCAGTTCATTCTTTCCTGTAGATTCAGATTCTCATCTGTCTGCGCGCGAAAACGAAATAATTTTTTTTTTTTTTTCACATTAGCTACACTTAAAGAGACGTAAATAGCTAGCGACAGAGGCGATTCTCTAAGTGTTTACAAAAGAGTGGACGTGATTAAGTTAGTTAATTACTGGTAAACTAAAATACAAGATTAGGACAGATGTAAAATGGGTGCCATAACTGCAGATTAAACAAAGTATGTGCCTTTTTCTCAGTTATTCGATATTTTTATACGTGTCGATGTCTGCAAACGCCAAATGACCTTACTGAATGTATTGATAAGATCCAACTGAATGCTCTTTTACTTGAACTAGACACAATCAAGACCATTACATCCAACTTGCTTCTAAGTGTTTGCGGAATCACGCCAGGATCCACGACAGAGTTTCAAAGGAACAGTGACCCTGTTGTTTCAGTTAAAGATTCCATCAGAGAAACGAGTTAAGGAGTGAACTTCAAAGAAAATTCTTAGGAAACACGATTTATTTCTCAGGAGTGTCTTAGGAGAACTGCGGGGAAAAGACGCAACTTGAATATTTCACTCGGATACAACAGAGCTTGTGAAGGCAGCAATCCATACCGCAACAAGTACAACTTTCCAAGCACTGGCATCCTAATAATGCCAAACACAGGAGAATTCTTTCTAAAAGAATAAATACTTCAAAGTGTTCCATGCTGCAAACTGATGGCATTGTCTTAAGACAGTGACTTCTCATGAAATATCAACTCTCTCTCTCTCTCTCTCTCTCTCTCTCTCTCTCTCTCTCTCTCTCTCTCTCTCTCTCTCTCCCTCTCCCTCTCCCTCTCTCTCTCTCTCTCTCTCTCTCTCTCTCTCTCTCTCTCTCTCTCTCTCTCTCCTCTCTATACTAACTTTCTGTAGTGTTGCCTGATCATCCCTCGAGTCGCAGAAATACAAACGCCCCTTGTACTGTGGAAGTCGTACATTGCCGTTACAACAACCATTGTTGTTTGTAACACACTCATTATGTGTGAAGACGAAAGACACTTTTATTACCTCACAAAGTTTGTGTATGACATTATAAACCTTAATTTTCTTACCAAGGAAAAAATTTTAAGGATTTTCCCCTGTGAAATAACTTAACTGTTTTCCATTGTATTTTTTTTTTTTGCTCAAGAATACAATATTAATATTCTGATTGTTTTCTATTTTTATTCAATTATAGGAAAACTACTTTCTATTTAGAGGCCAAGAATGACTCCAACTGCAAAAAGGGTATGTTACAATGGTTCGTGTGTACATGAAGATTGATAGAAATGGTTTGCCTTAAAAACATCTACCTCTCAGTTAAAGATATTTATTTTGTGTTTTACTACATCACAATATAAAAGTAAGAAATCCTATTAAGAAGTATAAAATACGCACACATTTTGTTGTCAGAAATGATGATTAAACTATTCCGACGATATATGAGACTGTCGGTTATGTTCAGGAAATCCTCGTATAGTCCAGGTTACCGTTTCCAAGGCCACATGGATGATGTGACGGATAGTATAGAATTCAGCGCCACAATCGTTAGAGAAACGAATATTGTGAAATTCTTCTTTATACGTGCTAGTTTAATTTTCTACGTCTTTTTAATATGCAGTGTTATAATAGTCATGCTTTATTACGTTTAGTTTACTACTGTGTCCTCGTGGAGTGAGGTTATTTGTCATAAACATATAATACAATTTCATTTTAGGATAGGCTGGCACAATTGCTTATATTAATGACCACCTGTATTTTGCGAAAAGATTTCAGGACTACTTTTACTCCAAAACACTAGTTCAGATCCACTTTTGTGATTGGATGGTTTTAATGTCACGCATTGCAGGTGTCTGCCCGCAAATACCGGGCACTCAGTGTCGGAGTTACCTAATTATGATTGGCCCAGTCAGGTAAGGAATTGTCTCCCGACAAAGACACGTAGCCAATAACCAAAGGAATACTGCACGTGTGCGCAGAGACCTGGAAATCTCGCGAATTCAATGACCTGTAGGTTAGAATTCATAGTCGCTATGTTCAAACAATCAGATATTAAAGTCTCGTTGGTTGCTTGCTGCCAGGGGGGGGGGGGGGTTGGCATTGATTGGGAATTCATTTTGTTGGAAATTTGTTGTTATTGACCCAGAGATCTTAAGGCGGTGTAAAATAACGTGGGGACCAATTGCAGAGGTGGCACATACGTACATGTTTATGATTTCCAGCTTGTCCTGAAATGAATCCGCCAATTTTTTAGGTCTCTACTTATGCTGTAGGACATCGGAGTCTAGAATTCATCGAAATCTTTTTGCAAAAGAACCGGTGGCTCTACTCATATTTAATACCGCAGATAGCATAAAAATTCATATAATCAAACTTAGCCGCATTTAAATTCAACTTATGAATCTTAAATACTAGTAAATAAGTTGAATATATATATATAACCTATGGTCTAAAGTGAATACTAAGGGTGGTACACATCTTTAATTTGGGCCAAGAACACTTGTTTATTGCAAATATTGGAGATAATATTTAAGCTTAAACATCGATTGTTTGTATAATGGTTAACTGAACAAAGATCTTCAAACACACTGAACAAAGATCTTCAAACACACTGAACAAAGATCTTCAAACACCACAACACTTGTCGCTGTCATCAAATTATTTAATATAAAGAATCACTCTTACTACCTCTATTTTGAGCTAACATAACCCTAAACCTCACCGTTCCCAAGTAATTCGCGTTTTACTTTCAAAGTAATATTTACCAATACATGGCATGTGCGGCACGCACGATTCTGAATAAAATACTTTTGCGGCTATTAAAGGGAGGGGAAGATTCGAGAGAAAGGTACATTACAGAGGAACTGTAATAAACTTTTTCTTCAACTACATCTCAAAAATGTGTACCGCCCTTAGAATTAATTTTAGACCATACATCGTAAATATGTTTTCAACTTCTTTTTTCGTTATTAACCTGCATTGTATGTGTGCGCTCGCTTTTACTGTATGCTCCTCGTATGAAGTGTCAAGCTGATTCGTGGTGTTATTTGTACATACAAAGCGAAATATACTACGGGGATTGTGAATGATGAGAGTTTACATGACATTGGCTTCAAACATGTAAATGAGTAACGTGTACTAAACCTCACATGTCTGTAACACAATACGTGCAAGTACGTGTGTACTAAACCAAGGGTTCTTCACGTTCCCTCCAAATGTTCAATTCACATCACTGGCTGCACTTGGTCGCTCGATTGACAGCTGAAAAGAATTCCGCGTGTTAGAGGTGGATTATTAAAATATTTGGTGCTGCCACAGACCACGTCGCAATCCTCAGACAGTACGTTATATAGTGTAACAATACACGACGAGCATGTGTACGTCAGTTTAGATTTTATTTGTATTGTTCGGAAATCGCACATCAGATCGTATTTTGCAGCCGCCAACACACGCTTTATCAACAAGCATATAAATGTGTATAAAGGCTGTTCATGATAAAGTGAGCACTTTTGAAATCAACCGTGGGAAAACGTCACTGCTCCCACCTGCATATATTTTAATGGGCGCAGTGAGTGGCGTGCGCTCAGTAATATTGGTGACGATGGAGGGAAAGTAGTTCCGTGTCTCAACGTCGAATTAAACGTGTTAGGTAACCATTTGTGTTAACTTAAATTATTTATTTCGCTTTCTGGTTTTTTTTTAATGCACCTAAGTGTAAAAAAAAGTAGATTTGTAAAATATTTACTTTCCTAAAGATATAACAGTTTTCTCTTGGCCGGCGCATAAATAAAGTGATGAGGCCCACGTCAACGTTAATTTTACACAGGGCGGAAGAATACGCAACGCGTAAACAAGTATATTTTAAGCAGGGCTTTCAAAAATGTTCAGATTACCATAAGCAGCCTATAAATTCACATATACATGTCCATACATTCAAACACATACATACCTTCATACATATACACACATTCAATCACATTCATATATGCATAAGTACGCATACACACACATATATATATTATACATATACATACATACATACACACATCTACATGTATACCAGGTTTTTGAATAGCACTAACAAATTGTCAGGTTATTCCTTATGAAAAAAATGAGACGAAAACATATGTATCATTTTCCCCCAAAGTGATAATTAAGAGACCTATGCGCCCCCAAATATCAAATTTAAAATGCTTTTCGTTTAAAATATCGTAAACTACGTGCGATTAAGCAACAAACCAGGGAATGGTGTTTTGAAGAACGGCGATCTCACTCCTCTCAAAACGCAGACGGCAATATCATTCCCCGTCATGGTGGAAACGGGGGTTGGTATTTTTATTTTTGGACAAAACTTTGTAACCCTAAGATGCGCGCTAATTGTTTACGACTTCTTATGAATCAGCACTTGTGAATTAACTGAAAAGGTCGTCTTTTTCCGGAACAGCTTCAGGTGGAACGTTTTCGGGGAATCCATGCGTAACTATCAAAAACAGAATATATGTTGCCTAAAAGACAGGCAGCACACATGAATTTCAGAGGACTTTTTAAATTAAAATGTGTGGCGGCGCACAGCTGCCTTAAAAATAATTTATGGGGAAAAGTGTAGCTACATTTACGTCTCATATTTTTGTGTGCAGTAGCATGCCGGAGTTTTTAGGTTTTGTTCGAAAACATCCGGCATATAAACACTCACGCGAATTAAATGAATACAGCGGAGTAAAAAAAAAAAACAATTCTACCAAAATTTTGTAGTAGATTTACTCTGGGCACATTCCTCGACATCGCTACTAAAATGCTGGCTGCAGCCCAGCCCGTACGCAGATAAGCTCGCTGGCGAATGGGGCGAGCAAACGAGGCCTATCTCCGGTCCCAGGTGCGTTAATGCGCATTCCCTTGATTCTATAAAGTTCTCGCGAACCCCGGAACAGGTTAGGCCGAGGGGTGCTTTCTTGTGAATGAAAAGTCTTAAAAATATCGGTAAATCGCGGTTATAGTCCAGGAATATCCGGGGGCCTGGTGACCGACAAAAAGGTGCCGGCGTCGTTACATAATGGCCAAGGCTGAGGTGGAATTAGACGTCCACGAGACGGACGCCAGGCTCTTGGCTCGGTGTAGCTGTCGACCATAACCCAGTCACGGTTACTTCACACCTTTCTGAAGCCCTGCTAAAGTTCTACTTCCAGGATATTCCTCCGCCTCATGCAACCAAATCTTAATTATGTCCAGAAAATTACACCGAATGACAGCGCACCGAATTCGTGCGCACTCAGTTGTAATAATATTTTGCATGAGAACTACTCCTTACTAGGCGCTACCAACACACACTTTTTCTCACCGTCTGTATTCATAATTCATTATAAATTGTATATTATAATTTATAGGTAAAATATAGGTAAAATTACAACTGACGAAAAATAATATACTTTTATGTTAACAGAGTTATAAAACGCCTGTGATACGTGGCCTATTTAGGAAATAACGAAATACGTCACATATGGGATGTTATTTTCAAAGGTTTGATTCAAAATGTGTGAAGAAACTGCGAATAGACTGTAGCGAAAAACTACGTTTCGTTTCTACTCCCCCCCCCCCCCCAGGCAAAGATGAGAGATTTGGGCGGCTCTTAAGGAGGTCTTGAGAGTCGGTGAGAGTGAGATGAGGTGTGAATGGAGCAGCGCCGTAATGCAAGGGCGGGGGGAAGTGGGAGCTCTCCGGGAAAGCCCGCCGACCAGCGGCATCATCCGGCACGATTCCCACATGCGAAAATCCGGGAGCGGCCCCGCCGGGAATGGAGCCCGGTTCGCCACGGTAAAGAGGCGCGTAGTCTTACCACTACACCACCGCGGCCCCCTCCCCGGTAAAGAATCTAGAAGTAAAATTATCCACGAAAATATTAATTCTACGGAAGGAAAAAAAATAGCTATAAGAACAACTTGCAAGAGTCAAGACTCTTTTCATTAGTACTGGTGTTTATTAAGTATAATATAATTTTTGTATCGCCTACGTGCGAGTAAGGGTTAATAAAATTAAGACACCAAAATAAACCCTTGCTGGACATAATAATTATTTAATATCAATATATAATTTAAGACAAAAATAATACACAATTCAAAAGTTTCCCAATTTTTAAAACACTAACCTTATGAATAGTTACGGTCATATTTCGAACCTGCGATTGTTCAGGCGTAGGTAACTAAACTCCAGTTTCTATTCGATTGCCAATAGAAAAATATGATTTGTAACTCTCTCAACAATACCAAAATCATTTTCGCAGCAGTGAAAATTCGTTCATCGTACTGGGTGTACGCAATGGATATTTGTTTAACGCGAGTATCTATAAAAAGATTCCATTTTTGCAAACAGCAATCACAGAATGTATTTGATAAGAGAGGGCGACATTGCTAATATCAAATTTAATACACCAACGCGAATTCATACCATGTTTATTTTTGATGCGCTAAATGCCTTTCGAGGAAAACAAAATATTTTATTCTGATTTCCTGCCTACGAAAATCATTGGAGCTTAAGGTATTCAATATTAATTTTTTTTATTGTTCCCTGTGTCATATATAATGTTTTTGGAGCTCTCTCATCACGGGGTCGTTCATAACTTCGCGTCGTATATAGTCTACTCACAGTAACTTCACACTTTGTGAATCAAACCTTTGAAAAATCATCCCGTGAATGACGTGTCTGGTTGGTTCCTAAATATGCCTTGTATCACAAGCGCTTAATACTTTACTTAACATGAAAATATCTCATTTTTTGTTAAATTGAACTTTTACTTATATTTATTTATAAATTATAATATTTAAATTATATGTAGGGGCTGAGCTAGATCTCAAAACCAGTTGTACTCCAAAACACCTTTGTTCGAATGCACTTTTGTAGTTATGAATTTAAATGTCACATGCCTCAAGTGTCTGTCAGCGAATTATGGACGCTCAGTATCGGAGTACTTTATTACGATTGGCCCACTCAAATGAGAACATGTCTTCTCACGTAGACACGCGGCCAATAACCAACGGAAGTTATCGTTGTGGACGGAGGATATTGAATTCTAGCATGGCCTGAAATATTTTCGCGAAAAACACCTGTCCCTAATTACAGGTCATATGAATAAAGCAGAGAGAAAATGTGCGTTCTGGTAATGCCTATTAAGAAATAGTTCTAATGCAGAATATTAGGCAACTGAGTGAGGGACAAATGCGGCGCGTTCTTCCTTTGGTGTTAATTTTCTAGACCCAGTTAATCTTTGTATGTATGAGGCGGAGGAAATGCCTAAAATTAGACCTCGGCTTCAAAAAATTGAAAGTAACTGTTAATGGGCTATAGTATGACATTTTTAAGGAATACAGGACAGGGAGCGCATGCAAATGTATAGAAACAATTTTATTTTGAGTCCAAAAATTGAAAGTTTTTTTTTCCCCCACCATAAGTGTGAAAACAGCGTGATACAAAATCATAATTAGCGCAGCGCTGACATTAATGCATGGTTTTAAATATTATAAACACTTTCTTTTACAAAACATATCAGAGTTACACCTATTGGGGAAAAAAATCGGATGCAAGCAAACTTCTACATCGTTTTGACTGTTCTGCTAGCAATTCGTAAGCCTCTGTGGGGGATTGCAACAGATTAAAATCTGTTTACGTAACCTTTAGTGAGCTATACTTAGAACCAGTGATTTCTCGCGAAATAAATCCGAGCACACAGTAGACTTCAGTACTATACGTATACCACAGCTGTTGTCATGCCTCCATTGGCTGCTGGTATCGTTTCCGCATTTGGCCGAGCCAGTCAGGATTCCTTAACTCCGACACTGAACATCTCGTGATTCGTGCGCAAATAGATGACTCCGACCAGAACGTGTTCCAGCCAATCAAAGAAGCTAGACGATCCTGCAGTGTCTCTGTACTGTATATTGTCTCGAAAACTTTTCGCGAAATATCACCACGCCTAATGATGCAGCCTTGGTGTTAAGTCGCACAGTCACGCAGATAAATTTTTTAAAGAATTAATTCGACATTGTAGCGGGTTACGAATCAATTCACGCCAGTCCCTTTTTTAAATTCTGTGTCGTGTTGGCGTTCTAGCCTTAACGGTTCGGTTTGACCACAGAGTAGATGGAATGGCGTCGAGTAGCGGTTCCTTTGATGTGGTTGTACCCATTTCTGGTAGGCTGAGCGAGTTTGTGGGCGTTTAGCGGGTCCTGTCTTTTTTTTTCTAACTTACTCTAAAACTAAGTGTTAGGTGTGAGCCTGTGGTAGGGATACGGATTAAGTGCGTCTCAGGGCTATGTCCCCTACACCTACAAGGGAAGGAAATCATGCAAGGAGACATGCATCGCGGCAGCAAGGGATTGGTTTGCCATGGCCTCGTTTTGGCCATGACAACCTCCCTGAGTGTACTTATAGCTATAGCCTGTTCATGGTAAAGTGAGCACTTTTGAGTGCCTAGTTACTTCTTCCTTTAAGCTTCATTTTATACTTTAACCACCTTTTAAAATAAACATTGTCATGTAAGTAATAAACACAGCGTGTGTATTCTCGGTGGTTGTCACCCTGTTAGAATCTCGTGGGTCCACCTCTTGCGGCTATAATAGCAGCCACACTCTCTGGCATGCTCTCTACGAGTGTTTGCAGGACATCCATTGGGATTCGTCGCCATTCCTCTTGCAACCATTCCATGATTGAGCAATGGATTCTGGCCGCGCCTGACAAGCCCTCACCTAGCGATCCAATTCGTCCCAAAGATGTTCTATAGGGTTGAGGTCGGGGCTCTGGGCGGGCCAGTCCAATCGGCGAACATTGTTGTCGGCGTACCACTGCATAGTAGACCTTGAAACATGGCACCTGGCATTGTCATCCTGGAAGTAACACGGGTCCATTCCGTAAAAACGCCACAATGTTGGGAGCATTTCACTATCCAGTATGTTACAATAGGCCTCTGTGTTCATGCTACCACGGACAAACACCAGTGGTCCTACACCGAAGGTCGTGAAACACAAGTCAACTGACGCACTGAATTACCTATCTTCACGGGTGCCCAATTACTTTTTGGTAGATAGTGTATATTGTGACGAAGCGAGTTTAACCCTTGCAGTCAAAAATAAACATATAATTTTATGCATTTCGACAAACAAATAATTTGTTTGGAACTGTACTGTTATCCAGACGACGACGAAATCTATATGTGCTTAGGTTGTGATGCGAGTAGTCTAACCACTAATAAACCCCCCCCCCCCCAACAGGAGAGTGGGAATACAGAGAACACGAGACTAGTATTCTCGGAAGTGGTGGGTATAAGTACCTCATAACATGCCTCGAATGTCTGTGAACACGTATCGCACTTGTAGGTGTTAAACGGGGCAGAGTCGGTTTTGATCTGGCTTGAATTATTTCCACCCACTTTTCTTATAAGTCTCGCACATTCCTCTCCAAAATCGGGTCGCCTCTCTAAGCATCCCACGTGCTCCACCTGGCCGGACACAACGATGACGCAATCTTCAACTGATCAAGCGACCTCTTCGGATGTTGAGGCGGAGCGATGCAGCATTAACGGCCACCGTTCAGCGAGATTATAGGCTGTTTACGGTAAAGGGAGCACTTCTGACGCCCTAATTACTTTTTCCTTTCAGCCACATATAATAATTTACCACCTTTTAAAATAAATATTGCCATGTAAGCAATAAACACTGCGTGTATATTCCACAGCACTCGGAAGTTAACGTCTAAAGCTAATATAAAATATATTCATCGACTATTATTCCAAATGAGAGGGCTTTCAAACGGTCTCACCTTACCGTGAATAGCCTATACCTGCAACCTCTGCGGTTATAGTCTGTTCACGGTAAAATGAGCACTTTTGAAAACCCTTTTGTACATATCTACTTGTTTGTATGTACCTTGTGTCTCCTTACGCCTTATGTAAAATTAATGTTGCAGTGGGCTTCATCACTTTATTCATGCGTAGCTCAAGTGAAACTGAAAAATTATTAAAAACCAATTTTTTTTTTTATCTGTTCACTTTTACACTCCATGCTTAAAAAAAAACAGAATTCGATAGAAATAATTTAATTTATCACAAATTGTTACCTAACACTTTTATTCATTGTTAATATACGGAACTACTTTCCCTTTATCGTTACCAACTTCACTGGGCGCATTTCACTCAGTGCGCCCGTTAAAATATATGCAAGCAGAGTCATTGACTTTTTTCTAAGGTTGATTCCAAAAGTGCTCACTTTATCGTGAACAGCCTTTGATTGTGTCAAAGATTGTTCACGATAAAGTAAGCACTTTTGAAATCAACCTTACAAAAAAGTTAGTGCCTCTACATACATATATTTTAACGGGCGCACTGAGTAGCATTCGCTCATTGAAGTTGGTAATGGTAGATAGAAAATAGTTCCATAATTTATCGTCGAATAAAAACTGTTAGGTAACCATTCGTAGGTAATGACTTAAATTACTCATTTCACTTTCTGTCTTATTGGCACATATAAGTGGAAGAATTAGCAAATTTGAAAAATGTTTACTTTTCTAATAATTTTACATTTTCACCTGACCGACGCATGAGTAAAGTGATGAGGCCCAGGGCAATGTTAGTTTTATATAAGGCGGAGGAATACGCAACGTGAGTACAAACAGATCTTAGGCAGGGCTATCAAAAGTGCTCATTTTACCGTGGACAGCCTATAATTGTGTATTGTCGTGTAAAAAAAAAAGCGTTTGGTGAGATAGCAGTTGACGGCTCACTGCCACAAGGTCTATGTATGCAGGTTAACAGTGCCTGGAACAACACAAACAATACTGCAAAGAGAATGACCCACTGCGTGCTGAAATGCCACAGCCAGGTAAAGACGGACGGTCATCCGTTTTGAAATTTAAGAATTATCATCACATTAATAAATTTCCCATCGTTGTTCACGCAAATTTTGAGGCAATTCTGAAACCGATTCACACCTGCGAACCGGATCACAATCGTGCATACACTTAGGCTTACCAGAAGCGTGAAGCATACAGTTTCTGCATTTACGTTCATGTGGACAGCGGTACCATTCTGGCGACACTAAGGCCGTCTTCCAAATAGCACGGAGTGTGCACTCTCATGCACTCGCACTCGACGATTACATCACAGAGTGTTGTTCCAAATGTCCATCGAGTGCGAGTGTTTGTTTACGAGTGTGTGCACATGCATTCTCTATCCATGCTCGCTACAGCCGCCATCCTTTTGCTTGTTTTCTAACATCAGGAAAAATAAATAAACTTCCTAAATTTCATTCTCCTTCGTGTGACTTTCGTGAACAAATATAGCATAGGCCTATTTTGAGTTACACATTACAATTTATGAATTTATAAAGCAGTACTACATTACTGAAAACAGTGGAATGGCACAGGAACAAGTATTCTTTGACTGTAAAGTATTTTCAGTAAATATTTAATATATGTATAAGTTAGGAAATTATTAATTCATAATTCTAGAATAGACGGTGCTAAAATTCCAAACTCAAGCTGTTGATTTCAGATAAAATTTATACCTGACTCTCTTCATACATTACTGTCATATCCATCATCATCCCTACTAATCAATCCATTGTTAGTTGAAATGTAAATATTAATAATTAAATTGTTTATTTAAGTAAATATTATTTCGTTTATGCAGAACAACAATCGATTGCAGACCGTATCGATTTATTTGAAGAGTGCGAGTGACTATAGTTCCATAAGGAGGGAGTGCGAGTGCTGGCTGCTGGCTATTTGGAACAGCCTAACATCCACTCTGACCCAGGACCGCATTATATACACGGGAGAAGATGTGGAGAAAAAGTTCACGGAGGCTACTGCAGATATCGGCAACAAAGTAAAGTGCATTTACGCCACATCGAAGCCGATGGAGCCTCATTCTCGCATAAAATATCAACTGTGCCAGAGCGACGAGCTGCCGCTACTGTGATACTCCATTCACGCATAACTATAAGGTGAGGGACCACTAGTACTTCACCGGATTGTACATCGGATCTGCATGCACCAACTGCAATTTGCTGCTTCGGCGCCCCAAGAAACTCGTAGTCTTTTTCCACGACTTGAGCTACGATGAGAATTTTCTCGTCAGGCAGCTGGGGTATGACGGAAAAGACATTTTCAATCATTCCATACACGAGTGGAAAAAGATATAATTTTCAAAGCAGCTGGGAGACAGAATCTCTATCCAGTTTGTAGATACTTTCCCGTTCATGGCTCGCTGTCTGGCATTCTTGGCCGAGTACCTGCTTCGAAATCAATTTAATAACGCAACCAAGATCTTCAGTGGAAGCCAACTGCCTCTCGTCACCCGAGAAGGCGTTTTTCCCTATGATTATGTTGACAGCTGGGAGAAGCTCGGCGAGCAGCAGCTGCCTCCGAAAGAGGCTTTTTACAACAGGTTCTAACGGGCTCTGGGATCAGCGACGAAGAATACGCCCATGTCCACAAGGTATGGCAAGAGTTTGGTTGTACTAGTCTCAAAGAATATTCAGAGTTGTCCTTGAAGACGTAATCCTCCTGGCGTACATTTTGAAAAAATATTCAGGTAATTTCTGTATGTCAACATACGAACTCGACTTTGCACATTGTGTCAGCACCCCCAGGATTCGCTTTCGACGCCATGTTGCGGATGACGAAGGTCGAGCTAGAGCTTCTAATGGACTACGACATGCTCATGTTAGCCGAGGAAGGGATCCGTGGTGGGGAGTCGTCTCAGTGCGCCGAACGACATGCGGTGGTTCACAGCATCTATACGCCGGAATCATATGATCGCAGCAAGCCTTCCACCTTCTCACAGTACCTCGACGCTGACAACCTGTACGGCTGGGCTACGTCGCTGCCATTGCCAATATGAAACTTTAAGTGGGCCGATGTGAACATCGACGTCATGTCCGTACCAGACGATCGGGCGACCGGATAGCATCTTGGAGGTGGATGACGAGTATCCTGCGGCCCTGCACGAGGAACACCATGATTTACCACTTCTCCCCGTCAACCAGTGCCCTCCGGGCTCTAAACAGCCAAATCTGATGACAACGCTGGAAGACAATAACAGCTACATCGGCCATTACTGCAACCTCCAGCAGGCTATGGAACATGGACTCGTCAAGATTCACCGCGTGCTACAGTTCGGACAGACTGCACGGTTAAAGCCTTACATAGATTTAAATACTGCGAAGCGACAGGCGGCCACCAAAAATTTCGAGAAAGATATTTTTTATTAGCAAACAATGAAACTTTCCGCATATTAATGAGGGAAAAACCGACAAATCTGGACAGGACAATTTACGAAGAAAATATTTCCCGGATTCAACTGCAGGACGAAATAATACTTTTCGACAAGTCCGTTTACGCAGGGCTCGACATGTCCAAAAGTCTAATGTACAGGTTCTCCTATTATGTGATGACGGCCCACTATGGAAAAGACATCAAGATCCTGTATACAGACACGGACTCTTTTCTGTTCGAGAATCGAACACTGGACTTCTACGAGGACATGATTCCAGATGCAAAGTTCTTTGCAGAGTTTGACACCAGAGGCCATCTCACGAACCACAAATGCTTTTCACCCATCAACAAGAAGATAGTAGGCAAGTTCAAGGACGAGTGCGATGGGTCGATCATGACGGAATTCGTGGGGGCAAAGTCACAAAACGTACCAGGGGAATTTAAAAATGTGTGGTGATGAATAAAATAACATTTGAAGACTTCATTGATGTTTTCAACAATCATACAAGCATGAGGGCGAAGGTATACGTAACTCACTCGCATAATCAAGTCCTGTATTCGGAGTGCATCAAAAAGATCGCTACGATGGACAGATGACAAGCGACTCATTATGTGAAGATGGTATACGAATGCTTCCCTACGACTATTATAATATTTAGGTGTCCTCCGCATTTTGTCGTGTATGATTTCTTGTACACTTTGTATATAGATGTCTTCTGAATTTGGTTGTGTATGATTTGTTGTACATAAATGTCCTCTGCATTTCGATCTGTTTTTCTGTATTTTCGTATATGTGTTCTCCACATTTGTGTATTTTTGTATGTTCAATGCATTTTTGTGTTATTTCTGCATTTCGTAGTTTGTGATTTTTCAATATTTGTCCATTTTTGTATATATGTTCTCCGCACTTGTATGTTTTTACTGTATTTTTGTACATATGTTCTCCACATTTGTGTGATTTTTTTTTGTGCTGAACTGTAGGGTATTCTGAATTGAAATTTTATCTTGTGTTTTTTTTTTTTTTAGGTAGCTGCAGCAAAATTAATTTTTTGGCAAAAATTCGTGTCTTCAAAAATTATAACCTGGCTTCTAAAACACCTGTGTATCATATACTGGCGGCTCTGGTGCACAAAAAAAAATATGTTTTTGGATATGAGAAAAATATCATTAAAAAATATAATTTTCTTCAGGGTTACAATCGGAGACGAGGTAAGAGAGGCTTAGTTGTGTGGAAGGGGGTAGAAGCATGCCAACTATAATTAACGAAGGTAAGTAATTGACCGAATAAATAACCAATTTAAAAAAATGGCGAGGGTAGTTGTGGTGGGACCTGCGGAAATGTACTTATTCAAATTAATTTTTCAAAATAAAATTTTAATAATAATTTTTAGGATTTTTTTTTGCGAATTTTTATGTCATTTAAGATCATAGGCATTGCGTCAAGGTCATGGGTAAAGTCGGAGGACACCCAGATCCAATATGGCGGTTGGGTGAAGTCATAACATGGCGGCCGGCCGGCGCCTGGCGCCCATCCCCCACCTCCTTGCCAAAAATTGTTGGCTATATATTTCTATTTACACCGCTAATAATTGAAGCCACTTCATGCGCAACGTCCCATATGTGAGGTACTGACCGAAATGATTATGATTTACCTGACGAATACGCAAGTTCAGAGTTGTCCAAATACAATCAAAGAGAGGGCTGTGATCTTGTAAACTGTCGGATGAAGTGCCACACCGTGACGAAAAGCTCATCAAGACTGGTGAGAATGACGATTATTAATACTTTACTTTCTGGGAGATCGGATAACACACAAAAAGAATTGTGTATCTCCAAACAATAATTGCAAAATTACTGCAAAAATAACAATTGGACAACTGAAGCAACCAACAATTTTTTTTTTTTTTAATAGTAGTTATTTATGAAGCATTTTATTCCTCTTGCTTATGTTTTAATTGCAAACTAAATACAAACATATTTTCTACTGCAGAGATTATACAAACATGAGCAGTCAAGGCGACGGCAGTTTTTCTAGTTACATAACCAGTCTAATAAAAGATTTTTTTTTTCTGCCGTTCTTGTCGGCTACTAAAGCTAGCTCCAAGGCATGCGTGAAAGTGACCTAAATGCTACAAATGCGTGCTACGCACACCGACTTCGACCAAATTGCGGATATATACATGCGCGTATGCTCGATGTTTTGAGACGATGAATTTAAGAATGATGTTCGCTCAGGCCGCCAAACTATGAGCACATCTTCCGTCGTATGTCTGTTATTTTTAGAGATGATGGTTTATCACGGGAAAAGTTGACTGTTTGCTAGGATTCGACGTACTGTACACATATGTCCGACAGTTTTTTTTTTTTTTTTTTTTTTTCCTTATTGGATGCCATGCGTGTATCAAGATACTACCCCATTTCACTGGGCGAATCAGGATTCTGATACTATACGGAAGAACGTTCGTGGTTGGTCTGCACACAACTTAGCCAAGTCAAAACCTTGTTCATCTAGTCATGAAATAATAAACTAGTTAACATGGTTATGGAAGATATGCCGACTGAAAAAAATTCGCGGTATTCCTTTATCTCTAGTTATTTTATAACTGTCCCATATTCCTGAACGGCGTATATGTTTTCTAACAACAATTAAGGAACTTCTTCGTCCCATTTGGAGTTATCGTTTCTCGTTACGACTTTAAGACGTAAATTTTTGAAAGTAGAACTGGATTCAACGGGTTTCTTCACATTCGTTTCTGACAATGTAAAATTCCTGTTCATAATCTTTGAAGAATCAAAGGGATTTTGAACCATCTTTATCTATGTTACCACTTCATAAAACAAAAGGGTTCGTTAGACAAAAACTGCACGCCTGTTCAAAGCCATAGAGGAGATTTTTAAAATGGCTAGCATTAGGTTGAACCACGCATGTGTGACTTTCCACCCCTAGACGTGTACCCTTTCTGGGAAATGCACGTTTGATGTTAGTGATTTTTCTTACATATTAATTTTGGCCTATGGCCTCCTGTTTCCGGACCACATTTTTTATTTTTTATTTTTTTTCATTTATTACATGCATCTCACTACATAAGTGGCTTGTCATTTCTATCTATTTTTACCTTTATTGGTTGCCCCTGGTGCCCGAAGCACCTGCGTCCGAGCGCTACGCCTAAGTATTCTCAACTAATCTGACCGCTGATTAATGCAGGATGTTTTAAAATTGATATACTGCAAATACTGGACTAAATACGCAAATAAATATTTCAATTTTTACAACTTTACTTTTTAATTTCATGTTGAACTTGTTTTTATTAATGTATTCATACGATTATTAAGCATCAATAGATATACTAATTATTACTGTTACTGTCTTAATTGTAGCAAAAAAATGCAATCAAACTCTCGAGCTGTATTTTCAAACGAAGGCAATAAAATGAGTGACCAAACAAATATATAGAGTTGATTCAACAACATATTTTGCTGATATTCTGAATTAATTTGGCCCTACACAGATAATTTGTTTCTAAACATGTATTTTGTTAAACGGAACAAAAGTAGTTTTGTTGCTATGAAAATTTGGTTTGCTCAACAAAATATTTTGTCAGTGCAACTAAATAATTTTTTGGCCCAATGCAAACAAATATTTTGTTCGATTTTCTCTCAGTGCACACATCACGGATATTCTAATTATATGTGCTATGTCTTCTATAGTGGCACTAACTACTGCTGCTAATATATGTATGCACTACATTGCAACTCCTTTCATGAGTGTTGGCTAAGTAAGCGGGGAGAGGGGGCCTATACTGCCTTACTCGATCCCTCTCCGCTCCGCCAACAATCATTCCGTTCGGAGTCATGTTCTTATGTCTGAAGATCAGTTTTCGCGCCGAGTCATCTTAAACCAGGTTCATTTCCCGTCTTCAATTAACGCATTAGTTTAAGTACTTTTTTCCGTATTTATTTCTCCAGTTTCGTTATCCTTGAACTTTGCCGGGTCATTACAAAGTTTTTTTTTGCTGTAAATGGCCTGGTGGGCATTATACACCCCCCCCCCCCCTTTTTCAGAACTTTAACCACTTGCCTACTGGTTTTGTAATAAAAGTTTATTCTGATGTTTCAACGGGAAACTCCTGGTTTTTGTAGAGTGTCCACTCCCGCTACTAGGCTTCAATAGCGGTTTTGCTGTATATCGTCAGGGATTATCTGTTTGATACGGGACAACCATGTGCTGTGCTGGCTGTGAGTTAACCATTCATCGATCTCATCCAACATTTTGATGGCCAGTCCTGCGATTTCTGTAAATATCTCTACTTTTTCTTTTCATTTCATTACATTTCTAATGTCAATATTTCCATCCTTTGTTATTGCTAGCTTCCTTTTCAGTTAGATTCATATAGGCCTATCTTCAATTTTGGGACACTCTTGAACCACATACCGAATATCATTTTCTGTTTCACAAATTACACAGATAGGTGATCCCATCAAAATTGAACTTGTATAATTTTGTTTTGAAGTTCCCATGTCCTGACAACAGCTGTGAACGATAATGATCTGTTGTGATCCAGGGGTAATTCAGTGTTTCTTCTACAATCCGATATACATTATAAGTAATTTTACCACAGTCAGAATGTTCCCATCTCGCCTGCTATAGGACTAGTGTATTTTCTCTATTCTCCTTCTTCAACTGAGGTGATGCTTTTCTACTTTCAGTAATTTCCATTATCTCTCCTCTTTCTTTAATCAAAAGGTCCAGTGGTATTGCCCCAGCTATCACTTGAAGAGCTTCCGCGGATATTATTCTATATGCCTTCGTAGTTGCCAACAGCGCTGCTCTCTGTGTATTTAAAATTCACTTTTTCATCTGTACCTGTGATGATGTTCTGAACCACACTGCTGCCCCGTACATGGCAATTGCTGGGAAGACACCTTTATATAGTGTTACCATAGTTTTGAAGCCAAGTCCCTAGGAGAAAGCAGACACAGCTTTCATCTTGCTGTAGAAGGATACAGAATTATCCATCGCTTATCAGATGTGGTTATGGAATCGTAATTTACTATACACAACCGCACTAAGATATTTGACCTTGTCTTTTAGCTTGATGGGCCTGCCTTGGAACATACCGAGCGATATGACACAGTGGTAACTAACTGGACTCGCATTCGGGAGGACCCCGGGTTCGATTCCCGGCCCGGCCATACTGATTTCGATTTTCCATGGTTTCCCGAAATCACCCCAGGCGAATGCTGGGATCGGTCCCTAACAAATGCCATGGTCGATTCATTCCCATTCCTTCCCCCAATCCCTCTTTCCTGTGCAACTTGCACCGTCTCTAATGACCTCGCTGTCGACGAGACGTTAAGCCCAACTATCTACCTACCATCTATTCAGGTTACGCTTGATATTCATTGCATTTGATTTGTCTACTACAAAGGTTGAGTTTCACTGCATTCCCCCACTCTCTTACTTTATTTAGTATTTCCTCAGTCTTGGCTTCTAGTTCTCTTCTGCTCCATGCTGGTATGATGACTGGGTCATCATCTACATAGGCGAAAATCTCACATTCAACTGGTATTGTCATCTGCAGTGAACTGTCGAAAAGGACGCTCCAGGAAAGGCTCTAAGACTGAGCCTTGTGTGCATCCCTTCGTCGAACTTTCCGAAGTTTCAGTTCTATATTTCTGTATTCAGTTCTGTATCTCAGAGTAGATAACTATACAAAGAAGAAATAGCGCGGCGGTTCCTTTGATGTGGGCGTACCCACTCTCCGATTGGCTGCGCCAGGCTCTGGGAACGTGCCTTATGTCTGATTGGCTCACGTGTGCTGCGAAAGTTTCCCTTAGTGCTTGGGCTGCCGGCTGGCGAGTATGTTTCCAGGAGCTCACTGGCGAACGGCACTCCGACAGTTTTCTGACCATCGTCGCCATTTTGCTGGCGTGTGATGCTGGGGTTCGCGGAACAACCTGCTGTTTCGCCTCTGTGTTGTAAACTGTTCTGTGTCAGAGCCTTGCGCATAGAGGCAAAGAGCAGGGGAATACAAAATTCACGTTATTATTTGGCATCATGCTGTACTTCACAGCACTGTATGTACTACAGCCGGCGTCGTTTCTCCATTGTCTGCTGCATAAATGTTAATTCACTCACTTTCTGGATGAACTGCACGCGATTAGGGCACACAATTTTGAAGTGTTCACTTATTGGCACCGAGTTACCCAGGTCGTGTCAAATGAAGTATGGTCCCAACGACAAACATATTGCAAAATTATTGCAAAAGTACACGTTTTTTAAGTTTAACGCCTCCCCAAATAATTACGCGAATTTGGCACGTATCTAGCAATGAGTGATCTGATACACGCGTCTATTTCGCCCGTAGAAAAAAAGGCAGTCAGATTCACGAAACATGCGCCAAACTCCTAGGCATAAATCAGTGGCGTATGCTGGTGTCGGCTTAGTGCTGTACACACTCGGTGCACGCAGCACGAACCAGTGACCAGAGTGGAGTCAGCAGAAACGCAATATACTGCGGCCACTCACGAGAGTGGCGAGGCACCCATTACACGCGTGCTGTGACGTCAAATCTACTACTGGCTGGACGGTTAGCCTGCTCGCCTCCCACCAAGGCAATCCGGGTTTAATCCCCGGCCGGGTCACTACGGATTTTCGCATGTGGGGATCGTGCCGGACCATGCCGTTGGTCGGCGGGTTTTCTCGGGATCTCCTGTTTCCCCGCCCCTTCATTCCGGCGCCGCTCCGTACACATCTCAATCATCCTCATTGACTCTCAAGACCTCGATGTTAAGAGCCGTCCAAATATTTTCAATCACTCAACTGTACTAATACAATTAAATGGCCGATGTGTGAACTAGCAAACGATTAGGTATAACACAGATCAAGATACAGCTTACCTTGCAACAGTTCACTAAACGTCGCTGGTAGAAATTCAGTAGTTTTCAATAAAGGGCACATTTATAAACCTCTGTGTCCCTCTTCGTATCGCAGGTAAGCGGGTCAACTTAGAATAAGGTCGTCCCGATTTTTTAGGGACAGTCCCGATTTTCGAGGTCGTGTCCCGAATTTTTAGAGGGACATTCGGGACGGCCGTTTGTCCCGAAAGTTGGGACCTGATAAGTGTTGACTCGTGGAGTGGCCGGTTTTGGGTGGTTTTGGGCCGGACCAGGGAGGTAAATTAGTTATTGTAACTCGATTTTTTGATAGAAGTAAAATAACAAAGAATGTCATTGTTTTCATTTAGTGTCTTTAATCAGTAAATCATACGCCTTATGATAAATAATTTGTAAAAAAACAACAATGGTATACACTTTTTTTTTTTTTTTTTTTTTTTTTTTACAAAACACCCCTTATAAACAGTCCATTCCCCACTCCCCTTTCACACACACACTCCCTCCACTACTCTCCCCTTCTTTCTACTGACTATTTATTAGCCAAAACGAGCGTCCCGGTTTCGGGTCAGAAAAATATGGTCACCTTAACTTAGAACCAAGCACGTGCGTCGCGAACACGCTGTTGCCAACCTGATAAAAGCATTTGTTCCCACGGTCAATAACAGCAGCAGCGTTTTGTTTGGCGGGATATGCCAGCTGATAACCTACTAGCCTACAGGCTCCCGCAGTATTACGAGGAGAAGAGCCCATTGCAAATATTAGACCGAGATAGCGTCCATACAGCTTTGAACGACACATATTGAATACGAAACACGTGCCGTCCCAGACAGCAGCTTGCAACCGCCCCGTTCCCCGGCTACAGTCAATTCGCGGTTCATTCGCACTTTTTGAATCAAACGTTTGAAAAATCACGCCGTGAATGGCGCGTTCGGTTGTTTCCTAGATATCTCATGTATCACAAGTGTTTTAAACTCGCGTGAACATAACAGTAAAGGCTGTTCACGATAAAGTGAGCACTTTCGAAATGAACCTTAGAAAAAGTCACTGCCCTTGCCTACTTATATTTTAACGGGCGCGTCGAGTTACATTCGCCCAGTAAAGTTGGTAACGATGGATGGAAAGTAGGTCCATATCTTAACGTCGGATAATAAGTGTTAAGAAACCATTTGTGAAAACTTAAATAATTTATTTCCCTTTACGTTTAATTTTAATGCATCAAAGTAAAAAAAATTATCACAATTGTAAAATATTTACTTTCTAAAAATTTCACAGTTTTACTTGACCGAAGTATGAATAAAGTGATTAGGCCCGTGGCAATGATAATTTTACATAAAGCGGAAGAATACACAACGTGCATACAAGTAGATCGTAAGCAAGGCTTTCAAAAGTGCTCATTTCATCGTGAACAGGCTTTACCATATTTTCGGTTACGTGAAACTTTAACTTATATTACATTTAATTTGTAATTACTATGATTAAAAACAGGGAGAAAATATATGTGTTGGCAGTGCTTACCCATTGTTATAGTATTTCATTTATAATTAATATGAATAAAAAAAGTGAGAAAACAGATGTGTAGTAAGAAATCGTTCTTTTGCAGAATATTTTTAAACTTAGTGCGGACGAGAAAGCGGTGCGTTGCCACGTCAGTGTAATTCTCTAGACTTGGTTTAAACTTCGTTTGAACGTGGCGGAAGAAAATCCTGGAAGTAGAACTTTGCCAGGGCTTCAGAAAATCCTGGAAGTAACCGTTAATGGACTCTTACTATGAGGACGTACTTAAAGGCTGTTCACGGGAAAGTGAGCACTTTTGAAATCAACATTTGAAAAATGTCACTGCCCTTACATGCTTATATTACAACGGGGACATTGACTGTCGTGCGCCCAGTAAAGTTGGCAACGACGGAAAGAAATTAATTCCACGTCTTAACGTTAAATTACACGTGTTATGTAAACATTTGTGGATACTGAAATAGATATAGTTTACTTTCTGGTTTTTATTTAATGCATATTAGTGTAAGAATACAAATATTTGTAAAATATTTACTCTTCTAAAAAAATTTACAGTTGCCCTTGATCGACGCACGAATAAAGCGATCAGGCCAATAGTAAAGTTAATTTTACATATGGTGAAAGTATATACAATGTACATATACGTGTGCTTTCAAAGGTGCTCATTTTACCTTGAACAGCCCACAGTAAGAAATAGTTTTTATTGAAAACTTTATTACACTGATGTAATATCTTAGTTTCAGGTAAACTTTGTTTGCATGAGGCGGAGGAATCTATACTGGAAGTAAAACTTTAGCAGGGCTTCAGAAAAATGTGTAATAAACTTGAATCGACTATAATACTTTGAGTGCGATAGAGACTTACTGCCAATAAAGCCTCTGTCACGCTGTTAAAATTCCCAGTCAAGCTACTTCCAGTAAGTTTGGAAAATAAAGTTGTAAAGTTGTAACGTCACCGAAAAGTCATTGTCGCCTCCGTGTTTGTCAGGAGACGGCACAAAATAACGCGAATATAGACTGTTCACGGTAAACTGAGCACTTTAGAAAGCCTTGCTTTGAGGATTGTGTATTCTTCCGCCTTATGTAACATTAACATTGCTATGGGCCTCATCACTTTATTCACGATTCGGCCTAGTGAAACTGAAATTATTAGAAAAGTAAATATTTACAAATCTTCTAATTCTTACACTTTGACGAATTAAAAAAAAAAAAAAAAAAAAAAAAAAATAGAGAGCAAGATAAATTATCTCATATTTCCAAAAATGTTTTGCCTAACACTTTTACGTCAACGTTAAAATATGGAACTACTTTCTCTTGGCCGTAACCAACTTTACCGTGCGCACGCCACTCAGTGCGCAAGTTAAAACATACGCAAGAATGGTCAGTGACATTTTTCAAATGTTGATTTTAAAAGAGTGCTCACTTTATCGAGAAAACAGCCTTTAGCCAACTAGACCCAAGGCCTATTTCCACAGCTAACGAGCGACGCAGTACGCTTACGTGAGAATGGACCCGGTGCGCCGATTCGTTTCTGATTACTCGCCGATTCCACACAAGGACGAGGTTCCGTGTGTTGGGACCCGGATCTCGAGTCGGCCAGCAGGAATAACCCCGCGACTGATCCCGAGCTGCGTTCGCGGCCGGCCGCTGGGGAACGATTATTTGCGGCGCAGGGGTTTAATGGTATTAACTTTGGCCTGCTTCCCGTGAACTCTCCCGTCCGCCGCCGCTAACGAAATAACGGACCCACATCCCCCCCCCCCCTTCGCACCAAATAAATCCAGCTGTGGTGGCGATCAACACACCCGCCATCAACCATTTTAGAAAAGTCAAGTGCTAGCCCTGATGAAAAGTCGAGGGAGGTTACGGACATAGTATTCCTCGTGGATAACACGACTGGCAGCTTCTGGCACGTAATTATTTAAGGCCGTGTCACAACTCGAAAGCGTGCTCACTTTCACTCGCCCCTCTCACTCTGGCACACTCTAGCGAATTGAGAACTTGAGCCTTCTGGAAGCCTTCAGCATTATTTCTCTGACAGAAAGGGTAATAAATTGTGAAAAAACAAAATATTGCTGGCCTTTCACTTTTCTCGGAGAAATGTGAACATAACAACATCATAATTTATGTTCAATATCAAAAGGAATATTTTTGTTGTTACACATTTCACAATCACAATGATTATGTTAAGTAGATAAAACATTTCTAACACTACTTCAGAAACCACAAAATATATGTCTGGATATCTGACGTTAGACTTGAAAACAACATGGCTGCCAGAGAGGGTGCGAGAGTGAGCACCGAGTGTACATCGTCGTTCACTCTCCCTCTCGCGCTCTCTCCTCGGAGTTGGGACAGTAGAGAGGACTCTCTGTGATGCCAAGTGTGAGCGAGAGAGTATTCTCTCGGCGAAATGGGACACGGCCTAAAACGCACCGCAATAGAGCAAAATCAACTCTTTTCTTGCATATTTATAGTAGTTTGCAGAACAAATACTCCTTGTGTTGCAACAGTTTGACAGGTGATTGTAATGAAACGAAGTGTACTAACTGCTCCGCTTGGACTAATGAATGCTTAATGGTTGTGTAGTAATGACCCCCATTTACTGACGCAGTGGTTACGTTTTACTTAACCGCCTGTTTTCAGCGTGAAGAAACTGAAGACTTAGATTAATCTTCGTCTTCTATAGGCTATTCAAGGTAAAATTAGCACTTTTGAAAGTCCTGCTTAACATATAATAATATGCATGTTGCGTATTATTCCGCCTTATGTAGAATTAACATTGTTTACAGGTCTCAACAATACAATTTATTCGTGCGTAGATCAAGTGCAACTTTGAAATGATTAGATAAGTAAATATTTTAATGATATGCTTATTTCTACAATTCGATGAACAAAAAAAAAAAAGACAATGAAATTACTTCAGTTATCACAAATGGGTACCTGACACTTTTTATCCGACGTTAAGATATGGAACTACTTACCATCCATCGTGACCAACTTTACTGGGCGCATGTCACTCAGTGCTCCCGTTAAAATATATGCAGGTAGGAGCGGTGACTTTTTTTTCTAAGGCTGACTTCAAAAGAGCACACTTTATCGCGAACAGCCTTTAAGTATGTCATAGTAAGAATCCATTAACGGTTACTTCCAGGATTTTCTGAAGCCTAGGCAAAGTTCTACTTCCAGGATTTTCTTCCGCCACGTTCAAACGAAGTTTAAACCAAGTCTAGAGAATTACACTGACGTGGCAACGCATCGCTTTCGTCCGCACTACGTTTAAAAATATTTTGCAAAAGAGCGATTTCTTACTACACATCTGTTTTCTCGCTGTTTTTATTCATATTAATTATAAATGCAATACTATAATAATGGGTAAAATATACGTTAAAGTTCAATGTAACCAAAAAAACACACATCTATGTTAACAGAAGTACAAAACACTTGTGATACGTGGTATATTTAGGAAATAACCAAAACACGTCATACATGGGGTGATTTTTCGAAGGATTGATTCAAAAAGTGCAACGAAAACGCGAATATATTATAACCCACAACTTTCCAATAGTTGCCAACACTAATGTCTAAATCATGTTATCGAACTGTGAAGTAACGTTTGCTGTCAGTTAATTTACCGACGGATCTCTCTATACAAAAGTATACAAATCGCACTGGAATTTCAAAACATGTATTAATTTTAACGGTGTGCTAGCCTCAGTTCAAACCAAGTGGTTTTGGCAATTTAAACGACAAAACAGCCGTTCACTGTTGGGACACACAAATTGGTTTCCGCGCATCTGGCATGGCAATCTACTCTATGTTCACTCTACAGTGGCATTTCGTTAACCGATGTTCCATTGAGTGACATTTTAATGATTGAAATAACTGATTATTAGGGACATGCAAAATTCGCGTTATTATATGACATCAGGCTAAACTTCACAGTACTGTATGTACTAGAGCCGTTGTCGTTTCTCCATTCGCTGCTCATGAGATGTGAAGTCACCTCCTTTTTGACTGCACTACACGTGATTGGGGCACACAATCGTGAAGTGTTCATTTATTGGCGCATAACTACTTAGAGCGTCACGTAAAGTATGGTACAATAACAAACGTAATGCAAAGGTACACATTTTTCAAGTTTAACGTGTCCCCAAATAATAATACGAATTTTGCAGGTCTCTATTGATTACTATTTCAGGACTAGGACTTGCACGTTGGTCATTGGTTCAAGCGTTATTTGAAACATGCTGTAGAACTCAAAAGCCAATAAGAAGCACGTAATTAGAAGCAGCCCCTATCACCACCTCTTTCACTGAGACAGCACATAACCAATGAGCATATGATATTTGCCCGATTTCTCACACGGCTGCGAAGTAGAACCTAAGAGGTCGTCAAACTCGCGAATTTTTCAGGTCTCTACAGACCATACTTCGTAGGGTAAAGCTTTTAAAACGTGAACAGATATGGCCAAGCTCAAGATACCAGATACCAGGTGCCTGAATCAACCTCTTCCCCATATAATATTATGAAATGCTATTGAGGCGACGGCTCACCAAAAAGTTACAACAAACTAAAGGGATATAACGTGGCCTCATATAATCAATGACAATTGGAACACGCACTACTGTTCTGATTGCTACATTCCTCACTGGCTACTACGCAACGTTTGTTATTGGCCCGGTGTCTGCCAATGGAGTGCCGAGATCACAGCGTTCCAATAAAATGTTATTTTATTCTCTACCGTGTTCATTTCCGTAACAATATAGAAATTTATTATTGTATTCACAAAATTACAATGCTGATGAGAGGAAATGTTCTTGTGAAATAGTGATAAAAACTAGAAAAACAATGAAACTATATCCGATTGATTCTTATCTTCAGGGGTAGAGATATTTCCAGATTTGCTTTGCCCGAACGAAGCTCAGGCTTAGTCTTTTTTTTGTTTAGACAAACAACAGACTAATATGTAGGTAGTTATCAAAACAACGGAAACACCAACCTCTCGCTCGCTCGCTCTCTCTCTCTCTCTCTCTCTCTCGGCCACGGTGGCTGAGCGGTTAGCACGCTCGCCTCCCACCAAGGCAAACCGGGTTCAATCCCCGGCCGGGTCACCGGATTTTCACAAGTAGGAATCGTGCTGGACGATGCCGTTGGTCTACGGGTTTTCTCGGGGATCTCCCGTTTCCCCCGGCCCCCTTCATTCCGGCGCCGCTCCATATTCACTTCAATAACCCCCATCGGCTCTCAATACCTCGCTGTTAAGAGTCGCCCAAATATCTATTTTTCTTCATCACTCCTATTTCTCGCGCGCTAGCAATTCCTTGGCCTTCTCACGCGCCGCCGGGTCGACGGACGCGTTACGCAATGTGTATTCGCAGCGAGGCAGGCCGACAACACTGCAAATTAACAGCGGTTTACTCTGCACATGCAAGCAATCCTCCTCCACCGAGAAGCACGTCACACGAGCTGCGGAGTCTGCTTATACCCCAGTCGAAGTTGGGAGACCTTCCTTGCCAAACCATATATATATATATATATATATATATATATATATATATATATATATATATATATATATATATATATATATATATATATCCTACAGGGTGGAAAAGCTCATGTGATATCACGTACAGGCTATTCACGGTAAAATGAGCACTTTTGAAATACCTGCTTAAGATCTACATGTATGCATGTTGTGTATTCTTCCCCGTAATGTAAGATTAAAATTGTCATGGGCCTCAGCACTTGATTCATGCGTCGGTCAAGTGAAACTGTGAAATTATTAGAAAAGTAAATATTTAACAAATCTGCTCATTTTAACACGTCATTAAAAAAAAAAAAAAAAAAAAAACACACACACACAGAAGGCGAAGCAAATAATTTAAATTATCAGAAATGGTTACCTAACCCTTTTTTTACCCGACTTCCTATCCGTTGTTACCTAATTTACTGTGTGCGTGACGCTCAGGGCGACCTTTAAAATATATGCAGGTAGGAGCAGTGGATTTTTTTCTGAGGTTGATTTCAAAAGTGCTCACTCTATCGTGAGCAGCCTTTACGGTGGCGCCTGGCATATGCGCCAGGCACCAGCAAACACTAATCAGCGAAAAACATTTCCAGACTTGTTTATGTAACGGAGGGAATTTCACTGCTTCTCGGAAATCCGCGAGTCCGCGAAGCGCGGGTTACATTCCGCGAACGGAATTTTAAACAGACAGGGGTGTAAATGAAAGGCGCCAAGTGCTGCGTCACACCTATGTAAAATCCCGTTCTTCATATTTTTTTCCCCCCTAAAGCTGTGTGGTTGTAAGAGGGATCGGGGAAGGAATGTGGAGGAATTGGCCACGGCCTCTGTTAGGGACTCATCCCAGCATTCGCCTGGAAACCGAAATCAGGATGGCCGGACCCGGAATCGAATGCGAGTCCAGTGTGTTACCACTGCGCCACCTCGCTCGGTACTAACTAATACGAATAGAAACCGAGAGGAAATAGGTGTTTAGGTAACGCCTAGTAACAAATAGTTCCTATGCACAATATTACTAACTGAGTGCATACGAATGCGGTGCGTTGCCTCTTTAGTGTAGTTCTGTAGACATAGTTAACACATTCTGGACTACGCTCGAGCTAAGTTCGAGCAACGCCAGCTTAAAAATTTCTTCGTCGTTGATAATAAAACTCGGATGGTTATAGAGCCATTGTTCCGCTAGTATTTAACAGGAACTTACAAGAACAATACAACCCAGCAGCTATAGTTCACCTGCCATAAATGTATTATTTGCTATGCCCTTATAAAAGGACACGATTGACTGTGAACATTTTACACAGTAAAGAGACATTTTATTGGAGCATAATCAGCTCTGCGACCCCAGTGGCTGACGACCAGCCAATGATGAACGTTGTAGGGCACAGTAAGCACGCCCAGTGTGGTGTGGACCAATAGAAGAGTGGTAAGTCGGAATACAGAAAACCAACAGAATAGACGTTCTTGCATTGGCGCATACAGGTGATTCACTTCCAACTTGTCTTCAATTATAGTAAATATGTGCAGTCCTGAATGTGTTAAGGTTCGTTTGCATGGGGCGGAGGAATAACTTTAATGTAGAACTTCACCAGGGGATTTAGAAAAGTTTGAAGTAGACATATAGAGTGGAGTGAAGAGTGGGTATCGTGCAGGACGATGCATCTGGTGGGCTGGCTTTTCTTGGAGATCTCCTGTGTTCC
This sequence comes from Dryococelus australis, assembly GCA_029891345.1. Taxonomy (NCBI): domain Eukaryota; kingdom Metazoa; phylum Arthropoda; class Insecta; order Phasmatodea; family Phasmatidae; genus Dryococelus; species Dryococelus australis. The sequence continues at coordinate 53,628,715 of CM057002.1, forward strand.
TCACTCTTGCATTCACTGCGGTGCTCCACACTCGCCTCATTTCACACTCATCGGCTCTCAAGACCTCGATGTTAAGAGCCGCCCAAAAACTCTCGACTCACTCAAATAACGAAATTTCACGTCAGTTCCTTTGATGTAGGCGAAACCATTCTCTGATTGCCTGCGCGAAGCTCTGGGAACTGGTCTTTGCGTCTAATTGGCTACTGCACGCTGTGGAATGTTCTCTATTGGCTGGTTAGGTTACCAGCCGCTGATTGGCGAACGCGTTGCAACACGTTGATGGCGGCTGCAGTTCGCCGTACGAGTGGCTGTGTCATCTGAGGTGCGCGGATATGGGGATGGTGCAGTGGCGAAATGAAGACGAGAAAGTAGGGTTGGGCTAAACAGCTACTTTCATATAACGAGTTCCAGTAACGTGTTATTTTTGTGTAATAGGTTACTGTGAAATATTGCTCGCCTGCCCCGACGTTCTGGGGTGTAACAATTACGTGGTTCAATATTCCAAAGCAAGGCGTTTCGAGAAATAACATCTGCGCATGCGCACAGTTGCAAATCAAGACTTTCCAAAAAATAACTTTTTCTCATGCGCACAGTTGCCAGCTGAGACGTTCCAAAAAAATTACGTTTACGCATGCGCACTGCTGCAAACCGAAATGTTCTAAAAAAAAAAACTTTTACGCGTGCGCAGTAGTCAAGCGTTGGTTTAAGTAAGGCAATCCAAGACATTCTAAAAATAACGGTATAAACGACGGAACGTGTTACTCGTGTAACACGTTACCAAATTGTAACAGTTTATTATAACCGTTACGTCAAATAACGTCCATCTCTACGAGAAAGAAAATGGGAGCACCCGGAGAAAACCCAACACATCACTACAGTGTCCGCCACGCTCCTTACATGAGATGGCCCTCAAAAATTCTGCCGCCCGCCGGAGTTTGTATTCGAACCGCGAACTCAGCCAGTCGTGGATTTAGCAAGAACAGCTGCGTATGTGAAAAATACTCTTGGAAAATAAGACCACTGCAAAACAGCCAAAAAGTATGGTAAAACAGTCAATTAAAAAACTTTCTTGACAAAGTGTAAATAACTACATGCGAGTTACTCGTTCGCCAAAGAAGCGAGTGGTGGTAGGGGGGGGGGGCGGAGAAAAAAGAAAAAGACACAATGGAAACTACGGAGAATCTGACATAAAATATTCTGCTGTTCGACACAAATAACAAGAATCAACACACAAAAGTCGAAAACAGAAATACACTCGACAGAAAATAAAAAGTTCGCAACAAATATAGGAGTTGAGATACGATCCAGTAAAGGGATGCGTGATAAAAGGAACGCGGCGAACAAAATAGAGAAGAAATCTCGACGGCAAATGAACATAAAGCAGTGAGAAGTTTATGGGGCGACGTCAACCTGGACAATTGAACTGTACTTTCAAACTACGAATGTAATTTTTTGTAGACTCTGCCGTCAGGTATAAGTAATGATAAGATTTATTTCCTTTCGTGCAGCGAGGCTAATTACGATCTGAGTTTCTCGGACAATATTTCCGAAGGTTTCGTGTCACCTGGAGTGCAGGGGCGTTGTCTATGGGATGCGAAGGTAAAGCTTCATTCCAAGTGAATGCGTTTGGTTTCTAGAACCACGTAATTTAAAGTGTTTCGACGAATTTTCCGAACAATAATAAATCTTCGCAGATGAATAAACCGTGCCTGCGTGACCTTCAAACTAACATGTTTTGTAAAAAAAAAAAAAAAAATTACGAAACGGAAAGTATGGCAAGGAACGAAGTCTGCCACTTTTGACGATTGTCTGTAGGTGATTCGTAGGCTCATAGTTCTGACAATTTTGCTTCCAAGAAACCAATTGATCGTTGCAGTAGATCGGTACCGTGCAGCTGGAATAAGCACTGGATCTCCATTCGCTCTTAATCGAAAATGGCATACATACGCACCACACCACAATGTCACTGGCTATTATGTCCGCACAAACATTTCCCACGGTATTCCCGTTCTGCAGTAATAACAGACAAACATCCTTAGGCAAAAAAATCTGGATTCGTGTTCAGAAAAAAATAAAGTAAATATGAAGTCACTTTGCAAGTTTAAAATGCCAGTGTTGTACAATCTAATAAATTACTCCCAAATTTACCATACCATTGTATACGCTTAGTGAGACAGCAAGAATGGCAATGTTTTCCCCTATACAATCATTGTAGCGTTCCTACATTTGCTCACGAAACAGTCAAATGCATAGGCAAGTTCCTAACTTTTATAGTGGCGATGCTGAACATTCATATATCTGCACCTTGATGTGTGGTATTATTTCCATAACAGTGTAGAGATTAAATTCTTCCATTACAGTTTAGGAAGTTTACCAGAACATTTTTTTACAGAAAGGATAAAATGAATCCCTGCTCCCTCGCAGCCGCAATCAAATTTGTGTATACACTAGAGGGAGAGTTTTTGTTTAATCAAACAAAGTTTGTTTGGGGCACCAAAAATTAATTGCTTGTACATGGGCAATTAAATATTTTGTCGTTGATACCAAATAATTTTTTTGTTCTTATCTGTTTGCAAAAACAAAGATTTAGTTGGTGCAACAAAAGATTCGGTTGGCTCTACACATATTAAACTGTTTCATTTAACATACAAAGCAGTTAAGCCGAGACCGGGATTCGAGTATATATAGGCTATTCACGGTAAAGTGAGCACTTTTTAAGGCCCTTCTAAAATTTTTCCTTTCATCCAGTCTCCAACGTCCTGCTGTTTTTTTTAATATAAACATTGCAATGTGGCCAATAAATACAGTCTATATATTTCACCACACTCAAAATGTAATGCCCGAGGCTGCAATAAGTGGTTAAAGCCTGTTAGGAGGGCCTTAAAAAGGGGCTCACTTTACTGCGAACAGCCTATACCAGCTGCGACGGAGCGTTACGCCTTAAGCTGGTTCCACACTAGTGCGACACGTCGCGTTGCGATGAACGGTAGCCAATCAGGATGAAGCAGATTCCGTGGCAGCGCGTCGGCGCGAAATTCTTGAGAGGCGATTGTCGGCGTCAGACTGCGACGGAGAAGACGAAGAAGAAAAGTGTTTGTTTACGAGAATAAAAACATATATATATTTTTTTTTTTTACAATTAGTAAACGACGATCGCTTTTACGCCGACTTTTCCGTATTTGTATATTTTATTACTGCTGCGTGGATGTGCAAAATGGAAGACTAGACTTCTTATATGGACAATGTCATAAAATTCGTTTATTAACATCAAATTAATCATCCTCCGTTTCATTATGTCTCGTTCCCACTAGTTTTCGTTCACACATCGCGTTCATACTACCCTCTTTTTATCCTCCACCACTTAAAGCATGCAGTTTCAACTTTTTCACGCCTGTCCTTTGTTACATTCGCGAGGTCTGAAAATGTAATCACCACCCTTAAACTAGATAGCAGCACCATCTCAGGCGGCATCCGTCGCCGACGGATCATCGCTTAGTTGTGAAACAGCAAGTATACAGCTCGCCGTATCGCAACGCATCGCGCTATTGTGGAACCAGCTTCAGTAAACCGCGGTTAGTGGGACCAGTGATGAACTATAGATGTCTTTTAAATACACATATATGTCAAATACTGGACAACGCGCGCAAATGAATGTTCTAAGTTTTACAGCTTTCCTTTTCAGTTCCCTGTTGGACTTGTTTTATTAGGATTTCCACACCGTTATTAACCATCAATAAATGCACTAACAAACACTGTTGCAACTCTAGTCGTTGCGAAAAAACACAAACAAACTATCGAGCTGTATTTTCGAACCAATGCAATCAAATGAGTAACCAAACAAATACACCACAGGTGATTCAACCAATTAGTTTGTTGACAGTCTTAATTCAATCCTGTGTTTTGTTTTATTAGAGGAACAAAATTAATTTGTATACTGAACAAAATATTTTATTGAGGCAAATAAACGTATTTTTTACTCTAAACAAACAAATATTTTGTTGCCTTTTCTCTCAGCGTACGTCTAGGGTTACCAGACGTCCTCTTTTGCCCGCACATGTCCTCTTTTCGAGGACTTGTAAAATGCCCAACCGGGTTTTGCAAAAAAAATCGATATGTCCTCTTTTCCAATAAAAGTGAAAAACTGCAAATCTTTGCTTTTTGGTAGGTTTTTTTTTGTATGTCGTTTAACATTTAGTAACGGTGCCAAAAAATTTCTTGCATATTTTTTAACGTTTTGGAGAATATTACGTAAATCTTTTATCTTTATCAACAGTCATATTTTTCCGTGCCTGCTTTTTTTGTTTTACATGTATAAGGTGAGAAGTGCGTAATCAATTCAAAATTTCATGATTATTTTCTAGGAAGTAGAAACCTGTTAGAACGAATCAAAACTGTCAAAGTAATACAGTCGAAATAAATCTTAAACTGAGATATGCGAGAGCGATTATCTGTAATATAAAAAAAAATTATGTCCGGTGCTTATGTACAGCTGTGTGTTGAGAGGATGCTTCTATATTACTTGCTTGCGAAATATTCTGCAGTGCCTACAAACCAAATTGAATTGGCTTTCATATTCAGAGTGAACATGATTATCACTTCATATGGTTGCAAAAAAAAATGGCATTTCTGAAAAACGATACGGACCCGATTTTTCTATACCTACAATTTTTCAGGTAATTTTTTTTTTTTTTTTTCAACTGACCTGCGAGTTTACAGATTTTTGTATATTTCCATTGTAAAATTGCGGATCTACTATTCTGCGTGTAATTTTCTCGCAAGTGTCCTGCCAGTTATTTGAACATGTCATCTTTTTTAGTGCCACGTATCTGGAAACCCCTATGTACGTCCCTAGCGAAGTTGGAAGACGAAGTTACGATCCAGGCCACTCTCCTCCCCCCCCCCCCCCCCTCCCCATCGCCCGTCATGTGATCTCGGGAACTGCAGTTCATTTCTTGTAACGGCCACTCCTCTCCCGGTCGAGAGACGCGATGGATGTCTTCTGTCAACAGAGCGCCCAGCTGTGCGTGTAAGGGCGCCCTCGCATACCTGCGCGTGCGAGCGAGCAGAGAAAAATGATGATAAGGTCGAGCTCCGCACGCGGATGGAATGCACATCTTGCTTTATGGCTCTTCGGCATAGGCGTTCGGGAAGTACATTTTTCCTCGCGAGTTCGAAAACACGAACCTTCTTGAGTTTTTTTTTTTTTTTTTTACTCTGCCGTGATGGACGTGCATGAGAAAAACATAATAATATAGGCTATTCACGGTATAGTGAGCACTTTTTAAGATCCTGCTAAAATTTTTCCTCACAGCTAATTTCTATCTTTCCGGCACTTTTTAATGTAAACGTTGCTGTGGGACTAATTAACACACCTCAATAATTAACGTCTGAAACTGAAATAAAATATACTTATTAGAGTTTAATGTATGTTACGAAGTCCTTAAAAAGTGCTCACTTTACCGTGAATAGTATATAAATAAAGGTGACTGATACACTAAATTTCCAAGTTTATATTCAGTAGGACGTACAGTGTGACAATGTTCGTTTTAACACATAGTTTTTGTAGATATAGGCTGTTCATGGTAAAGTGAGCACTTTTTGACGCTCTTTCAATTGACTTTAACCACTAATAAATATATTTTGTTGCTGCTTCAGACGTTGAATTTTGGGTTTGGTGAAATGTATAGGTTGTGTTTATTAGTAACGTGGCAGTGTTTGTATTAATAAATGGTAAAAGTAGATAAATATACCCAAGGCAAAAAATTAGCAGGGCCTTAAAAAGTGCTCACTTTAACGTGAACAGCCTATAAGCTGTTTTCACACGAAGCAAAAATAATTTCGTACGGGGCCTTCTCATGAGAGAATACCAGGAAAAATCCAATGAGAAACGAGTCGTCAGATCAAACTTACAGCAAAACAACTCCCTGCAAGAGAAGTGTTTACACTCTAAAACATTTTTTTGTAAATTTTACAAAGAATTTGTTTGTCCTTTTACAAATCTTTGTAAAGTACACGATATTCGTTGTAAAATATGTTATTTGTATAGTTACAAGAGCTGTGTTTGTAATGAAGCTTAAGAAAGCTCTGCAGTCAACTAAAATCGCGCTTTTGTTCGGGAATGGTAAGTACAAATCACATTCGGTAATGTGTATTTACCTGAAATGAAGTGTGAATGTGTGTACGAACAACAAGTTACAGTTAAATGAACGTTAAATAAGTGGGCTGTTTACCATAAATTGTAATAAAAAGATCCACTCAGTATAGTTTAAGGGTAAAGTGCGCAGTCTATAAACACGAGGGCGCGAGTTCGAAACTCGGTATATCAGTTTTTTTTTTTCTACAAAATATTACGAGTAAAAATTTTTTCTTTAACAATTATTGTTTAAATAAGTCGATTTTTAGGAGTACGGTAAAAATAAATAATTTAAATTCCATTTTTTACCAATGCAAGTAGAAATACAATCCTATACTTTGTAATGTTACGAACATATACTTCGTATTTTTTTACCAGAAGAAACACATATTTGTAGTTTTACAAAGAATGACTTTGGCAACTGAGTTTCCATGGATTTTCTTTATAAAAGCACACGTTTTTTTTAGAGTGTATGGCATCGGAATTTCTTAATTAGCCATAATTATAACAATAAAATCTCATGAACACATTCTGTTTTCGCGTATTCGTCAAAATTCCTCACAACACTATCTGAACTCCGGTCCATTTCAAAAACAACATTTTCAAGAATTCTGCACGATGAATATTTTTCGCCTGATTCCTCTTCGCACAGATATTCTGTGTTCTTCTCTTACCCCTCTGGTTGATACCTAATTGGCCACTTGACTAGCAGTGAACGACCGATTGAATCACTCGTTTCGTGCAAAACTCTCCTGAAAAATTGGACATGCTCTATCTTCTCCTTACGTACGAGATCTGCCCTGCACGAGATAATCTCGCATGAGGTTTAGTATGAGGATGACATCTTGCACGAGATTTGCATGTATCTTGCATCGTGTAACTGCTGCTTTTCATTCAGAAATTGACGTATAACGGACGTTAAACACTATTAAGGGTCCTACGTACTGAAACGTTTTCTGTGAAATCGTTGTTTGCGCGTGAACGCGTGTCTCGGTAAATATATGTTCTGGAAATACGAAGTTTTGCCAAAAAGGATAAAAAAACTATTGTCTACATCGCTCTCTTTTTACTTTCATCATATTAAGTGTATTAATGGAGAAAAAAAATCGTGAAAATAGTCAAATATCGCATATTTAAAGCTTGCCTATGGAGTTTCTTTGAGCGGTAAGAGAAGATTACGATCATACGCAGGTAGTTTGATCTGTGTACCTTCATCGCGTGTAATAAAACCCTACAGTTACACATCTAGTTTAGACAGTAAAGCGTTAGGACGGAAACACTGCACGTCTTGCGCGTAGGAGCGATGAGGCGCTAGGCGTGCGTGGAACTGTCGCCCGTACCGCTCCCTCGCTTCATGACCTTGAACGCGCAGGTACATAGGACACTTAAGGTGCAAACCTCAGTACGAAGTATAAAGTAATTAACCCTTCTCCGACACACGTCCCACTGTACGAACACCCTGAAGTTCTAAAATGGTCGGAGTCAGTTTAGAAGGGCTGAGATGAGCCCTTCTTCTGCAATACGAGCCTATATAGGCTGTTCACGGTAAAGTGAACACTTTTTAAGGTCCTCCAAACAGGCCTTAACCAATAATAAATGTACCTTATTGCAGCCTCAGGCATAACATTTTGGGGGTGGTGAAATATATACACTGTGTTTATTGGTCACATTGCAATGTTTATATTTAAAAGCGGCAGGAAGATGGAAAGTGTACGAAAGGAAAAATTTAGAAGAGCCTTAAAAGTGCTCACTTTACCGTGAACAGCATATAGTTGCGTAGACCATCTCTGTGTATAGGCTGTTCACGGTAAAGTTAACACTTCTAAGACCCTAGTTAATGTTTCGTTTCAGCCATATTTTATCTTTTAGCTACCTTTTTAAGTAAATATTGCCATGCAAATAATAAACACATTATGTACATTCCAACGCACTCAGAAGTTGACGTCTGAGGCCAAAATATAATGTATTTAATGACTATTATTCCAAATGAAAGGGCTTTCGAAAGTGTATACTTCATCATGAATAGACTATACATACAATCACACACACAGTAGCCAAAGATTTTTGAATAGCATATCTATTGTCTGACAACTGACGAATATAAAAATTTTGCCAGCGGTATCACGTATTTTCTACTAAACGATAACTCTGTCAGCGCTTCAAGTTTTTTTTTTATACATTGTTTTATTTTAATTATCCTGACTACTATAACTACAAATAGTGTTCTCTGGGATAAAAATAGCCACAGAGAGAAGAAGAATAGGCTGTATGTTACTATGTTCCACAGTATAGTATTGTATTGAGTAGAGACATGTTATTAACTCGATGAACTGCACTCTAAATCGGAGTCAGTTATTTTTTACTGATTGTCAGTTGGAACTGCTCCATCCGGAATCAGCAGAAAAAGAAAACTATTACTCTCTTCAGTTAAATGAAATTGACTAATACAAACAGTAGAACATCAGTTATTTATAGTCAATTAATAAAACGTTTGATGATTAAAAACCGTGCATTACGGTTTGAAATAAATTAAGTACAATTGTTTTATCGCAAAACGAAATTATTACACGTACAAGGAAATTTTAGAAGTGGTTGGTATCGTACCGCCACCCCAAAACGCAACACGTTCTCTTATTTATTTTGGCTGACGTTCTACCAACCTTGCTGCATTGCCACTGAGATAAACGGTTTCGTATGTGGGTAGTAACATAAACTTACAATGGCGGATGGCTGTAAGTTTCTAAATGGCAAAGTACTTCATGATGTCGAAATATACACATATTATGCGTACGTAGGTACATGTCTTTGTAAGGCTCGAAAGTCATTCTAACTTAAGTTTAGTTCAGATTGTGTGCTTTAAAAGAGAAATATAGTGGTTCTAACGTTGTTGTCGGTGTTTTCTATGTATCTGCCATTTTACAATGCAACGAGATTTTACAAAATGAAACTGCTATTTTGAAGAGACAGATTGACTAGTAATAACTGTGCTAATTAGACAGCGGAAAGGTAGAAGTAATCCAATATTTTATAAAAATGTTTCGTTTCCTTATTATATGATCTGTCAACTTGCAGACCACACAACTTTTGTTGGTGTAAATCCATCTTTCTTATTGCATCACCGCACTATCGAGTCGATAAAATTATCACTGATCTATCTGTCACTAAAAATAACAGTTTAAATCTGTAGTGTCTCGTTGAATTGTAAAATGGCTTATACAAGTGGGCATCGATAACCTCGTACATTGAAACCACTATATTTATCTTTTAAAGCACAGAATCCGAACTAAACTAAAGATAGATTGACTTTCGAACTTTGCAAAGACATGTACTTGTGCAGGAAATCGTTATATTTCTACAACAAGAAATACTTTCACATCACGAAACTTAACAGCAATATTTGACATTACATTTAGTGGTTCAGTGCCCATAATACGAGCACACATTTGGCACTGGTAAAGTAGGACAATGGATATGGCTGATCATGAAAGCTTCAGTATGCTTTGCTTTATGGGCGGAGGTTCGAGCCCAACCACGTCCAAGAACTTTTTGTGTAGACAATATCTGTGTTCTGCAACAAAATAAATCGTACCTTACTTACATCTTATAGGAATGATCTGTGCTTATGTATTATCCAACTATAAATAACTAGTTTTCTACTGCTTGAATTAGTAGATTTCTTTTTAACTGAAAAATTAGTGATATTTTTTCTACCGATTCCGGATGGGGCAGTTTCAACTTGCAATCAATAAAAAAAATAACCGATCCCGATTTAGAGTGTGATAGAGGATGAAACGGGATTTTTCTGCGAAGTAGTCTGAAAAAGACGAGACAGGATCACGTCCGTGGTAATACGATGAAAGAGCGGATGAAAGTTACCAGATGATGCTCAAAAGAAGGAACGGGCGTGGTTCGGTCACGCGAGAAGAACGGGGAAAAGATCAATGGCTCAAGAATGTTACAGAGTGGATTCCAACCCGACCACGACACAAAGAACACCGAAATAGTTGTTGCAATAACTATGCCTAGCAAACTAAGACAGCAGCACCTGTATGTCACAATTCGCACCAAATCTAATTAAAATGTGAACATTAGAGGATCTTTATTTTTATGATTTTTATCCTTATTATAGTGTTCTTACATGTGCTGTAAGGAATCGGGAAATGAAATATTTACAAGCATTTCTATCTAAGGAATGTTATATTCAGCACGAGTTTTGAGAAGCTCATGTGAGTTGTACACTGAAAAAAAATTATGCAATATGCACTCTAAATTCGAATCAGTGAAAAATCACTGATTCGCAGTCAAATCCAACTTCTTTAATCAGTGAAAATTTCCCTACTTATCATAAGTGGAAAATTACTGATTGCTTGAGAGGGAAAAATTCATTGAATAAATCATGGGATACCTCATCAAATCAGTTGTTAAAAGCGATTTTATTTGCTTGTATATTGTTGCCACAAACGTGTTATGATTTGGTTGGTTCAAATAAATATCTGTATGGCTGGTCGTACAGTACAATTTCGATTGTTAAAAACAACTTAATTTAATCGGGTTTCGAACCCACGATCTCTAATCCCGGAGCTCCGCTGCCTGTGCTTCATCAGGTACTGTGACTGATAGCTTGGAATGATGATTTCAAGTTTTACCAAGCGTGTCAAGTATGGCGTATGCTTACATAAACTATTTCACTTTTTACTTCTTTGTTTTTTTGTTTTCTGTGGAAATTACTCCGTAAGGATGGTTTTTGCCATTTTTGGGAACTAACAAACACTGCTACTGTCCTAATTGTCAGAAAAATTGCAAACAAACTCTAGAACTATTAGAACTGATCCATCAGTCAAAAAACAAACCACTGAAAAATGGCGAATGAAATGGTTGAAAAATAAATGGGAAATGTTAAGCGAAGGAAAAAGGGTGTTTTTTCACTAACTCATCCGATATAATTAACTGAAGCGACTGTTGAACAAATCACATGCTGTTAACTGATTCAGACAGTGAAATTCTCACTGATTCAGACTTAGAGTGTGGATTAAAGCAATAAATTATTATTTGCTTTTTAAATGTTTGTGCGCCCATGCAAGTTTCTGCCACTCTTTCACTGGATTTTTTTTTCTTCATTAATAATTCCTTTTAGATTTGTTATTCGAGGAATAACCTTGTACATTTTGCTGGGACTTTGATTTACCAGTAATTTATTTCTTCTGTAAGCAGGCCCGAGTTTGTAAACGGGCACACCAGGTCTCAAGGCACAAGAGGTTTGACGCGCAATGTCAGGGAAAGGAAAAATGACAACAAATAAAAAAAAGAGTTTCATATATAATCGTGAATAAATTTTCTTCTAGAAAGGTCGTCATAATATTTACTGTGATAATGTGTAATAAAATCATAGTAATAATGTACGATTTAAATTTTATAATTAACTTTGATTACGTCAGTTTTAGCCATAAATGTTTGTGACAAATGGGTGCACATAAAAATAATTATAAAAATTATTTCCTACATTATTATTACAATTTCCTTACACACAATCATAGTAAATATTATGACGATATTCCATGACTAAGATTTTCTTACAAATTCTTCTTTCTGAAGCATCCAGAATGGAAATGCGCTTAAATTTTGTTAAAAATAGACTATTATAATCGATTATTTTTTTAACAATTGAAAGAATATTTTAGTAAAAAATTTTATAATGTAGCAAAACATATATACATTCTTCTTTCATATACAGCATAAATCACACTTTTCTGACAATTTTTATGGTGTCTGTACTACTTTTTTATGAGTTCTTCAGATTGTATAGTCGGGTGCAGTGCTCCATAGGCAGTTGCTTTACTTAAACCGTAACTTACTTGCATGGTATCCAGTAGATAAGAGAAAATTCTGTAAGCCTTGCACACTTTTCATTTTGCAACCACCCACGTACTTATCCACACACACACACATACACAAACACACAGTGAAACGGGGTGTCTCAATTTACTCAAACCCTCCCCTCCCCCTTTTTTTTCCGACACGATCAAAATGAAATTTTCTCTCTATTTGACATTAAAAATGTTGGTTCTTTTTTAATCGCGAACTGAATTTACCCCACGATGGATACTTTGTGTGCTGGTGGCGTCAATTGGACGCGCATGGAAGAGACGGTTCTTATTGGCCGAGCCATGTGTGTTACAGTTTTGGCGACTTTTATATAAATGCTTGCTCAGGAGAGCCACTCGAGAGAGAAAGGTTCCTCCGCGGTGATCAGACGGCCTCGTCACTTGAGTACATTGATGGAACATTTGAACTTTAAGCCTTTCGGGCATGAGGGTCAGGTTGGACCAGATGTGAGGTCCTAGGACAAGCTTCGTGGAAATAGTAATTTTCCTTTCAATATTCAGGAAAACATTCTCGTAAAAAAATGTTAGGAGATTTTGAAGAAATTCTGTTGTAAGTTTATGAAGTATTAAAATGATGGTCTTAGAAAAATATTCTGCCATTTTTCTCCTTTTAAGCCACCATTAATATGGTTATGGAGCATAAGGCTTCAAATGATAGGTAATGGAAATTATAGGTTAATGGAAAATTCTAAGGATCAGTTAGTAACTGAGATGAAAATGGGCATGTTTGCATTTGTGGCTATGGCCAATAAAGGAATTATCCAGTATTAAACATCTGCTTGTATAACACTAAAGTATTAGCATATTCCAGCATTTTGTTTGTTTTGCATCTAATGGCATTTAGCATTGTGGCTATGGCCAAGTAATGAAAATATTGCGTGTTTAATCAATAAATATAATATTTGTTTGCTTGCCTTTAAGTTATGGCCCAAGATAAAGTTTCTCACAGTTATGCATATATTTTACACAACCCGTTACAATTTTCCAGTACAAATTTTTGCAATGACACTGGGAACTATCCAGTTAATAGGCAAGAACTGCCTTGTTGAAGAATTTTCCCATGGGCAATAAACAAATTATTAAAATACTTTTTTTTTTTTTTTTTTTTTACATTTTTATGATATTTAAAGATCTATGTGTAAAATTTAAAGATATGAATTTATATTCCACTTTGTTATTGACTGATGTGATTTTTACAGTTCTGTATATTACATGTTCAGTACAGTACATACTTTTGGAAGATGTAGCCAGTATGCATAATGAAAGTATATCTAATACTGTTTTCTGATTACTGTTATTTAAAGCAGGTTATTTTGGCTTTTTTCAGTTTGTGGTAAAGTCTGAATACAACTCAGAGATATGCATGCATTTTGAATTTGAAAAACCCATGATAAGTAAGATAAAATGTTCACTATAATCTACAGTAAAAATGTTAACTACAATGTTAGTAGTTGAGGTATGGTCAGACTGCAAAATAGAAAGTGGAGTAAAATATCAACTGATCGATATTTTCCAACCACAGTTCAGGCTCATTGCTATATTTTAGCTTTGCATGGGTTCCTCTTTGCTGTTTCTTTGCACCACTCACTTCAGGGCAACTTAGGGCTTTTGGATAGCCGCCTTGTTGCGTCCTCTAGACATAGAGGGCGCCACAACACTAGTGCGAGCGATGGAGCACACTTAGCTGTAACAGTCTTAAGTAATATCTGTTTGACGTGAACTTTTCAGTGACATTGTTTAATAACCTAACGACAGCATAATTGTTTAAAAACAAACGGATTTATGACCTAGAATTAGTACTGCCGAGGCTGACAATGTCGAATCAATTTCATTTCGTGTCAGGTTTGTAAATTGTCACTGCCGGAAACTAGTTACATGAGAATACAAAATTCTTTCATTCATCGCTACGCTGAATGAGGGGCCGTTATATGAGTGGCAGAACTGTCATATTCAAATAATCATATCGTCGCAGCACTTGAAATGGCGATTGAGCCAGCGGAGATCTTGAATGTAATCGTAGGGGTGGAAACAGGGATGTGAACCGCACAATTATTATAGTATTTGTACTGTAATTTACAACTCTATACGATGTACTATAACCCATTTATTGGCGTACACAAAAAAAAACGTTAATTTAAAATGAACCATAGTATAATCGAATGATGCTATTGACAACAGAAAGCCCTTCTTCATAATACAATGTCGCGAGTATTCGGTCAAGAAACACTAACATAAATGTTTTATGAATAAATTTCAGTGTAAGTAATGATAGAAACTGCTAATACATCGTGTAATGTACCAAAGTTTAGCATTTCTAATAACATCTTTAGTTTAATATAGCAAATGTATAAGTTGTCAAACATTTCAAAAATAGAAAGCTGAAATTATTTATCAACAATACTACACACAGTAAATCTGAAATGGCTGCCAAAATAATTTTCCGTTCAAATACTACAATTCTGTACTGAATAATAAATTTTTCATAGATGGTACTACTTTTTCAACTTCTGGGGTTCAAATCCCTGGGAAAGTTCCGGAACACCTGGTGGCTGCATAAACCACTCTTATTATATACTGTTCACGGTAAAATGAGCACTTTTGAAAGCTCTGCTTAAGATATACTTGTATACACGTTGTGTATTCTTCCACCTTATATAAAATTAATATTGCAGTGGGCCTCATCACTTTATTCATGCGTCGGTCAAGAGAAACTGTTAAATTATTAGAAAAGTAAATATTGTACAAATCTGCTCATATCTACACTTCGATGCATTAAAAAATACAGAAGGCGAGAGAAGTAATTTAGGTTAACACAAATGATTGCCTAACACTTTTCATTCCAAGTTAATGTATGGAACTACTTTCCCCTCCACCTTTACCAACTTGACTAGGCGCATGTCACTCAGTGCACCCGTTAAAATATACGCAGTGGCATTTTTCTAAGGTTGATTTCAATAGTGATAACTCTATCGTGAACTGCCGTTAGTTAGCTATACGTGACTGGCAGGGACAGGAGAATTTCGCGAATTCATTTCGGGACAAGATAGACGTCAAACACATATATAGTGAAGTCACCTTCGCAATTGGATCAGAGTTTATTAGACCCGCCCTGCACGCCACTGAGCCAATAGTAGACTTGCAAGGAAACACCTTGCGAATCCCATAACTGCCAGGTGTGGGTCAACAGACAATGGACACACAGCTGAGGCTCCAGTATGCAGAGGACTGAGGAGTCTATCCTACAGTTCACTGAACTCGCGAAATTTTCCTATCCCTAGTGATTGGTTTAGTTATCCAGCAAACTTGGTCCATCTACACTTCACACAGTTCCTGCGCAAATAGTATTCGTGTTGTTCACTTATAGGCCTACGATATGTTCCGAAACACATCACTTTCACAAGTGCAGAGTACAGAGTTGGTAAATGTGAAAAGAGGGGGAGGGATTCAAGGCGGTTGTCTCTTTCCTCTTCAGCATACAGGAGCGTCGCCCCGTGGGTTGATGAGCAGTAGTTGCTCACTATTTCAGTTCGTAAAATAAATAGAGACCCGGGAATGTCGCGATTTCATTTGTGGACAAGCCAAGGCCGTGTTTCAATTGGCCCAGAGAGCGCCCTCTTGTGCTCTCGCTCTCGCGACGCCATTATGACGTCAGAGAGAACGCTCTCTGGTCGTCTCAATTCGTCGGAGAGAGCGCGAAAGAGCGAGAGCATACGAAGATGTATACTCGCTGGCGCTCTCTCGCAGGAGTCATATTTGTTTACAACATTTTCATGTTTGAATAAGGTTATAGTAGCTTTCTGGACCAAAACCACGTTGAATTTTAAATATAAATGAATAATTCAAACTGTTTTAAACAGCGAAAAAAACATACGCAACACGTATTTATAAAAATATAAATACTAATTTCTGACTTACGTTTCGTCTTTTTTTGTCAACTTGCTGCAACATGACGGTAAAATATAAAACAAAAAAATTATAGCATTTTATGGGTTAATGATTATTCTGGTAGTGCTTTAATTAGTTGTTAATTATTTGGAACGCACATAAATTACTTACTATAGCTATGACCGCGATTTTAGCTTAACATGATTTCCCGCCTTTTGGCATCAGCTGTTTGCCTGACGTCGGAGAGCAACGAGAGAGTGGTTGCCTCAATTACACAGAGCGAGAGAACGAGAGAGCGCGAAGCAGCGCTCTCGCGATGTTGTGCGAAAGAGTGCTCTCTCGAACTGAGACACGGCCTTAGGCTCCAAACACGTTTGCATTCGATTTCCCGTCTCAATTCGACCCCAGTTTGCAAGACACGACCTGGACGAATTTGAACACAATAACTGACCTGCAAGAAAACTAGGACAGAATGCCGTTCTACCAGGCGGCTAAACTGGATCATCAGTCAATGAACAACTAACTGAGGCTCGAGTGTACAAAGGACTGTGGAGTCTAGCTTGTCGCCAAATGGACCCGCGAAATTTCCGGATCTCTAGTAACAAGTATTTATAACTTATTATAGACTGTCTACAATATCGTTTTCAAAATGCAGTGTGTGTCTATATTTTATCCTTTTCAAAATGCAGTGTGTGTCTATATTTGACGATCGATCTCGGCTGCAGGTTAAACACGAAAACAGAAGTTGAAACCATATATACGACACGTGGTCTAAAATGGATTGTAAGGGAGGTAAACATTTCTGACTTTGTAACTGAGAAATAGTGTATTAGAGTAATAATGTAATGTACCTCTCTATGAAATTTCACCATGCCTTTAATAGCCACAACAGTGTGTTAGTGCATTGGGTATTGTGAGTGCCCCACCGGCAAGGTATTGGTGAATATTATTTCGAAAGTAAAACATGGATTACTCGAAAACAGCTAGGCTTAGGACATCTACAGAAGGCTAAATTTTTGTGAATTGTGACATGGGGATTAATAATCCATCTTTCAAATCCCTAATTTGCTACCGCGACATGGAGGTTAGCTCGAAATAGGGGTAGTAACCATGATTATTTACATGAAATATTTTGACGACAGCGACACGTTTTATAGTGATTGAAGATCTCTGTTGAGTTAACCATTATCCAGACCATCGGCGTTCCAGCTTACGACTCTTTCCGGATTCTCAAGAAATGCATACTTGTGCGTATCTGTCCCCGGAAGTGACATCGCCATGTATATACTAGTGCTTTCCGAATTCTCAGTATAGTACACACAGGTTGGCAAGTATTTGAAATCGTATACTTGCTGGGCATACTTGCGTACTTACGATAGTCACCATATTGTATTTCAGGTGTGAAAATTAACGTCTACGTTTTGTGGTATAAAGCTCGCAAGTCTTAAGAGACAATAAGTATTAACAAAATGTCATTCTGTTGTATGTGTAAATAATTGCCAGTTTAATTAATGTACTTCCAATTATGAATAGAATTCCGAGCCGTATATAGACGTCTGCAGCATATTTCCAAGGTGTATGCTTACAAATAATATTGCATTTTCAATCCGCACTTGCAAGTTATTACAAACCCCGTTGAATTGTATTTATCTTTCTTTGTTACCAATGTGTGTATTTCAAACACATGATAAGCTACGTATCGAGAGACGAGGAAAGAATGCCTGTTTCTGTGTAATTCCCCTTTACATCCGGTAAATAAATCCAACAATTCCCATAACAACTGCCCTAATTTGTTTACAATCTTCCACTGACGTGATAAAAAAGGAATACATCAAGGTTTTGGTGTGGAATGGATACTTGTGAAATCGAGAGAAGCGGAACGGATAAACATAACCTCAAGATACCCAGGTGCAAGACTTTCTATATTCATGCAATTTGTTTTTCTGCTGTACAATTTGTAATCAAAGAGTACAACGACCAAAAACAGACATTATATTGGCATATTAGTGTGTATTAGTTTTCGTTCAAAACAACACACACCTGTTGGTCTTGCTGCTCTGCCAAGCAACCAGTGTACGACAATATTTCTGCGCCGCCTTTCATTTCCCTCCTGTACATAATACGCGCCCACTAACGTTCCTATTAATTCCCCATTCCCGGCTAAAGCCATGTCCCAGCACTTAAACTCGTAAAAAGTCAAGGTACGAAACCATGACACAAAAATAAATACTAAATATTGACATGGTTGTGTGTCGTCTTAATGCATAATCATAGAAGTTGTAACGTACATGTAGCACCATACACCACATTTTTGCTGTAGTCACATAGTTTCTGATATTTCCGCCAGAATGTGCGACCAGTCTAACATGAAGAGGCGATGGCATATCCGAATAGTTCCAACAAGTACACGACAAGTACGCATCACTGCTAGCACGCAAATGTACGTACTTACACATATATGACAATCCGGAAACGGCCTTAATGTTATCTCCGATATTTGCGATAAACTTGTGCTTTACGTCCAACTTCAAAGATGCGTGTAACCGCCCTTACAAATTACTTCTAGGTAGGCCATAGGTCGTGTGTGTGTGTGTGTGTATATATATATATATATATATATATATATATATATATATATATATATATATATATATATGTGTGTGTGTGTGTGTTATATATATATATATATATATATATATATACACACACACATACACGCACGCGCGTGCGTGCATGTATGTGCGTGCGTGTGTGCGCGCGCGCGTTTTCAAATGATCTTTTCGTAAACCTGCAGCCGAAGTTTGTCGAATTTAGATACACCTTGCATATATTGTCTATAGAGCTTTACACAATTATAAAGACAAATTATTTTATTTAAATATTTAAAACTTTGGTCCGCGTGTAATCAGTACTACACACGTGCATTACCGTTTACGCTAACGTACACAAATCACAAAATGAACGATAGAAACTATGCAGTGAAGCGGGGGAGGTAAGATTAAAATGAACTTGGGATCTGTCTCAGAAAAATCTGAGACTTGTTCTTCGGAAAACCAGAAAACGGTTCCTATGATTACACTGCGCCCACGATGCGTCACTAAGCCCTGAAAGGTCAGAGGGCGTGGATAATAATTCAAGCAAGGTGTCAAATATAGCTGAGATGCTGTGAACACAAACAAATCTCGCGGTCGTAATCGCTGCAACTTCGGGTCGGTCTATTCTGGGTTGAAAGCCGGGCCACGGTCTGGATGCCTGTCATGATTTAAAAAAAAAAAAAAAAAATTCTCTTCTCACAGCCGTCGGAATTTCCGTTACTAACCATTGATTACACGTCGCTTCGTGTAATTGCATAAAATGACTGGAGCGCTTAAAATTAAAGTTGGCAGTGAGTTAGAAGATGGCAGCTGAAATAGGAATTAAAATAATTATACTTGTCATTATGAACTCGGCGTTAACAGGGTCTGTACATACACACGTCTAAATAGTTTCAGAATGCCAGTTAACAGATGCATAAATCTCGACCTTGTAAATGGTAATTTATACGACGTCATGAATTTATGTATGTAGAAGATTAACAGGTAAACAGGCTGGAAGAAGAGAGTGCTGGCAGGGATTTCAGACGGGTTGTCATTTGACCTTGAATGAACTATTCTGGCGACACAAGATCCGATGCGGTCATCGGGATTTACATCATCGCCGAAAGCATAAATTAAAACATTTAATTAGCTGTTGCCCCCCTAAGATATCGTGCACGGTCGTCCGGGACTGAAAGGGCCAAATAACACACATAATGGCCAACATAAACATCCCCGCTAAAATACTTATTATTATAGTCTTCAGGCTACGGGAACTACCAGCCGCCGTAACTAGTAATACAAAAATATAACTTTTATCTCATATTTTAACGAATTTTTTAACTAAGTATTCGAATTAGCAGACACTGTAAAAAAAAAATAGTCAAGTGAATCGATTTTATAAACGACAATAATGACTGTGCCGTAATTTGGTGTTGCGAATTTTGGACGTAACGAAACTTACAAATTGACAGATTTGCCAAACGAATTCACATATCATCGCCATATTTGTTTTGGTTTAAAAAAGTTCATGTAAATGAGTATTCAGCGTATTTTTAAAATAAATTACTTAGTGTAATAGCTACAATAATTCTTTCAAATCTTAAGTAATTGCTAAATTATATCAATTATAATTATTATTCTAAAAAAAAAATGTGCGCTGAGATATTAATTTTACGAATATAGCAATGCATTTCGGAGTAGAAATCCTTGTGGCTTTTACACGGACGTTCTTTTAATTTGTTGTTTACTTTGTTTAGTTATGGCCACGTCTCAGGAACGAAACATAAGACCAGAACGGCGAATTACAAAATGAATAACTGTCCATTGTACGGTACACATCCCGTCTTTATAGTTATATTTAGTGGTGCATTAAAACAAAACAGAATGAACAAAATTTCGCGCATTGCTGCGGAGCCAGTGTAACGAAGATCTTGAGTTATGATAGCGTCGAATTATTTTCGGTAAGCTAGGGCAAGCGCTTGTGAATGAATTGAGAATTCAATTTAGGTTGGTCTCTCACGACAGGACGATTCATCGGTGTCCAGATGGGAGCACCTCTTGTTCCTGGCATTCCTAAAGGCATATGCCACAAAGCTCGATGATGGTCTTATGCCAGGACAGTGGCACACCGAAACTAAAAGAAGAAAACATGCACGTAGAGATTGCGGATGAGCTACGGAGGCGCCCAGCAGGCATGTCCCTGATTAGCGTCCCGCCAAAAGCCAAAGTCAACATTTGGTCACGTGAGCTTGTTTGTCGAGTGTTTTGACGTAACCAGGTTACACACCTGGTTACGTCAAAACACGGTGCTTCCCGTTCTACCGTCGGGAGGGAACCTTATCTGATTACGTTCCAGCGTTTTCTTCAACCAAAATCGATAATCACCTGTACCGTTTACCCAAGGGGCAGTGAGCTAACCAACAAACATAAAACAAGTATTCTTTTTATTGTTACAAAACGGAAAGAGAAGTATTTTTGTTGACTCACCCAGCTGGCGGTGGTCAAGCCTGATCGGAAACGGCGTAACGGTCTGTGGACGAATTATGACCGGCTGCAGCTGACGGCTGCCACTTCCCATACTAATACGACGCGCAAAAACACAACAACCTCTGCTCGCCACCACAACGCGGCTACGACTGAAACAGCCGCGCGAACCGCACGTTCGCACGCTTGCAAACTGTTGCGCCTCCTCCGACAACACGGGTCGGCGTCGCTGCGTGAGAGACATCTAGTGGTGGAGTTTCACAACAGAGGAGCACGGTACTGCGGTGCCGGTGTCTCAAGCAGTAAAATAAATTTGCTGCAACTATTAACAAAAATGATTTACACAATTTTAACATTATATGGGTTTTATTCATCGTGAGTTTATGCGTTTTGTTCGAAATTATGAACTAATCTTAATTTATTTAGTACACTACTAAATATAAGTATTTGAATTTTAGACTTTAATTAATTAAACTGAATACAAGTGCATATATTAAAAGTATTTGATCTAAGAATTAGTTAAATATTTATACATATCCAATAAAAAAAATACACGAAAAGCAACTTAGGAACATATGGGATTTTTTTTATGTTATACCGATAACGTCATAATTTCTTATTGCAATTTTCTAGAATGAGAAGCAAATTAGTATGATTTCTAGAATTTACATAGCCTTATTTTTTTCCGAGCTCATCAGTCATTTGGATATTACCACTCACACCTTATTTCATTCAATTTTGCCATTAATCATGATTGCTTCTAGAACAGGCTATGAAAATATAAACCTTCCGTTTGGCAGGCCTTAATTTTTTTGCACATAGCTTGGTGATGGCCCCATTTGACCGAAAACAGCTCGCGCGCATTCGTCGTGTTACTGCGCAGTCTTTCAATGACGTCACCGACGTCTTCATTCTGTCTTCATTCTGCAAGTGCTGTGCGCGTTGGATAAAGGAAACTTCTTGCTTCAGCTTAGCAGCTCAAGTTAGGCAAACAAGTAGCCTACCAGAATCCAGAATTAAATAATATTAACGTTGTAATACCTTGATTCACCACTGCAAATAACTGTGCTCATTCATTATTCTCTTATTGCAAGTACTTATTAAGAGTTCCGATTTTTTATATATATATCTATATATATATATATATATATATATATATATATATATATATATATATATATATATATATATATATATATACTTTACCGCGAACAGCCTATATATATATATATATATATATATATATATATATATATATATATATATATATATATATATAGGCTGTTCGCGGTAAAGTGAGCACTTTTTATGGCCCTTATAAATTTTTCCTTTCATCCAATTTCCAACTTCCTGCTGCTTTTTGATATAAACATCCATCCGAATTTGATGCCTGCGGCTGCTATAAGATATATTTATTAGTGGTTAATGCCTGCCGGGAGGGCCTTAAAAAGTGCTCACTTTATCGTGAACAACCTTTACCTTCACAACGCGAAATATGCGCAGCGAAGTAGTTCTGTTCCCTTCTCACGGGTGCATTTGTGCACCTCTACGTCATTCTGCTTCCGGCGGCCAATCTCACGCATGAACTGCAATGAGCCAAAAGCACAAATGTTTAATGCGCTGACGTCACGGTGGCGGGGAAAAATGCCAGAAACGTGCGGATTTGGAGGTTAGCATCGGCGGCGACCAAGCTTGTCGGAATATTTTATGCGTAGTAAATTATTTCTTATTTGCTTTCTTAAAGCATAGTTGGTTGTAGGTACCGTTGTATTGTCTATTCACGGTTTCTTCGGCCTTTTTGAATCAAACCTTTGAAAAATTTCCCTATGTATGACGTTTTCAGTTATTTCCAACATATGCCATATATCACAAGCGTTTTATACTTGTGTTCATAAAAAGTTCTTTTTTTTTCTGTTAAATTGATATGTTATTCATATTTTATCTATAACGTGTAATGCTTCATTTATAAATAATTTGAATAAAGAACAGGAAGAAAATAGGTATGTTGGTAGCGCCTAGTGAGAAATAGTCCTTATATAAAATACTGTTACACTTAGTGCGCACGAATGTTGTGCGTTGTCCCCCTGATGTAATTCTCCAGGATTAGTTAAGCTTGGTTTGCACGAGGCGGAGGAATATCCTGGAAGTAGAACTTTAGCAGGGCTTCGGAAAAGGCTAAAGTAACTGTGAATGGATTATGTAGGTTATATATGGAAGTGGAGAGACTGTTAAATGCGAAGAATGTAGGTGCTCAGTCAATGGTATATGTTTTGCGATATCTGTTCGCCAGGTTGTCGGGTCCCCCTGTGCCTGAGCCTTTTAGGTATAAACAGGGGGCTTAAACTACCCAGGCAGCAACAGAGAAGGACGAGTCGTCACTTCGCCCCCTCTATTACGCCTAATTGAATGCAGTTGAATGCACCCAATAGAAGGAGATACGCTCCTTCCAATCGCAGTGGGTGGAAGTGGCCACCTCACCTGTCAACAGTGCTTGCTGGGTTTGCCAACAAGCACCACCTTGATGGGGTCGAGGCCTATCCAACCTCTACTCACTCACTGAGTAAATGGGTCCTCTTCTTGGCGGACCAAACCTGCGCCCCCTTCGTTGAAAAACGCCCTGCCATACAATGATGACATTTTCTCCAGGGACGTCTCCCCCAAGCTGGGGTATTCAACCACATTGCCCCCCAGAGTCCAACCCTTGATCAGCACGGCCGAAGCCGGGGCTCATACCGCTGATCCCCTGGGTACCCACGATTTATTCTGCACATTTCTGTGCGCTGCACACTGAGTTTTCACCCAAGAGAAGCCCAACACCTCAGGGACACCAGACAGTCCCTTCATCGATGCTCCGCCACCTCGAGATCCACTACAAGCCTCAGTTTTGGGACGTGCAGCCGGCTCGCGGGTCATCACCGTGGACGAGAAATACAAATTGCCTCTGGAAGCGACCCGTACTCTCGCCGTGACCGATCACCCGTGCACGGGTGGGGCCGTCACTCGCCCAGCGCATCGTCCTCACTCCGTCAGCCACAGCGTTATCCACTGTGTTTCCAGCCCTTACCATCGTGGAGGTGGAGATGGACTTGAGTAAGAGAGGCTATATAATCGCATCATTACCCCATTTCAAGGGGGAAAGGGTATGACCTGCTTCCATGCTACAAACCGGTGGCGAATCGCTTGCAACACTTCTGCAGGTCAACACCAGAGGGATGGACGAGAAGGAACAACCGCTCCAATAGTGGCGGATTGCCCCACCAGACATAACCTTACACCCACGACAGGCTGGTTACTCAATCCACCCGTCCGGCTCCCACCCCGGCCCCAAGGGCCAGTCAATGGTATAGTGCGTTTCATTGCGTGAAATATAATATTAATCGGCACGTGTTTACCGCTTCGTAAAACTTCTCGTTCCGGCATTTTACTTAACCGCCGTCCGGAATGAAGTAACAAGAATATAATTTACGTACCTAGGTTTAAGTTTTGTTAGTTTTAGGAAAACGTGCGCAATGTTGATTTTATTGAAGGATTCTTCAAATAAATTATATAATGCTAGTGACGAACAAACGTGATTTCGGTGAAGTACACTTGTAAGGATTTCCATAGTAAAAAAAAAATTGTGTTCAGGAGATTGTGAATTTAACAAACAGTAATTTTGCGTGTTTTGAAAATAATGCATTTCTAATCCGTTTGTTAGTGTAATTATTAAAATGTACGTGGCCTCAAAAAGTCGCACATTCAACACTTTTGTAGTGTGTAATTAATATTTGTCTCCTTGCCTATACCGCGAATTCAACGAGTGTAAGGTTAACTTCAGCCAAAGTGTGTTTGTGTGTGTGTGTGTGTGTGTGCATGTGTGTGCGTGCGTGCATTGCTGAAAATATATGAATACGAACAGCGACGTATATATCGCGTTTTTTTTTTTATTGAAGTTAAAATTTTCGAAGTTGCGATATTATGAATGTATAATTTGAATTTTATTTCCATACGAGCAAGATTTTCCACTGCTCCTTAAAAAAATATGCAACTCAGAACGCGACACATCAAAACCTCTACAGTTAAGGTATTACATAATGCCATTCAGAGTATCACATATTGTCTCTGAATAAGTATTACACCTTGAATAAAATACAAACTTCTTAGTCTTCCTGTAACCCAAATTATTTTTAGAAACCCTACGATCCAAGAAAACTACATCTCACGCATTCCTAAAATTATCTTTATAATAGCGAAACGCCACTTGTAATTTTATCATCGTAATCAGCTAAACATTCATCATGAACTTTTACAGCCTGATTCAAACTTTTCGACAATGTTATGCAAAAAAAAGTATTAATAACCCAAATTAATGCGAGCGGAACAAATATAAAACCAAATACGTGTGTTAAATATGCCAGTGAAGAACTTTTTAACTAACTCTGGGCCACTCTTACATTTAAATCGGGTTTCTCAACATATATACATATACAAAAATTACATCTTAAAACGGCACACCTGCTCATGGATCGTCCATTATTTAAATTGTGAAGTTCAACGTCCGGCAGTAACACTTTATCTACTTCGGCTACTGAATTCGCCTTTAATCTCCTTGCCAGTACAGTTCCTGTGTCAAATTTGCATGACTTGAATAACTAGTTATACGCTAATTTCCTTCCGCTGAATACGGTGTACCAGTGTATCCTCTTGTGCGTGACTCGACTGGACCAGCTGCGAGATTAGGAAGTTGTGCGATGTAACGGATGGTTGAGATGGAGCTAGTTTCTCTCACAACTCGAGGGACTATTTATTGGACCAGAAGCAAACACCGTCCCTGCAGAGTTACGCGGGAAAGTAACAATGGGTGTTTCAATTATGTAGTCGGAGCCACGGTGGCTGAGCGATTAGCACGCTCGCCTCAGACCAAGGCGAACCGGGTTCAATTTCCCGGCCGGGTCACCGGTATTTTCGCAAGAGGGAATCGTGCCGGACGATGCTCTTGGTGGGCGGGTTTTCTTGGGGATCTCCCGTTTCCCCCACCCTTTCATTCCGGCGCCACTCCACAGTCACTTCAATCACCCACATCGGCTCTCAAGACCTAGCTGTTAAGAGCCGCCTAAATATCTTCACTCGCAATTATATAGCCCATTCGCAGTTTCTTCGCACTTTTATAACCAAACCTTTGAGAAAACCCATGTACAATGTGTTGAGGACACGCGAAGAGGGCCTTAATATACGATTATGCACGCCGCTGTATGAACCCGGCATTGAATTTCAGAGCAGAGCGAGGACGTATTGGAATGTCCATGTAGCACAAACCCCCTCCACTGGCGCGAAAGAAAACCTTGCCATAAAACAAGGCAAATATAGAGTGAAGCGGAGGGCACCGAGAAGAGTGGTGGGTCCGGAGGAGCTCCACGACGGGTCAGTGACCAGGGGAGGTCGCTGCATTGGGCGTGCCGCCGTCGAGAGTCGAATAGCCGGGCACAGCCTCCGATATCAAGTTCAGGTGGTAACTTTCCAATTAGATTAACTTCAGGGGGCGTGGGTTAAATAATAATTTAAATATAAATATAATCATAATAATTATCATTGTTTTGATAGCGCCCCGTTACGATTAACTTTCCTGTTGTTGATTAAGTGTTATTGTAATGGAAGCTGAATTGAGTAAAAAAAAAACCTTTTTATATAAATTGATCACCTTCTATATCTATATATTGTTTAGTAGCTACACCCTCACCTCAAAGGTGTGGCAGCCTTCGGTCAGCAGGATTTGTTGGAGTCACCAGTCCTAATAAGTATAAGGCAGCAACACTGATCGCTGGCTAGGCCGACCACATCACGCGTGTTTTTTCGTTTCCTAAATATGTAATGTATCACAAGCGTTTCATAC
The DNA here is from genome assembly GCA_029891345.1 of Dryococelus australis. Taxonomy (NCBI): domain Eukaryota; kingdom Metazoa; phylum Arthropoda; class Insecta; order Phasmatodea; family Phasmatidae; genus Dryococelus; species Dryococelus australis. Next base: position 53,655,544 of record CM057002.1, read on the forward strand.
AAGTGTTGATACAATTGTACCTTATGTTTTGGTTACGTTGAATTTTTACTTACAGTTTTTTTTTATTATCAATTATAACATTTCATTTATAACTAAAATAAATACAAAATGAGAGAAAATAGGCATGTTAATAATACCAAGTAAGAAATAGTTCTTATGCAAAATATTATTACGCCGAGTGCGCACGAATGCGGTGCACTGTTCCTTTGGTGTAATTTTCTAGGCTTCGTTTGCACGAAGCGGAAGAATATCCTGGAAGTAGAACTTTAGCAGAGCTTCGGAAAAGTTGGAACTAACCATTCATTTATAGCTACCCTTTCAGGAGTCGAAATGCCAACGAACCCACAAATGATCTTTAACCTCCACCAAAAACATTTCCTGTAATCTCTTTCTAAAGCAGATTTACCAGTTCGTTTTTAATGTTTTTGGATTCACTAGAAAGATATTTCACTCGGGCATGCCAATTATTCATAGCGTTTACCACCAAGAGAAATGCCAAATTTAGTTTTTGTGTATATTTTTAATATACTAATTCTTTTTCTGCGTTCATGTAACAGTTATTACACGACGCAGTACATTTTACCTTCTCTGTTAGCCAAAGAGAAGAACGTATTCTATTACGAATATCATTTTCGTTTTATGGTCACGCGCTTTTTGTGCTAGAAGAATGGATAATTATTGACACGTAATTCTTATGTTTAGTAGGCGGTTTTCTTTTTAAAATTTAAAAAAAAAATTCGTCCCGTTCCTCGCGTTCTTGATTTCCCTTGACATTTGTCCTTGATTGTGGATACCGTTCCACATTTCTTCCCGTTGATGATCCGAACCTTTGTTGCTGCCAGGTAGATCAGATTTTGGAAATCATATAGGGCATGGTTATTCAAAGTTTCAAAGAAACATACTTGAAAGTAATTTTTCTCCTCGATCCTAAATGGCAAGTGAGTAATGTTTCGGAAAGCAATGCCCGGAGGCAGATACGATCTTAGTAAAGGCTTTGTCGAGTGCTGCGGTTACCAAGCATACTACGTCTCGGTTAAACATTTCTTCTTCCACTCGTAAGTACGTGCTTGGTGCACGTAACAACTTCGCTTATTTCCATATTAAACTAAATTTAAATATTGTATTCGCTTTTTTTTTTACCCCATTACAATTTATATTTTCAAAACAGCATCTTATAATCATTCCCCGTATAATAAATTCTGTGCTTAAATAAATTTGCAGAGAAATGCGAGTGTTAATTATGCGAAATGGCAACATTACGGATAAACATGTTCACCTGCGTGAAAAAAAAAAATTTGTCCCCTGCACACTACGTAATTTGTCCCCTATACACTACGTAAATTGTCCCTTGTACACTACGTAATTTGTCCCCTGTACACTATGTAATTTGTCCCTTGCACACTACGTAATTTGCCCCTTGCACACTACGTAATTAATTGGATTGAAATCAAGAGTAGTACTCGTGAGGGTACTTATTAAGTACACTTCCTGGGAAGCGCACTTAATCTGTTACCCACCCGAAACGCAGCGATAACAAGCACAAAAATAATGGTAAATTGTAATCCAAAGTAACGCAGCACGACTTCGGGTGTAGTACGCAGCTCAAGTCATGAGCGGAACCGGAAAAGGGAAAGACAATTTAGGAAAGAGAGAATCACTGATTAGAACACACGGTAGGCAAAATTATACCTTTAGTTTCATCAAGCATTAATCCCCAGTCGTATTTAGGGTAAAAAACGTAGAACTGCTTGCGATCGGTGTATATGGGAGGGCGAAACAAACATTCGAGGTAATTTCGACGTAACACCTTTATTTACACTGGGGGGGGGGGGGGGACGCACATTTCAAAGTTCTACACAATCCCCGGGTATAGAGATGCGCTTGCTTTATCGTCCAATGCGGCTTCTCCACCCGTTCCGAAAATAAGCGTCGCGGTTTCTTGGGAATCCAGGTATGCAGTGCATGCTGTGCCACAATCCAAGCTGAACGCAGACAGCGCTCTAGTATAGGCTGTTCATGGTCAAATGAGCACTTTTCAAATCCCTGCTTAGAATCTACTTTTATGCACGTTGTGTAGTCTTACGCTTAACGTATAAATCAACATTGACGTGGGCCTCATTACTTTATTCATTCATCGGTCCAGTTAAATTGTGGAACTATTAGAAAAGTAAATATTTTTCAAATCTGCAAAATTTTACACTTTAATGCTCTAAAAAAAAAAAAAAAACCAGAAAGCGAAATAAATAATTTAAGTCATCACAAATGGTTACCTAACACTTTTTATTCGACGTAGTTTTATGGAACTACTTTCCCTCCATCGTTACCAACTTTACTGGAGCACGTCACACAGTGCGCCCGTTAAAATATATACAGGTAGGAGCAGTGACTTTTTTATCAGGTTGATTTTAAAAGTGATCACTTTATCGTGAACGGCCTTTATTTTTATTTATTTATTTATTTATGTTTTAAGCATTTCTGTAGGATCAGTGAGGAGCAGGTGAATGACTACGGATGTCGGCCATGTTTGATGTGTGAGAATAACTTGACGCGGGGTGGTCTTAACCTTCAACTCGCGACGATATCGGGGTAAGCTCGAAGCCGACAAATTGAGGAAAATAGAAAAAAATAGAAAGAAAAAATTAAACATTACAAATTTATATTTTAATTTACAAATTTAAAATTTTTAAATTTCGTAAACATCGCAAACATTATAAAACTTATTAAAACAAATTTAAGAAATTAAAAAGTAAAATTTTATTAAAATATTTTATAAATTCAAAAATAATAACATACTTAAAACAATTAAAATTTTGAAAAGTTTTCAATAGTTTCAGATAAAAATATTAAAATTTTTTATTTAATTCTTGTAGGAGGTATTTCGTTCGATTATTTTTAGGTTGGTGACTGATCCCCACCACTATAATGTATTGGTTATATAGCCGGCCCCTAACCCAACTTCTTCCATCTCCTTTACCTCACTTAATTGCAATACCTCGATCTCCCACCATCGCTAATTGTTTCAGAATTTCCCTTATAGAGAGTGTTGATAGCTCCTGTTATCAGCACTGCAGATTAGATTGCGCTGATAACTCGTATATTCTGCCTACTAGAACGCACTGGTAACTCATGTTTTCAGCATCTACCAGCAGAACGCATCCATGTCGCATGTATGTAACATGTGTGCGATGCGAAGTTTTACCAGCTTTGTTTATTTTATTTAATACATAGATACTTTTATTTTAAAAAGTGTATGTGGTAGGTTAAAATTCTTTCTACATTAAAACAATATTTATATTTTTAGAAACCATATGTAAACAGCCGATTCGTACTGTGCCGCCTCAAATGCGTCACCACCATTTTTTATGCGCCACCTAGAATTTAGTATGCCACTGACAGTTTTGAAATATTCTGAGATTAAATTTGGTTAGGTCGTCTTAATTTTCTGCTGATTAAATTCATTGGATCTGTTTTGAGGACTTTAGCAGGACTTTGGTAATTGCCTCGTGAGTTTGACCATTTTAATTACTGTGGTAATTATTTGCTTTATACTTATTTTGAATTATCTGAGTCAGTTATTTATATTTCAAGTCAATTTGTCCCAAAATAATAATACCTTTATTTTCGGTTTGAAGTATTTGAGATTTATATATATTTTATAATTGAGGTCTAGTGGTCAGACATTTATTTCCCTTTTCGTGTTGGTATATATATATATATATATATATATATATATATTCCGGCTAATTAAGTATGGTTTATTACCTATTATTTAAATTTTCTTTGTAATTTCATTTCGATTCAGTGCAGGACTTGTGCTTCCAAAACTACGTTTCAAATCTTGTTAGATCCGTCCGGGCTACGGTGTCGCACTTTCGCTCTGTCTGACCGGATGTTAAGATGCGCTGTTCGCAAATTCTTTTGTCGCGACAGCTACTCTCCCCTCCACACTTCAGGTTTTGGTGTGGCCGTGCTAGCAAAAGTCCTCGGGTGGTCATGCCGTTAGCACACGACTTCGTATTTAAAGAAAGAAAAAAAAAGTCTTTCGATCGCGTGCAAACTAGCCAGTTTTGCTTGTGTGTTTCTTGTCCACGTCCCCTGTGGACCTTCGGCGACATCTAGCGGCGGCAGTGGAACCATTTGGTCGGGCTTTTTCATTATCGCTGCGTCGCTGTTTCCTGAAGCGGCATGCTCCTCTGCCCTGTTTGGCGGCACTTCTACTTCGGCAGGAGAGCAAGATGGCACGCGGCCACTATTTTCTTGCCTGCGTGTTTTTCGGCACCCAGTGCGGGATTATTTGTTAATGGTGGTGTCCGCGGTGGCAATCTAGTGTGTTACTTTAGTGGTAGAGTGTGTCATATATTTATATTTTGGTTAATATTGGAGCTTCTACTCTCCAACATGCTTGAGTGATTTCTGTGTACCCTCCCGTGTGAGGGTCCTCGTTTTCCTCGGTCCTTTGCTGTTCCCGTTTCTTCATCTCCTATGCCAGCGTCCGTGGCGATGCTTCTGTGTGGGAAACTATTCTAGTCCTCGTCCCGGCATTCTGCAGCCTAATTTCTGGATTCCTAGATCGCTACAGCTAAGTCATTAAGATATGTTGGCTTACTTTATCGCTGCCAGAGCCACAGACTGTGATTTGAAGCCATGCAACCTCCTTAAATAATTCTGTGGACACTCGTGATGCAAATTAATAAGTTATTATTGTATTTAGTACGTTTGTTGATAAAGTAGCACAAATGATTATTTAATGAAGTTAAAGAAGGAACATTGGTGTTAAATATATCTGTCATTACGTGTTAATTAAAAGTAAATAATTCGAAATGTGTAAGAGGTACCTCCGCGTTAGTTGAAACCTTTCTTCCGGTTTTGTTTTGAGATAATACTTTGTTGATCTCCATTCTTAAAATAATGTGTTTATTTTGCGGGATGTGAGAATTGTTCTGTTCCGTTATGTTACCTGATATGAAAAGATATGAAAATATGAGAAAGATAAAAATAAATATTAATATCAATAGTGCCACGCAACACAATATTTTTCTTTTTTGATATTCCTCTGGTCTCCTATATATATTTTTTTTTGTTTCAAGCTTGCCCTGTTTTGATTAACTATCATTAAGGCGAATATTTATATTGGTGTTTAGTTCGTTTTGTGTCCCATGTCTCCTCCACAGCCTGGCATTTTCACTATCGCTTCCAGTTATATTTTTGGAGTGCCTTGGCGTTCGTTAATTTGTTCTTTCGAGCCACGATTGTTTGTTTGTTTGTGGTGGCTGTTTTGATGTCCTGTTTGTGCCAAGGTCTCATTCTGTCGATAAATGTTTCTTATTGTGGATTTCGGTTATGTGTATGGACGTGGCGGCACAGTACGAACCTTTTTGGGAAAACCGGGCGCTGGTTCAATCGTCCACTGAAACAAAATGCCTAGCGCCAACCCTATTCTTGAATACACCGTCATCTACTATAATATAGTTACAATATAGGCGTGAACAGATTTTACGTTCGGCAGAACTCACAGCCAAGGAGGAAACTTCAAAACCATCCGGCTAGTTTGCGTCCAGAAACACGAGGCACGGCCGGTTTAACCAGAAAATATGCAGTTGGACTTGAATTATGAATTTACACTGTGTATACATCTAACGATCATTTATCGTGAGGACATTTTCTGATTTCCCCTCATGTACAGTGGAAAGGGGGAGGTAGGGCTTAATAGAGCATGGAGGGAAAATTCTAATCACAAGGCCCGATCTTCGTGGCTTTACTGGGACTGAGGAAACATTGTCGTGAATGGAGTCACGGTTACCAATCATAAACATTTGTTACCCTCAGTCACTGAAGATAAGAAAAAAGTGGGTAGAGATATTGTAAAAACTCGTCGATAGAAAGGATCTGCAAAACAGCAAGAGATTAGCAGGTAGGTGTTGACGTACTAGCGAATTCAGCTGGAAATAATAATTTTTTCTGAAGTACTTAAATTCTAAGTATAATTGCACACGTGGGAGATAACTCCATCTTCAGCTGCGCAGTTTGTAGGCACATGCGAATTCTTGGCTTATTATTCGGTGACGCTGAATAATGCCTCAAGGATTTTAAAATTTGCATAATGTTTTACTCTGTACACCTTTTTATTTGATACTTTATGGATGTCTATGACTCTTGAGTCAATAATGACCACTCCACAACGGCCCAGTTAAAGGGTGAATTGCAATCCACCGTCACAGCAATCATCAAAGAAATGACGCTGACTAGAGCATGTAGAGTGACATGAAGGCGAAGACCTGTCGCTAGATGTTAACCAGCATTTTGCAGCTCTCTGTAGACGCCACACAAGGAATCGTACTTGGCTGCATGGTCGGTGCAAATCGAATTAACCCTGTTCCCAAGAATTTACTAGCCCGAAGTGTCGCTACTGCGTTTAACAAGGCAGCTGCGTCTATCTTGTACACTGCAGTGTACGGAAATCAAACAGTAACATACGGTACCCTAGCTACAGCTACGTGCTTGGAAACTGAGCTACTGAGGCCATAAAACCAAGGTGAAGTAGCCTTTGAAATTAAACGCAAGTTAAAATTCCAAGAAATTCATTAACATCACGACTTTCCGTTACTCGACTGGCAGTATAGATCTTTAAATAATAAAAAAAAATATCACTTTGTTTAAAAACATTTTTGCCAAGTAGAGTTATCGTATTTTGAATACAGATTAAATTTTCATGCATAATTCTTAGTCGTACCTTCTTTCGTACTGTACAAAATTAAAATTATATGTTGTCAGGTATTGTAGACTTTTGGAAGCACCATTCGTTATGATTAAAGGAGACGACATATAAACATTTTTTGAAGTTTTTGCAACGTGAGCAATTTAGGACCATACACAACAGGCATATGAGGGGGTGATAAAATTAAAAACAATTAATATTTGAATATGGGGTAACCGAACTGTCCCTCGCAGTAAAGAAAAGAACGTACCAGTAGAGTAAAATAGGTGATCAATTGAGCTACATGATCAATTTCTAGGATATAGCAAAGCGTTTGCTTATATGAATCCGTTTTATTCGCACAGCTCATTACACTTTGCTTTGACAATTATTCAAATGCTGTTAAGTTTCTCCGCGCATTATAAATCTCATTTTACCATCTGTAATATTCTAAAACTATTTCCTTTAATGCTGCACTTAACGTAGATACCAGTGTAAAGCATTTTAAATGCACTGTTAAGATACATTAATTAGAGTTTAACACATTTTGATATTTCGTTTGTACTACACTGTTTAGAATCATGAATATTGCCGCGGATTAATCGTTCCTAGAAACACGGCATCCCGGCGGAAGTAAAGAAGTTTAAGCATATTGAATGTAACAGGGAAACATGCCTTCGATTCTCAACTAACGCAAGAAATTTACAACCTGTGCTTCAGAAATTGATTTTGTAATCTTCAAACGTCGCTTCTTTAAGGCTGCTCAAGACCTAAAACTTTTTTTTTTTCCAGATTATGAGTATATTTGAGATAATATCAACAATAACTTGATAAAAATACGAAATAAATTTAAACGAAATATGCATAATAATTTCTTAGTGTAGGTATCAGCATTTCAAATTAATATTTTAATTCGCACAATTTTCAAACATTAATTTTAACACGAAACTTTGTTCTAGTTTGTTCAACTCATATGAGTTGCATGCTGCAAATTCTTGGAAACAGACCACTTGGTTCACTTGTCTATTCTGAATTAAAATTTTATGTAAAAAGTTAAAATCGAATCACGGGCAAACTACGTAACACATTTCGAAGACGTATTTCTTCATGACATTCTGACGACACGGGCAATGATTTCGAACTGTAACCTATTCTAGTAACTTCGTTCAATTTTGAGATTTGTACGAAAGACAAGTATACATTTTAAATTCATTAATTTTACTTCACTGGTTCATGAAAATAAATTTTCCGTCGCTGTTATGCTTTTCGAGAGGGTCATTTTTATAACAGAACAAAAAATAATACTGTATATAACATGCTAAAAATTAAAATAAATATCTCCGACTTTTGTTCGCTCTTAATTTCGGAAGTAAGTCTGGGTACTGCTTACAAAATACATTTATATAAGCTCACATCTGGAAACAGCACTCACACATATGTGAGTTATGTATTAGAACCTATACTCCATTCGTGGTTACTTCAGACTTTTCTGAAGCCCTGCTAAAGTTCTACTTTCAGGATATTCCTCCGCCTCGTGCAAACCGAGCTTAACTTAGTCTAGAAAATTACACCAAAGGACAACGCACCGAATTCGTGCGCACTCAGCTGTAATAATATTTTGCATGAGAACTATTTATTACTGGGGGCTACCAACACAGAATTGTCCTCACTGTTTTTATTCATTCTTATTATAAGTGAAATATTATAATTTATAAATAAAATATAGGTAAAACTTCAATTTAATGACAAATAAAATACTTCTATGTTAACAGGGGTATTGAACTCTTGTGATACATGTTGTATTTAGGAAATAACTAAATATGTCATACATGGGGTGATTTTTCAAAGTTTTGATTCAAAAAGAGTGACGAAACCACCCATAGACTATAGAAACTTGTAGTTTGAAGACATCTTGGCGATCTCGGCTACAGGGTCTCTTGGTGCTTCGGGACTGATTACGTCAGAGGCTTTACTTAACCCATTCAGACCCAGCGTACACATTTGTGTACATTACGCACGTGGAGGTAATTTTTGGTCTGTATTGCACACTGCGAAACTCAGTGAGTAATGATATTACCCGTGGGTGAATTATTCGCAAAACGTTTTACAGGCCTAGGTCATAATTGGTTCATATTACTGTAGCCGAACGTATAGCCCACAACAGCTCATTGGCTGTGAGAACGAAACAATCCGTAAGTTAACGTGGGTTTGAAAGGGTTAAGTGCGAATTAGCTGGCCTGAAAGCTGTCTCCTTTCAAGATCTCACAAAGGATTAAATATGAGACATTGGGTGTTTGTGAGAGGGGTTGGTAACCTAACGCTGTTAAAAGCCGTTCAAGTGTCAAAAATTCTTTTCGACATCTTTAGTGCATTAAATATTTTATCGCTGCGATATGAAATTGTAATATGGAAAAGTATGAACGTGACGAAACATTGCTTTTTAAAAACTAATAAAATGAAAGACAAGACTTTAAAATTTTTTTTTCCCCGTACAAATGTCAAATTCTAGCAAGATTAATACGTTATGCTTAAGTCCAGAATAATCGCCTCGGTGAACAACGTCCCCCTATATTACCTCGAAAGAAACTACAAAGGGTCGATCTCTTATCGCAATAGCGGGAGACTGGCTTGTTGCCTCATTCCACCCAACATATTAATCAAATAACAGCTATTTATCTCTTCTACATAACTCGCTCACACACGCGCCGCCTTCCAGTACTCGCACATTTCGCTGCACAGTAATTTCTCTTACGTCAACTAATGTTTCCGGTAGGCTGCCAACGAACATCGACGAAACCAGGAAGTGGTTTTTGCGCGCTGCTGGGCACGAGGCCAGAGCGATTAGTCGATCATTTAGAACAATCGATTTGCTGGTGTTAGGGAAGTACCGCAGGAAAACTAAACTCCGATATCAGCGGGTGATTCAAGGCGCGTGTTCTATACATAGTATAAACAAAGTCGTCTGTCTCCATCAAGTAGTTTAGAAGCGTTAGCCGAATACACAGACACACGAATTTTGTTGCGGGTTTCCGTCATCATTTAGAAAATTTCTTGAGGAAGGGTTGGGGTATATAATACATCAATATTTAATTTAAGGATAGTAGATAAATGTCGACGTTTTCTAATCAAGTAGGCAAAAGCCGCTTTTCGGGCGCTTACATGGCTTACACAGACTAAACCATAAGTTATACAACAAATTAATCTACTATAGAATTGTAGATCTCAAAAAGGTCTAAAAACAAAAAAGTCCGTGACAGCATATGTTTATATTTTAAGGATGATCCACAGCAATCATTTTTGTCTTTAAATATTTGATTTAAAATAGGGGTTCACTTACGAGGATTTTTTGAACACATTATTAATCATATGTTTAGTTACCTTAATCATTTAGTGTATATACTTGCTGTAAACATAAAAAACGCTATATTTCTAAATCGCACCCGAGCGAGGTCAGGACGGGTCGCTAGTTAATAGTAAAAATCTCATCAAAATTGGATTCTTGCGGTGCTGCATGATTCAGCATTCTGTTAGCATGTAAGTAATCCTTGGTTTTGGATTCATCTACAAGCTTAAGTGTTACGTTCATGCAGTGCTTTATTGCGAGTTCTGCTTGCGCCGAGCGTGCATCTCGCACCAGCGAACTCCACACCGCGCGCTCGATGTCGTTAGTGCCAAGCATTCACAGCCGAGCGGTTGGAAGCTAGCTTTCACAAATCGAACTGCTCACAACGAAGGCGCAGCACAAGGCACAGGGTTTCGGTCCCTTGCTGCGCGTGCTACCGGACATCGTTATCCTTCGCGAGCTACACATCCGCGATAAGCGCACACGAGACTGAACGGGCTACTCAAGAAGCGGAACTCAGTTTGAGTAACAGACGCGATCGAGTATCGTAATTTCACCGTTCAAATAAGTACCAGTGACAAGTATTTCAATCGGCAGTGTATTAGCTGGTTGCTGAAACTGATTAATTACTGCTGTCGTGACGATCTCTGATGAACGTTCAGCGATCGATTCGGTGTTGTTCAGCATTATTGGAAGGCTGCCAAACGTAACAAATATAATTTATAAACGTATGATATTTTAATTATTGCTATTATTAGTAAATAAGATATTCTAATAAAATAATAAAAAATAATAAAGAATATACAATAAACAATTGTAAAATTGTTGTTTATGATTACTTTCTTAAATTATGCATACATTAAAATATCAATAAATGTAATAGATTCTAATACCTAATTCCCTAAGATTACTGCCAATACATGAAAAAATAAAAATGCAAATTAATCAAAAATAGTTAATTTAAACTAAATGATAAAAAAACTTGATACATAGAATTACGAATAATATAACCTACACGAAAGTATTTAAGGCATATGAGAATACAACTGACACAATCAGTGTACATAAAATCTAATTTTTACTATTAAATATTATTTACCTAAAATAGATTCATCCTGATAAAAACATGTACAGTAACTTACCTACATCCAAATGTTTGAAAAAATAACCCTTAAACATTACATATACTAATAATATTTATTAAAAGTAACACAAAAATATTTCATTTAAAAACACTAGGAAAAATCATTGAAAGAAAACTAACCGCTAATGAAAATTTTAAAATCGCATTTAATTCTAGTCAACGTAATATAAACATTTCCTAAAAAACTAATCTTTGGTCATCCCAGACACAGTATCCAGTAGCCTAAGTCTACTGCGTTACGAGTTATCTGACATATAAGGAGAGTGACACACGATATGTAGGTTTAGAGCTATCGACAAATATCACTTTAAATAAAAGTAGGTACTAAAATCCACTTTTAATAGATTAATTTTCAAATCAAGATAAGTTTATTATCATATTAGTATAATCCATCTCCACTTACAAGCCGTTCGCGGTTAATTTAAAAGTTTTGTAATCGTTGCCATAGGTTCTACTTTGCTGTCCATACTTGCCCCTCCGTCAAATGCAAACTAACACCGTACCTTCACTGAACTGATCGGAACACTAATGCGTTGATAAAGTGAAATTATGCATTTGATTAGTACGTAATACACCAATTTTCGCACTCTCCAGCGCAATACTAACAGAAACAAAAATAAGTAGTTTCTGTTATTGAAGTGAGAGTTTTAATACGACGTGATGGCATTGATCGCTGCTAACTTTACTGGAATCATGATAGCCAGCGTGTACGTAAAAACACATGTTGTTCATTTGGGTACCTACCACTTGGCCTAAGAATATTTAGCGTAAAATAAGGCTAACTATTTTTGGACTAAGTTACTTTAGGCCAAATGACTTAAGGATAAATAATTCTATGCCTAGTGACTTAAGGCCAAATAATTTTAGGCAACGTAACTTTTGACCTAGTAATTTTAGGCTAACTGACTTTAGGCAAAATAATTTTAAAGCTATTAACTTTAGGGCAAATAAATTTACGTCAAGTGAATTTAGGCGAAATAACTGTTATAAAATTGTTTTAGGCCAGGTGACACACCCTGTTGGGTATTTTTAGTTAAGGATAGGGAATTATTTTTCCGAGGTTGATTAAAAAAATAGTCAATTAACTCCCTACTGAATATACAGGTCTGTTTCCTATTATAGTGTGCTTGACTGTCAAGCAGTTACGATAGCTTGGATTTCCTCTGCGAACTTCATTTAATTGGTTGATTTATTGACTGTATGCAGCGTTTTTTAAATTTCACCGTACATGTTAACGTGCCTATGAGAAACAATGACATTTAAAAGTTTTTATTGGTCCAAGAGAAACTGTACAAAGTCGTTTCTATGGGCAATGAATAAAACATGACGTAAACGAATATAGTAAACAACAAGAAAGCAAAAGTATTGTAAAAGTATGATATTCTTAACTAGTAACACTGTAGTGTTTTTTCGACAGTGATAAATTCTTTTTCTTATTTATATAAGTCGTGTCTAAAACAAAAACAAATAAAAATAAAATTTTAAAATAATTTTCCTGTATGATAGTATTAGCAACGCGTGGTCGGATTTCAGTATTTAAATAAAAAATATTTATTCTGTCTTTGATTGATATAATTCCACAATTACGCAAAACCAATTGCAACAGGGTGTGCCTAAATATGCCTTATTTTGACAAACAAATAAGTAGGGACCGTAATGATGTTTTGACAAGCTTCTATTTGAGAGCAGAGGACCAATTTTCTTTTCACTGATCGCATTCAGGATATTCAGATGGAATGGAAATGACCTGCAGGTTTTGAAAACAAAGCTGACTTCACAAGGAGAGTTTCAGTATGTCAATAAGGGTGTCCGTGGCAACATTTCCCTTCTAATAGTTACCTACGGGATGAAAACTTAGTAAGAGCTAAGTAATATTTGTGGGCAGACAGAGGCATTTTCTTTTAACGCGATACGAATGACATTTTTTCACAAAAAAAAAATAAGAAAAAAATATATTCTTCTCTTCAATTGCACTGTGAAATGAGAAGGCGTAAAACCGAATATTCTAAAACACAAGCGTCACAAATTCTTGTTACCGAAGCCACTTGTTCATGGAAGAAATAGAATTGACGTACGCAATTGTTGGCCACCTGCGTCTTCATTAACAACGCATAAGATGTCAAGAAATTGTATAACTTCGTTCGATATAAACTGTTTCCTTCACGTTGCACGTGGACTTTGCACAGCAGTTGTAAATATGAGAACGAATTTGAAACAAGAATTAAGGTCGATGTTATCTTCCTATCCCAGCAAAGTGGCTCACACATTTAAGTTGAATTGTTACCTGAACTATACATGAATGGAGCATAGAACTGAAAGAAAAACTGATGTGAAAGTGTGTCCTCAGAGCAGAAGCGTTATAAGGAGATTCATAACATGTTTTGCTGTCGCGAAAAAATTACCTTTAAATATGAATGTTTAGTAAAATAGTAAGTTTGTCAAAAACAACAGTTTTGTTTGATCTACTCGTACATATCAAAGCTAACGATAACTTTGCATTGTTGTTATAATAGCTAAGCAATATCCTCTGTGATAAATTCAGATACTGTAGAAGGTTAAACCATGATGTAGATGGTCTAAGATATTTGTTATTTGGTAACGTAGCATTTAGAAAGTTTCGCTAGGCACTAAAAACTATAATGAACGTAAAGAAAACTTTTAATATAGCTTAACCATTTTCTTTGATGTACGGGAACATTTCTTTACTGTAAACAAAACAAGATAAAAAAAAATTTAGTTTACTATAAAGGAAATTAATAGTGCCATAGAAAAAAATGTATACAGAAAAAATTGAATACGAGCATACATAAGTTTATTTAATCTTCCCTTTCGAGTCAAACCAAGATTTTGTTAGTGAAAACAATAACATCCTCAGAGGAATGTCTTTATTTGCTATACAGAAAACCTGGAACGTATTTTTTTTTACAGTGGCTACTGCACCGCACAGGCTGTAATGTTATCAGATAAGGAAAAGAAAACATGACTCAGAATGTAGAGTAAGAAATGGCATTTAAAAAGACACTTGCTATTTATGAAAAGAATCAGTGGAAATTAACGTGGAAGATTACATAAGCTATTTAAGGATGGATGGCCAGACATGAAATATTGTGCTGAGTAAGTTGCGCCATACATTCAAAGAAAAAAGAACATGTAGGCTACTCGAGGTCTTAAGTTGTGTTGAAATGGAGACTCGTTGCGACTCTGTTGTTTTTGGACAACAGGCAAAATGTTCGGCGATATGAAGGTCTTTATGAGAATACCTATCTCCGAAGCGTTCGGAAAAATCTCAATGGAAACGTAGGCAGCAATAGTAAACGGGCTGAATGACAGTATTTAAGAACGCGTACCCAATTCATTTCTAAAATAATACAATCTCATAAATCAGAGAGCATAATTCATGCCACGTAAACTTTACCGTTTTGTACGGTTTATTAGGACAAAGTTTCTTGAGGCTGTATAAACTTATGAGCCCCTTACAGTCATCTTATCGTATTTATAGTTCCATTTTATCAAACGTAACGTAACTTTGATCTTAAAGAGAGTTTCTAACAAGTTTCTAGCTTTCGGTAAGTTTCGCGTGGTGACACGTGAGCTTTGCTTGTAAAGATTGTTTACGATAAAGTGAGCACTTTAGAAATTATCCTTAGGAAAATGTCACTGACCCTGCATGCATATATTTTAATGGGCGCACTGAGACACATTCGCCTAGTAAAGTTGGTAACAATTGATAGACAGTATTTCTATATCGTAACGTCGAATAAAAAGTGTTAGGTAACCACTTATGACAACTTAAAAATTATTTCTTTCGCTTTCTATTTTTTTAAATGCACCGAAGTGTAAAAACGAGCAGGTTTGTAAAGTATTTACTTTATTAATAATTTCACAGTTTCGTTTGACCGACGCATGAACAAAGTCACGAGTCTCATAGCAATGTTAATTTATAGATAGGGCTGAGGAATACACAACTTCTTCACAAGTATGACTTAAGCAGGGCTTTCCAAAAAGTGCTCAGTTTATAATGAACAGCCTATAGCTCTGCTATCTCCTCTGCTACAATACTGCAAATAGGTACCTGTGAGGAGCACTGGAGAAATGTTTATGATAGAAGTCCTCCTAGACACACTAATCACTACTGTCTCTGTTATTACTTTGCCAGATAAAGTAGGCCATTTAAGTAATTTTTTTTAGCAAACAATTTTGCTGTAATCAAAAATTCATCTCCTTTCTCCGGAAAAGGAATTATGCTGCAGTTAGAGGGCGTTCTGATGTGTTACTACTAGACACTTTTTTGATTTTGCAAAAAGCGCCGAAGGAATTTTTAAATCCTTCTTTCCGAAGGAAAGAAAGGCTTATGAGATCACTTTCTTGTCTGTGTATATATGTGTGTGTGTGTGTATCCCGCCTTTCAATTTTTCAACGCGGGAACCGATATTCATCCAAACTCGGTATATAATACATAGCACTTAGTAAGGAGACCTGACTTTTATAATATTCGATCACGCCGGGCATTTACTTTCAAAATGGCGGCCATTAAAAAATGTGCCCTCGGGAACTATTCAACCGATTTAACAAAATTTTGTATGCTGGCAGAGCGTTGTGTAAGAATTACATTTTGAAATTAATGTTTTTTGGTGGTCAGCTATTTTGGGAGACAGCACCAAATGAAAAAATAAATATATTGCATTATACATCTCGAAAACTATCAAAGCAATTCTCACCCAATTTGGCATGTTAGTAGTACTATGCCAGGTCCGGTAAACGCAAGTACTTCGAATTTAACCAATTTTAACCAAATTTCGTATGTTGAAAGTATCTATTACACGTATCATACATGCCAACAGTATTTATGTCATATATCGGTAAACAATGAACCGATTCCTACCAAATTTGGCAAACAATTTGCTCTACACCAGGTGGTGTAAACTGCTATGTTTTAAGTAGGTCAGGCACCTATATTAAAAAATGGTGGCTATATATATTTTTATCTCAGTATCTTTTACTAACGAAACAAATTCGAGCTTAACTTTGTATGCTGGCGGTATTAATCACATTCATAAAATTTGTCTATACAGATCATCATGGCTCTGCCTTTTTGTAAGTTAGCCCCATGATAGAAATTAAGTTTTTAGGTCAAATCTCGGGAAATAATCAACCTATTCTTACCAAATTTGGCAAAGGAGTAGTATTGTGGTAGCCCATATAAATATATGTATTTTAAAGTGTTAAATATATTTTATTTTCAGAATGGTGGTGATAAAATAATTTTAGCTTATTGTGCTATATCTACGATACTATGTAATTCACTTCAAGCTTTACTTTGTATACTGGCAGTATACAATCATCGAAAGTGCTAATAATAATTTCTTGTCCTCCATTTATGAAGTACGTCACTTGGGAAATATGGAGGTTCTATGCTATATCACAAGGACCAATCAAACAATTTCCATCGAATTGTTCACACAAGTAGCGCCATGTAACCTTTCATGTTTTAAGTGGTGGCTCAGTTGCTTATTTTCAAAATGACAGCCCTGTAAATATTTTAGTTTGGTAAACCCTATCATTTGAAACATTTGACTGACTAAATTCGAAGTTGACGTTCGAATCCAACCTCCGTAATTAAGTTGACTGCACACTAGCTTATGGCATGAGGTTATCTGGGTTTGAGTCCCTGGTAAGGCACGTGTGTATTTGTAACTGCCTATGTTTCTGGTCTTACTTGAATTGATATTAGCTTTTAACCAGACGGCGCGTCCTACCTACCAACTCAGTTTTTAAGAAATTATTTAAAAACGAATTGCATCCACGCTGACCTCCCGTGGCGCAGTCAGTTGGTTCACTGCCGGTCCGGGGTGCGGGAGGTTCTGGGTTCGAATCCTAGGTGAGGCATGGGTGCTAGTTTAAGTTAGGTCGTGACCTAAGTTAGTTTATAAACCATCCGCTGATAAGTTGTCAGGTATAACACCGCGGGACATAAATAAGCACTTTGCAATTCAAGCCAACGAATTGCACTTACGTCGAGAAAAACAGGCTCATTAGTAATTTCTTGTTTTAAATTGTTATTCTGTGATAACATTTGCAGACTAAATCAGCGTTCCATTTCCCCGAAACGAGACAACAGACTTCCGCTTTGATTTGTTCGTTGAAAAATTTGATTTCATATTAATTGTTATCTAATAAAGTGAACGAATCAATGTAATTACTAATTCCTACACTTAGGCAAAGGTATTGTTGAAACAAACAAAATTTGTTTGGTGCAACCAAATTATTTGTTTGTATAGGGGCAATGAAATATTTTATTGCTGTAACCAAATTACTTTGTTGTTCTCATTCGGTCGCCCCAAACTGTAAGATTTGGTTGTTGCAAATAAAGATTTGTTCGGCCACGCGTACATTAAACAGTTTGGGCAGATATATAAAAATTTTACAAATTCGACCGGGTTTTGAACCCAGATTACCTGCGTTCGCGCGCTACACCTTAGTAATCTCAGCGAATGTGGCAACCGATGACCCCAGAAAGCTTTTAAAAATATATGCTACAAATATTGGGCAACGTGTGCAAACAAATATTTCAAGTTTTACATCTTTACTTGTAAGTTTATTGTTGCATTGTTTTATTAATGTGTTTATACGATTGTTAAGCATCAGTAGATGCACTAACAAACACGGTTAGTATCCCAATTGTCACAAAAAATAGAAACAAACTCTCGATCTGTATTTTCGAACGAAAACAGTCAAATGAGTTGCCAAACAAATATAAACAGTTGATTCAACAACTATTTAGTCGACAGTCTATTTTTTTTTTTTTTTGGCCCTACACAGAGATTTTGTTTATTCAAACATATATTTTGTGAGACGAACAAAAGTAATTTTGTTTCTTTTCAAATTTCGTTTGCTCGAAAATAAATTTTGTTAGGGCAACTAAATATACATTTGGCCCTATCCAAACAAATATTTTGTTCGACTTTCTCTCAGTGTATTTCAAATAAATAATTTTGAATTTATACGCGAAGGCGAACAGTGAAGGGGAGAGGGTAACCGGATATCTCAACGCAAAGTGGCATTTCCCTCAATGCTTAGATTTTACGGTTGGTAAACATGTCAAAAAAAGTTCCTCCGGCATCTGGGTCACGGCAATTTAAATTCAAATTTTTTTTTTCTTGTTGGCGATATCTGACGTCGGAGCAGACTAAAGAAGTTCTGACTGCTGTGCAGTTAGAAACGCAGAATTTCATGGCCCGCCTAGCAAGAACGAGCTCGAGATACCTCCTACCTCGCATCTCCCGAACAGTGACTACACACAGCAGTTCTCTCTTTGTTCGAGCCGATGCGCTCCAGTTGCAAGAAAACTTCTTGAAGAGCTACTCGTCGTCTGCACTAAATGCAGAACGTCAGACGCACAGTAACTGACATGCACGACCGAGAAGAGGGATGTTAAATATCTCCGGAATTTTTTTTTTTAGTCTTTCGGAATCTTCCGAAGACGGACCAACGTGTCAACAAATACAGTTATGGTTACTTTGTTTTAATTCGGTTTATTTGCATGATTTTTTTTACATCCCCATTTCCAGTCGTTAAAATTTTGAGGGAATATTTGAACGCAAAACAAAATGGAGTCCTTCACATTTAAATAACAAGGAATAATGAAACAAAGACTTCTTTCGTGTTACCGTTGAATATCAACAATATTTCTCCTACAAAAACGCTAAATAGTTAAGAGACTTTCATTTCTATTTCGGCATTGCGGGTATATAGGGTGGCAGGATGGTTCACACTAATTATTAAAATTTTCTTTACGTTATACATTTTAAAACAAACTTTAATAGGTGATTCTATATGCAAAATCAAGTGGGAAAAAATGTGCGACGGTTTATAACTAAAGTGAAAATTAAGGGGGAAAAAGCCCTCAAAAATCGAGTTTTCAAACTTTTTTATTGCGAAATATTAGAAACGAGGTAAGTTAAATTATATTTTCCTGGACATTGTTTCATATTTTCGGGATATTCGACCTAAGAGCAAACTCTCAGTTATGCATCCCATCGTAGTGAAAATAACACAGGGGTTGCCACCCTCTTATTGGATACAGCTTTTTTACCGTCAGGATTTATGACCGCTTGGTGCTGGTTTATCGAGCAGTGTGACCTAATTAACATAAAAATTGCCCTCTCGTTCCAGCCACCCAGGACTCGTCGTTTCCCATGTAAAAAACACGCAAAACTTTCAGCGGCATCGACACGACGCCTAGCACGTAGGCCATACTTTCTACGTGCGTCTGTGGGGTGCTGCAGTGCCCAATGCACGTATGACGGGGAAGAACACAACACTTATTGCAAACGGCATATATATTCTATTAGCGGCTTCTGCACACGTTTTGAAACAAACATTTGAAAAACTACCCCATGTACAAAGTGCTTAGTTATTTCATAATGTGATATGTTTCTCAAGAGTTCCACACCTCTTGTTACATAAAGGTATCTTTTTTTTTTAAATTAAAGATATACCGATATTTTATTTACAATTATAATAAATGCGAATAAAAACAGTGAGAAAACATGGGCGTTGGTAGCGCCTAGTATGAAATAGTTAGTATTAAAAATATTATTTCAACTGAGTGGGCGCGAATTCCGTACGTTGTTCTTTGGTGTAATTCTCCAGGATTAGTTAAGCTTAATTTGCACGAGGCAGAGGAATATCCTGGAAGCAGAACTTCAGCAGGGCTTCAGAAACGTGTGAAGTAACTCTGAATGGATTATACCAGAAATGAATAAGCTGACAGTACGCGAGCTTCCTGTTTGTTTCTGGCCACAGTCGGTGTGCGGTTTCCTGTAGGAATATTTCATATTTTACCGTCTAAAATTCGATTCAGTATTTTTGATAAATTCAGGACTTACACAGCGGGGAAAGGTGTAACGATTTGTTTTCGCGTATTTTTTGGAATGTATCTTAAAACTACTGAGATGCAGGCGTACTCTTTCTTTCAAATGTTGCAACTGTAAACAACAAACGAAATTATATTCCGGGTTTTTCGACATTCAGAAAAGTAGATAAATTTGTTCTCAAGAAATTCACAACATCTCCTAAACCCGGTGACAGACCGTTGTGCTCTTTTGCTTCAGGTAGCAACTTTCACAATTACCTAAAAATGCATTCAAATATTCCAGATAAAATATTCAAATCGAGGGGTCGGTGGAAGCGTAACGAAGGGCCAAACCTTAGTTTTATTATTATCTTTCACACTGATTCGATTACGAATATAAATTCCGGGTGGGTGTTGCCACGGGAAAAATGAAAAAAATATTTTATCCTGTGGCACACAATGTTCCTGGCGGGGGTAAAAATAAAAATTTAAATTCCCAGCGGGCGAAGCTACAGATAGCCTTAGTTGTTAAATAACATTTTTTGGTAACTGAAACACTGATCGCGCATTTACTGTTGTTTTTCTCGTCTCCTCCGAGTAGTAGCTGTCAATCATTTTACAAACGTAAGTCGTGGTTAAAAAGAAACAGTGGTTGATTGTAGCGTAGTGATGGTATCCAGAAACTATCGTAAAGTTGAACACAAACTTACACATTTTGACGTGAATAAGTCTTTAAATTTGCGACTGCAGCAATCCAGAAAATCCGATGATAACAAAATCGGGGAGACAGTTTGGCATTGCAGCTCCGAATTTATCGTCTACATTAAAAATCCAAATACATCACTCGATTGCCAAATGATCAAAGAATCATGTTACGTTTAGTGAGGACTGCGAAGCATCGCGTGCCGGGTGAGGGGTAGTGGGGAGGGAGCAATTTTGAGTTCGTTTCGCCGCGTCTCATAACTTCCGCGTAGTATAACTTTTGACTAGGAGAAGCTACGACGCTCGTTTTAAGTTTCAGTCGACCGCTCTCGTCTAGATCAATCGACTGCGTGTATAAAATCATTTGTGTGGCGTGGTTATGGTGAAGTTGCATTAGTTTAATGTAAAAAATTAAGAATACTTAGCAAAATGTCGGCTTATACCCGTCAAAAAGCCAAGTTGAAATACAGAAATCGTGTACGGTTGAAAAGAACATCTGAAAAGCAATCCAGTGATACCCATAAAACCCCGTATGATAGAGTGAAGCGGGGCCGGGAACGTAAAATAAACATCAAGGCGTCCGAGCGCGTCAACGTAGACGTATTCACGCAAAACAAACGGCAGTGTCCCCAACACAAGCTAAACCCATTTTTTTACGATACTGATTCTATGAGCATCTGGTTCTAACAATTTCAGTTTTTTAATCAATATGATACAAACCGCTGCCTTTCTTTCTTTGTTCTGCAATGGCAAAGTTCAATATCATAAAGTTCAGGGAAAAAATCTCTAACCTGCAATGTAAGACAGCATTACATGTTGTTTGGACGTATGCTCATCTTTCCGACCAATCACCATACTGTATACACGCCGTCTTGTAGTAAAACTGAGCGAACTATGTGGCTCAGGTCTCTATTCCCAATTTCGAAGCCTGCATAACAACCTGTACGAAATGCTCAATTTTAGTCAGGGGCGTCCAACCTGCGGGTCGTCGGTTCATGTAATGCTGCCCATGGACTTTTTTGTGTATTATTCACAACACTTCATTTATCGAAAGATATATTAATTCCTTTCTATATGTACGTGATTTTCTCTAATTAATATATCTAATGTAGTTAAATATTGCGTTATAGTAATGGAAAACCGGATCACGCGTATTATTTATTTTTTAATATAGGGGAGAGCTTGATAAAGTGGCCAGTGCGGGTAAAGTGGCCATAAACTGTTACTTCGCTGGAGTGTGCTGCAGTCTGGTGGCGAGGATTTGAAACAGTTAGCAGGTAAGATATTAGTGTTCTGAGATCATCTGAGCTGGTATACTTAGAAGTTTTTTTTTTGCACCTGAAGTAAGGTAAGTGATGATAACTATTAATTTTATCTCAGTATATATTATATTTACAATTATTTACTACAATATCAATACAAAATTATGAATTAAGCTTTATAATCACACGTCGTAAAATTTAGAAAATTATTCAGTTTTTACTATATACAAGTTTTTGTGTAGTGACATCCAAGAGGGCAAAATGGCCATTGAAATAATGGGTTGAAACATTCGGCACTTGAGCATGCAGTGATTGCAGTTAGCAAAAGGGCAGGTAATGCTATCCCACATGACAGCTAATGCTAGGAACAGCACTGTCGCTTCTCGCGTGGACAGCCGTGATAAAATGTTAATTGTATTTTCCAAGCGCTTGTCAATGGCAGAGGCGTGTTTGCATAGGTTTTCGTGACTTGCTGGCATATAATTCTAACTCCAGCTGATGGCTGTAGGTTATATATCACAGGGGAGAAACTCATAATTGCGGAGAAAGTAAGTGCGAGTCATTGGCCACTTTACCCGACCTAGCAGGGCAAAGTAGCCATTTGGTAAACAGAATTTCAAAATTCAATAAAAAACATAATACTTCCCAATACTAAAAAAAAAAAAAAACAATAACTTCGAATATTTGTACAGTAACTATTTTGTACGGAGAGCGATTTTCTCTCTCTCTCTGCCAAATATTCGAAGTTATATATATATATATATATATATATATATATATATATATATATATATATATATATATATATATATATATATATATAATTTTCTTACAGCACAGTATTGAAATATAATTTTACCTTAGAGTGGCCGTTTTACACTGGTCTTGAATTTATTGTGAATTTTTCGCTTGCAGCCCGCGAAAAAGTCCACAATAATAACTGCGGCCATTTGTATAAAAAAGGTTGACACCACTGGTCTAAGCGAATGTGAAATGACCTCTTAAGGCGACGGTCTAGTGTGCGAGATCGGCCGAGTGAAAGGATAAAGGCGCATGTCTCCGGCACCTTCAGCGATATCGCTTTTAAACAAGAAGTAAACGCATTGCCCATCTTTTCCCGGCCACAGTTTAAAAAAATGTTTTTTTTTTTTTTTGTAAACTTTTTTAATTCCCTGAAACTCGTATATAAATTTAGATTTATAGATTCAAACACAATTAAAAAAACGAACACTTATTAATTTACCCCTACTTACTCTCTAGCTGTGTGATTCTTCTCTTCTAAGGGAAGTACAAAATATTTTTTGTTTAAAAACGATAATGTGAGAGGTTGCTCAGACACGCCGAAAATCATTTAAAGGCTGTTCACGATAAAGTGAGCACTTTAGAAATGAACCTTAGAAAAAAGTCGCTGCCCCTGCATGCATACATTTTAATGGGCGCACTGAGTGACGATCCGACCAGTAAAGTTGGTAACGATGGATGGAAAGTAGCTCCATATCTTAACGTCGAATAAAAAGTATTGGGTAGCCATTTGTGATAACTTTAAATTATTTCTTTTACTTTCTGGTTTTTTAATGTATCGAAGTGTAAAAATGAAAAGATTTTTTAAGTATTTACTTTATTAACAATTTCACAATTTCATTTTACCGACGCATGAATGAAGTGACGAGGCACATGGCTATGTTCATTTTACATACGGCGGAAGAATACACAACGTGTATACCAATTTATCTTAATCAGGGCTTTCAGAAGTGCTCATTTCACCGTGAACTGTCCATTACATGTAAAACCCTTCCCTTTTTCTCGGCCAATGCCTCACAGTCATTCTCTGAAATTATGTTTTTCAGCCGGGGTTTTGAACAAAAATTTACTGGGAAGACAAAAAAAAAATAATGAAGTAAAATTATATCCGGAAAATAAGCTTAGGGCTTTTTTGCGCTAACTGCCATAGGGCTTGACATTTGAAATATTGGTTGGAATATTCTTTCGTGTTCTCACGACTTTGACCACAACACTTAAGTTGGCAATAGCTCTCGTGTTCTGAAGCAATAGTCTTCAATTAGCTTTTTTTTTTAAGTTGGTCATGGAATCCATATAATTTTACAGTTTTGTAATATCGTGAGTAAACTGCTGAAAATCTGGCATAACAGGGCTATCACGAATAACACTAATATCCGCCTTGCGCAAACTCTTATATTTTCTGGCTTTTCATGCGGATGTGAAACATGGACCATCAAGGCTGCTGGTTTTAATCGCATGGACGCCTCCGAAGAGTGGCGTTGTCGCAGATTGTCGAGGGTATCATGGACTGGAAAAAGAACCAATGCTTCCATTATTGCACAGCTAAATGTATCCAAGCGAATTTCTTCCCATGTAGATGAGAGGATCCTCCAGTTCTTTGGACACACAGCGAGGAGGAATCGATGACGATATTGACAAAACTATCCTAAAGGGCAAAGTAGAAGGTAAAAGTCCTCGCTGAAGAGCTCCAATCAGGTGTCCAAGATCACCGCCTTGCCATTTCAGCGCATCATAAGACGAGTAGATAACAGATCAGGATGGCGTTCTTTCATTCAAAAGTCTACAAGAAATCAAGATCGATGGGGTCGCGAAGCTCAGGAATGAGCAATACGAGATGATGAATATCAATACGTGTAAAAAAAAAATTAAATAATATGTGTGTCCTTTACAGGCAATAAAATAAATTACTTGTGCCGCAGCTTGTTACTTGTGCCGGTATTGGAAATGTGTGTATTTAAGAAAGTTGGGGATTTCCGAGTCTACCCGTGCCGTTCGTGGACCACTAAATGTCAAATGCTGATGTGGCGTGTTAAAAAGACCATGTCCACAGCCATAGGCTGTTCACGGTAACATGAGCACTTTTTTTAAAGCCCTGATCAAGATCTACTTGTTTGCATGTTTTGTATTCTTCCACCTTATGTAAAATTAACATTGCCATTGGGCCTCATCACTTTCTTTCATGCGTCGGTCAGGTAAAAATGTTAAATTATTAGAAAAATAAATATTTTACTAATATGGCCATTTTACACTTCGATGCATTAAAAAAAATCCAAATAAATAATTTAAGTTATCAAAAATGGTTACTCAACACTTTCTATTCGACGTTAAAATATAGAACTGCTTTCCATCCATCGTTACCAACTTTGCTGGGCGCACGTCACTCAATGTGTCCGTTAAAATATATGTAGGCAGGGGCAGTGACTTTTTTCTAAAGTTGTGCTCTTTTGCTCACTTTATCGTGAACAGCCTTTACGCTCCACTAAGGTTACTTCTACTACAAGTTAGGAAGATCAATGTCAAAAATTTGGCATAAGGATAAATCTTCGCCACTTGGTAAGCGCTAGTGTTGCATGTGTAACCAAATTTCTCTTTTTTCTACGTTAAAAAATAGTATAATTGTAATAATCACAAATAAAATATCAAATAACGTCGCAACTAACTAAACACTTTCGCTTTTTTTAACTTACTTTGATAAAATATTTTTGGAACACTGCGCACCTAGTGGCGGAAATTTTCCTTATACCAAACTCTCATATAAAGCTGGATTCACAATCGGCGGTTTCATCCGTCATTTGGTCACGTGACCTTCAATCAATCGCAAGGCAACTTTTTCCCCCTCCGTCCGTCCGTCAAGTATATCTCAAACTTTTAACTTTCGACGGAACGACGGATGGGCCACCGCCTTGTAATATCGTTCCTTGAACATGGCTGTCGGAAAAAAAGTCATTTGTTTATTTGTCTGGACATTTTTCTTTTTAAATATGCAAGGCAATGAAGTTGTTTATTTTTTTTAAATTTACCTTTGAATTGAACTGAAGATGACTTGTAGATTTTCGGATGAAATGCTGATAAATTACGTTAGGGAAAGCGAATATATTTATTACATTCACTAAAAACATTTAGCTGTGCGCGAGAAAGTTAGTGTTGTCGGGTGGTAACACTGAACATTTTCTGGCCCGACGGGTCAACGGACGACGGACTGTTGTGAGTCGCTTTCAACTGACGGACGAAAAAACCAACGAATGGCTGACTGACGGACGGGCGACTGACGGAAGCGACGGATGGAAGCTTAAGAAATCACGTTGTTTTCCGAACCTGTAGCCTTAGCTGCACAGTATCGAAGGGACCTAGATCCTGGTGCCTGGCCTCCCGAGCACCATACGAGTGCGCGCGCGCGCACAGGGATCTAGGCGCAGCGGCGCGTACAGCTTCAGGCGCGGATCGCGCCAGAGGCCTCGTCAGTCGTCGCTCAGCCGCGGCGCGCGTCGGTCGTTTAGATAGGGTGTACCTCGGCTTCTCATCTGTTCGCGGGCGCGTGGGGGATCGTCATGCTGTCCGGACATCGCGGCAACCTTTTGCACTGCATTGGTCCACAGTTTCGGCCAGGAAAAACACCTCCAGCGAGCAAAACTGCCAAACTTTGTGATTTAAAGTATTCGAAATGAAAAATGGGCAATGTTTAATTATCTTTCTTTGTTCACCGAATTAGAGTAAAATATTTCTTTTTATAACATAACTTAACAATGATCCAGAAGATTAATTTCATATGATCATAAACAAACCGGTATAACGGAATACGTTACGTTACGAAGTTAGGTAAGTTTCCCCTTTTGTGTATACTACACCGATTTTTAATATTAGTAATCAGTGATAATCTCATTCACCTTCTCAGCGAAAAGTCGCAAACGCTCACAGATTTTTTTAATAAGTCACTATTACAATTTTAAAATGTAAAATTTATAGAGCGGCATTAGCAATACTGTGACTCCAAAGCATACGAAGGACAGAAATAGAAATAAACTCTCATTTTATTACCTACTTAAATCCACCCAGATAAAGTGTTCACTATCATACTGGATTAGCAATGTGAAAAGCTCATTTTATTCATTTTTCCCAGAGTTATACACAGGTTATTTCAACTTAGGGCCGATGATTGGAAAGAAAAAAAAGGGGGGGGGGAGATAATATGACTGCGAAAAGAAAATACTAATTTTGAAAAAATTAACGACATTTTTTTATGTTACGAGAAAAATGTCGATGAAAAATTCCATACTGTCAATTGAGAAGCTTCGTAAAATATTTTTTCTGTCTGGTTGTGACAGAAGGGATCATAAATCATAGGAGTATCGATAACTCAAGAGGGATTGGCAGCAACAGTGGGATCGAAATAAAGTATGGAATAAAGCAAATGAACAGGAAATGTTTGGGATCTGGGAAGGGGATGGTATTGGCATGTGGCTTTGTTTGAGTAATGAAATTGGAATATTAATTTCGTCATAAAATCAAATATCTCTTTTATTTACTTCGCTTCGCACACGAA
Source organism: Dryococelus australis (assembly GCA_029891345.1). Classification (NCBI taxonomy): domain Eukaryota; kingdom Metazoa; phylum Arthropoda; class Insecta; order Phasmatodea; family Phasmatidae; genus Dryococelus; species Dryococelus australis. Next base: position 53,682,884 of record CM057002.1, read on the forward strand.
ATATTACTATTTTAGTGTTCACGGAACTGTAGATCAAAGCTGAGGTGGATCAAAAAATGTTCAAATCTGTACTCGTGAAAATATTTAAGTGTTATACTTTTCTCCATTTTTATTGGTGCGAAAAGAAATGAGAAAAACCTCAATTGAGGATCGCCCTTTTTATTTCAAAAGGAGACTGCGGGATATAACACCGATTGGCTTAAAATATAAGAGCTTAAATTCTGTTGATCTGAAAATGACAAGGAATTGTATGTTTACAACCAAATATTGGCTACTTTAATTTAATTAACCCTCTTAAAAGGGGGGAAAAAATGGGTTTCATAATTACTTTACCAACCCTCACAAAATCACTTTTTTTTGTTTATAAAACTGTAGACGTACTAGCCAAACGATTGGGAAATTAATTGTTTGCAAGAACTTGTGTTTCTGCAACTTGTTTAAATTGTAATGCTTAAACGGTTTGTGCGGTAATTAAAAACATAATCATTTTTGCAGGAATTTTTGAAAATAGTGTCTAAACAAGAAATTGAAGCTGAATCCCCGGTTAACGCTTAGATATTCCCAATTATCTATTCAAAATTTTAAAATCCCTAATTTCGAAATTTATGAAAACATTTGGTTATTATTTTTGGTGTTTATTTTACATTATTATGATAAGAGTCTTCAATGAAATATAAGCTTAGAAATACGCGATATTACGTAATAACCTGGTGTTACAAATATTTGCATGGTAAGATTTGATTTTATGCAATCATTAAATTAATTTCACTAACACTTATTTGCGTAATCTGTGCCGTCACCAGTTACCGTATCGCAATACTAACAGAGCCGAAATAAAATTTCGAAAGCAATTGAACTATCTAGCTTGGAAGGGCAGCAAACAGCTTGCTTTCATTCGATCCCATTTGAAACTTTTACTAGGTCGGGAACTCGTTGAACATCCCAGATGCGCTTAAAGAACGTACCGAGATAGTTCGATTGCTCATTGAGCAGCAGATTTTCAACAGCTGTATCAATGAGTTCTTAGATCGTAGCTACTCATTAAGCTGCCAGAGCATTGTGTCCAAGTTGTCGAATTACTACCTAAATTTTAAGAACACTTTACAATTATAATTTCATATCAAATAACAATATAATTACAACTGGAAATAAACTTAACATAACTTTAAATATAGCTAATGAATTTTAAAGTTTTTAAAATTAAAATCTTTATATTAGCTTGTTTCATTATTTTATGCTTGATTTTAGTTAAAAATAATATTTATGTCACCATCTAAATATTTATTTTCACCTCTGTAATGAAATGGTTTGTTGATTTAAGGTTTTGCTAAAATCTTCTTCATTGAAATTCAGATAATGTTCAAAATATTTTGACTTATCCCAAATAATTAAGACGTACTTCTTGAATTCGTATTTTAACCAGCAAAAAGAAAGTCCGGAAAAAAAAAACAACTAGAAAATCGAAAAATGCAGATAACATTTACACTCTTTTAAAAGTTTTAGAGGTTCCATTGATCGAGTAGCATATGTGAGAAGGGTGACAACGTCGATCTTAAACGTATATTAAAAGTGTTTTCTCTCTTACAGCCGCCAAAGGGCTAAATTATAACCACACACGGAAAGATCATCACGTAGAATTTGACGTACAATATTAATTGAACATTAACTAATGTAAAAATGTATTATTTGATGGGTCTGCGTACCGTAATGCAGCATTAAGAGAAAATCAGGATGGTATGAAACGTAAATAAGATGTGCTTAATATTTATTAATAGCCGTAAATTAGCACTAGGCTTAATATGCATCTTATTGAGTAAATACTTTAGGAACGAGCTTTTCTTTCGAGAGAAAAAATTATTCTATCGGAAATATATAAGTTTTATTTTAATGTATAATTTATTTTGAAAACTTAAAAATTTTTTAAATCTTTATCACCGAAACATTAAAGCTAAACTTTCATCACCGAAACATTTAGAGATTTTTTTTTACATATTACTTAAAGGACAGGGGAAAAATGTAAAATATTATTGCCAGGAATTCTCCTGTTAAAAAAATGTGTCGCGGCCTTGTTGTGCCTGTATCACAATATCTCCATTCAAGTTTAACGCGAACTTCGCTTTATATGCTACTAGGAAGATCCGTTAAAAATAGGTTGCCAATTTGAAATGAAAGGCTCTGTTTGTCCTAGCAATGACAATTTCTACCAGCCACATTACCAAGTATTTGGCCTTTGTAGAGTCAATGGTTCCGCCTACCAGGAGTTATGAATTTTAAACTGGGTACGTGCCAGTTTTTCTAAAGGCAGGCTAACGTTTTGCAGCGGAGCGGACTATAAAAAAAATGTGTAGTGTAGTGTCAGCCCGAACTTGTCACTTAGAATGTTAGGAACACGCCGTTTTCTGTGAGGAAATTCGCCATGGTGATCTGTTCATTTTCTGGTGTCATATTTTGCTTTAAAATGTGAAGATCGTGGTTGTGACACACTTCCTTGCATCGTTAACATGAATGAAACATCAGGTGCAGTTTTATAGTTTACTGTCCTGAATAACGCAAAGGAGTCCCAGATTAACACACAAGGGCTGAGTCCAGCTCTGTCCTTGAAGACAAAACTCACAGGAATGTGCTTCATTCTGTCTTTAAATTTCACGTTGATTTTTAACTGAACTCTAGAAAGTGTTGCAAAATTGCATGCCAATACTTAGGAAAATTCCTCACATCTGGAGGAAGAAAATATGTTACATAAAATAGGCCTGCAAACGCTTCGTTTCTTCACTACAGCCCGTAATACATAACGTACAGTGTATGGCCCGCGGGCTGGATCATGTCACTGTGGAATGCCATCGCAGCTGTAATTGGCAGCCCCATACCAGCCCTCGAGGAGCCCTGATTTGAATCCACTAGACTGTTATTTGTGGGGATATTTAAAGGCACGTGTGTATGAAACTCCAGTGGAAGATGTGGGCACCCTCCGTATCCGTATTGTGGCGGGCTGCGAAACAATCAGGAAATTTCCAGGGATTTATACAACGCATCCTGGTGTCCATGCAACGGCAGGTTGATGCATGTGTTCGTGCTGATGGAGGGCATTTTGAACATTTCCTTTAGTGCCGACGATAAGCTTTCACACATGTGTAACTAATTCCTGTGCAGTTCCTACTGTTCTAGGTGTGGTGCCGTAGTGTGAGGTGTCATGCAAACAATGCTGCAATGGCATTCCACAGTAACATGATCCAGCCCGTGGGCCATTCACTGTACGTTATGTATTACAGGCGTTAGTGAAGAAACGAAGCGTTTGCGGACCTATGTTCATATAACAATTTTTCATCCTCCAGATGTTAAGAATGTTTCCCCGAGGTATTGCAATTTTGCAACTACCCGTATATCAGACCAACTGTTATTTTTCCGGGGGGGGGGGGGAGGGGTGATCTTATAGTTGTAGAAATGAACGAGGTGGATTTTATATCGTAAAAAACGCGATAACTCACTCTAAACTCTTGGCATTTGAGGTTCCGCCGCAGCGAAGTGGAAGAATATTCCGAGATCTTTCGGTCAACACTGTAGTCGTCCTCTTCAAGATAACAGAACTGTTACTTGCTACCTTGAGGATGCCGACTGCAATGTCGACCAAATCATCGGAATACTCTTCCACTTCTACGCAGCTGGATTCCAGAAGCCAAGATTATGCATTCCGACAACGATCGCGAAAGACTGCGAACTCTATTAATTCACTTTGGTTGGGACACGCCCATTGGTTGACAGACATCCTAAGAATGAAACTCGTCCGTACGGTAATCGCGCCCGGTGTAATTTCAGACAAACAGGACATCAGTAATTGGAAATGGACGGACCAAGAGAGCTAATGCTCCTGTAGTGGAGTCTATCGAGGACTCTCTTCGCGCTTGCTCTGTGACTGCGAGTCAATATGCGAGGACGTTTAAGTATTAAAAGAATAAGTAAACATTAGTGTTTTACGTCATACAATCAACCCCAGTATGACTTAAGGTAATGAGGCCGTAATGGTTAAGGATTCCGCCTGCCTGCCGCTGGAAATGCGCTGCAGAGTGTTTGAGATCGTGTTTTTTTTCTTACGAAACTATCACATGTGCCCCCAGTATGTTTACCTACGAAAATACGTCATACCCTAGACGAGGACGGAATGGTGCCTTGAAGTTGCCACGCGTGCTGTAAACATTATTTTGGAGTCCTCCAATATAGTTAAAAACTGCCTTTTGAGACTGCCGAATCTTAAGAGTGGGGTGGATCCCACTCGTTGCGCGTGTAAACTAACAAAATCTACCGCGGATTTTTGAAGGATGAATGTGTGAATGTATTTCATACAGTCATGTCTGTTACGCTAAAAACTCAATGTGCAGCGCATTAAATAGAAATCAACATTTCTAAATCCCAGCCGAATTAAAATGTGCCAATAAACAAAAAAAAATCCGCCAGATTATCACGCGAAAATTGTGGGTTCGAGTCCTGATCAGTAAAAGAAGTACAAAATTAATTTAATTTAGTTATCCCGTAGAATATGCCGTAATAGCCCATTTAAAGAAGTTAGCAAGGGATATTGGAAAAAGGGAGCATTGGAATCAAACATAACCTTAGTTGCTCCAGTGAGGTCACTGGGTATAAGGTCCGCGAATGAAAAACGAGTAAATGCAATGGCAGAAAATACTGAAATATTCCGAAAAAAATCACATAAAACGTCGCCCCCTAGGAAAAGACTCGGGTACCGCTTTGACAGGGATTCGAACCTGGATCAAAATGGGAGAGACGCATTTGACTGTCTGTCGCTGTAATTAACGAGGACTACGAGAAGATAGTGTGTTAGGAGAAAAAGGAGAAAAGAGCGACGACGCGAGATGCAAAAAAGGCGAGAGGCAGGCGAGTGGAAACAGGGTGAGGGAAAGAGGATAGAGAGAGAGAGAGAAAGAGAGAGAGAGAGAACATTTTGGAAGCCCCACTCCCTCACGCGTATAACATTAATTACTACTCTTGCCTTCAATATTCCTAGTTATAACCGGGAATTTATTACTGGCACGACTGTTTTTTTGTATACAAGTAGCACTGGTTAGATTATATTAAAGACCTACCCATTGCACACTGTAAGATAGACCCTTCTGGTAGTTTTTACAGTATAAAGGAACTGCTACAAAAATTCCAAAATCAATTCATTTATCGACGTTTTGAAATTATACTGACCTGTATTTCTAACTATAATCATTTGCAAAATCAACGAGGAATTTCTGACGTGGGACTAGACTATAAGCTTTTTCGATACAAATTCTAAGGAAAATGTCCACACCAATCTCCATTCACTTTAAAAAACAAAGATGCTAAGAGCTCAATATAATTTCTTAATAAATAGTAGTACAAACAGGCAGTCTCTACAATTTGACTGTTTAGTTAGTTTGAAGTAAGATTCCTTCGCATTAAACACAGACCTCGACCTCTCTTGTGTTTATTGTGAATCCATGACACGCAAGAACGCGAATTAACTTTCAAAGTAAATAATGTTTGATCTATAGGGGTTTGTCATGAATTACACAAAATCGCTTGAAATGCAAGATTATGAAATTATGCAATTATTTTAAGTTAGTAAAATTCTCATCACGGGACTAAAGAAAAAAGTAACAGTATGAATTAACTATATCGTGTCAAAGTTTATTTGATGTCTGCTTGACAGATAACTGAATCACAGTAGCATCACGACAATATTCAGTCGTCAATCCCTCGTTACAGTGAAACAAAAAAACTTTCAAACTAAAAAGGTTACGTGCTGGTTAACCAAGACAGTAGTTACGCGTTATGCAAGGCTCATCTCAGAAGGTATTACTCAGTTTTATACATCATCGGACTCAGGACGATTGCAATAACTGTAATGGCTATCCGATCTCACTCCACATTACATAAGACACTTTCCGTGTTGTGGGCTTCTGTTTCAAGTACCGGGACAGTAGCCAATCTCTAGATTGAGATTTCTGTGCCGCACAAGAGTGTATAAATAGGCGCACTGCCCTTCGTACTGAAATATTAATCATATTTTGCACACTCTGATGCTGTGGCGTTTTTTTTTTTTTTACGCCATATACGATGAGCATCGGCTGGGTTAAACTGTACGAATACTCCTTTTCTCTTGCCGAACTCCACCATTCCGACATAGAGGACTAACGGTCCTGCGAGTCGTTACCTGGAAATGTGCACTATGTGACATCGCCCAGTGACGATTAACAACACCGCATGATGTCTGCTGATGGAGCATGGTATTGTTGTGTTACGTAACTCCGCAGTCACTTTGCATGATGTCACTTAGCTATTATGCTTAGACGCAGTGTATTTTGCGAAACGAGTTCTTGACGTGTATACGTCAGAAAAGTTTACATCTAATTTAATTATTGTGACTTGTTTACTTCCCATGGCATGCCGTAGCTATTCATACACACTACACACGTTCATACCGAATAATGATTCTGGTACACACAAAAACGAAATAATCGGCGGAAAGTAAATAGGACATCGAAGTATTCCCCTCGATAATTTTTTTAAAGAAAAAATCACTGTCTTGATGAATGGACCGAGGTATATATCACTCGGTACCGTGCTGCATGACTTCATACAGTAGACCACCTTGGGTGACGTCACTCGGAAGGCCACGTTGAGCGATGTCATTATGAAGACAACTCTACATTACTTCATTCAGTGGATACGATGCGTGACGTCACTCAGTGGACCACAATGCACAATATCATACGGTGAACAACAGTAAATGACCATCGGTGGACCACTATGTGTCGTCACTTTGTGGACCACAATGTATGACGTCACACAATGGATTATAATGCATGATGTAATTTGGTGGACCACGAAGCTTGATGCAGCTTGGTGGACCACGATGTTTAACATCATTCGGTGGACCGCGATGTGTCATCTTTCGGTGGACCATGACATATTGTCACTTGGTGGATCATGGTATGTGACGACACAAGGTGGACCATTATGCATGATGTCACTCGGTGGATCACAAAGTGTAATGTCGTTTGGTTGACCATAATGCCAGAGGTCACACGGCAGACTACATGCGCTATGTCACTCGGGGTGGACCACGATGCATGACCTCATCGGCAGGCCCACGTTACGTGACGTCAGGTGGGGACACGACTAGATACACGTGGACGCGCGGTCCTGGGAGAGGTGCTGACCGGGTTATCGTTGTCGCAGCAGCCCCAGACAGGCAGGAGGCGCGCTCGAGCGATGGACCTGGACGCCGTGCTGCCCGACGTGGGCGAGTTCGGGACGTACCAGCAGCTGCTGCTGTGGCTGGTGCTGCTGCCCGCGGTGCTGCCCAACGCCTTCCACGCTTACAACCAGCTCTTCATGGCAGCGCGGCCGGATCATTGGTGCCGCGAGCCGGCGGTCGATATCATCGCCAACTCCAGCTCCGACCTTGCCAAGAGGATCAGGTAGGATATCTCCCCCTTAGTCATAAAAAAACTACAGAGATTTGGTGTATAAGAGTGAGAGCATTTAGTTGCCAACCAGAAGAAAAAGGTAAACTAGATAGTAAGTCTTAGCTGCTATTGTCAGTGTTTTCTTGATATGCATTTGAGAGCAGCATCGTGATTTGTCCTCGAGGCGTTTTTGCACTTGTTGCAACGGCCATCTTCAGGTTCTTACTGATACAATGACTGGTGCTATTACAATCTTTGTATCGGTGAGATCCTAATAGCAGCTGCTATGACTGCTGAAATTTCAGATAAAAAACCACGACATATATTACACCCAGAAGCCAAGAGGACATAGGATAACGGGTTATACCAAAATATCCAAATGCCTCTTAATTAAGGGTGGTGAAGACTAATACAATTTCCACTAGTGCTACCTTGTATGAGTTATTTGATAATATGGGAATCCATATTTATTACAGATTATTATGGTACATTCGTATATTCCATTAGTTTTTCTGTGTTGTCTATTAACTGGATATTTATTCGTCTTTTTGTAATGAAACATAATGTTCATAAAAGAATCACTTTCAAACAAAATTGCACGGTTCGCTAATAAAAGTGGTTTCCAGTATGTTCTAGGTTGCACTCATAAACTCAGTTATGAAATGCAGATCATCCGAACGTTGCTTTCGTCTGCAAGGCAAGGTTGGCATTGGTAAGATGAAGGTATGAACTAGATTCGATTTTAAGTCATCCAAGCACCAACCGATTAGGCCATTACTTATGCAAACAGCCCACATGGGCGTGGGATCAAAATACATCTGACTGCCGCAGGTAATCTCTGACTAACACGACAGTTGACCACACACGAGGTCGTTGTTTATCCCTCTAGTACGTCTTTGAAACCTTCCCACATCGCCTTGGGTGTCTCGCACTCGGACTCACCCGCGTTGCGGCCAGGTTGCACAATCCTTTAGGACTCTTGTCCTCATTCCTACAGGCTGGCCAGGTTAGTGATGGAGTTGTTTCGCCAATCACTACGCCGGCTCTTCTCAGAGGATGGGAACATCTTCAGGTATGCTTTGTCGTGAAGCCAAGCACTGCCACCACGAGTCCGACCCTTTCATCGGTCACAGGAGAGGACCTGCTGTGGTGCCAACCGATCGGTCGTGGTACTACTTAACTGTCCATGTCCCTAATGGGTTGTCAGGATCGGTCATGCGACCCCCTTCCGCACCTTCCAAACTGACTCAAAGGCCAGAAAGTGAGCACGGTCTGTCCCTTACGATTGTGTTGAAATTACCTAAAGGGGGCGCTGTAAAACAGACCTGCAACCCATTACAGGTCAACCACTACTCGCTCACAGTGCCAATTGTCCACTGTCACCATCCTCCACCTTCCCCATTCTTTGAATCTCTTCACTTGAAAATTCAGGTTTTGTTCCCCAACTGCCTGAATGCTCAGTAGTCCAACACCCTACATAGTAATACGAGCTTTGTACCGTCTTTGGATCCAAACGCCAAGGCAGATACCCCTTTTCAAACCGCGAGGAAGTTGTTTAGCAAAGGGACCGCTCGACGTAGCCCAATTTTCTTAAATCTAATGGAGGCGGGTGTCATTGCACCACTCATGGAGACTTGGTTCGCTTTGTTGGAGAGAGGCTTTGTAGGACTCGGAGGTCAATCGCTTCAGCCACCCATTCTAGGACCGTGTGCAGGTTACCGGGCTCGCTCGGATAACTAAACCACTGTACTGCCACGTAAACCCTATGCGCCCAGATACCTTACTCACCCAGGGAAACTCACCGCGGAAGTCCATGACCCATATCCGTTAGATAAAATGAGGCTACTACTTTTGCGGAGCCGCGACGGACTGCAGTGGTGAGGGAAACTGGAGTTCTCCGATAAATCCCATCGGCCTTCGGCAACATCAGCCATGCTACCCACATACGAAATAAAAAGTCTCAGGCTCGCCAGAGATCGAAGCCGGATCACCACGGTGTGAGGCCAGCATGCTAACTGCGCCGGCTCTGAAGCCACGCTTGGAGTAAAATTTGATAAGAGCTACTTTAATTGTATTTTTTTATTAGCACTCTGTAGTAATGCTTCTAAATATATTTCACTGAAAATTACAAATGAGCAGAAATAAAATAATTGTGTAACAGTTTAAAATGGCCTCTCGGGCTTCCGTTTTACGTAAATTACGGCTGCTTTAGTCATATAATAAAACTAGGAAGGGAATTTCGGAATTAAAATATTCCCCGATGAGCAAGATTAGTTAATATTTATTATATTTGTTTTCCTTTTCTAAAATCGCTATCGTGTTTAAAGAGATGATTCAACAACTCTGCCTATTAAGGGCATTAAGGGCATCTATGGCGACAGACTATGGTAACACAAAGGCTTGGATTAAATGCTCATAGCGAGTCTTAATGCGAAATTCTCAAACATCTGTATAAAGAGGAAAAACTACTTGAGATTTCCCACTTTTCCGGTTTCGATGCCAGAAGGAAGTGGCGTGAGAAGCTGTTCCATTCAGTGCCTAAAGAAAGAAAATCTCATTCTGGTCCATGAAAAGTAGCAGGGTATATCACATCTTCACTGTTTATTAAGAAACTTCCTTAATAAAACATGCACATGCTCAAACAATGTAAGTATTTATGCATTTTTCTTTGAAAGGTATTGGTTTGTGTTAAATATAATTATATGTATTTTTTTCAAGGTAATATAATTCTTTAGGATAAATGTGCTTATTTTAACGTGCTATATTTACATTTTTGAATGATTTCATTAATTACTGTGAATGATCCATAGGTGCCCATGAAAGACGATCCAAATTAATTGATTGAAACTACTTCCAAAATTTTCGAATGAATAAATAAAGTACAATAGCTTATTGACAGTCCCGATTTTTTATGGTTGTCTAGTTGGGAAAGGTTAACGGACCTTGTGCGATTGGAAAAGGGGGGGGGGGGGTGTAGCTTGTAAACGACATGAAGATTAAAGGATTATCCGACATTCGAAGCCAGGACCCCTCCGACTGCAGGCTGACTCTCCAAAAACAGCGTCGCCAAGGATGTCAGATTCCAACATTTTGGAAAATAGGGTGAAAGAAAATGTGTAAGTACTACAGAGATAACTTGCTACATGAAACAGGATCATAAATGTTTGTAAACTTACAATATACTTTTATGATTTCTATTCATGGAAATATTTCACGGATAGTCTTAGATCTGCTACACAGCGCTATGGAAGGGAACCTACATTTATGGTGTTTGAAATAGATTGACACTTTCCCATGGAGTAGCTTCTTATGATATTTACAGGTCATATTGAATTTAAAACATATAGAACACTTCTACTTCCACAGGAAGTTCTAGATACACAGCTGCAGATGCATATTATGAAATTTCATTACACTCTTAATTTAAAATAAATTCTTTTTAATCCTTTTAAGACAATTCTAACAAAAATATGTTATAAAGTAAGGTTAGTCTAGAAGTGTTGCAATATTCCAGAAATATTAAATCAGTTTATCGAAGAGATCTTATTTTTTCCTTTTTTATCGGATTTACTTCGAGGTTGCTTTGAAATTATAGAACTCACTGTTCCATCATACGAGCAGAGTTATAAGATTTTATTTCTTTGAAAGAGAATGGGGGAAAGTAGACACAAGTGTTACGTTTGGATCTGGTTGTTAACGTTCGCAAATATTAACTCTTGTACGATTATTATCTAATTAGATGGATATTTTTCTGTGCTTTCCGTCTGGAAAATGCAGAATCTTCTGACTACGCTAAACACATGAAATATTACCAATTCCATAGAATTTTCCTTTTTATTTAAATAAATGACATTCCGTAGATATATTTTTTTATTAAATACTCATCAGAAATCTATTATTTATTTCACCGGAAATGCGAAATGCTATCACGAGCACCCAAAATTTAGGAGCAGTGAAGTTAAACATTATAAGTCTGCTCATATACAGCGGTAGGCACATTTTCTCAATATTGTGGGCTGTATAAAAGTGGAAGGGAAAAAAATTCAAACTTTCTAGATACTCTGCAGTATGTGGAACAGTTATAGGATAAATAATTAAGTCTCTAGCATGGAGCCAAATTAGATCAAATATTAACGAAATGAGATAAAAATTTCTTTCTACATTCACAAAAAAACATAACAGAAGTAACAACAGAACAGTTCTGTGATAAGGTCCCTTTGTAGTATCAAACAAATTTCTCTACAAGCACCAGAATATTGTATATTAATCTCAGCTATAGTTCTGCTGAAGTTGTTCTTTTTAAGTATCTATCAGTTCTGTAGTGGAACAGAGAGCTCTGCTGTTGGATCTATATGTGTAAATGTTGTTCACTCTAAAGTGAGCACTTTTGAAGTGAACCTTAGAAAAAGGTCACTGCTACTACCTGTATATATTTTAACGGGCGCACTGAGTGACATGCACTCAGTTGGTAACGATGGACGGAAAGTAGTTCAATATATTAACATCGAATAAAAAGTGTTATTAGACCATTTCTGGCAAATTAAATTATTTCTCTCGCTTTCGATTTTTTTAATGCATCGAAGTGCAAAAATGAGCAGATTTATAGAATATTCATTTTCTTTCCTAATAATTTCTCAGTTTCACTTGACCGACGCATGAATAAAGTGTTGACGCCCGTTGTAAAGTTAATTTTACATAAGGCGGAATAATACACAATGTGCATGCAAGTGAATCTTAAGCAGGGCTATCAAAAGTGCTAATTTTACCGTGAACGACCTGTAGTTGCAGATGCAATTACAGATACAACAGAAATTTCTGCAAAACACGCAGACAATGTTTAAGGTAACACCAAGAACCCGTCTGATTTCTGTCGCTGTATTAAGGGCCCCTTCTGCCTGCAACATTTATCTCCTTTCATGGCCAAGAAGCGCGGGAGCTATAAGGGTTACACTGGCACGCACTACAAGGGCGCAATCGCCACTACGCACAGGGCTCTGAACTGGCGTACAGTGTTCTCGTAGTGCTGCGTGTACCTATAGGACCATTAGCTCTATTGTAGGGTTACAAAATAATACTTACAGCTAGCGTGGTAACTTCAAAGTACCATTCCGTCCTCGTATTGGTGTCTTTTCGTAGGTAAACATACTGGGGTTTCAAAAACTCTGCAACGCAGTACAAACACCAGGCAAACGGAACCCTTAACACATTCTGGACTACGCTCGAGCTTAAAAATTTCTTCGTCGTTGATAATAAAACTCGCATGGTTATAGAGCCATCGTTCCGCTAGTATTTAACAGGATCTTATAAGCAAAATTCAACCTAGCAGCTACAGTTTTCCTGCAATAAATGTATTATTTGCTATGCCCCCATAAAAGGACAAGATTGGAGCATAATCAGCTCTGCGACCCCAGTGGCTGACGACCAGCCAATGATGAACGTTGTAGAGCGCAGTAAGCACGCCCAGTGTGGTGTGGACCAATAGAAGAGTGGTAAGTGGGAATATAGAAACCAACAGAATAGACGTTCCTGCAGTGGTGTACACAGGTGATTCACTTCTAACTTGTCTTCAATTATAGTAAATTAGTGCAGTTCTGAATGCGTTAAGGACATTTGTCACGAAAATTCTTTACTTAATTGTCTGAAAGAGCTTTATATAATGGCCACATAAATCTAAGTGTTTCTAGTCAAATAATTATAGTTTCCAAAATATAGCTCCGAAAAGTCGCAAACTACACAATATGGGAGCCCGAGTTTCTATATTAGTAGTGTATGTGTTAGTCTCCGGAGACAACGGCATCTGACATGAGAAGGTAGGAGTTGTCCGCCATGACGTCACACGCGCGGGTGATGGCCATGATGGTCTGTGATGTCCGCCATATTTGTAGGCGTCACAGTCAGGGATCGATACTATGTTGGATGTTCGTCTCCCCTTAATCCCTAAACATTATTTAAATAAAAATTACTTTAATTAAAATATTTTAATAAAACAATTAATTGATAGTGAATATATCAGTTGTGAGTGTCGCCGAAGATCAGAATGCCTTTATATAAAGAAATTATTTTATAAAAATTTAAATAATTTCGGCCATGCTACATCAGTTATTTATTGATTATCTTAGAAAAAAACATATGGATTGAAGAAAAGCGATTGTATTAGCAGACTGGAAATTGTGGGTACGAAGGCTCGAAGTACACACATGCACGTGTGCGCTGATGAGAGCAGCTGCCACGAAGCAGCGAGGCTTGGAGTTAGTTCATCTGTTACGAGCGGTGCTCGCTTCCAGTCACGAACCGTCTCTAAAATTTTCTTAACGAAGCATTCCTTGTGCAGAGACCGTGTAGGTTGTTACTGCTTCGACAAGAGCGCAGTGTTGCGCTAGGTACACGATGCTCGTGCCTATCAAGTGTCGCAGTCAGCTCTTTAAGTTACGCTGCCGCAGCGACACCGCACCAGTGTAGCGGTGTCTTACACATGCTTAAAGGCTGTTCACGATAAAGTGAGCACTTTTGAAATCAACCTTAGAAAAATGTCACTGCTCCTGTCTGCATATATTTTAACGGGGCGCACTGAGTGACATGCACCCATTAAAGTTGGTAACGATGGAGGGAAAGTAATTCCATATAATAACGTCAAATAAAAAGTGTTAAGTAACCACCTATGATATCTTAAATTATTTATTTAGCTTCAAGGTTTTTTAATGTATCGGAGTGTAAAAATGAGCAGATCTGTGAAGTATTTACTTTTCTAATAATTTCACAGTTTCACTTGACCAACGCAAGAATAAATTGACGAGGCCCATGGCAACGTTAATTTTACATAAGGCGGAATAATACACAACGTGCATATAACTAGATATTAAGCAGTGCTTTCAACAGTGCTCATTTTACCGTGGACAGCCTATACCAGCGACACGGTGTCTTATGTTATGCTGATATAGCGACACGCAGCGGCTCCCGGAGTTGCACACAGGTGCGAGGAGTGGTGCAGGGGCCACCCCCTCCCTCCCCTAAATCCCTCTCAGAACCACCCTTGCTTGACTCCTATTATTATCTTTCTATAATTGTCGGCAAAACCCAGTAACATCTATAGTGACATGCTCACCACGAACTTGCCTTCTGCGAAGATGGAAACTCTATAGCCATCTTCCATTCCCCAGCCTGCGGTTTTTACCATGTCGAGAATGTTAGACGTCAGCGAGAGGTAGTTTCTATGGCGGTGGCTATGCCTACACCCCGCTTTTAGTCGATAGTAACACTTTTCAGTTCGTACACTACTCGCTCGAAAAGGTGGGGAATACCATTACGAACGAACGCGGTGGTCGTGCCGCTGAGCGAAGCATTGCCAAGCTCCGTATTTATTTCCGACGATGTGGCATGAGAGAAACAGACTTGCATCCAGGAGTGGTTTAGCATAGGGTGCCATGCGAATGTGAACTGGGTGTACTTTAGCCAAACTTATTTGCGCATGCCAAAACAGTTACTATGCGATAATATGAATTTCCTGATGTTGTTTCACATGGACGATACGAACTTGCAGCATGCGTACAATGATAACATCAATATGGACATGGCATTCGCAGATCGTAAGATGCCGACCATGAGTCACAATGCCATTTCTAAGTTCGGATGATGATGATGATGATGGAAATGGGTTCACGGAAGCTCGCCTCGACTCTGCTCGCAGGAGCCTGTCGCTTCTTGGGTAAAAGATCGAGAGTGTGAAAAAGTAAGTGGTGAAAGATTTGGTGACCATCGACCAGCATGTAGGGGGTACAGAGGCACAGAAAAATACCTGATCAACCTGTCGAATTCGCAGAGAGGGGTAGAATTGAAGGCTCTTCAAAATACATTAACATCCTAACTGGCTGCCAAAACCGATGCGGCGAGGCATAGCAAGAAGGTGCTGGATGCGTGCATCGACCAACTGGGAATGATCGAAAATTCGCTTTCCTCAACTCGAAAGTGGCTGTGTGTTCATTCCATTATATGAATGATGGTGGACTTCACTGAACTGACATCTGAGCTGCAGCGGGACATCGAAGCTGTTCGTTCGAAATATATACTCGCCAAACATTACATACTGGCTCTCGAGAATCGAAGGGAAGAGGCTTACAAGATGATAACCAGTCACCTCAACGAACTTGGTCGACAACGCCAGGAGGAAGCTTTGCCTCAAGGTGGAAGGACCAACCCCGATGCGTAAACAGAAAAGGAGTCCGGAACTGCCCGAATCGGAAGAGGGCATCACTATCGACGAAGACGATTTGGCCCTGATCGATTTGCCGCATGTGCGAGAACGGAAACGAACACAGGTGGGCACCCTGGTTGGGTACTACATCGCTTCCTACTTCGATCGGAACAGCGACAAGACATACGGCTTGCGACACCACAATGCAATGATAAATGGTTTCTCAGAAACAAGGAAAAGATGTTTTTTTTTTCAGGAGATGTGATGCAGATAAATAAGCGTAAGGCGAAAATGACACATGGTTTATGCGAACGTTTGTTTCGCAGGCATCCCAGACATTACACCCAATCGGATTTGCGCAAATACCATCGCCTCCTACAGTCCAGTCGTGATCATTACGCGAATGATAACCCCTCAAGATGGCGATTTAAGGATGCGACCCATGCGAAATTCGGCACTATCGCAGGACTGTTTCCACAATTGGTCGAAGCTATTGGAGCGGGTCTGCTGCTGCAGAAGATCGACGCCAAATGCAAGGTAGACTACGTTTTTTGGGACTATCCGAACGAGTTCGTCGATAGATTATGGCTACCGGTCGCTTCACAGTCGTGGGCAACCGGTCACACACCATCTAGATTATATCCATCATCGAAGAACTCGTCGAAGCTGGCAATTTCATGAGATGAACGAAGTATGACATTTATGGGGCCAGAAGGAATTATCCTCTGAGAAAGTACGTCATGAAAGGGCTGGATGATACTTTCCTATCCGACCTGATTGCAATGGAATACTTTGCTAGTGCGAATAAAGGCCACCACTAAATAAGATACGAAATATATATATTCCATTCCAAGTATATATATATATACATATATAAGATAGAGATATATAAAATGGGAATATATATAATATAGGAATTTCTATAAGATAGTAATATACATAATTATGTATATAATTATATATAAGAAAGGTATATACAAAATTATGTACAGAATAAGTTTAGTACCTGCGTGTTTTCTGCTGGGGTAAACAAGTATTTGAGTTTTCTCAGAGTGCTCTTATATCGCAAATATGGATTGCGAATACGAAGGCCTGCCTTTGACCTCGACGACCATGGAGCCATGACCTGAGTCATTGCTAACTGGCTGACGCCAGTGCCGATTCTGTGATCGAGTTTTCACCTATGCTCAAAATGCCCATCGGCATGAGAGGGTAGTCTGTACAAAGAGTCCTTTCCGCGTGCACTACCAATTGGCAAGCATGATGGTGGCCTGCCGTGGTACTTCATTGTTCAGTACAAAGTCTGTGTTGCGTATCGACTAATGGCGAAGCGTAGTGGTAGCCTGCTGTAGTTCTAGGCACTTTTATTGCAAAGTGTAAATGCAGTTTTGCCCAGGAAGAGATGAAATATACATAGGTACGTAGATATATACTTTTTAAAATTATAAATACGCTCCTTTTATATATTTTCATTTCAGTATCGCTCTAGACTAGAAACAATAAGGACGTAAAATGCTAATGATGCATCTGCTCTGTCAATTATGCGGTAAAGCATTTACAGCTTTGCGGAATTTACGACAACATGAAATAATGACTAGAGGAATGAACACTTCAAGAATGTTGTTTCAGTGCGATTTCTGCGAGAGGCAATGGTTCTCTGCAACTATAATCGGCTGCGCCTCCACCTCCACCTCCGCAACTAGGAATCATTTTGGAGTAATTTAGTGGATATGGTGTATATTGGCAGAGCAGATGGAATAGGTATTCGGTTGGTCTCAACTGTATATTTGCTTGCTACACTTGGATTAACATGGATGGCATGGTTGGTATGTTGGGTGATATGTTTTACAATATGTCTGTCTTGTGATTGTTGGTGTATGTCAAATGGTGTGGGCAGTATGTATGTGTCGGTGAGTCCTGTAATGTTAAGGCATACTTGAGTTAAAGTGTTTGGCATGGTTGGTTCGTGAATTTTGAGTGGAGTTAGTCGGCATGGCGAATGGTAAGAGATAAAGTTGACTGTGTCACTGGTATGGGCTGTATGTTTGCTTTGTAAGGTCTGTGTGAACGAATTGTTGAGGTATGCTAAGGTTATAGTGGGCAGTATGGCTGGTAGGTATAAGTACTGTTAGTTGGTAGAACAAGTAGAATGGGTGTTAGGTTATGGGCTGGCCTCAGCTGTATAGTTACTTGGTACACTTGAGTTATGATGGATATTATACTTGGTGTATTGGGTGATGCAGTTGATTAGTATGGCGGAATTATTCTTTGGATATAGGAGATGGGGTCTTGGGTGGTCTGGTATGACTTGAGATTGCAATAGATGATTGGTTGGTATTGTGTTATAGTGACTAGTTGACTAGTATATATATATGGCTGGTGTCGACCAGTAGAGTAGAAAGTATGAGCAGTAAGTACATTTTTGGTAAGGTCAGTGTGTACTGAATGGTTGAGGTGTGCTTGGGTTGTAGTAAGAGGTATGGACGATGAGTATAATTCGTCTGGTGTTGGTAGAGCAGATGACATGCATGAGTTACAGTGGCTGGTATGGTGTGTGTGTGTGTGTGTGTGTGTGTATAATATATATATATATATATATATATATATATATATATATATATATATATATATATATATATATATAGAGCAGGGGTCTCTAGTTAGTAAGCTCAGTTTGACAGTGGCAGTCGTGAAACTTTGTCGTGAAGAAGAAAATATGGTAAGGGGTCTGTTTGGACGCTTGCTAGCATAGATTGTCTTGAGCTGTATATAAGTAGATTATATTAACTATGTGAAAAGTGAGCATGCTGCCTTAAAGACATTACCTGAATGGTATGGAAAATTTAATTTTTTTTTATGTTTGTAGTATGAAATACGTGTGTGTATATATATATATCATAATGAAGAAATTTTTAATTTCTCGCTGGTGTTGTATCCTGCCTACTTCTCCTGATATATACATATGATGGCGCTTGGTTTGGTCATATACACATTCATTAAAAAAAACCCGAGTAGGATACTTTTATTCCTACAAAACCTTCGAGATAATGAATAACTAACAGATAGCGACATCGTGTAATAATTAAACTTCAAGAGAGGAGAATGAAAAATGAAGTTGAGAGAACTTTTTGCATAGTTCCGCAATACTCTTAAGTACACTTTAAATACAACTTAAAACTATTTGACCGATTTGGTTGGTTCTTATACCAAATTGAACAGGAAGAATCAACATTTTATGTACCTTAAAATGTTTCTATGCACGCTCCATTTGTAGCTCTGTAGCCTATATGTCCCGGTGGTCCTCCATCCACGTATTCCGAAGCACTGGCGGCGTAATTGTTTGATGGTAAGAGTGCTTCTCTAATGCAAATGCTCCAAATTTCCAATCTTTACAGCGTAGACAATGTTCTAGACATATCCTCAAACGAAAAAATTCTAGAGGGGTAAGATCAGGGCTTCTTTCCGTGTCTTTTTCTTTAAACATGAATGCATCGAATGCAAAACGTTTGGGCCGATTTTCCAGCTTAATTTAATGCCTCCATTGAATCTTGTAGGCATACAATCTCAAACGTTTATGAAGAAAATTTTGCATGTTAATCTTCGGAATGCTAAGCTCCAAACTGCGGTGGGCAATTGACATTTTAGGGCTGCGCACAAAAGATTGCCTAAGCTGTTCCCCCTATTTTTTCGGACGTTCTTGGCGAACCTTGTGATTGATTTTTTTTCTGTGCGGTACCTGTTTCACTGTTACTTTTAAATCATTGACAAAAAGCTCTCTGTTTTGGTACACGTCTAGGATTCTGCCATCCAAACTTATGTTGCCCAGTCACTACAGACTTGAACTCCACGAAACACAGAACATGCTGTGATTCCTGCTGCACAGTCGACATCTCACTGGAGGGGTCGGCGCAGATGCCAGATGGCGCTCTCGCCCCTGCCACAATCTCAAGGTCGGTGTGCGAGTGTTGATAACCCCTGTAAAAAAACTTTCGTCTTTCTACTACAGTTTGGTGAAAGAATCAGCTAATTCTGTTAAATAGTTTTGCCGCTATAAAGTTATGAAATTGTACCATCCTTTTACGTTGATCCTGTGTATTGAAAAAAAAAAAAAAAAAAACCTTTATTGCTAGGATAGGTAAAAACGTATATGTAAATTAAATCTGAATTAAAAAAAAAAAAAAACTTGAACTATCATATACTGATATTGATTTTTTTTAAATAACCACGACAATAATACTTATTCGTCCCCATACACACCTTTAAAACTCGTGTACCAGCATTTGTTCTGATAGCCGAATGGTCTAAGGCATCATGTCGACCTATGGGTTTGCAGTTCGTGCCTGCCTTCCATGGGAACTTATACTGTTTTTTAAATACTATCAGCTGGTATGGAAAAGTGTAAAATTTACATAATTTAATTTTTTCAAACCGATTTTACATAAAAAATACATTTTGGATATATTTTACTGTTTTTTTTTTTTTTTAAGGATTTCGGCATTTTTCAAATAACCAATCAAATTAATTTGAAATAAAATAATTCTAATTATTTATAAATGCGTCGATTCTTATACGTCTGATCGTTTTGACAAGGATGCATAGCGGCACGAGCGATTATGATCATTGGTCCCCCTTCCTTTCCCCGCAGTTGAGACGTGTTGTCGTCTGCCACACGTGCGTCATAAGAACAGATGCATCATTTGCCTCGCACGCCTGCGTGGTTACAAGGCTAGACAGCTTAATTTTCGTAGAACAGTAAAAACTAATTGATTAATGCAAATATTAAAAAATAATAATTGAATCGATCTTTAAAAAAATAAAGTATTAAAATTAGAATATTTTTTACAAAGTTTTGTCTAAAATGTACTTTACGAAAATTTTTAATTTACCTTCTCGTGTATGGAAAATTGCATCGTTAAACTCGTAACTAAATATATACACTGGCAATTCGCATACGCTAGCAGGTGTCATGCGAGTGAGGGTTTCTATGCAAATTGAGGTTTTTTCTAGGAAAATCAGTAATACTCCAAGGTATTGAGATGCATTTATTTAGGTTTTTACAATGTTTTATAATGTTTTAATAAGTTTTTTTAATTATTCGGGATTTTAAAGATTTTTTTAAAACAATATTTAATAAATTGTGCGAATTTTTTGGGTTACAGGTTTTTTTTTTTTGTGAAAATACCAGACGGAATGACATACAAGATGCAATGATAGCCTACAAGTATTAAGGAAGCCCCACAAATCTTAAAAATAACTGAAAATTGACTTTCCGGGGCTTGTTTTTGCACATGAAGGGCTTCTACCAATTTTAGGAAAAATGGGAAATGTTTAGGGGGAAAAAAGGAACATTTTTAAGAAAAACAAAGAAATTTTGAGTGAAAAACGGGAAATTTTGAGTGAAAAACGGGACTTTTTTTTTGGGTTAAAACAAGCGATTTTTTTAAATGAAAAATTCCAATGTGGCAGTCAGAACCAGGAGCCTGCTCCTGACTCCTGTGTCAGAATTTCCATTTCTATACTACTGGCATTGTAAATCTACGTTAATATTTAGATGACACCTACAACCCATCATTTGGCAGTCCGTATTTAACAGTCTATATGGTTCCTAACACAAACTTTTCTCTCGGTGATGCGCTGTATAATACACTCTGCATCCCCAAACTTGGTATTGTTCACGGATGAGTGTATTTTCACTCGAGATGGCATCGTGAATTTGCGCAACAGGCGACTACTAGCGGATGAAAATCAGCATGCGCGAGTAGTTCAAGGCAGACAGATGGAAGTTCCGTTGTCACGTCTGAGCTGGGGTATTTGGTGAAATCTTCACTGGATCGTACACACTGCCAGACAGACCAAACGGACCGCGATACCACGTATTCCTAAGGAATATTTTGCCAATACAACTGGAGGTGCCACTGTGTGTTCGACAAGTTGTGTGGATGCAACAAGACAGAGCTCCAGCACACTTGGACATAAATGTGCACGACCCAGATGCCACAGAGCCGGATCGATGGATTGGTGAAAGGGGGGGAATGGGGGCTGTTCATGGCCGCCAAGGTCCCAAGATCCCGCACCACTCAACTCCTTTCTTTGTACTACTAGCAAAAAGAATATGGTGTACAAGACTTCAAACCCCTTTTGTAATCCATGATGTCATGTTCTTTTTGACGTGAATACGTCTTTAAATTTGCTACCAGAGTGGGAGGTAATCCAGAAAATCCGATGGTAACAAAATCGGGAGATACAGTTTGGCATTGCAGCTCCGAATATACTGTCTACGTTCAAAATTCATTTACACCACTCGAGTGGCAAAGGATTAAAGAATATGTTACGTTGAGTGAGGACTGCGAAGCATCGCGCGAGGTGGTGTTTGAGCGTAGAAGGAGGGGGGGGGGGGGTGGCAATTTTTAGTTAGTTTCGGCGTGTATCATAACTTCCGCGTAGTGTAACTTTTGATTATAAGAAGCTACAACGCTCGTTTAGGTTTCAACCGACAGCTATCGTCAAGATCAATCAATTGGGTGTATAAAAATATTTGTATAGCGTGGTTATGGCGAAATTGTATGCATTTAATGTAAAAAGTTAAGAAAACTTAACAAAATTTCGGCCTACACCCGTCAAAAAGCCAAGAAAAAAAATACAGAAATCGTATACGGTTGGAAAGAGCATCTCAAAAGCAATCCAATGATATACATAAAACCCAGTATGATCGAGTGAAGCGCTGCCAGGATAGTAAAATAAACACCAAGGCGTCCAAGCGCGTCAACGTAGAGGTATTCATGCAAAGCAAACGGCCGTGTCCCCAACACAGCCAAACACAATTTTTTTTTTCGAGTTGGTGGAGGTGTTTTATTGGTTACATTTGTGTGGCAAGCCTCACTTCGTATGTCAGAAGCGTTGTAATACTTCGACGCCCCTTAGCGGCCGAGCCACACACATCTGGACGTAGGTTCCCTCTCGTAAAATGTTCGATTCTTTATTCTGCATCACGTGCGACGTATTGTCAGTGCTTTTTCGAAACATGCTGTCACACATATAAAGTCTGGGATGACACTCGTGTTTTTGATCTCCGAAACGTAATCGATGAAGATCAAGATTGCACCCATGACATCCACCGCAATGATGTATTTTCAGAAGAAGAATTGTTAAGGTTTCGAAATTGCAGCAGAAAATGTTGAATTTTGGCATTTAAAAAATTTGCTATGGAAATCCAACGTACTTTCGTTGCCTCCCATTTTCGTTATGTCGTCAAACGTAACGTCTGCCTCATTACTAATCCAGTTCCACAATTTGTTGGCAAGCGCGGACGTTCTCTGCCCTCTCGTACAACACGCCTTCAATTTTCACGGCGACCTCAATCTTCTCTGCACTCAAGTGGCTGCGAACTGCAAGTGTTGTTACTCTCCTGTCCTTTTTGAAAGAGAAGCCCTCCTGAGCTCATCTCGCGCGTGCAAACCTGATTTTTTTTCCTTCCCTTTCAAAAACTCTTGAATTCCGGCAACGAATTTTATTTAACTGCCTGCACTTTTATGACCATTACAATTTTATAGTTTTCGAGTGTATGTGCTGTTCGCGATAAAGTGAGCACTTTTTAAGGCCCCTCCCAACAGGAATTAACTGCTAATAAATACATCTTATTGCCGCCTCAGGCATTAAATTTTTATGGTGGTGAAATGTACACACTGTGTTTATTGGTAACATTGCAACGTCTATATTAAAAAGCAGCAGGAAGATGGAAATTGGATGAAAGGAAAAATATATAAAGGGCCTTAAAAAGTGCTCACTTTACCGTGAACAGCCTATATACAGGATTATTCGGCCAAGATGTTCAGCCGAAATATCTTCCAAACCGCTGAGGGTATCGAAATTTTAATTTCAAATTCATAAATGGAGCTACAGAGCTCATGCGACACCGTCTATGTCTGTTCTGATATGTTATTAACTACTGAGATAACGACATTAAATTATGTTTTTTTAAATGGTAATATACTTATTTCTTCTTATAGCATAACATGTTAATAAGCAGCGAGTTCACTGACGTGATTATTTTGAAAATCCGAAGAGAACTTTTTGAGATATAAGGAGGTTTTCATATGTGTAGGTGGTTGACTGTAAGTGTGGCGGGGGAGGCTGTATCATCCTCTGGATTATGTCCAGCGGAGTGTAACGGGCGCACTGAGTGACATGCGCCCAGTAAAGGTGGTAATGATGGATAGGAAATAGTTCCATATCTTAACATCAAATAAATAGTGCTAGGTAATCATTTGTGCGAAGTGAAATTATTTCTTTACTACTGTGTTTTTTTTAATGCGTCTAAGTATAAGAATGAGTAGATTTGTAACATATTTACTTTGCTAATAATTCCAGAGTTTCACTTGACCGACGCATGAAAAAATTAGTGAGTCCCACGGCAATGATAATTTTACATAAGGCCGAGGAATACACGACGTGCGTACAAGTAGACCTTAAGCAGGGCTTTCAAAAGTTCTCATTTCACCGTGAACAACCTATACACAGGTGACGCATACGTTGTATGATGCAGTAACACAAGTACTGAACGATTGCGAAAGGTTGTTTGTTTGTGTTGATGATGTTACAGACAAATAAAATGTGTGTTTAATTTTATGCCCATGAGTTTCTAGTTATAGAATGTATGCCCTAGAGCATCTGGCGTGTGGCGCTGGTGCCGTGGTGCCACGACGCCATTTTGAAATGTCCCTTTTTTTGTACCCTTTTTATTAAAATGGCTCTTTCCCCACAAAAACCCTCAAAATCGCCAGAATTTCTCTAGAAATTCTACTCTTTTCCCTCAAATTCCAGCAGAAATTTTCGCTTTGCTCCAAAAGTAACCAGTGCTAAAAAAAGTGCTCATTTTACCGTCAACAGGCTATAAGCCTGCGATCCCAACATTTTACACTTACCCGACCCGAATTACAACTAAAATATCCAGAGGAACTTGCTAGTTAATCAATTAGCTAAACATTTTACGCATCCGTATTCCCGACTAGCATTTAAGTTAATTGACAACAATGGCAAACTTAACCCAATCAGGAAAGAGTTTCGACTGACCTTGAACTTAATAACTTCGGCAAAGTTACGAGCAAATTATTTCCAGTCATAAGTAGGACAGTCGTAAGGTAAACACGAAGATATGATTGTAACATTCACGAATAAATAACTTATACATTTTCAGAATTGTTTTTTTTTTTTTTTTTTTTTTTTTTTTTAATTATTTCCGTGAATACTCCTTTTCGTGGTAATATTTCATAATTAATATAATTATTTAAAGCTTTCAAGAAATGACACGGGCGTTAGTGTGTTAATTACATGATTATTTATTACATTCGTGTTTTTTTTCCGTGTACTTATAAAATTATAATGTTTTCTGAGGGTTTGATTAGGTATCACCACTTCAGGTATTTGCCGCTTCTGGGCATCGCGGATCGGAGAAATTCTTCCGGACCTATAATTATGATATTAAAAATAATAATCAATCAAATGTTGTCGTATTCTGAAAGATCATCACTTATGAACGCAGCAAATGATAAAAACGGATAGTATAACAAATTGTCGATCTCCCCCCCCCCCCCCCAACCATTAAAAATGCTTCATCTCGGACTCAAACAAGATAATTTGGGCTACATGTTCGTAGGGCAGAAATGAAAGTTAACAGTCTGTTTGCCATTCATAAATTTAGTTATCGAAGCATAAATGTGATCGTTGGAAAATGCCAAAATAAAAATTTAAAAAAACTTCTGGAAAACAGTGTTTTAAACCGTAGCGACAGTGCTGTATCTTTTCTGAACATGTGTTTGTATTAAAATAAGATGGGAAAAAAACATGGTTAAATACGTTTATATTTCAATGACGCTAGTAATGAAACAGATAACTGAAGCTTAGAACAAATATTTGATGGTATTGTCATTTAGAAAGAAGCACAAATTATAATTAAATCCGAAAATAAATATTTTATATTGATATACTTAATTGTTTAATTTATTCTCTGTAGTATGAAACGTGGGAAAATGTACGTACGCTACACTGTAAAAAAAAATTTCTGGTGAACTTGCTAAACTCTAATGGAAGTTCTTAAGTTATATAGAGTATGGAAATATTAGCACATATCAGGCTGAAAATATGGGAAATTTTATCCCTACGTATATGACTCTTTCCTGAGCAACTGGGGGAACGTTACCATGGATCTATGGAAAAATATTTGACCTTTCGCGCTTTGTCACTGTGCGTATACGCCCATTAATACGCTGTTCACGGTAAAATGAGCACTTTTGTAAGCCCTGCTTAAGATCTACTTACATGCACGTTGCGTACTCCTCCGCCGTATGTAATGTAAAATTAACGTCGAGATGGGCCTCATCACTTTATTCATGCGTCGGTCAAATTAAACTGTGAAATTATTAAGAAATTAAATACTTTACAAATGTGCTCATTTTCGCACATCGATGCATTAAAAAACCGAAAGCGAAAGAAATCATTTTAAGTTAGCATAAATTATTACGAACATTTTTTTTATTTAACGTTTATATCTCGTTGCCAACTTTACTGGGCGAATGTCGCACAGTGCGCCGATTAAAATATATGCATGCAGGGGGACTGACTTTTTTCTAAGGTTCATTTCTAAAGTGCTCACTTTATCGCGAATAGCCTTTAGCAAATTTACAAATAATTTGTTAGAGTGCAGGTATGGCTTTCATTGTGTAATATTTTCTCTATAAAAATGTCGCAGGACAAAAATGAGAGTAGCGCTCCGATAAAAATATGCATATGGTTTAATTTCCTAGGCAGCGGATACAACTCAGCGCCCTCATACACAGAAAAAGTTTAGCGAAGAAACATATATTGTGTGCTGGCAAGTGCCTGGCGGGGAAGGGAAGTAAATCCTGCCACGCAAAAAACAGGCAGTGTTATAACGTGTTTAATGAGAGTACTTCCAAACACCACACGCGTTTTTCACCCCAGCTAGGCAGCACAGACGTGACGAAGCATAATTTAATTATTTTTGCGAGTGAAGTGGTTAATTTCTGCGGGAATTACTCTTGGCTTTTTTCCCGACGAATTCTCGTTCCCGCAAGCAGAAACTCTCCCAGCTTCATACCCCCCCCCCCCAACTCGCTCATTTGTTTCCATTAAAGAACAATTAAAATATATAATTAATTCGCAACCCCACAGGGGATGATATATATATATATATATATATATATATATATATATATATATATATATATATATATATATATATATATTTTGTATTAAAAAGTGTCTTCGTGTTAATACTCTGGGGCTTATCTAAAAACAAACTTTGTACTTCCCACATTAATTAATGTATTTTATTTTTGTGATAAAGTTATGTTTTTACTTTCACTTCGGCTACACGTTCTGTTAGAATATTCCAATCACATTTATTATTTATATGAAATGACAAATATTCTGATAATGCATAATGCATACAGCTGCATTACGAGTACTAGTACTTAAATAGAAGTTTACTTTAAAAAACAAAAAAAAAAATACGATTTTATATATATGTGTGTGTGTATTTTCGTAAGAAAAATGTTTATTTGTTTTACTAACGCCCCTTATTTAAGCTGATAGTTTATTTATAAAGCGGCATACTTACTAAGCTGACTTACAGAAATGGCACATGACATATGTAAATGCACACACAAACAGCTTAGCCGAGACATAGGATACTCGAACCCCTAGCTGATCAAAGATACGCCGTAACGATTATAGCCGTCAAAGTTACATTCGATTTTTTTTTTTTTTTTTTTTTTTTAAGTTTGTAAGTTTTCCTGTAAGTGCTATAGTAAGACTTTCAACGTGGACTCTCGTCCTGCCATCACAACATAAAAATTCAAACACAATATAAAAAAATAATTTCTTTGGAAAAGCTGACATCCTACGCCCCAAAAAGAGGTGTCGAATCAACGTCTCTTTGGTTATCATGTCGAATGTCTCAGACCTTAAGACTACCAGGTGTGACAGTTTACCTAATTTGTTATTTTCAGAAAAGTCACTTGTATGTATTAACTCCCACTTTCCCTGTTTCACTTACGCGTATTCGTTCGCTGTAGTACTGTCATTTCAGCGAGATATTTAGTATTACACAAGTTGAAAAATACAGATGCATTAATATTTAGGACCAGATGACACGTAGTTTAGATACTCATCGATCATCGATTTTAACATATTGTAGTTTTTAAGACCAGAATTTGAGTTTTACAACAAACCCACGCTTTCACGAAAAAAAAAAAAAAAAAAAATGTAATTCTATTCGCCTAACCTGATTACATGCTATAGTAAATGTGTTACAACTTAGCCAAAAACAGTGCACTAACGTATCAAAGCATGTGTTTATGTAAAGAGTGGGCTGGCCGTAATCGACGCCACGTGTAAGAAGAAAGCCGGGTTCAATGTTGGGACACGGGAGATTTGTTAGCGCGTAACTGGCATGCGCACTCTATCCCCATATTCACTTTACTATCCCTTCGCCAAGATTCTGTCTGTGTGTGTGTGTCTATATATATATATATATATGTGTGTGTGTGTGTGTGTGTGTGTGTGTGTGTGTGTGCGGAGTACGCTCTGTCACTACTGCTTTGTTGATAAACTTGGTCTGGTAAACAACAAACGAAACTAAAGGCGGCAGAGAGCAGGTCATACCTTGAACTAATTCCGAGCGACATGCAGGGCCGTACCTAGGCTGAGGCAGCCTGGACAGTGCCCCATATATCCCGCTATACCATCCCGAGGCACCAAGGAACGTATTGTACGGCGCGGCGTTTGTAAAGTTTTAAAACACCGGTAAAGCCAAAAAAAAAAAAAATTGTGCTTGGCTGTGTTGGGGACGCGGCCGTTTCTTTTACATGAATACGTCTACGTTGACGCGCTCGGGCACCTTCGTGTTTTCTTTTTACGTTCCCGGCACCGCTTCACTCGATCATATGGAGTCTTATGGGTATCACTCGATTACTCTCGAGATGCTCTTTCCAACTGTAAATGATTTATGTATTTCGACGAGTATAGACCGAAATTGTATTAAGTTTTCTTAATTTCACCATAACCACGCCACACAGATGTTTTTATACACACAATCGATTGATCTTGATGAGAGCTGTCGATTTAAACTTAAACGAGAGTCCTAGTTTTTCCTAGTCGAAAGTTATACTACGCGGAAGTTATGAGACGCGGCGAAAAGAACTCAAAATTGCGCCCCTCACACCCCCCCCCCTCCCAACACCAACCGCAGGCGCCGGATGCTTCGCCGTCCTCACTCAACGTAACATATTATTTGATCCTTTGAAAATTGAGTGGTGTAATTGAATTTTGAATGTAGGCGATAGATTCGGAGCTGCAATGCCAAACTGTACACCTCGATTTTGTTATCGTCGGATTTTCTAGATTGCCTCCCACTATGGTCGCAAATTTAAAGACGCATTTACGTCAAAAAAATAAGGACATGACAACAAACAAAAATGGAGCCAGAGTATCTGATTCTGTGAATATTTGCAAATAACCCACATATCTATTAAGTCATTTTCGTCACAGCTTTTGGCCGTACCACGTTTTTTTGTTTATGGTCGTCACTGAAACAATCGCATTTGTTTTGTAAAATAAATGTACCAGGAAAAAAAAAAATCCCTCTATCGCTATTGGCCACACGGATTCACGTAGGCGTACACGAGTTGACCAACTTTCTTACGTTTCCGTGTACGCATCCGTAATCCGTATACGTTGTATTGTAAATACAATTTGGGGTACTTCGAGTACAGAGTTTCTTATTATAGGCTGTTCACGGTAAAATGAGCACCTTCGAAATCAACCTTGGAAAAATGCCTCTATCCCTACCTCTGCATGTCTCTTAACAGGGACATTGACAAGCTTGCGCCCGGTAGAGTTTGCAACCACGGAGAAGAAAGTAGTTCCTCATCTCAACGCTGAATTTAAAGTGTTAGGTTAAATATTTGTGAATACTGGAACGGTTTATTTTGCTTTCAGGTTTCTTAATGCATAATACGTGTAACAATCAGCACATTTGTAAAATATTTACTTTCTCAATAATTTTACAGTTTCACTTGGCCGACGCAGGGATGAAGTTAGCAGACTCGTGGCAATGCTACTTTTACAAGTGGTGGAAGGATACACAATGCGCATACAAGCAGATCATTTGCAGGGCTTTCAAAAGTGCTCAGTTTAATATGAACAGCATTTACAAAGGCCCGCCCCATTGCGGTATGTTGCGCCGGGGCCTCTTCTTATCTACGGCGCTGGAAACGTGGTTAACATTCTCAAGACTACGTCCAATCCGACTGCGATATTAAAAAGCTTTCAACATCTCTCACGATTAACATCGCATAAAATTCTCGTTTCTCCACCCAAAGCGTGACTGTAATATTCACCTGATTTTCGCGCCACGTGAATCGTGCCGGACGGTGCCCCTGGTCGGTGGGTTTTCTCGGGGATCTCCCATTCCCCCCGTAATTGCATTCCGGTGCTGCTCCATACCCTCCTAGTTTAACTTTCACCAGCTTTCAAGACGTCCGTAGTTACTAAGAGCTGCTCATGGCTCCGCTCTCCATTACGTCTACTGAATGTTATCTTTTATAAGTGGCAATAAAATACGTGATAAACTGGAAGAGGAAGTAACCAATTTTTCCAGAAGTACTCATTTTACAGCACTCCACTTTACGTCGCGTGGTCTTTTGTAAAGTGAGTGAGTGAATCGATTTGGGCGGCTCTTAACAATGAGGTCTTGAGAGCCGATGAGGGTGATTGAAGTGAGTATGGAGCGGCGCCGGAATGAACGGGCGGGGGAAACGGGAGACCCCCGAGAAAACACGCCGACCAACGGCATCGTCCGGCACGATTCCCACTTGCGAAAATCTGGTGACCCGGCCGGGGACTAAGCCCGGTTCGCCTTGGTGGGAGGCGAACGTGCTGATCGCTCAGCCACCGTGGCCACATCTTTTTGTAGGCTGTTCACGGTAAAATGAGCACTTTTGAAAGCCCTGCTTGAGATCAACTCGTATGCACGTTGTGTATTCTTCCGCCTTGTGTAAAATTAACATTGCCATGGGCCTCATCACTGTAGTCATGCGTCGGTCAAGTGAAACTGTGAAATTATCAGATTATTAAATATTTTACAAATCTGCCCATTCTCATACTTCGATACATTAAAATGAAAACAGAAAGCGGAAGAAATAATTTAAGTTATCAGAAATGGTTACCTAACACTTTTTATTCGACGTTAAGATATGGAACTGCTTTCCCTTCCGTGGTTACCAAGTTTGCTGGGCGCATGTCAACTCAGTGCGCCCGTTAAAATATACGCAGATAGGAGCAGTGACATTTTTCTCAGTGCTCATTTTATCGTGAACAGCCTTTATAGTTCATTTGTTTGTAGACGATATTCAGTATTATATTTTTTTATTTGTTATTCTTCATTTATTCCTTAGAGGGTAGAATGTATCCAGTGTTTATTTAACAAATGCACGAGAAAACATACACCAGTAGTCTCTCGTCTCGCCATCGCTATTTGACGGAGAGATGGGGCGTGGTCATACGACAGCCAATTAGAGAACATGTGACAACATAAGCGAGGCAGAAGTAAAATCAAACATAAGTTTTTTATAGCAGAAATAATTCCACCCCTTCCACTGATGGATTTTGATACGTCAGAATGTCATATAATTATAAATAAATAAGTTGTTGCAAGAAGAAGGAATATTTATTTTATTGTATTTAAAAAGATGAACAAATAATTGTTTTAATTTGATTGAAGAAGAACGAGAAAGTAAAAAAAAAAAAAAAAAAATACCGAGAAGCTAATAATTTCGGCGTAATGATTTCGTGAATCAACTGAAATGTGAAAACTTCTTCATAATCCACAATACATGACCGGAAAGACACTATAGTGGCTTGGTCAGAGTCACGAGAAAAATTCGTTAATATCTAAAAATAATAGTGAGTTCAGTGTCGTGTAGGCTAGACTGCAGGGGCCTATGTATACCGATGCTTCAACTGTGTGGTCACTGACTTCTGCCCTAGCCTGTGAACACGTGGCATCACGTACCATAGGATTCAGTACTTGATTTCTTGCAGCTCTGTTAACTAATAGTCGTTCAGGGTGTGTCTAACAGCTCGCTGTCGAACAGCACAAGCTGTTGAAACCACTCCTCTAATGAAATTGCTACTTTTATTTCAGTACTTAATAATAATTAGCGGATCCTACATTCAGGCGTTAATTTTCTCGGAAACGATGAGGGTTAAAGTGTTAAAACGAAACGATTTTTTTTTTTTGTACTTTTGGGCATGTCTTAAAAATTCACGAAATGCTCAAGGGTACAACATTTATCGCGATGCGATAATTGCAAAACCTACGTATTTTGTTACTAATGGGGAGATGTTCTTTGCACGTACAGTTTCAGAAATTGTTTGTCTTATTTCAATTATATATTATTCACATTAGTTTTAATCGCTAGTAGTATCTAATATTTTTAATTAAATTGCTTGTTTTCATTATTTCGGGGGGCATAACTCTCTTAAATGCAGTTGTAGATTCAGAATTTTCGAAGAGCTGGGGCTACAGTCTGCAGTACCAACTTCTGGCTAACAATGCAAGAGTCATCAATTTATGCATTTATTTGTGCTATGAGTAGACAGTAAACAAATATTGTACTAAAGAGATGTAAAAATGTGCATTGATAAAATTATTATACACCGAATCCTCCATAACGAAGCTTCCTTTTAGTATCGTATATTAAATTTTCGAAACAAGATCTACTTCTAAAAACAACCAAAGGGGGAAAAAAATGTTGATTAATTTATAAAAGGAAACACAATTCCTTTTACAAAAACGCATAGTAAATTAAAAGTTTTAAATTTTGTGCAACGCAGGTATAGTAAAATTATGAAAATTATTTACAAAGTTCCAATTAGCACCCCATTGGATCCCCACTGCTCCAAGGTCACTTAAAGGACATAAACCTGTGCATATTTTTCTGCCCCATTTTTCACAAGGAATCACCTTCCAAACGTTATAAAGCCTGTTCACGATAAAGTGAGCACTTTTGAAATTGACCTTAGAGAAAAGTCACTGCTCCTACCTGCATATATTTTAACGGGCGCACCGAGTGACATGAGCCCGGTTAAGATGGTAATGGACAGTGGAAAGTAGTTCCATATATTAACGTCGAATTAAAAGTGTTAGGTAACCATTTGCGAAAACTTGAATTATTTATTTCCCATTCTGATTTTTTAATGCATGGAAGTGTAAAAAATGAGCAGATTTTTAAAGTATTTACTTTCGTAATTGTTTTGTATCTTCACTTGACCGACGCATGAATAAAGTGACGAAGCCAGTGGCAATCTAAGTAGACCTTAAGCAGGGTTGTCAAAAGTGGCCAATTTACAGCGAACAGCCGAGTAACGCTTTATATGGCCTGAGATATACATAACGTCAAGGCCGTGCTCGTGAGGCAGTTGCGTGCGGGGCAAACGAACACACAAACCAGAGCCGTATTTCAAAGCGCGGGGACTTGGCAAACACGGCTTTGAAGCTAAAACACCCTCCGTGGAGCTATGAGCCCGGTTACGACACCCTCGATAACACCCCCCGCCTGTTATACCACGGCGCCCGCTCTCGTGCGCACGCCACCTGTGGCTGCGTGAACGTGTAAATCCGGCTCTTTGTCCCCCTGCAGCTGATCACGCTATTAGCTGCCCCGTATACAGTTAACTGAAGCGCTCATATAAAGCTCTGCTTATCATTTGATAACTTATTATTAATTTATTTAATAATTATTTTATTAATTTTTTATATTATAAAATACATATTATACTGGTTATTATAGTATTATGTTATTTTACTATCATATTATCTTATCATCTTCTTTGGGCCAGTAGTGGCCTTAAAACTCAACAGCTCCACGTACCTTGCGTTAAGTATCCGGAAACTTCCTTATTATACTATTAGAAGCTGCTCGTGGTAAAGAAAGCATTTCTGAAATCAACCTTTGGAAAAAGAATACTGCCCAATAAGTGCATAAATACTAGCTTACACGTTGACGTTCAGGCTCCCATTTGAGTTCGCAGCGAATTAAGTCCCGAGTGTCGAACTTTGCAATGCGAGCGAAATGTTTACAATCACAGCGAATCAATTTTACTTTACAATACCACTTTAGAGTGCGAACTGACATATTAGTAAAACTTTTTGTGGTATCTAACAATTTAAAGTTTTCGCTTGGTCGGCGCATGAGTAAAGGCACTTGGTTCGTGGCTATGTTAATTTTACACGATGGTGGAATGATACAAGGCGAAGAGAAAGTAGTTTCTCAGCAGGGTTTCTAAAAAGTGCTCGGTTGACCATGAACAAGAAAACTAACCAACTTAGTAAACACAAGTTTATACAAGATGTTTACCGGTACAACCAATGAGCCTACTTTTCTCTACATGGGCGTGAATAGTTTTTAATGACATATTTGAAAGCTTAGACGTCTCGTTGACAGGATTTTATTAGAGATGAC
Organism: Dryococelus australis; assembly: GCA_029891345.1. NCBI lineage: Eukaryota > Metazoa > Arthropoda > Insecta > Phasmatodea > Phasmatidae > Dryococelus > Dryococelus australis. Next base: position 53,717,065 of record CM057002.1, read on the forward strand.
ACCATAAACGTATGCAGCAGTAGTGAGGCAATTACAAATACACTAGTGCCTCACCCAGGACTCGAACTCAGAAAATCTCATTCTATATATTAGCGTGCAATCAAGTGCATTACGGAGATAGGATTCGGAGCATCCAATTCGGTTGTTGTCGGGCGGCCATTTTGAAAATAAGCATGAAAACCATTTAATCTGTGGTTTAGTCTTTAAATATATAGCATAAAAATTAGATTTTCTTATTTGGTGCTATCTTACAAAATTGCTGAACGAAACATGTCCAGTATAGGATGTTTCTAATAGAAACTATCAGCATAAAAAGTTTGGTTGAATTTGGCTCAATCGTTGAATAGATTTTGTTACATGCTCGCTTCTCTTCATCGCTTACCTTGTTCAGCCCTCCACGTGAGGGCGAGCAATAATCTAAGAAGTGCTCGGAGATTTACAAAGGCAAGCCGAGGCATGCCGTCGCGATAACCCTAATCGCAACTCGTGCGCTCCTGACATTCAGCGTATTGAATTTCTTGGGTTAGTTACCATTTAAAGAATGTCACGGTTCATCGCCCTTCCCTCTCTCAGCGAGATTCGTTGCGCGGGGAACCTTTCAGATCGGGCCAGAGAGACAGCTGAAGCGACAACGGGCCTCCGAGCCGACAGTTTTACAGTTCGGAGGATAATGTGAAGTTGAACGCCGGGTGTGCGAAGAATGCGGAGCCGACGAGCCAGCAGAGCGGCGAGTGGTGGTGAGTGAAATATGCGGACTGCGAGCATCGGTACAGTGGAGAGTGCGACTATCAGAGGTGTATATTCCATAGACGCAAGGTAAGCAATGCTTACCCTATACATATTGGAAATATTTGACACTTTACAGTTTTCACCTTAACATTAAATTTAAACCCATTTAAATCTGAGTTTCCGGTTTCCGATTCGAGAAACAGAGAGTTTTCGTAACTCCCGTACTGTACACGCACAGTGGTGCTATCTAGTATTTATTTCCACAGACGGGAGCGAGTAGCGATGAATCGAACTCGCAAGTGAGATACCTTGCAGCATTTCTTCGGCAGGATAAGCAGTCGTTCTGTTTGCGTACTCCAGGTCTCATTTTCCTTGGAAAGTGGATGAAAGTGTTCGGGAAAACGGGAGTTTTCTTATAATTTGTAATATGCTCTCTAAATAATATTAAGTTTAATTATTATTACATTCATTTCGTTTCCGTTTTTATAACTAATGTTATTTATTATAAAACAGCAAATACATGTGGAGGGTAAGCAAAGTTGGAAGTTGCGTATTTTAGTAGAAATTGAAAATGGAACCACAGCCCGGCACTAGCAAATGTAATCTAAAACATTCAAATATGTAGGGCTATTATATTGCTTATCCTGTAAAAAAAAACTCGCTACACGCCACCCTGACTATGTGTGAGGGACATACATTTGGATTGATGGCAACATACAGATTGAATATGCGAAAATAATGAGTGCGACTTAATTGGCCATAAACAATATAAATACAACAATAAATAATTTAAGTAGAATCGAGATAGGCATTTAATATTACGCTCACTGAGAATTGCAAGAACAATAGAGGATATAGATAGTTTAATGATGTAAATAATAGTTGTGTGAATAAATTAAAAATCCAATTTAGTGTCTTTTTTTTTAGGACGACCATCCCGCACGAACTCGTATACATCCTTCTGACGTCTTTTAACAATATGATAAACTAACCCAAATATTTATGTGGCCGCCATGTTTAAGTCCAATGTCTGACCCCACTTAAATAATTTAAGTTTGTATGGCCTTCTGTAGCACTAATGGTGTTCAAACTTTGGTAGCAATTAGTTGAGTTGTTCTGGAAGTATGGAAAAAATGATCAATTTCCTCATCTGGCACTATTTTGCAACAAGGCTGCCAAAATAGGATATATGCAAGTATAATTTATGTTTCTAATGAATTCTATTAGGGCACGGAATTTGGTTGAATTTTATTTAATTTTAATACATCTAGTATATTTACACCTAAATTGTTTATATTAACGCCATAAAAAAAATGCCTGCCGCACATAAAACATGTCAGTTTTCGTAACCTACTGCAACATTACTTGCGTGTAAAACCTGATGGGAATCGATGGATTGGTCCTCGATGTATGCATAAAACCTCAATTTTTTACCATGTGACAATCTTAATATATGATGTACAAAATGTTATGCATTAGCATATCCGATCATTGTCATTGATACGGTATATGAAGTTAAGTTAAAATAGGTCATAGTTTCGTAGATGCAGAACATTAACCTAAAATGTTTTATAGCCGCCATTTTGAAAATATACTTCTGGCACACTTAAAACACACAAATTAATGTGGCCTACTACGTTACATCTTCTTCACCAAATTTCGTAGGAATCGGAATATTGTTTCCCGACATATGATATAAATATTTATTTTTTCGTATGGGGCTATCGTACAAAATGGCGGGAAAATTAGTGTATAGACAAATTTGATGATTGTAATGGATTCTGCCAGCATACAAAGTTAATCTGAAATTTGTTTCGTAGATATAACATAATGAGCTAAAATTTTTATATAGCCGCCATTTTGAAAATAGGTGTCTGACCTACTCAAAACACATCAATATACATGGATATACGCTAGTGCTATTCGTAGGCCAAATTTGGTGGGAAACGGTTGGTTTTTTTCCGGTGATATCACATAAAACTTTTAATTTTCCATGTAATGCTATCTTAGAAAATGTCGGGAAAATATACTTTTTATGGACACGTTTGATGGGTACAAAAACTACTGCTAGCATACAAAGTTAACTTGGAATTAATTGCATGGTTTCGACGATATATCATATTAAGATAAAATAGTTATATGGACGTCATATTGAAATAAGTTTCTGGCCAACTTAAAACATACCAATTTACATCATCTGCTGCAGTTATACTTGTTTGCCAAATTTGTTTGGAATATGTATATAGTTTCCTGAGATATGATATAAATGATCTATTTATTCGTGTGGCGCTATCTTACGAAATGGCTGACAAAAGTGGATATGTGTTGGCATATATGATGCTTGTACGATATATTTTCAGCTTACAAAACTTGGTAGGAATTGGTCTAATGGTATGGTAGCGATACAAAATAAATCTAAAATATTTGTAATTCTACAATTTTGAAAATACGTCCCGAATTAATTTAAGTCTCACGTGTTTACATGGCCTAACATAATTTTGCATGCGTGCCAAATTCCACGAGAATTGGTCCAGGAATTTTCGGCATATAAAGCAAAAGCTTATTTTTCATGACGTTCTATCTTACAAAATGGCGGACAAACAGCAATGTGCATCTCTAAAGTAGATGATTACATAATGTACTGCCATCATACAAAAATTGGTATAAATCTGTCGAATGGTTCCAAAGAGATATGACATATCAGCCAACATTTTTTAAGAGTCGCCGTATTGAATTTAAAAATTCCCTGCGTGGTCGAAAGCTATGAAGTCAGATGTCTTACTACGTTATATGTGAATACCGAGCGGGAAGGGGGACACACGCGTACAAACACACACACACATACATACTTGCATAGAAACTTGGCAACTCAGCCTAGGTATGGCTATTCCGCGTATGCTAAGGCGCCGATGGATTGTAGTGAGTATCAAAACGATCGAGTGCCGTTGTAAAGGAAGACAGGGAGTGATCGGCAATAACAAGTGGAACCACGTCGAATTTGCTGAGTTTAGTTCGTAATTACGTTACAGTGAATAGGAGAGCGAAGTATTTTGACAAGTTTGTTAAGTATTAAGTTTGGATTTCCGACATGTCTAGGCTTATAATTGAACATGTGTTTTTCGTTTCACGATTTACTTACAATTTTTTTTTAAATTGACAAACAGATTAATAATTTAACTATGAGACCTGCTCCCAAATTATAACCAACATACAGTTTGAGAACTACCAATTTAACTACGAGACCTGCTCCCAAATTATAACCAACATACAGTTTGAGAACTACCAATTTAACTATGAGACCTGCTCCCAAATTATAACCAACATACAGCTTGAGAACTACCAATTTAACTATGAGACCTACTCCCAAATTATAACCAACATACAGCTTGAGAACTACCAATTTTTACCAGAGATTTAATTTCCTTTCCCAAATGGAAAACCGTCTACAGTAATTTTCACAACCAACATTTGGGTAGAGAAATAATTTTAAAAGCTCAATAATTATAAATGTTATGGTTAATTCAACCAAAGGCTAGTGCCGCTCGCCATTTTATTCGAGTATTTATGTACTTCTTGACTGATAATTTTTTATTTCACTACCAGTTTAATACTCCCAGTTTGTTCAGTCATTTTTATTTACTTATCTTCTACTTGAATTTTTTGTTTATTGTAGTTAGTTGGTTGCGTGTAGATTAATTACGTCCTGTATCCTGTAAGAGTGATATCTCAAACAGGGAAACCACATAACTACTCGCATTTCACGCCTATTTCGGATATAACTCATGCTTCGCCCACGATTCACTACATTAACATATTATAACGTTTTTTACAGCACTTCATACATGCGTACAGGGATTAAGATGGCTGCCGAAGGACTAATCTGTGAGGAAAGAGTGATTGAAGTGAGTGAAGAGATTTGGACGGCTCTTAACATCGAGGTTTTGAGAGCCGATGAGGGTGAGTGAGGTTATCATGAAGCAGCGCCGGAATGAAAGAGGGCGGGGGAAACGGGAGATCCCCGAGAAAATCCGCCGACCAACGGCATCGTCCGGCACGATTCCCGCATGCAAAAATCCGGAGTGACCCGACCGGGGGGATTGAATCCGGATTGCCTCGGTGGGAGGCGAGCAGGCTAACCTCTCAGCCACCGTGGCCTCTATGAGGAAAAAGGAGGGGGGGGGGGTCGGGTAAGGTGGATAGGCGCCTGACGTAAATTTACCTACATATAGAAGAGAACAAACATCTAATTCTTTACCGGTGTTCGAACTCGGAACCTCCTCACCCAGTGACCTTAGTGATTTCGGCCAGTCTTTAGAGAACATGTTACTAGCATTTCACTTACATTCTCGTGACGTCTGATTCTTTACAGGGCACCTCTGACAAAAACAAAAATTATCAAATTCAATTTGAGAGGAAACTGACATATCTCTATTTATGCGTGGAAATTGAACAAATAATATTATTTTTTGTTATTAATATACTATTGAGAGTCAAATGCGAATGGAAAGTTGTATTAAAAAAACGTACATTTCTGGAGATGCCGGGGATCGAACCCGGGGCCTTTCACATGCAAAGCGAACGCTCTACCACTGAGCTACATCCCCAATTGACACTTAATCTTTCGATTTTATGTATTTACTATAATGATTTATATTTACGTTAAGTGGACACTTTTGGAAGCCCTCTCATTTGGAATAGTAGTCAATAGATATATTGTTTTAGCCTGACGTTAACTGTCGAGTGCAATGGAATATACAGACTGTTCAAAAAGTAACTACAGCCTCAGAAGTACTCCCTTTTGAACCATGAACAGACTATATGTAAGAATATTGCTGTTTACGTTTTATATTATATTTCTTACATTGTGCACTTATATTACGACCTTATCAAAATGTTTTAATTTTATCATGCAGTAACATGCTGGTAACTGACGCGCTGTTAAACGCTGTTCACGATAAAGTGAGCATTTTTTTAATCAACCTTAAAAAAAAGGTCTCTATCCCTACCTGCATATATTTTAACGGCCAAACTGAGTGACATGCGCCCAGTAAGGTTGGTAATGATGAATGAAAAGTAGTTCCGTATTTTAACGTCGAACAAAAAGTATCAGGAAACCATTTGTGATCATTTAAATTATTTAATTCACTTTCTGTATTTTTTTTTTAATGCATCGAAGTGTAAAAATGGGCAGATTTGTAAAACATTTTCTTTTGTAATAATTTCACAGTTTTACTAGACCGACGCATGAAAGTGACGAAGCTCACGCCAATGATAATTGCGCATAATTCGGAAGAATACATAATGTGCATACAAGTAGATCTTAAGCAGGGCTTTCAAGAAGTGCTCATTTTACCGTGAACAGTCTGTAACTGCACACATCACTGTAGACACTCCCCCCCCCCCTTTTTTTTTTCTCGAACATATTACGCTACCGGAATGGCCTTGGTGTCGTCAGACCAGGAGCCTAGTCTCCAATAACTCACAGGGTGTTTGTAAAACAAATGCACCCTGACATATACTCAAATGACTGGGTCGGCGGCGCAGCGCCGTGTAGATGTTTCTTTTTTGGGCACCGAGTCCATACTAAGGTTATTTATTTGGGGTTGTCTATTTTAAAGTAAATTTACGTGTTTTTGTGTTCGGCGGAGGAGCGAAGCTCCCCTTCAGCCACCGATGCTAGAGTGAATGTCAGCGTCGTGATGTCAGTCTGATACGCTGGTCTGTGTAGGCGAGAGTGCGAAAGACTGTTCACCATAAAGTGAGCACTTTTGAAATCAACGTTAGAAAAAAGTCAGCATCCCTACCTGCATATATTTTAACGGACGAAATGAGTGACATGCGCCCAGTAAAGTTGGTAACGATGAATGGAAAGTAGTTCCGTATCTTATCGTCGAATGAAAAGTGCCAGGTAACAAATTGTGATAACTTAAATTATTTCCTTCACTTTCTGTTTTCTTTAATGCATCGAAGTGTAAAAATTACCAGATTTGCAAAACGTTTTCTTTTGTAATAATTTTACAGTTGCACTTGACCGACCCATGAATAAAGTGACGGGGCCCATGGCAATGTTAATTTTGCATAAGGAGGAAGATAACACTTTGTTTATCAAGGAGATCTTAAGCAGAACTTTCAAAAGCGCTCATTTTATCGTGAACAGCCTATAATTAATTTCGCATGTAAGGTGTGGGTAAGTCCCTAGTCTCCCGGGGCAGCCCACGGGGTACGTTTCATCGTATGACCGTGTAGTGATATTGGAAAGACAGAAATAATTTGACCATATATTGAATTAATAACTTTAAAAAATAAACATAAGAAAATTAGATATAATTATTTACACGCGACCCATGGCATACATTTTGTTTTCCCATGACGCTGAAGACGCTTAAATTTATTATCAGAAGTTTATGTGGGTTACTTGACGAAGATGTCCAAAGTAATATAATTTAAAATTGAATTATTTTCTTTAGATTGCTTGGAAATTAAAAGTTTGATCTGTTTCATTCATAGATAGGGAGCACCCACAGGAAACCCCAAAACTGTATAACAGCGACCTTCAACAAACTTCCTTCCATTCCACTCATTTAAGCAAAATGAGTCTTACCAAAAACATTCACTCAGCAGAGTTTAATTAGCAGAGTACAAACAAATATCGCAGTCGCAATAAATTGCGACAATTCAACCATCCCCTGATATGAATTGGAATACAAGATAATTAACACACAAAATTGAGAGAAATGATTGAACATAATGTCAGTTTCATTTCCTTTTTCTCCGGTCTTATTTTGTTTTTTTTTTTTTGCCCTCATATAGTGCCCATATAAAAAATACAAGCACTATAAAAATACAAATAGCCAAACAGGCTTTAAAATGCATTACAATTATAATGTTTGTTATGAAAATTACATGAATTTACATTTGATAATGGCTTCCCACAGCAATGCATATTTAGCCCAAATATTGTAACATTTCAAAATTACAGAATATAAAAAACTTATCTAAAAAATTTTCTCTATGCATGTTATAAAATGTCATCATCAAACATGGCAGGATACCCGGGAAACACAACCTGTCGGCAAAGTGTCGAGAGATTGTCGCGAAATTGTCGACGCCATACCAGCACTGTCGGAAACTGTCGTTTACATACGAAAATATAGCCATCTGACAACAGCATGATGTCTTTTTTTTTTTAACATATGCCGTCATGATAAAGACAAAGGCCTGGTGTATTATTTAGGATAACAGATGGATATCACCGAAACTATGTCGGCACGATATATCACAGCAAACGTGTCAACAGCATCTAGAAAAACAATTCTGAGCTGATTCCTATACAGTTTCTTTGTCTTATCAGTAATATTGCAAACATCTTATTGATTCTGAACCGGTCCCATTTTCGTAACAAGACTCCTTATAAAAATATCATGTCTTTTTGCTGAAAAACTGTTGGGAAATAGAAAGTTAGCAAATGGGATAAAGTTACTGGCCAACTTTATTATTTGTGATAACGAAAGGATATCACCAATATTATGTCGGCATGATATCTCACAGCCAACCTGTGGCCAAGGCCGATTCCGAAACAGCATCTTTGGCTTTTCGGTAAGCTGACATCATCTTATTTATTCCAGCCCAGTAACGTATTCGAGGCAGGTACTACGTATAGTATATGTAGTGTAAATGACAAAATAATATGTTCATTGGATTTACAAAAACACATAACCCACAGTGTTAATATATGTAAATACAAATGATACGCCTACGTACTGATTTACAAAAATCTTGAGTTTTTCATTTCAAAAAAGTCTATATTTCATGTATATATAAAGACGAGACTGTAATCCCGATGATGGTTATGAAGTGCTGTATACTTATGTACATCAGTTAGTACAACGCATTTATATATAGTCCATTCCCGACTGGAAGCGACTTATGAAAATAAACCTTTGAAAAAAAAAAAACATGCTGGGCATAACATGTCAACGTGTTTTTTCAATAACCTGTATTCCACAAATATATAACACTGTGGTTAACTTTAGAGTACTGTATTATTGAATAAATGAAACTTTACGTTAATGCCTTCTATAACATTTAATATTTATTTCTTTTTAAATATGAATTAACAACAGCGAGAGCAGCGACGTGTTGGCAACGACCGGTGAGAAATAGTTCATAGTTAAAATATTATTTTTACCTAGTTTTTTGTATACTATTTGTAAATTAAGCGGTGCCTATTGAAATATTGAAATATTTAGGTAGCCCCGATGGCAACATGTCCCATTTTTACATTTTAAAATAACAGCGGAAAATATCGTGAGTAGACCGTAATGGTACCGTGTTTTATCGAGCGAGAAAGCAACTGAAAACAACTGTCTGCTGGCCGAGGCTTGTCGCTCTTTCTCTTTCTTTATCTCTTTCACACTCGGGAAGTTTCACTTCGCTGGTAGGTAATGAAAGAAATTATACATGTTTTCAATTGTAGCATATTTCATACTTATTACAACAAAATAATTACTTTTGAATTTGTAATTTACAACTGACAAGAGAATTTAATTGTTAAATACTTATTTTAATATATTAAGGTATGATGGCGGGGCAGTTACAAAGTGAAGTTGGCAGACGTGGCGAGCCATGACACGGTTTGTTGCTTTTTGCCAAACGAAGCGTAAATTATTCTTACTCCGAAAAATACTTCAAATTACCACATCACGCTTGTAGACGTTGTGATTTTTAAACCTACCTAAGCAAGTTATGAGGATGTGATAAATGTGTTTCCACGGCAGTAATAAATATACTGTGACGTGTGTTTCGTTAATCATTGTGTCTGTGAAATGGCGTGCCTTTGTGCATCGTGGTCGATATGCTGGCCCCGTGCGTGTGCGTGATTTCAAATATTTGATTAGCACTATTTATACGTTTCAACTGTGAACTGTTTTTATGACGAAGTTAATTATTTACATCCACGTCTGTTTATTTATCCAAACGTTGTACCATTGCCCTGAGGGGTTTGAAACACAGTCGTGTAAAGTAATTTGCCACAATCCCAGAAGAAAAATACCAAGTTCAGCCCGATAAATTTCAATAAATCTAATAAACAGTAAGTAGCAATACATAGAAATATGAGTGGAATAAAAGTTACCGTAGGCTTATTTGTGTGCATGTTCACCGCTATCTTTTAAGTTTGTATGACAAAAATGAGCAACACGAGCTGCGTGCTTGAATTTAATGAGCCTTTTTCGTTTGACTGGTTGTTCCTTCGTTTTAATATTTATTCCAACCGAGGCCGTCCTTTTAAAGAAATGACCCAACACATATAAATAACAAAAGGATAATTATTACAGTCCTTTACCTCGCAGTTGTAATAGTGTTAAACACATTCGCGGTAAAATACTAATGTGCATTACATGTATTGAGCTACGTCGTGGAAAACAAATATGTTAATGTAAAATAACCGTAAGAACTGTCGTCAATTCAGGCATTTTTAAAACGTCATAAAGCTTACCTAAATATTATTACAGGCCTAAACTGTAAATATTCCAACGGAATGGTTATTGGAATATGACAGAATTCTTTGAAAAGCTTTAAACAGTAAACAACACATTTGGCAGGTATAAAAGTAGAAGTCCCATTTCAATGTTTATGTTTAGGTGTAGCGAAAGTATACGAACACATGTACACACACAATGGCATGTAAACATTGACAGATGCTACATGGAAGTCACATAACAATGTTTGTTTACATTTGGCGGAAGGCCAGCAAGTAGATATTTAGCAGGGCTCCGAGAAAGTTGCTTCCAATGGGGAATGGACTATACATAAATTATTTAGAAACTGTACTTAACTGTTTTGTTTTTCTGTCTATAAATTATAGTTACATTTACATGAATATCAAAAATATATTTAACATAACCTTGACGTACATAAATTTTCTGAGTGTAATGTAATTCGTTCTGTAATTTAGTTTCTTGTTTATAGAGTTATGACAGCTTCAATGGCACCCTGACACTCTGATGGCTGCTATTTTTTTATATATGAAGTACACTAAATCACATAATTACATGGGTATTTTATATGGTTATAATTGCATCTAATGTTTCAAGTGTTTTTTTCCAAATACTATAAATACTGTATTTACTGTGACTTCGTGCTGGGTAGTGAAGAACTTTTTCCTTCGTAAATTTGATTTTTTGTTCATGCGTAACCTTTTTAACATTAAGGGCGATTGATACCACAAATTTACTAATTTTATATTTTTACCAAACATTATGTAATTTGTATGCATTGCATGTAATGACTTTTCCTCGAATAAGAAATGTTTGCACTTTATATATTTTGAATAATTTTGTGTCAAATACGACATTTTCTGTTTTGCCGAAGCTGCAATAACAAATATTAAGTTGTACAAATGAAAGATTTGCAACAGAAACTAATGCCATGGGCTACTGCGTGACATATATGTAATCACCAAATTAAAGTTAATACATATTTTTAAAAATGTTGAAAATATGCAAAAATGTGTTTATTTTTAACAATTTGTTACATGTATATGGCTTGTTATTTGGTGATTATATACGTGTCACGTGATAGCCTATGTCTTTTGTTGACTTTGAATTTTTTTTTTCATTTGTACAACCATCCAACAGATATATTTCAAATGAACAAAAACTATTTTGTTTGCAAGCCTCAGAAGAAATTGATGTTAAATAATCAATGTTTTAAAATTATTTGTTATATTGTCATGGAATTTATGCATTCCTTTATAGTAATTTGTGTCATTATATATTCTAAATTACTGGGTGGAATCAGGATCTTATTCCGTGGAGTAAAGGTTAGCATTCTGAACTGTCATAGCAAGGTTCTTAGGTTGGGATTCCGCACTGGGCGAGAACAAGGTTTTTAAATCATAGGTGTTTAAGAGTAAGTTAAATGAATACATGTTAAGAGGAAATAAAAATTATTACTAAATTTTTAAATTAAAAAAAATTATAACTTTTTGCACGGTCATACTGCTTATTGTCTGGACAAATGCTGCCACAGAGCCGGCACTATTGTGACATCAAGCTGCCAAAGACCCAGCATCGTAGCAAAGTTCAGCCGTCTCAGTCACGGCATGGTGGCTACATCCAGCTGCCGCAGACCCTGCATTGTGATGACATTTAGCCGTCGCAGGCCCGGCATCGTGGCGACATCCAGCCACCGCAAGTGCAGCATCGTAGCGACATACAGCCGTCCCAGGCGCAGTATTGTGCCGACATCCAGCCGTCGCAAGCGCAGCATCGTGGCGACATCCAACCGTCGCAGGCCCGGCATCGTGGCGACATCCAGCCGTCGCAGGCCTGGCATCGTGGCGACATCCAGCCGTCGCAGGCCCGGCATCGTGGCGACATCCAGCCGTCGCAGGCCCGGCATCGTGGCGACATCCAGCCGTCGCAGGCCCGATATCGTGGCGACATCCAGCCGTCACAAGCGCAGCATTGTGGCGACATCCAACCGTCGCAGGCCCGGCATCGTGGCGACATCCAGCCGTCGCAGGCCCGGCATCGTGGCGACATCCAGCCGTCGCAGGCCCGGCATCGTGGCGACATCCAGCCGTCGCAGGCCCGATATCGTGGCGACATCCAGCCGTCACAAGCGCAGCATCGTGGCGACATCCAGCCGTCGCAGGCCTGGCATCGTGGCGACATCCAGCCGTCGCAGGCCCGGCATCGTGGCGACATCCAGCCGTCGCAGGCCTGGCATCGTGGCGACATCCAGCCGTCGCAGGCCCGATATCGTGGCGACATCCAGCCGTCACAAGCGCAGCATTGTGGCGACATCCAGCCATCGCAAGCGCAGCATCGTGGCGACATCCAGCCGTCGCAGACCCGGCATCGTGGCGACATCCAGCCGTCGCAGGCCTGGCATCGTGGCGACATCCAGCCGTCGCAGGCCTGGCATCGTGGCGACATCCAGCCGTCGCAGGCCCGGCATCGTGGCGACATCCAGCCGTCGCAGGCCCGATATCGTGGCGACATCCAGCCTTCGCAAGCGCAGCATCGTGGCGACATCCAACCGTCGCAGGCCCGGCATCGTGGCGACATCCAGCCGTCGCAGGCCTGGCATCGTGGCGACATCCAGCCGTCGCAGGCCTGGCATCGTGGCGACATCCAGCCGTCGCAGGCCCGATATCGTGGCGACATCCAGCCGTCACAAGCGCAGCATTGTGGCGACATCCAGCCATCGCAAGCGCAGCATCGTGGCGACATCCAGCCGTCGCAGACCCGGCATCGTGACGACATCCAGCTGTCGCATGCCCACCAACAGTTAGGTATCCATTTTGTGTCTTATCGGTTCCAGTCCAGAATATTTTTGACACTGCCGGCAAGCAGTTAGCCGACATCCCATATTTATATCTGCCTGCTTCCGGGATAAGACAGCGGGCCAGAATTAGCTGGCCGTAGTTAGTCGGCTAGCTTTCTAGCTGGCGCGTACCTTTCGTGTTTGCTGGATATGTCTTCTGCCAAGTTATAATGTTCTCATCGTGAGGTATCTGTACATCCTCTCCCCCAAGACGAAAGAAAACCCCTTTTATAGACGGGAAATATATTGACCAGGGTATTGAGGAACATCCCAGAAAGTTTCGTTGTGTTTCGAGTACAGTATCATTCAAATCTTGATGACGTAAAAGGTAGCGCCAGACGGTTTGCTAGACACTATCCACACACGTTGGAAGGGTTGATGTAGCCTCAAGCTTCCACGCCGACAGTCTATGCTCGCCTGCCGAGCTATGCAGCCCGTGTTGGTACCAATGTCCACAACGACTAACGTTGAACGGGTCACCAACAAGGTAAGACTCGGCTCCTTCTTCGATCTACCCCCGTGTTAGGACGTACAATTTCCTGTGCTGATATCAATGCTTGGATGTACGGCGTTCAGCACGTCAAACATAGCCCCTCGTGAATTACAGCTGAAGTCAGAGAGTTGAATTTACTTGTTATTACCTATTTTTATGGTGTAAGTACATACCCTTTGCGTGTGTGTGAAGCAATTTGGATGGCTTCATGAGTCTTGAGAGCCATCGGTGATTGAGGTGAGTCAGAAACGAGATTGAAAAATACTGAACGGTATGTCGCACTTATTTTTCACTGGAAATCAGAAACACGGCGTGGATGTGGTCGCTAGCGGAGAGAGAATTTGGCAGTGGCTCCTTTAAACATTGAGGTCTGGAGACGAGGGGGAATTGGAGGTGGATAGGAGCAGCGAAAGGAGACCCCAAAAATCCATGCAAGGATGTCAGGACGATTCTCACAGCGAAGATCGAGAGACTCGGCCGGGGATTGAATCCGGATCGCCTTGGCGGGAGGCGAGCAGGCTAACTGCTCAGCCACCGTGGCCCCGTGTGTATGAACCATAGAGAGGTGGAGAAGGGGGGAATTCGGGGGGGAAGGGAGGTGCGAAAGCAGATCAATTCCATAGCCTCAAATTATTTTAGAATTTTTCCCAGAAGATGAAATCAAATAGTATTTTGTCTCAAATGTGAAATTTCTTCGTTGCTTGAGCCAAAACACATCCAAATGTTTTCAATATTAGCCACAGAAACATGAGAGTTTTCAGGCGGATTTACAATGCAGAATGAACATTGGGTACAGTACACATTCCAGTTACGCAGTATAGTAACCTACTTCCAAGTTTAAAACACGAACGTCATTTTTTGCTATTATAAAAGTCACATTTGCATGCTTTGGAATGAGTTTAGCGCACTGTATTATTTTTTTTTTATAAATTAAATGTAAGTGTTAAAAATTTTAGCACTTTTCATCTTATCAGTTTCAGTTCAGATTGAAATATATGTAATTTAAGCAAATTTTTGTTTAATGAAAACGTATGTTCTACGAAAAAATGTGTAATACCATTAAGAAAAAAGAATTTTTAAATGACTCGTTTATAAAATTTTAATTGTTTTATATGAAACAAAGTTTTTCCCACGTAACTACCGCCTGGATAGACTTCCGGGGTTAACGTAAATCAGGTTACATCGTGGAAATAATGCAATCTCTGACTAACGTACAGCTTGAGTCATATAGTTAAAATAAAAAATAAATAAAACAAATCGCCTGTCGAAGTCTTCGCCTCTAAATTCAATATATTAGGTGATGGAAATTGATTTCTTGACGCAGATGCAAATGTAAATAGGCGGTCCGAATAGACAAACAATACTTATGCCAGGTGCACCCATGCGCAGTAGAATTATTGGGGTCTTTGCATTTTTTCTGATTAAATAATCTGTATGACAGCCTTATCGCACCATTGTATAATAACAAGTAGGCCTACAACTAAAAAAATCTTACGTACGGAGCAAAACTGCTAAGGTAGCGTTACGGGTCACGGAAGTTATGCCGCGATTACGATGACTTAACGTTTCACGTAACACGTAACGAACAACACGTTCACGTGTACGTAAAATGTTGTATTTTTCTGTAGTATATTATGATACTTTACGTAATCACGTAACCTTATTTGTGCACTGAATTAAAATGTCGGGGATAAGTTTGTTGCTTTTCTTATCGAAATTTCTCAAAATTCGTGTTATATAGGCGTATTTGTGTTTTAATATTGATGTAGTAAGAACAGCTTGCGGAGGTATGGCGTTCGTGATCTATACGAACTTTGAAAACTACGAGGACAGCGTCATAAAAAAAAAAAAAAAATCTCTGGGAGATATATACAGGTTTTTTGTATTCATATAATCAATTGTAAGTAATTAAACTTTAATTTAGTTTAATTAAATAAGCGTAAGTTCCTATAAAAAATTTTGAACTTAACGGTAAACATTTTGTATTTCATGGATGCATTTTTACACGTACATAAATTAAAAACGAAAGCAGGCGACATCGCGGGGAAAAAAAAAAAAAAAAAAAAAAAAAAAAAAAAAAACATCGTCCCTATCGCGATTGGCCAGCGAGATCACGTGGTGCAGACTCACGTATCACGTATCACGCAAACGCTAGAAAAATTAACAAGCTTGGCCAAACACGTGAACTTTGCGTGAAATGATCCGTAACAGGTCTCCTTGGAACACATCAGCCAACTTGTAGCCGGTTTACGTGAACGCATCGCTTGTTAAGTGCTCGTGAAACGTGAAGTTATCGCGGTCCCGGCCTAACGAACATGCAAGGCACACTTAGCATTTAGCGTTTCCGTACAGGTGGATAACTTTCACCGAGAACGTATCCCTTACATGCCTTGGCCGGCTCACAGGCTAAAGTGAACACTTTTAATGGCCTAGTTACCCTTTCAGTCGTTTTCTTAATTCTTAACCACATAAAAAAAAAAAAAAAAAAAAAATATTGCGATGTACAGGCTGTTCACGGTAAAATGAGCACTTTTGAAAGCCCTGCTTAAGGTCTACTTGTATGCACGTTGTGTATTCCTCGGCCTTGTGTAAGATTAACATTGCCATGGGCCTCATCACTCATCATTTTATTCATGCGTCGGTCAAGTGAAACTGGAATTATCAGGAAAGTAAATACTTACAAATCCACTCATTTTCAAACCTTAATGCATTAAAATAACAGAAAACGAAAGAAATAATTCTAAGTCGCCACATATGGTTATCTAACACTTTTTATTCCACGTTAACATATGAAACTACTTCCCATTCATCGTTGGACAAATGTTACCCATTGCGCCCATTATAATATATGCATGCAAAGGTTGTGACTTTTTTTATAAGGTTCATTTCTAAAGTGCTCAATGATAAGCATAGTGTGTTATTTGTATGTGTTTTTTTCGTGTAAAATACAACTACATATAATTTAACATATAACTGTGTGTGTGTTTAGTTCTTTATCACTCCTCCCCCCAGCTCGGGTAAACAGAAATGCAATTAAGTTTTTTTTACAAACAATCTCTCTGTGTATATATATATATCACTTGCTTTTCCCTTGGAGAAGTGATGAGAACGTGCAATCGTTTTTTAAACACTCTGTATATACTGCGCTTGCTTTTCCCTTGGAAAAGGGACAAGTACGTGCAATATCTATTTTAATACAGTTCTTATTACCTGCAATATTAAACTAATTTAAATTTGGCGCACATTATTTTTTAGCTTCTCTCTTTATTATTACAACAAAACATGTGCGACGTTATTAGCATATAGTCATTTAATGAAGGATGTTGACTTAAAAAAAACAACAACCATGCGCGCTGCAAGAGGGAACTGTTCCTGACCTATGTTAACTAGCACTCGAAAGTGTGTGTGTGTGTGTGTGTGTGTGTGTGTGTGAAGACGAAAAGGAAGCGAGAATTGTGACGGAGAGAGGAAGTGCATCGTGGCGACCTTCATTCTGCCACAGCGCGCAAGGACGACCCAAACCTCTCTCTGTATCTCTCTGTATAGCAACATCAGAAGCAGTACATCACCATTTTTTTTAAAATGATTTTGCTACGAATAAAAAAAAAATTACATAAATAGTTATAACATTACAAATATCTATTTTATATCGTATATAGATACACCATACTTGCAAAAACGCCATGAAAGAAAATTTTATAATACATACAACGTACTTGCGAAACATTGAAATAAATGACATATATATATATATATATATATATATATATATACACACACACGCACACACTTCGTATTTACACACAAAACACTTGAAAAGAAAATATTTTACAAGCTAACTATACATATTTAACGGAAAACATCTTTAACGCAACACGTGAAAGAAAATATTTTACACGATAAACATATTTACTGATAAACTTGGTAAACACATTTTATAAGATGAACAATTTACTGAGAAAAAAAAACAAAAGATACATTATGAGATAATAATGATTTTCCTTACGCCTAAGATTTTTTCTTTCCTCACAGATACTATTAACCATGTAAGTTGATATGTTGTTTACACGGTGTGTTTCAACTAAACAAAATTACAGGGAGAATGGGAGGGTTTCATCACTTGGCTTCCTCTATAGATAGAGCAAAGCTCGTATGCGCAAGCACACACAAGCACCTCTGGCCACACACATGCACCTCTGGCCTTGGGTTCGAAGGTGTTGTAACCTCCAAACTGTGCCAAGCACCGTCACACCGTTCGGAACCTACATTAAAGAGTTTCGTGTTTTTTTTTTTTTAATTTCGTGAATAATTTCGCAATTTTCCCTGTCGTACTTTGGTTGTACATCTTTCGTCCGCAATTTCTTTTTGCATATTTCCAATGTTTGTGGACGGCACGTATGAACCACACGATCGTCACTATCTCGAAATCTTGCACTGTTGATTCAAACGCCTTACCATACATGATTCTTCTTTCGTCACATCTCTCCACGATCACGGCAGCTGACGGCTGGTCCGGGTAGGTTACGCCGTGCAGTGGAGGAGATATGTTTGCGTATTTTTTTTCTCTGGATCGAACTCGTCACCTGGACGCTCTCCGTCGTTGCGGGAAGACTCGATGAAAGGTCTCCGCCTCGAGCCTAGGCGCACTTCGCATGCACACGGCGTGCAGTTGGAGGTCCAGTCATAAAGTACTTGCCTTTTCACAACGTGGTTATGTCCATCGCATTTCTCCAGCCATTTACACACGTAGTTATTATTTTCCGGGAACAGTTCGTACAATTCACTTGAGTACATTCTTGCCTTGCGCACGTGAACGCAGCAATTTGGTTTTACCAACTCCTCCAGTGAACAGGGAAGCGTAGAGGCGGGACGTAACTTGTACACGTAAAAGTTTTTGTATTCGCACGTTAGTGTGTTCAGCATGTAACAACCTTCGAACTCGTCGTAGCAGCATAGCGAGTGATCGAATAGCGCCATCGCAAGATTTGAAAACATCTGAAATCCCTTTTAAAGTACTTGTTTTTATTAATATTTAGTTTGTAAATAATTTGAATCGCTTAGTTTGGAAACTAAGTTTCTTATCCTGCAGTCTTATAACGCGTACAGCATATCTGCAACATATAGGGGCCTACTGATATTTTACTTATTAAGTCTGTAAAATGTATTAGTACAATACTTCAACGTCATCCGATTTCAAAAATGCTCATGAGTATAACCAAACACAATAAAATCTCGTATTTCGGTTCATCATCAATTTTGAATCCATTTAATTTACATTTCGATTTAACGACTTCGGAGATGCACAGTGTTCAAAACTCGTATTAATTCAGGAGCGTAACATTCACAAATAAAACATGATGTACAAATATAGTACATGTGTCCATATGAATTATGTATTGATCATTTTCTATTTAAATCTTTAAATGTCTAGGAAATCATAATATAAGAGTTTTATTTCATTGTTTATTTTCATGTTAAAAAATGTTATCTCTGAGCAACTGTACTGTTTTCATTTTATTTACTGCTTCCATTAAACCTTATTTCACTGAGTTTTATTTTATACTGAAAATAATCAGGTCACATTCTGTCATTTAGGAACCACTTTAGACTGTCCTTGTACCCTGATCGCTGTGTATCTTTGTGGTTCCAGAGTTATCAATGATTTGCGCAGTCCCCTATTATGTATTTAAGTGTCTTCTATTTCTGCTACGCGCTCTCTGCGTTCATCAAATCACAAATTCCTGATTGACGAATAGTAACTTCAACTCAGGCGTTCCTTACAGCGTGGAAATGTACACAACACTTGTTCACGCGACGTAAGCTCCTTTCGCTAACATGCGATTAAATGATTTCATACAGGCACACGCCCACTACTCACAAACGTCACTCGTAAATATTGCAAGGTTCGCCTCATTTTGCTCATAGACTTTATTCATCAAGCATACCATGCCAATAAAAAATACTTCAATTGCACGATACATGACGTAAATATATCGCGCAAACTGCAAACGTAATGCAGACATATCGCACGCACAGAAAACACGTTGATGTACAATCCGTAAACATTAAGTAGGCGTACTGTAATCATACACAAGCATCATATACTATAAACATACTTACAGCAAATACTGAGAACATATCGTCGACGTATTATAAACATACTGCTCAGACTGAAAATGTACAGCAAACACACAATATATACGTATACAACGCAGACTACAAACATACCACGTTCATAGTGCAGGCATGCTGAAAATATTTTGCTCTTTCTATAAATATATATATCGCAGGCAGCAGACGTCTCCATAACATATGGTAAATATGGCTCACTTATAAAAATTCGTAATTATATACTTGCAGCTCACGAGTACAATATTATAAAGAAAATGAATATAAACATGTGTGATGGTTGAGTACCTACGGCGTAGTACTAAGGGTTGTTGGAAAAAGTAGTATGGAAGAAGAATTCAGCTCTGTATGGACTGGTTAGCAAAATAAATAATAATATATTTATTTAACTTTTTCCATGCATCAAAACGTTCAATACAGTTTACTCCCTTTTACTTCAACTTTTCAATTATTGAAAATATTCTATTAACTTTGGAATTATTTCCAGTTCTTTTAAAATTACTATGAGAGACTTCTCTCATGTTTATTTGCCAGTGTAGAGAAATGTGTGCACTTTATTAGTATCACTATCGATAACTTGGCAGTGACATGACTTCCAAAGCCGAGGCAACTGGTAAGTGATTTCGTTTAATTATTTATTGACCACCAAGTGCTCTGAAGTAGCGTGTTCGTGAATCATATACTTGTGCAAGGTTCCAACAAAGGGATAATGATTTATAGCTCGTTTGCAGTTAATTGGGTATTTTGAAAATCAGACTTTAAAAAAAAATATCTCTAAGTCATACATGTTAACACTTCAGGACTGCACGTATTTACTATAACCAATTACAAAAAAACTGCAGGATCGTATATTCTGTTGCATACTGTATTCCCACACACCACTCTTCTATTGATCGACACCACACTGGCCGTCCACCATTGGCTGGTCATCAGCCACTGGGCCTGGGGTCGCAGAGCTAATTATGCTCCACTCAAATGCCTCTCGGCGTGTATGCCTCTCGGCGTGTGAAAGGTTTACAGTCAATAAGGGCAAAGCAAATATATATTTTTTTGCAGGAAAACTGTAGCTGCTGAGTTGTATTGTTCTTGTAACATCCTGTCAAATACTGGCTGAACAAGGGGTCTATAAACATGCGAGTTTTATTTTCAAGGACGAAGAAATGTTTAAACTGACGTTGCTCGAACTTAGCTCGAGCGTAGTCCAGAATATAACATCCACCCTTATCAGCTCGATCCCAACAAAGTTGGCAGCGACGCAGGAAAAAATAGTTCCATGTTTTAACGTGGTCTTTACAGTGTGACGTTTAAAGTTGTGGATATTGAATTAATATAATTTGTTTCCTATATACAAGAGTGTAAATCAGCATATTATTTACGTGCCTAACAATCCCACAGTTACACTTGGCAACGTATGATTGAAGTCATATGGTCCGTTGCAATATTTATTAGATACTTATATCGTGGGAGGCTGCCAAATGGGCAGGGAAGCAGGCCTTAAACATGGTTTTAGAAATCACTCAGCGGGGAGCATTCTATACCAGATTTTTACCTGCGGGTAAATGCATAATTCAGATTAGTCTACTTATACGGTAAAAATGAAGCATGTAGCCTATGATCTAGACACGCTATCATTTCGCAATATGACGGCCCCAAGATAGACTCCACAATTCTGTACATACTGTAGTGTAGCAGAGGTCACTTGTTCAGTGGCTGTCGTCACAGACTCACGGAATGAAGCCATTGGAGTGCTAGAAATTCACTATTTGTAAAGCCACCTTTCTTTTTGTGAAAATATTTACGTGGGGGGGGGGGGGAGAGACTTCAATATCCTATGTGCACATCTGCATTCTTCTTTGACTATTGGCCGCCTGTCATTGTGCGACGACAGTCTGAGAGGGCCAATCGGAATTTACGTTTCTCCGGTACTGACTGTCCGTGATTCGCTGATAGACAGATAAGGTGCGTAACGGTCCGAACTATCCAATCACAAAAGCGGCTATGAACTAGAGTGTTTTCGAACACAACTTGTCCTGAAATCTTATCGCGAAAAACAGGCGAGCCTAACTGTTAGCGGTAACTCCTGCAGGTCCAGAAACTATGCGAGTTCATCTGAGGACAAGTTAAACTTTATCCGCGTGTACCATAGAGTTTCCACTTCTATTGAGCCACCACCCCGGACGACTTTCGACCAGTAACGAACCTGTAGAGAAAACAAGGGTTGAATTCCGCGCTACCTGGACAGTGGTTGAACTTTATCCGCGTGTACCATAGAGTTCCCACTTCTATTGGGCCACCACCCCGGACGACTTTCGACCAGTAACGAACCTGTAGAGAAAACAAGGGTTGAATTCCGCGCTACCTGGACAGTGGTTGAACTTTATCCGCGTGTACCATAGAGTTTCCACTTCTATTGGGCCACCACCCCGGACGACTTTCGACCAGTAACGAACCTGTAGAGAAAACAAGGGTTGAATTCCGCGCTACCTGGACAGTGGTTGAACTTTATCCGCGTGTACCATAGAGTTTCCACTTCTATTGGGCCACCACCCCGGACGACTTTCGACCAGTAACGAACCTGTAGAGAAAACAAGGGTTGAATTCCGCGCTACCTGGACAGTGGTTGAACTGGAGCGACAGCCAATGAAAAACCAAATGAGACTCAAGTACACAATTGATTGTGAAGTTTAGCATGGTGTAGAATACTTCCGGGTCTCTGCCAATGACACACATGAAACTAACATATAAGTGTATGCTGTCTATCTTGGTACCAAATAATAATGCACATTGTACATACGATTATTTTACCGACGCAGTAAACTTATTTCTTACGATTTTTGTAGTAAACTGACAATGCTGAGTAACTTCTATTAAAAAAAAAAAACATTTAGATTATAAAATTCGGCCTGAGGCTATTTTAATAATTAGTTGTCTGATAACCTGTTAATATTGCAATTTATCTAGAGTAAACAACGCGTCCTCCACAAAATTCTGCACGTATCGCATATTCACAAAATAATCATCAAGTGAAGTTGTATAACCGACGCTGTAACGAGTCATAGGCAGGAACACTGATTTCTCGCGAATAAATCGGAGCACACAGTATACTTCAATACTATATGTACACCTCGGCTGTTGTCATGCCTCCATTGGCTGCTGGTGTCGTTTCTACATTTGACCGAGCCACTCAGGATTCCGTAACTCCGACGCTGTACCCTCGCGATTCGCGCGCGGGACAGTTACCACGGACCAGAACATGCTTCAGCCAATCAAAACAGCTGGTTGACCCCATGGTGCTTTGAGCTGCATCTTGCCTAGAAATCTTTTCGCGAAATATCACTGGAGATAACTTAGAATTAAGATTCATAACTTGTATCTTAGGAATGGCAAAGCTACTCCCACGTTTATTGTCCAAGAAGAAAGTAACACTAGCAAACGCGATATTTCATAAACTACTAAATTAAATGGTGTCCTAAAAGCAATGAAAAACTGTTAATGTGTCTGGGGATCCAGAAAACTATTTGAACCGTAACCTATAAACTAATGTTACTAAAAATGTTTTGAACTTCAAATATCTTACTATATTCTATGTATTATCTCAGGAGACATCGGCTGCCTAATTTCTTACTAATTAAACAAAGTGTCACCAAATTAAGAACGCAAATAGTATCTCGCCCTAAATTTTCAACTGAATATAAAAATATTTTCGATATCGAATAAATGGAAGTGCTATTTCAAATCAAATTGTTTAGTAAGATAAGTGAATAATTATGAACTGCTATATAATAACCAATTTTCTAACTGAAACGTTGCGGACTTATGTGGTTTTCAAGAGTTAATATTTTAAGAGGATTTAAAAATTATATGCTTAATCGTTAATTTTTTTAAATTAGTAGTGTGCCATGTTATAAAATCGCTTTATAAACATGGATATTCAAGAATTAATTTTATATGATAATATTGAGATAAAAGAATAGTTTGTGTTGAAGATAAAAAATGTTTTTTTTTCTCTCGAATGAGTTTAATTAGACCTACTTGATGTCTTATTATTTGTGGGGAATATACTTTTTTACTGCATCCTTACTTTCCCGGCTCGATACGTAAAAGTTACAATGATTCTACCTATTTACAAGAGTAGTATAGAAATGCCGATTCGAGCGCAGCCTCCAGTTATCAGATAAACAACGGTAAATTAAATGTTTGAGCCATCAGAAATCCATAAGAAAAAATTACTCATAATTATTTGATCCAAAACATCAAATGACGATTCGAGCACAACCACAAAAAAGTGGCTCAAAAAGTTGCGTTTGGGAGCAATTGCAATAAAGTGACTCAAAAAGTCGCGTTTGGGTGAATCTGCAAAAATACCCGTAAAAAGTTTCGTTTGGGAGCAATTGCAAAAAAGCGACTCAAAATGTTGCGTTTGAGCACTGCAGCAAAAAAAGTGGCTCAAAAAGTTGCGTTTTGTTAGATCGTAGTCTTTAGAAAAAATAGTTGTGTTAAACTTTGCGTTTGAGTGCATCTGCAAAAATACGCATAAAAAGTTGCGTTTGGGCGCAGTTGCAAAAAAAAGTGCCTCAAAAAAGACTAAGACATGTGGGAGATCCCATTGCACCGATGGATGCAATCAATTTAGAGTACTATCAGAAAAACAGAATTAACATTATTAGTTTAGTTGGAAAATACAGTTCAAAAGAAAAAGTATTTTACTTTGGAAATCAAATAGAATATTTTTTATGAGAGATGGAACTATAGTTGAAATAATAATAAAACCAGAAAAATATAAAAGTGTTATCAACTTATATCATCAATGGAAAAAAATTTACACGTATAAAACTTTTGAAGTTTATCCTGATGATATGATATATTTTAAAATACCAAAAGTCCACAATGTACCCGAAGGTACAATTGTGTTTATTGAAATAGTTATGGTATATGAATACATTTAAAAAGATCAGATTATGTTGGTTTTTAATGGAAACAATTCCATTAAAAACAAAACTTACTTATAATCTAAGAATTTAAAAAGTCTTTAATTTTATTATGGAATTGACCATTATTTAACTTACGAGTCATATATATTGTGACAAAACCATATTCATTATTCCAACATATTGAACAAGTCTCCATAAATTTCTCAAACGACATTTCACCACCAACAAAATCACTATGAATATGTTTAAGATTTGTATAGTCTTGTCTGAATATGCAAAAAAAATGGCATTGTCTCTTATAAGCTGCTTAGGAATTTTGAGTATGTCTGTGCTAAATAGAAACAATCAATATCTTTGTGTCTAATGCGAGTAAAGTAATCCCTTACCATATTTTGATTTTCAAGTATATCATCGAAAACAACTAGACTCTTTATGACATTCATTTACATCAACCATTTCTTCATTTGAAGGAAAGAAGTATGCTATCAGTTCATTAAATAATTTTGATGCTACATCTATATCTTTCTTTAAATTTATATATTTTGGTTGATCCAGACTTTTTGAACACACATGGAGAGTACCAAAGTCCAACCATCCCTGAGAACATATTAAATTATCTATAATAAGTGTAGTTTTTCCACAGTTACTAGGACCCACTATCAAACATCTAATATTATTAGGTAATAATTCTCCATGACGTTTTGTCGTTACACTTTTGTCTGGTATTCTTATTTTAATATCTCAGTCTATATGTTTCAGGTATTTATTGCTCATTTATTAATAGATTTTTTAAATAATATAATAAATGAGTAAAGTATTCAAACTAACATATAACAAATCAGTGCTGAAGAAAAGATTTCATTACCCTTTGGAGATAGAGGGGCACTCATTGGCTTTAGTTCAGTTCTATACTACTTATCTAAAACATAACATTATCTCTGGGAAAAATAAGCTATATTTTGTGGGCCAGAATGATATGGAATCAGCAATTGATATTCTAGTTGGTAAATATAGCTTAAAAGATCTTGAAAAAACTATAAAAGCAATTTTTTCATTTAGTGTAGATTCAATGGATGGGAAAGAAAATGATATATCTTTCGAGCTGGATAAAATAACAAACAGAGTGAAAGTAAAATGAGTGCTTAAATTACAGTTTGGAAAACGGGGTTCAATAGGAAAACTTTAGGGGTTTCGTAGAAAATAAAACTCTCAAAGCAAATGTGGACCATTACGGCGATACAATTCCAAAATTTGCTCAATTTGAAACAATAAATATACACTGTAATATAGTAAATGGTATGATATTTAAACATGATGAATATAATCGTAGAGAAACTAACATATATCCACTTTTAAACCAAGAACAATGTTTGGATTTGGCAACACAATCTATTACGAACCAGCTTATCCATTATTTTTTCCAGTGCAAACAAATAAAGTTAATGAAATGATAGTTGAAATTAAGGATGAAAAAGGTAAGTTAATCAACTTTGATTTGTCCGAAAGAACAGTGGTATTAGAGATGAGACCATAGATATTTTTTGGGTTGGAAGTAGTCATATTCTATACATAATAACTTTAGTAATTTAAAAACTATTAAAGTTTCGTGTGATAAAGATGAATCATATTTCTATAGAAAGTGCAATGAAAGATTTAGAAAAAGAATTCAATGTTTCGACTACTTTAATATGTCGAATTTGGAGATGCATATCTAAATTTTTAATTAGACTATGTTGTAGCACATTGCCGAAGTCAGAGCGATAATTGTGTTTTAATGATTGGATAACCATTAAAACTTTGTAGAGATATGAGCACAAATAAAAATCAACTGATGTCTAATTATACGATGACAATCATTTACTCTTTTAAAAACCGAATAGAATGCATTTGTTTAGCACCACAATCCACCATTCCATCATATGCAAAACTTATACCTCCACAATTACCATCATTTAAAATTTTTTCACTGAAAATCTGAACATACCTGTCTAGTAAGGTTACTTAAAAATTTCCAGAAGTAATTATCACTTTGTATCCATATCGTGTATCATTTATTTCATCATGGTTTATAGGATAGGACTGCCCAATTGTAAGTTCAGAAAGTTTCTTAAATTGTTTGGTCCTATTTAATAAATTTAGCAACTGATCGATCTTTATTATATACAATATTTTATTTTGTAGGTTTTTTAAATTTTTTGAGCCATTTTTTTTGCAACTGCGGGCAAACGCAACTCTTTACAGGTATTTTAGAGATGCACTCAAACGCAAAGTTGAACACAACTTTTTTTTCTAAAGACTACGATCTAACCAAACACTACTTTTTGAGCCACTTTTTTGCGGTTATTCTCAAATGCAAATTTTTGAGCCACTTTTTGCAACTGCTCGCAAAAGCAACTTTTTACGCGTATTTTTGCAGATGCACCCAAATGCAACTTTTTGAGTCACTTTTTTGTAACTGCTCCCAAACGCAACTTTTTGAGCCACTTTTTTTTTTGCGGTTGCGCTCGAATCGTCATTTGATGTCTTGGATCAGAAAATTAAGAGTAATTTTTTCTAATGGTTTTCTGATGGCTCGAGCATTTAATTTACCGTTGTTTTTCTGATAACTGGGGGCTGCGCTCGAATCGGCATTTCTATACTACTTACAAGTAACTGGCACTAATTTATATGTAAACACATACCAGGTATTCATAGCTTCCCACACTCTTTCGCACGAGTCATGAGCATGACATAGGCTGAAATTTGTACAGAAAAACGTATTCATGGAATTAAGTCATAAAACATATAACGGGTTAATGATCGACAGGGAATGGCTGATAAATTTTGCGAGCTCATTGTAGGACAAGCTAGACATGTACATTTCTGTTATCTTTGCCACGTATGAGAGTCTATTAGTCACGCCCAGATGAACTCCGATGGCAATAGAAGACCTGCAAGGAAACGTGCACCGAATCCCGTGCAACCTGGTCTGAGTTAAAATTAGCTACACGCCGAGCTTAAGATTGAAGTAAAGCAATTGCCTATTGAGCACTGCACCAGAATATACAAGGCGAACAACTCATACAAAGAAGTAGCACACACACCATAAAAATTGTCAGAAAAGTGTGATTTATGTTGTATATGAAAAAAGAATATATATATTTTTCCAACGCTATAAGATGTTTTACTAAAATACTTCTTAAATGTAAAAAATAACAGATTAAAACAGTCGGCATTTTTATCAAAATTTAAGCATGATTCCACTCTGGATGCTTCAGAAAGCAGAATTTGCAAGAGAATATTCGTAATAGAATATCGTCTTAATGTTTACAGTCATTGCGTGTAACAAAATTGTAATAATAATTTAGGAATTAATTATAAAATTTGTATGATACACTAGTCCTATGATTTTATTGCACATGATCACAGTAAATATTATGACGATCTTTCTTAAAGAAGATCTTCATGTAAATTTTGCTTTCCGAAGCATCCAAAAAGGAAAAGCGCTTAAATTTGGTTAAAAATGTGGACTCTATCGACCAATTAATTTTTTACATTTAAAATTTATATTTTAATAAAATATTTCATAATGTTGCAAAATGCATACATTATTCTTTCATATACAAAATAAACCACGCTTCTCTGACAATTTTTATGGTGTCTGTACTAATTTTTTATGAGTTCTTGACATTGTACAATAAGGTGCAGTGCTCCATAGGCAGTTACTTTACTTCACCCCTAAACAGAAAGTATAGGCACGGCAATACATAGGACAGTGGAGTATATCCTACAGGTCGTTTATAACGCGAAATTTCCCGGTCCCTACTGATAAGTCGATATTTTATTTTATTTTCCTAGTTTTGGTTTATCTCCCCCCTTGCCGCGCCACTAAAAGTCTGCCGCAGGCAATTTTGATCTCCTGAAACGTTAAATTCGACAAGCACGCAAGGATGCAGAGACGCGTGTAACGAAATCGTGATGCTGCTAAAGTCAGTCATGAAGAAAAAAAAAAAAAATTGGCACGTTCCTGTCGAGCCATTACGGTCTGTCAATTACTGCGGCACGTGAGGTCGGGCCACTTTATCTTGCGGCCAGGACTTGCATCCTACGCTGTCAGCAGGTTTAGCCCTAAGTAGTAGCGGGGGGAAAGGGAGTTGGGGGAAGGAAGGGACATTTATTAGGCGTACCTACGCTGTAATTCCTCGCTTCCTAATTACCCCTCCACTTTAGCGGGGCGGCGACACAATGGGAGCCCGAACCCGTGGACAACGAGCGAGGATTCAGCAATCACTACCCCGCGGGGGGGGGGGGGGGGAGTACCCCTGCGTCGAACAATGAACGTGGGACGTCGAGTATACGTGGCCCAACCTGCGGTTGACGGCGCCGGTAAATTTTTTTCTTTAGAGGCGCCGTCGGGCGCCGGCGTTCTGTCTTTAAAATACGTCATCCTTCCCCGCATTTTCACCGGCTGCGAGTGTTAACCTTTAACCACACGTTTATTTCACGGGTGATTTTTTTTTTTTTAACCCATTCGAAACTGGAGTACGAAGTTGCGTTCGTACAGCACATGCGGGTTCTTTTTTAGGCTACAGTGTACCCAGAGGCCGCGATGATTAAGTGGTTAGGCCCCTCGCCTCTCGCCTAGGCGAACCGGGTGCGATTCCCGCCTCCGGTTTTACGCATGTGTGCGAATCGTGCCACTGTTCGGTGGGTTTTCCCCCGCCCTTTCATTCCGACGCTACTCCTTCCTCACCTCGCTTCACCCTCATCGGCTCTCAAGACCTCGATGTTAAAAGCCGCCCAAATCTCTTCACTCACTCACTCACTCCCCGTTCGAGGTAATCTGAGCACTTTTGAAAGCCCAGCGTATTCTTCCACTTTATGCATACTTAA
Source organism: Dryococelus australis (assembly GCA_029891345.1). Taxonomy (NCBI): domain Eukaryota; kingdom Metazoa; phylum Arthropoda; class Insecta; order Phasmatodea; family Phasmatidae; genus Dryococelus; species Dryococelus australis. The sequence continues at coordinate 53,746,552 of CM057002.1, forward strand.
CATTGCCAAGGGTATAATCACTTTATTCCATGCGTCGGTTAAGTAGAATCATGAACATATTCTAGAAGTAATTATTTTACAAATATTCTTAAATTTGTATTTATAAAAAAAAAACAGATATCAAGATAAATAATTTCAGTATCCACTTAATCCAACTTTAAGAAATGGGACTACTTTCTCTCCATCGTTACCAACTTTACTGTGCCCATGCCACTCTGTGTGTCCTTTCAACTGTATGCAAGTATGAGCAGTGGGTTTTTTCGAAAGGTTAATATCGAAAGTGCTCATTTTACCGTAAACGACCTATAAACCCATGGATTAGTGTCTCCAACAAAATATTGGGTCACTGCAAATAAATTCTTTGTTCAAAATATATCGCAGGTAACTAAACATATTTATTTTGTTCACAAATTGTTGCGATATATTTGCTTACACTATTTTTTTTTTAACGTAGGCTAGAGGAACCACAAAACATGTGTTTGGCACAAGCAAAATGGTTTTTAATTAATTAATTTGGCTACGTGATTGGCAGTACAACCGAAATATGGTTTAGCTGAAACTAACGCCACGCAGACACATATATATTTATATAATTCTTTTCTCAGTGTGTTACTCTTCCAAATTATGAATGGCTAATATTACTATAGCCGAACGCGAAGCCTAGATCTCATTGTTGTTGACCTCTTAACAAGTGATGTGTCGGCCGAAGTACACAGCTCATCAATAAGAAATATTGTTTGCAACACAAGTAGCTGTAATATTAAAACGGATCTTAAAAATAGTTAATGCCGTTCCTTTTGTTTCTTTCCAGGAGGAGAGAAAAGTAAAATAAAAATTAAGAACATCCCAATCCTAAAAAAAAAAAAAATCCGCCTTATGAGAGAGGCAAATGCCTCATCTCTTACTGTATGTTTTTATTAGTATTGCATTGAAATGACAGTATTTGAACCCCTGCGGTAAAATATTAATTTAGATTTTCCAGTGTTTCACCCACCTGCTATTTGAGTCTCTTATGCATATGCTGTATTGGCTCTTACTTCATTGTAACAACATGCAAAACACGTTCGTATGGCTCTTGAAGCCACATTGTCGTGAAACTGGAACTTCTGCCTTAGAGTACTTTATTTTTATTTTTATTTTTTTTATTCCTCAAGTCTCTCCTTTCAAAATTTTTGTTGGCTTTAACGTAGATGATTATTCAAATTTCATTACTGATCAAATAATAAGGTTATCCGAGGGTGCTGCTCTATCTTCGCTTCTTTTTTCTTTGCCGAACCACTACAGATTATTAATTTAATTAAATTTATTAAATTTTTTATCAAATGAGAAAATTAAATGAATTTATCGTCTGCTCGGGGAAAAGCCAAATTATGAATAAGATATTTTAGTTTTCAGGAAACTCTTATGAAAATTCTTTCACGGCTCGTTCAAAACGCTCGTACTCATAGTGCCAATATACTAAATTTTACCAGCCTTAGTTGATATTCGCAGCTACAATCTGGCCAACTTGTCAACTAAAAAAAAAAAAAAAAAGGAAGATTTAGGTGTAGAGCAACGAGCAGAGAAAACAGCGTTTAGTTCAGCGATTTAAAAATTTATAATTTATTTAAAGTTAGTGAAAAACCGTAGAAAAAAATTAAAATACACTATGTAAATGTTATTGAATAAGCGACTTGAAAATAATATACAGAAACGATATGATTTCGGTTACGTCTAACGGAGCATGACCTACTAATGTCAAGACGCAGTAAAAATTTGACGAGACCGTGTCGCGGTAAGCCAGCAAGTAAGACGACGAAAAACTGAAATATTGTAATTAAAGGTTGTTCGTGTTAAGGTGAGCACTTCTGAATGCCCTACTAAAGATTTACATGCACATTCCACATACTTAGGCCATATGTAAAACTAACATTGGAATGGGCCTGGTCGCATTATTCATGCGTCGGTCAAGTTAAACTGTGGAATTATTAGAAAAGTAAATATTTTGCAGTGTTGCTACTTCACAACACTAAAACGCATGTATAAAAAATACGGGAAGCAAAAGAAATTTTTGCAGTACTGTCGAATGTTCTCGTAGCACTTTTAACTCTGCGTAAGGGTATGGAACTATTTTCTCTTCGTCGTTGCCAACTTTACTGGGTGCATGCCTGTCAGTGAGCTTGTTAAAATACATGCAGGCAGGGGGCAGTGACATTTTTCATAGGTTGATGCCAGAAGTGCTCACTCCATGATGAAAAACCTTTTAACACTTTTTCCCCTCGGAAGTCAGAATGAAAACACTAGAGCTGGGAAACCATGATACTTGTCCCATAACTATTCGCTGTTCGTGTTAAAAGGTGTGTCGTGAGAAATTTTTAATTGTCTATGTGTATTATTTATGGCTAGCGTCACCTGTTTTTCGCGAAAAGATTTACGCCGAGACTAGAATTCAATATTTTATGCGCACACTCGATGCCTTCATTTGACTATTGATCGCTTTTCTATATGTGAAGACAGTCTGTTACATGGGTGAGCCAATCAGAATTAAGTTTCTCCACTCCGATACTGACCCCATGTGATTCGCGGGTAAACACTTAACATGAGTAACAATTAAAATGATCCAATCACGAAAGTGGTTCTGAACTAATGTGTGTTAGGACACAAGTCCTGGAAGTTTTTCGCGGGAATACATATACCCCTAGTTATTGGCCACGTGTCTTTGTGTGGGAGACAGTTCCTTACCTGTCTGGGCCAAACAGAGTTAAGCAACTCCGACACATAGCGTCAGTGATTCGTGGGTAGACACCTGTGATCGTGACAGTTAAAATCATCCAATCACGACAGTGGATCTCGGCTCTAGTGTTTTGGAGTACCAGTAGTACTGGAATCTTTTCGCGAGAAACAGGTGGTCCTAGTTATTTATAGGGATGGGAAAAATTCCCGAGTTCAACGACCGGTAGGCTAGACTCCACAGTCGTGTGTATACTCGAGCCTCAGATGTTTGTTCATTGGCTGCTGCTTCAGAGAGTATTACTTCACACCTGGCAGTGTGGCACTCGCTACTTGTTTTCTTGCAAGTCTGCGATTGGCTCAGAGTCGTCCAGGGCGTGTCTACTAAACTGCTGCGATCCAATTGCAAAGTCAAATCGAGTGTACGCGTGTTTGACGTCTATCTTGTCCTGACGTGAACTCGCGAAATGTTCCTATCCCTAGTTACTTACCTTGAAACCCATCTCCGCAACATCCCAGTTCACGACGACAGATTTATTTTCGTTTGCCTGAGCTTGATGGCGGGACGGTAACTTGAAGCGCGAGTGTGTGGAGTATCTCGGAGATGACAGGCGCGGTGATTTGAGACCGGAGCAGCGGCAGAGGAGTGCCGAAGAAACGGACAGCTCGTGCCGTAGACGGAAACCCGGACAGACGAGCACGCCGCGCAACCACGACTCGCAACAAACGAGTCCTGGTGAACCGGCACACTCGCACTGACGGAGAGAAGCAACGATATACTGTCACAACACGACGACACGACAGTGATGTTCTTCGCTGGATGTAGCTAATTCCACGAGGGGCAGGTTGGTTCTTCAACGGTCTTCAACAACTGTGGGCGGGCTGACGAGAACCGAAATGCCAGTCCTGCTGTGCTCGTTCAGTTTTTATTTCTATAGGTTGTTCACGGTAAAATGAGCACTTTTGAAAGCCCTCTTAAGATCTACTTGTATGCACACTGGGTATTCTTCCGCCTTATGTAATATTAACATTGCCATGGGCCTAGTTACTTTATTCATGCGTCGGCCAAGTGAAACTGTGGAATTCTTATAAAAGAAAATATTTTACAAATCTGATCATTTTTATATTTCGATGCATTAAAAACAACAGAAAGCGAAATAAATAATTGAAGTTTCCAGAAATGGTAACCTAAATTTTTCTTCGACGTTCAGATATGGAACTACTTCCCATCCATCGTTACCAACTTTACTGGGGGCATGTCACTCAGTGCGCGCATTAAAATATATGCAGGTCGGGGCACTGACATTATTCTAAGGTCGATTTCAAAATTGCTCACTTTATCGTGAACAGCCTTTAGAAGTCTTTTAATACTACCGCTACACTGTCTTCAGCTTACTTACAGACACTTTTATTCGTATCCCTGACTTACTCGTCTAAATGTTATGCCTTAGCAAAATGGGCCGTGGAAAGATTTTACATCAGCGCATTTAAAGATGGCTACTATATGTAAAAAAAAGGCGGCTGTAAAAATGGAATGTCAGAGTACGGAAATTGTAAACAGATTTTTTACAATTTTAGAATAATTTTCGACAAGTACATAAATGACGTAAACAAACTGCAATATGGCGTCATCAAACCACAATGGTAGATCAGAGCGCAGTTTAAGTTATTTGTATCAGATTTTTTTTAATTGCTCTTAAATTATTTTTTTTTAGACTTTCCTAAAATGTTTATGTCTAAGTACCAAAAGGTCGAGTTCAAAAAGGTAACCGGAAGTCAAAGTTAACGTTTACCGGAAACCAACATGGCCACCGGTGTACCTAAATTCCATCGTGGGCAAGTATCAGCTATAAAGTTAATCACTCTCCCCGAGTTCTACGGGACTCCACTTAATATGATAGTTCTTTTATAACGAACACAACGATTTTAGGTATTGCGGTTGGTTACACGCTGTTTTTTTTCCTTCAAATAATCAGTGAGGTTAAGAAAAATAAAAACATGAAAGTTAAATACAATGTAAAAAATTACTTAGTCTTATTAAATCAGAGGTCGCGTCGATGTAATGTTCAGACTACTTGCGTCTTCGCCAAAGCGAACCGCGTTCGATTCACGGCGGAGTCCCTCCCATATTTCCGCACGTGGGAAGCGTGCCGGGCGATACCGCTGGTCGGCGGGTTTTCTCGGGGGTCTCCCGCTTCCCACCCCCTCGCATTCCGGCGCTGATCCATACCTCATAGGCTCTCAAGACCTCGACACTGAGAGCCGTCAGAATTACTCCTCTTCCACTGATTAAACCAATTTACAGTTAAATATTTTTTTTCTTCCCGATGAATATTAATAGCAAATTAACTATGCAATGTAGTGACAAAACAATGCTTGGTTTCTGAAATTGGTTTTAGTGTGTCTTGGTGCCAACAATTCTTTCATCACGTCCATCATGAAAGTTCTGGTTACCTTCCGTCCTCGTCAACGGAAAAGTGACTGAAATGTGTCGACACTTCTTATTTTGAACAAGCTGGGACCATGACTTTGTTCGCGTGGACTTTAGGATTCGTTTACATATGTTTAAAATATAAATTTATTTTCGCTTGGATTTTATGGAGTTATTAAAATACATACCTATATAATTTTTTTTTAAAGATTGTTACTTTATTATCGGAAATAGTTTTATCGTCGCGTTAGTTTTGGTTGTTTGATAATACGTTATTTTACTATGTTTTTCCAAAAACGAATGTATCTTTTTCTATGATGCGTATTATATGAATACTTACTTAAAAAACTGTTGTCGTTTCAACAATGCTTTTTGAAAATAATCCTGAAACATAAAGAAAATTTTATGAAACAATTAATTTACTTCATGACCATTTGAAATATCGAGATGAAATAAAGAGCAGATTTTAAATAGAAATAAACTCTATGATCACTGAAAGTTTAATGAAAAATCGATTCAGCCGTTTCGGAGCTTATTCTGGACAAACATCCAGACAGGCAGACATATAATTTTTTTTAAAAAACAATTATTTATGCTTCAACATCGTTTAAATAGCATATTACGCTTAGATGTTGGTACCAATTTTGATATAACACAGGCACTTCGATTTGATAGATTTTGGCGATTCTACGCTTATCGCAAGTGTATGTTATGTTTGTGCTGAGAGGTATCCCAGCAAATTCAAAATGTTTTACGAACACCTAGATTTTTACCAGCAGAGGAAAAACAGCATTGCGGAGTGGACCTCTAATAAAAACGTAGACGTCTTATCGCCTTTTGGAGAAGGGAGGAGGGGGGACCACAAGTGTGGACAACAAAAAGGACATAGGATTATCACGTGACTTCGCGTTTACACGTGCCTCAAAGCCAAGAGACATTTTAAGTCGCGGGTTGCTGATAAGCCGCCCTAGCAGTGCTCAGTCAGGCTGCGTATCTTCACAGTGTAATGTCCAGGTGTTACCTGGTAGCACTCGACCACGCCAGGGAAATTAAACAAACGATCACTGTTACCCGGGAGCAAGGAATACCACGCTACGTACATGCATGTGTTTAATTACATGCTGCCCGCGATAATGCTTTAAAACAAGGACTTTGACTAAACACGTGTTTACACCGCCACATTGCATTATTTTTATTGCCGGCGGCCGGGGTAAAATGGGACGTAGGCCTGGAAAATTCCCAGTTCTAGGCTGTAATCCGACGAAATCGTTGGTTCCAGTCTTAAGGCTTACCTCACACACAATTACGAAAAAAATTTAATTTCCTTCTTATTTAAGATTTTTTTTCCTCCCACACATTTCTCACCACGCTGCACACAGGGGGGAAAAAATCCAGGAATTTGGCGTGTATTCGGTAATTACAAAGTTTTAAAATGTTTTCTTTGCAGTTGCGCGCCCTCGCAAGATAAAATGTTTTCTATGTTCATTTTTAATTACTTTAAACAAAAAATAACAAGGTATTATTTTTAGCACGAAACTCATGAGTTGATTTCCTACCAAGTACAAAATGCATTTTGAAACAGGGTAATTGTTCAAAATTCGTTGAGGCTAAATTGATGCAATGAGGAAAATTTTTAGTAAAAACATGCCCTTAATAAAAGATTGAAAGTTATTAAGATTTTACACTACTCTCACGTCCCTTTCCTATACATGTCACAAATTATAAACACGCAAATGACAAGTCATTTGTCTCATGCGACTAGTATACATAATTCCATAACTCATACTCGCTGAAATAGTGCTGTCCTATTCCGAGCGACCACACTGGGGATAATATTCCCCAGATAGATATTTTTATTCCCATTCCAGGAAAGTACTGATTCATGTCTTACACATGTGTCTCACAAACTGATGTACCAAATCCTTTGATTACGTTACTAAAGAGAAATATCTCAATATTACACATTGCCTTTATTCTTTGCAAATTGTTTCATTTCTAGAGGGTTTTAAAGAAGTTCCTGTTATTCACGTTCGTTGAACACGTCGCTGTATCTACTATGACGTCACGGGTCTTCTGTGCCCGCCTTTAGTAAATTTAGGTTTTCAAGGAAGTGTGATTACTATGTCACTTTTCAGTTCAGCAGCAGCCAATAAAGGCTCATTGTTAAGTATGTCGACAAGATTTGTTCTCATTTCACACTTACAATTGGTGTTATTATCCAGTCTGTTTGTTTACAGCGATTACAGTCCTACAGACAACCATTTTATGTTTGATTTCAGAAAAAAATATTCTCTTTCTTCTAGCCACGGAAAATAACATCAGAGCATATTTACGACTTAACTTATTTAAATTAATTTTCGCTTTGAAGTGTAACACGGCGCGCGTTTTGATTTCGATACTGTAATTTCACTACTAACACAGTTCTCATTGCGTGGACCTGAAAGTTCTTTCTGGATTCTTTAAAACTTGATATAACAGTTTTTATTTAAAAATTAGCTGACAAATGATTTAAAAAGGAATATTTTTAGATTTTTGTTACCAGTCCTTTGAAACTTAAAATCGTACTTTGTATATATATATATATATTATATATATATATATATATATATATATATATATATATATATATATATATATATATATATATATATATATATATATATATATATAAATATATATATATATATGACATTTTAGGTACAGATTAAAATTTCCAAAAAAATATAATAGGCATTTTTAAAGAAATATTTGATTTTTGTTGCGTTCGAAATATTTTATTATTAAGGTTACAGCAACAAAACGTGAAAAGAAAAAATTAGTATTCACATATAACTTTCCAGAAATGCTACAACATCCCAAGTAATTTTTTTTTTTACGTTACAAAAGGTACACTCAGAATGATATCTCAGAACTTGATTTTTAACCAAAGAGGTAGAGCAATAGTAGGAGTTTATTCCCTAATGGCAAGAAAAAATATTTTAATCCCCTGGTATGAATGTTTACTCAGATGTATAAACACTCAAACATAGTGTGTATGTATACACAAAAGTAATGTGGATGGTTATGATTTCATAAGCCTATTTGAGTATTAGTTTGAATATATAAAGCAATTTTTTTGAAAACAGTCGTAATAAAATTTCACACGAATGTGGAAATTTATAATGAATTACATTATTTAGCTCGGAAATTGCGTCTGTTCTGAACCAGTGCGTGGACAACGGCATTGTGCCGTGTTTGTTGAAGTCGACCACGAAGCTTTGTGCAGATTGCTGGATAACACGGAACAAAACCAAGACGATGACCTGAATATAAATGCATCACAAGGGGGACACCCGAACTAACGACGTAGCTAGGAAACGAGATAGACGGAAGGCCTGACTGCAGCCTTAAAAAACACGCGTGAAATATTGAACAAAAATATAACAGTATTTTGTGGGTTACCACGTGTTTGGCTTGAAAAAAAAATTCATCTCCTCTTTCGGAAGGATCTAACAGAATGGACGTGTGTAATAGTCGCTTGAGCTCAGTATCATGCTAATTTTGGTCTTTTGACATCCTCGCAGATGTTGCTTTTAGCTTTAAAACCTAACTGGATTATTACCCCATCAGGATCTGATGTAATGTTTCAGCCTCCAGATTTGTAAACTTCGGCGTAGTAATGCCTTAAGCAATAATAGACAAGGTTTTCGCAAAAAAAAAAAAATAGCACAGCTAAGTGTCCGGTTGCACTGTACTATTTTTGTACTTCGTAAATGATTCTTTGGAAAATAGTTGCCAAAATTATTTTTGTAACACTACAAGTAGATTAGAAGGAATTTTTAAAACACGTTACTGTGCGTCGCAAAAACTTTTATCAGAGAAATTCTGTAAGCTTCATCTTTTGATGCGGTACTACATAAACAGTATACATATGTTTGTATATATAAGTTACATATGTAGAGACCTGAAGAGTTCGCGAATTCATTTCGGGACTAGCTAGAATTCAAAACACGTGTTTTTATATAACTTTAGACATTTGTCCACACGGCGTTTGGCGCATTCTGTAGAACCGAGGCAGCAGACAACCAATGTGCAATTGACATAGGCACATATGCACATATTACTGTAGAGTCTAGCCTACATGTCATTGAACTCGCGAATTTTTCAGGTCTCTATACATATGTATACATAGAAACACTTGATTTTCGTGGGAAGAGTTCCAGGCATGAGATATGATACGCGCACACCTGTAGGCTTGCTGGCCACTGTTTGACTTGCCTGTCAGTTTCCGGCTACTTAGGCACCGAACATATGAGATTCGCGAACTGAGAATTGAGGTTCCTAGCAAATAAAGACCATCTGATGACGAAAGTGTTTCATTACTGAAGTCTTTTGAAACACAACTTAACATGAACTCTTTCCGCGGAGATGGAGTGCCCCTGTTCATAAAGCAGTAGTGTTGTAAAGATTAAGTACTTTAATTTAAATTTTACAAGAAAAATTTTAACCAAAAAAGTTGTTTGCAAAATGTAAAAAAAAAAAAATTCTTTCTGTGTGGACAACTGCATTTATTTATAGCACGGTAGATACTTACACGCGTTGTGAGTTTGGCTAACCACGTTGTTATATTTGTATATTTCCACCCTCAAGACTGCATAGGTATCTAACTTAGTTATTACCAAGTAATAGTTACAATGTAGGCTGCAATTATCGTTGAAAATGCTCCTGTCGCCTGTCCTCGGAATGGGTCCACATACAGGCCCCGTTCAAGGTATAGCCATTCCCGGTTACTTCAAACTTTCCTGAAGCCCTGCTAAAACTATACTTAAATGACATTCCTCCGCATCATGCAAAGAAAGCTTAACCGATAGGGGCCACGGTGGCTGAGCAATTAGCCTGCTCGTCTCCCACGTTATTTTTTGACATCAGGCTGAACTTCATAGAACTGTATGCTCTACAGCCGGCGTCGTTTCTCCATTGGCTGCTGCATAGATGTGAAGTCACGCCTTCTCAGACTGAACTACACGTGATTGGGGCACACAATTATAGTGTTCCTTTAATGGCGCAGAGTCCCCCAGGGCGTGTCACATAAAGTATGGTCCAATGATAAACGTTTTGCAAAGGTACACGTGTTTCAAGTTTAACATGTCCCCAAATTATATCGCGAATTTTGCAGTTCTCTACACATGGGTAGGGACAGGTGTTTTTCGCGAAAATATATGGCAATGCTAGACTTCAATATACTACGTACACGACCATAACTTCCTTTGGTTATTGGCCGCGCGTCAACGTGAGAAGATATGTTCATATTTGATTGGGCCAATCGTAATAAAGTACTCCGATACTGAACGTCCATGATTCGCGGACAGACACTTGAGGTACGTGACATTTAAAATAATCCAAACACGAAAGTACATATGAACAAAAGTGTTTTCGAGTGCAACTGGTCTTGAAATATTTTCGCTAAAAACACCTCTACCCGCAAACAGGGACACCCGATTTTCGCGAAAATATTTGACGACCAGTTGTATTTCATAACACTTTAGCTCAGACCCAGTTTCGTTATTGGATGATAAAGGTCGTTACGCGTCACATGTGTCTGTCCGCGAATCACAGACGTAACAGTGTCGGGGAAACCTATTTCTGATTGGCCAGTCGAGAAGGAAAATGTCTTCTCGCACAGACACGGCGCCAATAATCAAACGAAAACTGATAGCACGCCCGTAGGCTATTGGAATCTAGCATGTGCGGAAATATTTTCGCGAAATTTGAGTGTCCCTCAAGATATATAACAGTGAGTGCAGGTAGAAGAACCACCTAAACAAGTTCTATAAAGGCTGTTCGAAGTTGACTAACTGTAATTTTAAAAACCCTTATTATGATGTAATTATTTCATGCGCACTTACTTTCATTCCGCTCAATGTAAGATTGGAGTTGTCCCGACCCACATAACTTTTTTTATTCGTCGATCAAGTGAAACTTTGAAATTGTTAGAAACGTAAATATCTTACCAACATGCGAATTCTTTCTTTTACGCATATAAAATTAAAATAAATAAAATAATTGCAAACATTTCAATTATTATCTAATAAACACAATATGCTGTTTTGAAACAAACCTTTGACTAGAATCACTACCCACAACTACGTATATGCTGCATTATGCAGTAGCATGCAAGCTGCTATAGGTTGTTCACAGTAAAATGAGCACTCTTGAAAATCCAGGTTATGATCTACTTGTGTGCACGTTGTGTATTCTTCCGCCTTATCTAAAATTAACACTGGCATGGGCTTCATCACTTTACTAATGCATCGGTCAACTGAAACTGTGAAATTATTAAAGTAAATATTATACAAATCTGCCTTTAGTTAAGTTGATAACTATTGAGGTAAATAGTTATTAACAATAGCTATAATATTGTAACCACACTTAAGGTTTAATTAATAGCCACTCAAGGTGTTACTTTTGGTTCTATACACACAAGAGCATGAAACTGCATATTAGCAACACATTTATATTCCTTGCACTTCCACGGTTTTATTTGGGCTGCACACGAATAAAGTGATATCAGGCTAATGGCGGAATAACTTCACTTACAGCAGAGAGACAGAAAATGAGAATTATAATTGATCAGAAGCAGGGCTTTCTTAAGGTGCTCAGCTAACCGTTAGCTGCGTTTCTCGTACAATGCTACCAATTTCCCTAAGAACATACCAGTCTATGTGTTGGTTTAAACACATGCGGCTGTGAGCAGGAACAATTTGTTTTCAAAGGTTACCTTCAGGAGTTTCCAGGCAGCCGTGAACACTCTATAATCCATGCACAGTTAATTCACGCTTTTGTGAAGCCTTACTGAAGTTCTACTTCCAGAATATTCCTTCGCCTCGTGCACACTAAGCTTAAATAAATATAGCAAATTACACCAAAGGACAACGTACCGAATTCGTGCGCACTCTGTTTTTAATGATAGTCTGCAAGAGAACTATTTCTTATTGGGCGCTACCAACAGACATGTTTTCTTACTGTTTTTTTTTCTTCATAATGTAAAAAATTGATTATTATAATTTATAAATAAAATACAGGTAAAAACTTCAATTTAACGAAAAATAAGATATTTACATGTTATCCGGGTTATGAAACGCATGTGATTGGAAATAACTATACACGTCATACATGGAGTGATTTCTCAAAGGTTCGATTGAAAAACTGTGAAGAAACCATGAATAGACTATACATAGGGCCAAGGATTTTTCGCGAATAAATCGGAGCATACAGTAGACTTCAATATTGTATATACACTTCGACTGCTGTCATGTCTCCATAGGCTGCTGGTGTCGTTTCCGCATTTGACCGAGCCACTCAGGATTCCGTAACTCCGACACTGTACCCTCGTGATTCGCGCGCAGACAGTTAACACGGACCAGAACGTGCTTCGGCCAATCAGAATAGCTGTACGACCCCACAGTGCTCTGAACTGTATCTCGCGACTGCCGGGGTTGCTAGCACATTTCTCACCGACGACGTATGGCCCAACCAATGATTGGAGACGTGCAAATTTCGCATTATTATTTAACTACATGCTAAACTTCACTACGCCACACCTACGTGAACGCAGTCAGTGATTCCATTGGTTACGGCCAACTAAAGGCTGTTCACGATAAAGTGAGCACTTTCGAAATCGACCTTAGAAAAAAGTCACTGCCCATGCCTGCATATAGCCTACTTCAACGGGCTCACCGAGTGACACGCACACAGTAAAGTTGGTAACGATAGATGGAAAGTATTTCCATATATTAACGTCGAATAAAAAGTGTTACGTAGCCATTTGCGATAATTTAATATTTTTATTTCGCTTTCTGGTTTTTTAATGCATCGGCGAGTAAAAATTAGCAGATTTATAAAACGTTTACTTTTCTAATAATTTGACAGTTTCACTTGACCAGCGCATGACTAAAGTGATCAGACCCATGACAATGTTAATTTTACACAAGGCGGAAGAATACACAACGTGCATACAAGTATACTGTAAGCAGGGCTTTCAAAAGTGCTCATTTTACCGTTAACATCCTACATACGTCATTTTCACCTGCGTGACTGCTTCAAGGGTGCTTGTATGCTCAATAAGTGAGCCTTTACCAGTGGCGTGTGTTGAACTGTTGCAATGTAAGGTGGCGTTAGCTCTGTGCTGTACCCTGTTGCTTGCTAGTTTACACTTCCATCAGTAAAACGTAGCTCGGCAGCTGACGCCGCAGGACGTGTGTAATGGATCCCTCGCTGCTTCGCTCGTGTGAGTGGTCGGGATGCGTACAGATCCCCCTAGGCTGCACGGTGGTTATTGGCTCCTGCTGCGCGAACCGAGAATGTGCAGAAGTGAGTAAGCACCAGCTTAACCTCGCAACATTTCGCCAAACGCCACTGGCCTTTACTATTGGCTGAAAGCGTACTCGGGGCGTGGTCATTACAGGTTGTCGGCAATGGCAGAGGTCAAACGAGCGTACACCATCTTGGAGTTTAATACGCAACCGTATTGTAACGCGAATTTCGCGGGCCCTACCGATGATGCGTTGAGTCCAACTCCGGTTCTTATTCTGCACCAAGCACGGAGTCTCTCTGGACGGGTGGCTCGGAGCAAATAACTGTGCTTCGTTAAGTCCGTCAAGAAACTGGAAAAGGAAATCCATCCCGGGACGGCAGTGGAATATCCCTGACGTAATAGTAATCCCTAGGGACACCCGAGTTTCGCGAAAAGATTTCACGACAGTTTGTATTCCATATCAGTTTTGCTCGGATCCACTCTCGTGATTTGACTGTTCCCGTGTTGCACGGCTTATTAGGTGTCTGCGCCCAAATCACGTACGCACAACGTTGAATTTACGTCATGTTGATTGGCCAGTCGAGTAGGAAATTGTCTCCTCACAAAGTAACGCCGCCAACGAGCAGAAGAAAACTGCTGGTACGTTCGTAGGCTATTGAAATCCAGTATGTGCGGAAATCTTTTGGTGTAATTCGGGTGTCCCTAGTAATCCGATACTGATTAAAGTAAAGAACTAAAGTGTCTGCACGTATAGAACAGTTACAAAAAGAAATAATCAAGCTTAAATCCTTATTGGTTTTTTTTATCATACATATTTATTTGGTTTCAATTAATAAAACATATGCGCGCATAGATTATACTTATTCATTGTTTTATATTAGTGCGAAACACTGCTCAACCTGTAGTCATCACTTGTAAGTACTATTTGCGCGAATAAAAAAATTTGACCGCATATATTTTTCATAATGGCAAGTCATTATCACAACTTTTGTGTTTTTGGAACGTTCAAATCAAATAAAGGTAAACATTTACATACAATTTAACTATCGTGAGTGAAAGATCATGTTTTGATTCATCTTAAGATATGCTTACCAAAATACATTTTACAAAAACCCATAGACTGCTAAAAAAATATTTTTTTTTATTTTAGTAGTTTGTAAAAATTTCAAAAAAATATTTCTGAAGGGGGCTGCCTACTAGACGTTAGAAATGTGTTGCAGTGTTTTGGGAAATCTGTTTTTTTTTTTTAAATGAAACTATTCCACGTGCGCCCAATAAACTAATTTACGAAAAGAAAAGAAACTTCAGGCGATGACGGAATGTCGCTTTCATGACACTACGCGTATTAGAATCACTATTTCCCAGCCCTCGAATATAGCTAAAAACAGCATTTTCAGACTGCCGTATTTCGAAATGTGCTGACCGTATCAACGTAAAACACATATACAATCCTGCATTGAACTTTGCATTAGACTTTCCAACAGTAAAATAATATAGCCACCACTTAAAGTCCCATAGAAAAAACGGTTCGACGAAAAGCTTGCGCGCTAGTTTAGTGCTTGGCACATAGTGGCGATGCGGCACTTGACGCGCGTGCCAATGTCGCCCTTAAGTGTTCGCTCGCTCCTGTGCCATGTCGCGTCAGGTAGGCGGCCCCCTTAAGGAACTCACGCAATAGCATCGGTAAGTGAGTTAGATTTTATTATATGCTGTTCACGGCGAAATGACCTCCATCGTAAGCCCTGCTTCATTGTGTATTCTTCCACCGCATGTGAAATTAACACTGCCACAAGCGTAATCAATTTATTCATGCGTCGGTCAAGTGAAACTGTTGAAACGGTAGAAAAGTAAATAATGAACAAATTTGTTATTTCTTACAATGACATGTGTTAAAAACAATAGAAAGCGAAAGAAATAGTTTCAAGTATTTGCAAATACTTACCTAGCAGTTCTACTCCAATGTGAGTATTTGCAAATACTTACCTAGCAGTTTTACTCCAATGTGAGTATTTGCAAACACTTACCTAGCAGTTTTACTCCAATGTGAGTATTTGCAAATACTTACCTAGCAGTTTTACTCCAATGTGAGTATTTGCAAACACTTACCTAGCAGTTTTACTCCAATGTTAAAACAAGGGACTACTTTCCCTTTGATGTTACCAACTTTACTGGGCACATGCCAGTTCAGTGTACCGGTTGAAATATACGCAAGCTAAGAGCATCGACTTTTTTCAAATGTTAATTTCAAAAGTGCACGTCTTACCGTCGACAGCTTATACAGGATGCTCGGAAATTCCCTTTACGAACTTCTAGGACTTGTAGAGTGGACCGAGTAGACGATCTTTTGAATAGGAACCCGTGTCCGTAAACGTACCGTTACCGTGCCACAACCATTTCTAACAACGTGTTTCACGCATCCACCGCGGATACTTTAATTAGGCGCGACTCAGTACACTACATTTATAGCAATCAAATTCATTAAGTAACAATGCCAAGGGAACAATAAAGGAACTTATTCATTTATCACAACAACACTATTGTCCACAGTTAAACGCAGCAATCGTTTTCTGTCTTCTGCAAAGGATGCGTAGCATACGGTACTGATCCACAACAACAGCGGCTCGATGTGGCGACCACCAACATCGTTGCACACATCGTACCTACGAATTATGTCCCGGTACACTCGCTCCATCACACCAATCTGTTGTGCAGCCACCATAACTCGTGCCAGCAGATCTTCCTCTGTCCCTACAGGAGTCTCGTACACCATACTCTTCGTAAGACCCCTCAAGAAATAGTCCGATGGAGTTAAATACGGGCTTTCCCTCAGTGGGAGTGGACGAGTGATACATCTGAACTGAAATGGTTGTAGCACTGTAACGGTATGTTTACATACATAGGTTCCTATTCAAAAGATCGTCTATTCGGTCCACTCTACAAGTTCTAGAAGTTTGTAAGGGGAATTTCTGAGCATTCTGTATATTTGTATGTACCAAAAACAGTAACGTTGTGGTTTTGGCATGCCATTATGCAAAAAAAAAACATGCAGTCTAAATTTTTTTTTTTTTATTCGAAGAAATAGTACTCGTGGTCAGCACCCTCAAGTCGGTTTGTTTACTCGCGCTTGTTGCAGCATCCCGGTGGAGCGACGCGACGGCGTGGAGCAGTACAGCCAGTGCCGCATGTTCTCCAGGAACTACTCGAGCCTCCTGCAGGCGGAGGACCCGCTGGAAGGCTCCTGGAACGCCACCAACTCCAGCGGCGGCGACACGATGAGCTGCAGGCACGGCTGGAACTTCGACTACTCTCAATACGCGACAACCGTTGTCACCGAGGTAAGGCAAACACTTACGTCCCGCACTGAAAAAAAAAAAATATTTTTGTGGCAGCCACAAAAATATTTCGTTGGTTTTCACACTGTCAAATTTTTTGTGGTGTAAACAAAAAAAATTCGTAGCTGCCACAAAATAAGTTTTTAGTGGTCACCAAAGTTTAGTGGCCACTAAAAACTTATTTTGTGGCAGCTACGATTTTTTTTGTGTACAACACAAACAATTTGGCACGGTGAATACCAACAAAATAATTTTGTGGCCGCCCACAATATATATATATATATATATATATATTTAGTGCGGTCGCGACTGCACGCACTTTGTTGGAGGAGTTAATTTACTTCACTGTTCTCTATAGAAAGAGACCTGAAGAATTCGCCGATTCGTTTCGGGACAAGATAGGATTGAAATCACATGCACTTATACGACTGTAGGAATTGGTCCGCACGGTGTTAGACACCTCCTGGAGAACGCTGGCCCAATCGCCGCCTCCTACTGTGACAGCAGACAACCAATGTGCAGCTGATGTCGGCTCTAGAGTCTGACCTCCGGGTCATTGAACTCGCGAATTCTTCAGGTCTCTATCTATAGGTTATTCACGGTAAAATGAGCACTTTTGAAAGCCCGGCTTAAGATCTACTTACATGCACACTGTGTCTTCTTCCGCCCTATGTAAAATTATCATTACCACGGGCCTCGTCGCTTTGTTCATGCGTCGGTCAAGTGAAACTGCGAAATTATTACAAACACAAATATTTTGCAAATCTGCTGATTTTTACACGTAGATGCATTAAAACAAAAAAAAAAAGTGATAGAAATAATTTAAGTTATTGCAAACGGTTGCGTGACACTTTTTATTCGACATTTAGATGTGGAATTATTTTCTATTCTTTGTTACCATCTTTCCAGGGCGCATGTATCATGTATGTCACTCAGTTCGCCCGTTATAATATGTGCAGGCAAGGGCAGTGAAATTTTTCTAAGGTTGATTTCAATAGTGCTCACTTCATCGTAAACAGCCTTTAATAAAAACTGACTGATAACAAGGATACTTCTCAGTCTTCCGCCGTTCATTTTTTTTTTCTACGGCCCGAGTGTAAAATCCAGACGCACAAAGGTACTTGTAGGAACATTAATGCTCTTGCTGCCTTGAGAGGTATTTTAAAAGTAAGGTCTCAGTGCGGAAGCTTTTGGAGGCAAAGAAACTTCACCTCTGGGACTCACGTCGTTTTAAAATATTCTTTTTTTTATTGGAAACCAAAGCTCTTCCTTCAAAACTGTGCTGTCAAAAGCTTGGAGACTAGTATTCCACAAAGTTACAAAGTCGTGAGCCAGGCCTACGCGTAGGCTTTTATAAACTTCAATATACTTACAAAAAGCTACTCCTCATAAAAGGCAATTTGTCCATAAAAGAGAGTAGCCTACAGAATACTTGAACTTGGAGTTCACAGTTAAAATTAATTTTAAAGCTTCTTAGATATACATGAGTAATATTTTCTCGGCGCCAGAACTATTCATAATTTACAATCGGAAGCGAAGAATGATCTCTATTTCGATATTATGTTTTACTGTTGAACGCATTTCGAAGACTTCCGTTTTACCCTGGCGAATATCTGAAACAGTTTCAGAGTCAAACTTTAAGTATACATCAATCGTCAAAGCTAGACTTGAATTAAAGACCTTCAGTATTCTTGTCTTGCGCGGCATCTTGTCCGTTCCATTGGCGTTCCGCTTTGGTGATCTTTTAATCCAGAAGTCTTTACCTTCTCGCGGATCTCTTTTCGACTGATGAATGGTCGGGGTCATTCTATTAATCTGTCGAGGCTTCGTATTTAAGCACGGTGGTCCAATAGGTGGCTATGCTTGCACCATAGAATAAAGTTAATTTTGTACCGAAATATTCCTGAAAACATGTTTTCACGAAGGAGATAAAAGTACCTTGTGACTACGAAATGAATGCGAAGTACCAGTTCAGAGCAATGACCTCTTAAGCTATGGGAAACTTCGTTTAATGGACCTCTGTGTTTTTTCCGACGATTTTAAATTTGACGCCCTACTGAAGTCATATTTAACTATGACGATACACTATCATAATGTCGCTGTGCTTTGCGAACGTTCTGAAAATCTCGATGTCTGTTTTATAACTTATCCAGTGAAACAAAATACTTTCGTTCATGTTACGATGATTTAGCAATGCTATTAAAATTCTGCGGTGTTTGCCGCAGATTTAACCCCGCACTACACTAGTTGCGTGTATTGTTTGTAGAGCATATACGTTTATAGCTTACTTTCCAAAGGAAACAAAGGCTTATGAAATCACTTTCCTGTCTGTGTATCTGTATTTGTGTGTCTGCGTGGGTGTCTGTGCGTGTGTGTGTGTCCCCCTGTTAGGGATAGGAACGTTTCGCGAATTCAATAAATTGTAGGCTAGACTCCTCAGTCCTCTGCATACTGGAGCTTCAGATGTGTGTTCATTGGCTGTTGCTCCACACCTGGCAGTTATGAGATTCAAAAGTTGTTTCCTTTGCAAGTCTGCTATTGGCTCAGAGGCGTGCAGGGCGGGTCTAATAAACTGTGATCTAATTGCGAAGGTGACTTCACTATATATGTGTTTGACGTCTATCTTGTCCCGAAATGAATTCGCGAAATTTTCCTATCTCTAACCATATGTTAAAGGCTCCGTGTAGTCGGCACATGAGATGTGTCGCAGAGATTTCGTAGAATACACGCGACTAAAAACAACGGCTAGACATTTTGTAGCGGTGTCTGAACACTAAAAGCGTTTAAGAAACGTTTCGTGTCCAGTGAACATCTTCAAATTCTCATCTTAACTCCGAGGGTTACTTTATTTTTGCGCGTGAAAATCGCTAAAGTGGATGTTTTCAGAATCAGTTGTAGGTGGTAAATTTCCTATACAGAAACTGTATATTTGCCTTTAGACACGCGTCATACTGTTATCTATAACAGCGTACCATGAAAATACAGGGCCACTGGTTGAAGTCATATACAAGCGCGTCGCCGACGGAAAGACTGCACGCTAATTGAGCGCCTTGCACGTAGGGGCGATCAGGCAAGTGGAAAGTGAGCAAGAATTGGCCTTAGAGCTCACGCGTTTCGATGACTCGAACGCGCAAAATAACTGCAGGCAGGCAGAAGCCTTAAAAACGTTTGATACCAAAAAAATAATTATCTTATAATTGTACCAAACATCGTTCTTTTTGTACGCATAGTACGCGATTACATTTTCTTTGAGTAAAAGAATTTTACACTTCAAATTTTTTGAATAATTAGATTTAAAATCCACATTTTTCCTGTTTTACTGCAGTCATGATAACAGATACTAACTTTGTTGTGGAAATGAAAAATTTACAACGTCAACTAATGCTATGGGCTACCGCGTGACACATTTCACCAACAAATAACCGTTCGTGCATTAAAAAAATTTAATAAACTAATTTTGATATATAAACGTTTATTGAAAAAAATGTGGTTTGTTATTTGATGACAACATACGTGTCACGTGGTAGCTCACGGCATTAGTTTATTTTGTAATTTTTTCATTTGTACAAATCGATTAGTATTTCACATTATGACTGCAGAAAAACAGGAGAATTTTGGATGACATCAAATTATTCAAAAAATATAAAGTGTATAATTTTTAATTCGAAAAAAAAAAATTGCATCACATACCATACGTACAATTTGACCAATGTTTGATGCAAATATAACATTATTAACGTCTTGGTATCCGACACCCTCAAGTACCTCCCAACACAGCGACCCGGACTCGATTAACATAGTGGCAGAAATTCACTGATTTATTAGTGATACCCCACTGAACGTCAAGAATTGCAATGCTTTAAGTTACTTGTTTCCAGAAAAAATTAGTTTGATTCGCCGGTCAGCTGTAGCTTATCTACTGACTGTCAGTGAACGCTATTTCGCTGATGCATATCACTGATTCGGACTTAGGCTGCACTCGTGTCATGAAAAAATTCTCTGCGGGCTTATACTTGCCAAGGCATTCCTTCGCTGCTCCCTTCCAAAGATCTTTTCCCATGCCACACTCCTTACGCACCTGAAACTCTTTTGCGCGTCCAAGGTTCGGAAGCGAGGGAACGATGCGGGCGACACTAACTCTCGCGCTTCTAGCGACCCCGTCGCCCCTACGCGACGAAAGACTCTGCACGGGCTGGAGCGTTTCCGTCGTCGCGCTGAGCTATGCAGATGAGATTTGTAACTGTGGGACTTCATTACACGCGATAAAAGCCCGCCCGATTTGACTACAGAGGTTTGTAGGCTGTCCACGGTAAAATTAGCACTACTTGTATGCACGTCGTGTGTTCTTCCGACTTATGTGAAACTGTCGTTGCCTTGGGCCTCATCGCTTTCTTCATGCGTCGGTCAAGTGAGACTGTATAATTATTAGAAAATTGAATACTTTAAAAATCTGCTTATTTCTACACTTCGATGCATTAAAAAACCGGAAAGCGATAGAAATAATTTAAGTTATCACAAATGGTTACCTAACACTTTTTATTCGACGTTGAGATAAGGAACTACTTTCCCCTCCATCGTTACCAACTTTACTGGGAGCATGTCACTCAGGGTGCCCGTTAAAACATATGAAGGCAGGA
Source organism: Dryococelus australis (assembly GCA_029891345.1). Classification (NCBI taxonomy): domain Eukaryota; kingdom Metazoa; phylum Arthropoda; class Insecta; order Phasmatodea; family Phasmatidae; genus Dryococelus; species Dryococelus australis. The sequence continues at coordinate 53,767,954 of CM057002.1, forward strand.
GCAGTGACTTTTTTCTAGGGTTGATTTCAAAACTAGTAGTACCTATTTTTCTCCTACCTTGGAAGGAAACTGCGCAGGCGTCAGAATATCTATTTGCTCAGTACGTGTATACCTGCAAGCAACGATTTCACAGAAATAATTTTATAATTAATTCACGGTTACTTCACAATTTTTCTGAAGCCATGCTAAAGTTTTAGTTCTACTTCCAGGATATTCCTCCGCCGGTGCAAACTAAGCTCAACTGAGTCTAGAAAATTACATCAAAGGACAACGTACCGAATTTGTGCGCACTCAGTTTTCATACCTAATATTCTGCATGAAAACTATTTCTTACAAGGCGCTAGCTACTAACATACATGTTTCCTCTCTATTTTTTCTTATTTATTATAAATGCGATATTATAAATTATAAAGAAAATATAGTTAAACTTACTTTTATGTTAATAGATGTATAAAACGCTTGTGATAAATTTCACGTTCAAGAAGTAACTAAACACGTCATACATGGGGTAGTTATTCAAAGGCTTGAGTCAAAATGTATGAAAAAACCGCGAATAGACTATAGAAGATACGTAATCCTCTTAACGGGTATTTATGGTCTCCAATTCAGAAACATTTTTAAGTGTTATCCCCGCCTAAGGGCATTACCTTTTGGCATATATTTTTATTTTATTCCTATGCTAGATTGTGAAATTTCCAAAGGAATATTTGTAAGGAAAATAGAAAACGTAATTTTTAAAGTTTTAATTTAGAAACAAGTAACTGTGAACCACTGAAATTTTTGTAAACAAACCCTCAGGTGTGCCAATTGTGTAAAAAGAAATTCTAAGGGTTTCTCTGATATTGTATTCAAAATTAACAAACGTAAAAGTTAAAAAATACATAAAAAATTTTTAGTTAAAAACTAGAGGTACCTATTACAAGTAGACTTTTTTCTGTTGTAAGTATATAAGCCTATACATTATTTTGTTCCGAAAAGTGAGAAATACAACATAAATTTTGTTTTGATCCGGAACAATTCAGGCAACAATTCGGAAACTACGGTTCTGGTTTTAAAAACGATGAAGAAGCATTCACTTGGCGAGCTCGCTCGACCAATCACGTCTGCAGCAACGCGGAACCTGACAGCAACAAGAGAATTCCGCGCACGAAATTTCAGAATAGAATAATGGTTCCGCTGAAAATAAAATTCAATATTGTTTATGCCTCCCTCCCGGGGCTGGAGCGATTCGGCGGGGTGAAATGTGGGAGGGCCGGGATCCGGGACAATTTCAACGATGCGGGGCAACTAGTACAGGGGAAGGATGAGTTAGGGCCGGAATAATAAGTCAGCACAGCGACAGCCCATCCGCGCAGGAGAGAGAGAAAGCGAGAGAGAGAAGAGAGAGAGAGAGAGAAAGAGAGAGAGGTCGAAATGACTCGTCCATCACGACAGAAGCAGCGTGGTAGGCGGGCTGAAAGCCACGGAAGAGCAAACGTCTATGGCCGACAATCAGTTGGGACACTCTCCACCTCCTCTCCTTGAGCGATGCGTTTTCACATCTGCGAGCCGATGATTTGTTGCGGCGTGACGCGGAACAACCGACTGGAAATCTACAGCAGGCGAGGCTGTCGCAGACATGACGGCTAAGTAAAGGTGCCCGCCCACCTGGGGACGTAAAACTGGATAGCATAGGTTGTTCACGGTCAAATAGGAACTTTTGAAATCAATCTTTAATGCGGTTTGGCTGTGTTGGGGATACGGCCGTTTGTTTTGCGTGATTACGTCTACGCTGACGCGCTCGGTCGTCTTGATGATATTTTTTACGTTCCTGGCACCGCTTCACTTGACCATATGAGGTTTTTGGGGTATCGCAGGATTGCTTTTGGAAAGCTCTTTCCAACCTTATACGATTTCTGTATTTCGACTTGGCTTTTTGACGAGTATAGGCCGACATTGTGTTAAGTTTTCTGAATTTTTTTTTACATTGAACTCGTACAATTTCGCCATAACCCCGACACACAAATGTTTTTGTACACGCAATCAATCGATCCTGACGAGAGCTGTCGATTGAAATCTAAACGAGCGTCGTAGCTTCTCCTAGTCAAAAGTCATACTACGCGGAAGTTATGAGACGCGGCGAAACGAACTCAAAATTGCGTCCCTCCCTCCCCCTCACGCCGGGCGATGCTTCGCAGTCTTCACTCAACGTAACATATTAATTTAATCCTTTGGCAATCGAATGGCGTAATTGAATTTTTAATGTAGACGAAAGTTTCGGAGTTGCAATGTCAAACTGTATCCCCCGATTTTATCATCGTATTTTCTGGATTGCCTCCCACTATGGTTGCAAATTTGAAGACGTATTCACGTCAAAAAAATACCCGTTAACCGTATACAGTAAGCGAGTGAAGATAGAATCAAAATAAATGTTGATATAAAATAGGGTCTTCCCCCCCCCCCCCCAGAAGGATCGAAGAATGATGTATTTATATTACGATCGGTTAGTAATATTGTAATTGCTCCTGCTAATACAGGTAATGAAAGAAGAAGTAAAATTGCTGTAATTACAACTGATCAAACAAATAGAGGTATTTGTTCTAATGTTATTCCTGGTGATTTTATATTAATCGTTGTTGAAATGAAATTTACAGCACCTAAGATTGATGAAATCTTAGGCATCTGCTAACTTCAAAGTCTTGAGAGCCGATGTGGGTGAAGCTGAGTGAGCATGGAGCATAGCCGGATTGTGTTGGCGGGGGAAACGGGAGATCCCCGCGAAAACTCGCCGACAAGCGGCATTGCTCGACGCGATTCCCGCAAGTGAGAATTCGGAGGCGACCCCCCGTTGACAGAATACGGAGTGTCCCCGAATATGTGGGAAGTAATCGGGATGCGGATAGTACACCCCAACACAGCACAAAATGTCCCTATGACCATGTCCTAAAGTCGATAGTTTCCGATGTTGCAGTCTTTGCGATGTTCCACTGGATGTGTTCGTATTAGTCTTCCTGACACATTCCAGTTCGAGTAGCTGTAGCAGCGTTCGTTTACCAGCAGTAATACGTCAAGCCTACAAGAAGTGCTCAAAATGTCCACCTTGTGCCGAATGCACGCCAAACACGCCGCGTGTTTGATTGACGCGTTCAAATACTCCAGGAATTGCACTAATTTGCTGGCAACCTTGTTCCACTCGCTGGAAAAAAACACTGCTCTGTCTGGAACTGGAGTTGCATTAACAATGGCCTTAAGGTGCACTCCACAGGTATTAGTTCAGTGGATTGAGATCCGGGGAGCGTGCAGGCCAGGCGAGTGGTCCTGCATGGCCTATCAACCTGTGCGAGACAGGTAATAACACTCGCACCATTCCAGCTGATCACTTTAACAGTCACGATTCGTAAAAGATCTACTATTACCAATACGTGTCAATACATGTGGTACAATGTTGGAAGATATGCAACTCGGAAACTATCGACTTAAGGATATATGTTCGTTTTGTGTTGTTTTGAGGGTGCAACCCACTCCCCTATTAGTTCCTACATTTTTGGGAAAATGTATATGCTAATTTACACACTGGCTTGCAGGCACCGACTGAACTTGGTGACGAATTAAGTAAAATAGAACTAAGTCTTGATGTTGTGTTACGAGTTTAAAGTTTAATCTCATGGCGAGGCCAAGTTGATATTTCTTTTTTGCTTAGTGTACGTTAGGTGAGGCCACGAATTTGCGTATTTGTGACACATTCAGGTTCCTGGCGCATAGATATAGTGATCAGGTCCATGACAGTGGACATTTTTGCATATGGCAGAAGGATACAAAATTATAAGAAAATTAGATCTTAAAGCAGGACTTTAAAAAGCGCTCAACCAACCACGCACAGCTTAGAGCTTAGTTAAGTCCATATAATTGAACGAAATCACTAGACGTGTTCCAAATTATCTTATCTACGGAATGAAAACAACCTTCAGACGACTGAAGGATGGTATTTTCACGACATATTTGGAGGCATCCGACGTAGCTAAAAATGGGGTTTCGTCCAGCTGTACATGAAAATATCCTCACCTGATACGTAAGAAACTAGTCCTGGCTAGTGTAATGAATTTGGTTACACGCTTTCCACCAATAAAATTGTTTCTTCACGACATTGACTCCAATAGTTGAGCGCTCCAGGATTAAAATATTGCCCCCCCCCCCCCACACCCCGCCCCAAGAGAAATGGAACAGTGATAACGCACTGCATGCATAAACGGAAGAACCTGGGTTCGATAGCCGGACAGAACCGGTCCAGTTCAATTTTCCGTGGGGTTCCACCCCCCCCCCCCAAATTTAACCCGCGGGAACGACCGGCATGTTTTCTTAACACAGGCCATGGCCAATTACTTACCCGTTTACGTTTTTAGTCTATAGCAACTCAGCTGTCAAGGGAACGTTCATGCACACGTGAAATAAAAAAAAAAAAAAAAAGAATATATTGCACGTCAGTTTGGTGCTTTGCACGTATATGTAATACCGCACTATGTTCAATGGCCGACGTGGTCCTTTGACACGTCATTTATTCTTTGATTCACGCAGAACACTCGTTATGGTAAGCATTTAAACACGTCCACCAGGATGTTTAGTAATAATGTAAATAATTATAACGTTTGTATCGATTCACGTTCCGAGGTTTACCAGGAACCTACTTCACTACTTCACGTCGAGACTTTGAAATTTCGCATCATTTTATCATCATTCATATTTTAGTTTTTATGACACTCTTCTGTAATGTTTTCTTGTAACGGAAAACATTCAATTGATGTATCATTCTGGGGTTTTGGCTCATGTTTTTTCTTATACACACATAAAAGTATATAAAGCGCGAGCCTGAAAAAGACAAACAAACCACTGCAAAATCCGTCCCTGCCACGATATTATGTTAAAGATAAAATAATACTTGCAACCCAGTTTTCGCATAAATGCATGTGATGCCGAACCTGAATTGGTTTTCCAAACAAATTTGGGCCAAAAACAACAGAACAATACAGAGGGTTTCCTTGACGAGCTCGTAGCGACGTTTCGGGGACTGGCATATATTACTTTCTTTCAGGCAGACACTGGGTTACTGAGACGAGAGGAAGGTGGCGCCAATGACCTCAGCTGCCCTAACAGACCCCGTTTCTCAGACCAGCCCGAAGGATGGACGAGATGGAGATGAGATAGGTGGATATAACAGCGGTGGAATGAAGAAGAGGGAGAAAATGGGAGTACTCTGAAAAAAAAACTCCGTTAACCACGGCACCGTCTGTAACACTTCTTACACAAGAACCCTCTGTTCGAAATATTCCTACTTTCCGTACGTTGGAATCGAACCAGGAGAGGAGCCAGAGAGTGATTACTCTGGCCACTTTGTCTTCCAGTGAAAAGATCCAGTGAAATGTTTTAGGCCCTACTGTTCACGCTAAATATGAATCAGTGATAATCACTGTTTCAATCAGTCAAACGTATCTGATTGATACAACAGTCACTTCAGTGAATTTAACTGATGAACCAGTGAAAAAATGCCACATATCCTTCACTGATTGATTCAGTGACATTTCCCACTGATTCGTCAGTCATTTTTCCCACAGTTTTCTCAGTGGTTTATTTTTTGACTGATGTACCAGTGAAACATCTGAGCAACTTCCTCTCCGTCTCTAATTATTTTTTTTACTGATGTATCAGAGAAACTGCGTGTAAAAATGTCCGTCGAACACCGTTAAACGACGTGTATCAAGTGAAGTACCATAACAACGAATAAACAATTAAAACAAATACAAAATACTTTCCAAAATGCGTTTCGTCTTTCAAAACGCCATTTTACGAGGTAACATGAACATGCGGACCTTCAAATAGGTTTTTACGTTTTCATTTCGTCTTCACTCCTTTTATTTCGTTTGCATGCAATCGTCACAGAACTCTGTTTGGAGGTTTGAACTGCATTTAATGTTGTGAAGAGAGTGCACTCATATATACTATTCGTTTTAACAATCCTAACAGTACCAATCAAACCAAAAACGAAAAGTATGAGCAAAGAATTTCTAACTATACGATTTCGCAGAGATACTATACATAAGACATATAGTCTCCTCTAACAATTCAAATTTGGCGTGGTAACTCAGATGGTAAAGCAACGGCCTAGAGGTGAAGGATGCGCGAGTTCAGTCCTGGCCACCTGCAGTTTCTTTTTTTACTTTTTTAAATCACTGTAAATTGCACAATATAAATATTAAATTATCGTACACATGTTTATTTAATGTAATTATTCGCCTACATTCATACATTCATGCATACATAAGATCAATATTTAATTCGCCACTTCAGTCGGCCGTCATTTACACAATCAGTGAAATTGTTTCGTCACTAATTGAATCAGTAAAATTTTTCACTGAAACAATCAGCGGTTTTCCACTGATTCTAAGTGGAGCCATTTTCACTGATTATAGTAGTTGAATTTTACTGCGAATCAGTGGTTTCCCACTGATTCGAATTTAGAGTGTAAAGCGATTTAGTTAAGTGCCAATTTCTCTATTGTATGAGTTTAATCGTCCCGTGTCTTCGATGTCTGCCTGTGAATCACAGGCGTTTAGTGTCGGAGTGACTTGGTTTTGATTGGCCCAGCCATGTAAAGTCTGTTCATGTTAAACTGGGCTTTTTTGAAAGCCCTGTTACAGATCTTGTATACACAGCGTGCATTCTTAAGATGCCACACGTAATATTAAGGCAGGATTTACAAAGACCCGGCGCGTCCGTCTGTCCGTTATCCGTCCATCAATCACGTGACCAACAACCAATCAGAGGTGGCCTTTAATTATGTCCGTCCTTAAAAAACTTGGCAAGCTTTAACTTTTGACGGACGAACGGATGAAATTACAGCCTTCCAAACGTGCACGTTTTGTTTATCGTTCATCCCGAGTTTTTTGCAAGGCTGTGTAGTGCGTGCAGTGTTTTGTTTTGGCTGTATTTTGTTTTCATATGATTGTTTATGAAACTGTAAAATTAAATTAAGCTACATTTTTCCTGAAGATTAATTGATAATTGCGTTTAGAAACACGAGCTCCTTTTGTGCAGTAGTAAAAATAATAAAAATAATTCTTTATAATATTAAAATTTTTATCATCGATTAATTTACATTACGTACGTGTATGGTTGTTTTCGGTAGTTAGAAACACAGCACAGCAAAAAAATTTCACTTTTCATGGCTAATTTTTTCCTATTTGTAAACATTTTTGTTTTTATTAGTTTGCAGCAATGAACCTACGACGGACGTACGAAGCTTGGTTGTAAATCGCTCGGCTGGGAGACGGGCGAATGACGGACGGACGTGACGGTCTATTGTAAATCCTGTAACACTGTCATTGTGCCTGATTACTTGGTTCATGCCGTTGGTCGACCGGTTTTCTCGAGGATCTCCCATTTTCCCAGACCTTTCATTCCGGCGCCGCTCTATATTCACTTCAATCACCCTCATCGACTCTCAAGACATCGCTGTTAAGAGCCACCTAAATCTCTTCACTCACTTGGTTCGTGCGCCGGTCAAATGAAACTGTGAAATTATTAGATAAACGAATACTTTAAAAAATCAGAAAGGAAAACTAATATTTTTCGATATATACTAATGTTTACTCAAAACTTTCGATTCTCCTTTAAAAAACTGGAACTACTTTCTTTCTGTCGTCACCAACTTCACTGGGCGGATGCACGTCAGTCAATGTGTCCGTTAAAATACACCTAAGTATGGGCAGTAATATTTAACAATGGGCTGATTTCAAAAGTTCTTAATCAACCGTCAACAGCCTATAAGATATATCTACTCGCGAAGACACGAGGCCAATAACCAAAGGAAAGTTACAGAGCCACCTGTATTTCTCAAAAAGAAGAAAAAAAACACCGCGCACATGTATTAGACTTTAATGTGTCACACAACTGCAATTTTTTCCTTTGTTTACTGACCGCATGCCTTCGTTAGAATACATCTTATTATACGCTGTTCACGGTAAAGTGAGCTCTGTTGGAAGTCCTCTCATTTGGAATAATAGTCAATAAATATATTTCATTTTACCATCAGACGTTAACTTTCGAGTGCGGTGGAATATACACACTGCGTTTATTACTTACATGGTATTGGTTAAAGGATTAAAAGGGTTGAAAGGAAAAAGTAATTAGGGCCTCAAAAGTGCTCACTTTACCGTGAATAGCCTCTACATGACTAGCTCAGTAAGTGGAGCGGAGAGAGTGAAGAGATTTGGGAAGGTCGTTTAACACTGAGTATTTGAGATCTGATGAGGGTGGAGCCAGGTGAGTATGGAGCAGCGTCGGAATGCAAGGGAGGGGGAAACGGGATATCCCCGAGAAAACCCACCGACCAGCAGCATCGTCTGGCGCGATTCGCACGTGCAGAAATTCGGGAGCGACCCCGCTGGGAATCGTGCTCGGTTCGCCGCGGTGGGAGGCGAATATTCTGACCGCCACACCACCGCGGCCCCAGCTCAGTTAGAATTAAATTTCTTCGGTACGGAACGCCCGTGATTGGCGAGTGGAAAACCAATGCATGACAATAAAAATTACGCCATCATGAAAATAGATGTGAGCTGCAGAGTTCAGGAACACAAATAGTCGCAAAATCTTTCCGCGGAAAAATTAGTGCCGCTAGAAATTTGTACGTGTGCAAGTAGCACATAGAAATATGGTAAGCGCGTAGATTTATTTGTAGAAAACAGGTGGCACTACTGATTAGTTAACCAACCATGTGTCCACGCGTACAAATTTAGACCTGTTATTGTTATAAACCCTTTGTAGATCGACGATGCCATATGAAAACATTTTATTTACTGCAGTGCGTCTCTTTGAATGATACCCGCAGTTACAAAGTGGCATCATAATTAGATCATGTAGAACATTCACAGATGCTGTTTAAGGCCGGTTTTCGTTGTATCATTGGTTTTTAGTTTCTCTATTGACAATTACGGTCAAATATTTATATAATAATGCTAAGTGTATCCCTGTTCTATAGTCCATTCGAGGTTTCTTCTCTCTTTTTGAATCACACCTTTGAAAAATCACCCCCCATGTATGACGTGTTTAGTTATTTCCAAAATATACCATGTATCACAAGCTTTTTATACCTATATTAACATGAAAGTAAATTATTTTTCGTTAAATAGAAGTTTCACCGGTTTTTTATCTATAAATTATAAAAATTCATTCAAATTAAGTACGAAGAAAAACTGTGAGTGAGAAAACATGTGTGTTGGTAGCGCCTAGTGAGAAATAGTTCCCATGCAAACTACCATTACAACTGAGTGCGCACGAATACGGCGCGTTGTTCTTTGGTGTAATTTTGAAGACTTAGTTAAGCTTAGTTTACACGAGGCGGAGGAATATCCTGAAATTAGATCTTTATCAGGGCTTCAGAAAACTGCGAAGTAACCGTGAATGGATTATAGATCGAGCTTGTGATATTTCGCGGAAAAATATGAGTACATAGTAGACTTCAATAGTGTCAGCACCCAACAGCAGTTTGTCTGTTGTCATTGGTTGCTGTCTGCTTGAGAAGGCGTTTTCATATGTGACTAGCACACTCAGAATTCGGCAACATCGGCACGGAACCTACATGATCCGTGTGCAGACAGATAACACGTCTCAAAAAATTATTTAGCTTTTCAAGATAGGGAAACGACCTTAAAGTATTTTGCAATATAACTTGTCTTAAAATATTTTCACGAAATTTCACTACCTCTAATTATAGATGGTCTAAAATTCTTGACACTCAGAAGCTAGAAAGATTTTCGATTTATATTACTGGCTTGTTACGTACTCGCTGGTTTGTATCGATTCCCTCCGTCCCACGCGAGCAAAGTAGGACAGATTAGTGACGTGAGAAATCCGCTGCGATTTACAAAGGCAAGCTGCAGCGTGCCGCCGAGATGAGTCCGTCGCAACTCGCATGCTCCAGATCTGCGTTTGTCTTCGTAAAGAATGTTCTAGCTCATCGCCCTTGCCTCTCGCAGCGAGACTCGGGGTGCGTGGAACCTTCCGGATCGGGCCAACGAGACTATTTAAGCCGCGACGGGCCTCCGAGCCGCGAGTTTGAGAGTTTGGAGGATAATACGACCCTAAAGGCCATAGCTGCCGTTATACCGGCCTGTACAGCACCCGTCATGGCATTTTTCGCCTGGCGCTGCCAGATTTCATCACAGGTTTGGTAATTGGACCTGTCCTATTTTCCGTGGCAGGTTCCATACCGGCTCTCGTACCTGGCCAATCACATTGCAGTTTCAGAGCGTAGGGCGCTCCCCGTGGCTACTACATGAAACTAGTTGATGAAGAAACTGAAAAGGACGCCTCCATCTTGAATTTACATCCGTGATGTTGAAACTTTATCAAATTGATTTAAAATACGACATCGACGAATAATATTGGTGATGGCAACTTTTAATTATAGTTTAAAACTATTCTAAATACTTAAAAATTTACCTCTGTATGAAAAAATAAACTTAAATATTACGGTTATCTACGGTATATAAGCTCGATCTTTGGTGTGGGAACTGGTGGTACAGTGGCGGCGCCCGCTTTTAGGCATGAGTTCGTAACTGCGTCCTACCCTAAATTTTCTTTACCATCGAATTTTACATGTGAATAATATTCCGGTACATATAGAAAAACTGTATTTTGCAACCGATCAGTAATTTTCGTCAAAATTAAAAATAACACACTCGTACTCTAATGGCGGCACGTAATTTTCAAGAAAATGAATGAAACTATACTAGTAAGCAAATAATTTATGTAAAACGCGAATAGTAATATAACAATATTAAGATGTGCTAGCTAGTACTTTTATAAGCCTACGCAAGTGACTAACTGGTATCTACGTATGGCATTCACCTATACTACAAACCACACACTGCGCACCCGCCAAAGGTGCCAAATGCTAGTACGTGAACTGCTCTCGTGTAATATGAATCTTTCATGGCGGCTCACATAGCGGCTGGTATACCGGCTCGTACACCAGGGCTTATATAAGCTAGTACAAGAACCAAGTACGGCAGCAGGTATCGTGTAATATCCACTTAAGCGCCAGATTTGCGAAGATAGCGAAGCGACGAGCCAGCAGAGCGTCGAGTGGCCGGCAGGAGTGAAGTCTGCGGACTGCGAGCATCGGCACAGTGAAGGGTGAGACTGGCGGGCAGGACTACGGTCCGCGCGCCAGCTCTGAGACACTGGCAGGAATGCGACCTTGGAATGATAAGCCGGCCACGCTATACGATTGTACTGTCGTACAAAGAAAACATTCACTCACTTCAAGGCAGCGGGGTCGCTAGTGGTGAACCTGGATTTTCTTGTTCATTGCTTGAACTGCAGGCGCTTGATGCACTGGAGGAATCACTACTGTCGTCAAGACGTACAATGATAATGTCAATTACATCTGATACAACACCGTCCTATCCCCAGTATTAAGTCTCAAGCTCCTGTACGTGACTACAGTACACTTCCCAGTCGGTATTGGTTACACTGTCCTATAGATGACCGCGGGAGGTTAGGACGGTAATCCACTTTATGTAATTAACACTGTTCATTTGGCCTTGATAGTCGCCACTGGCACTGCCGGCTTCATAGACAAGAAGAGCATTTTAGATAAATACGTTAATACCCCCAGCGTGTACTACAATTAGTCAGTTGCACGAATTCACATTACCTTGTATGCCAAACACTTCTTCATGTTGCCAACATTTACCAAACGTTAAATTACCGTCTATCCATGTCACGTCTATGTAGATAATATATTTCTAACCTCGTCTGTGCTGTTTCAACTAGATAGGTGTGGTGCCAAGATACGACGTGAGGTCTCTCAATTAGTATCTTCCTGTGACTGCGATTTTTTCCGCCGAAAACCTAGTTGTTTCGCCACCTTAAGCAACGAAGTATGCGACCACGGAAAGTCTGTTTTCTCCTTTACCACGGGCAGTAATTTTGCAATGACAGGGACACGTTTTTCCTGAATATAAAAATCCTGAATCGTCCGCCGAATTACACATAGATCAAAGTCATCAATATTGACGACAGTATGTCCCGGCCTAGTTTCTCGTCGTTTACCCGGCGTGTGCAAGCTACCGCCCTCCCCGCTGTTATCTATTTATTTCTGTTCCTTCCGTGTCTTTTTAACTTACGTCTGCGACACTCCAGCGTAGTCTGCAGCTCTTGCTGTCTCCTGGTTTACTGTGAAAGCATAACGTTTTTGTTTCGCCTCTTCATCACGCTTTGCAATTATATTACTTACGATTCTCCGGCCCTCAGAATACACGGCGGTGTTTTTCTTCCGGCCAGCGATGATGTTCACGACACTTCGGAGCTAAATGTGTTACTGCGGATAGTACATGCGTGGCCACGCTCCCCACTCCCCGCTGTGACTCACTGTCTTACCTTCCCCTTTCTCCATAACCCGCAGTTTCAGTGCTGGCGCGCGGACAGTACTGAACTGTATCCGTGAGCGACAAGACATTCATTACGATGGAAATTGATAGTTTTAATATATGTAAATAATGAGCGCCAATTAAGTGAGGTTCGGGGACCCCTCCAAATTTCCAAGTCCACCGTAGTAATCCTTCAAGATTGATACCCTATCTATTCCTGCAGTAATGTTCACATGGCAGTGGTTTCTAGAAATATTTTCCTTATTGAAATGTAATCACTAATCAAAGAAAACCTTCCAATCTAGATAGTGGGTAGAGTATGAATAGTAATTACTATTAGTATAGTTTTATAAACTAAATTATTAGATGTTCCTCTTGAGCCCTCACACTTAATAGATCATGTATGAATACAAACAATAATATTTAGTATATTGGTGCCGAACTACCCACACAGACATCAATAAAACAGATATACACAAGAACAAATAAACTGAAGAAACAACACAGTATACAACAGCTACACAAACAACATTACACTGACACCAACACAACACTGACACAGACATCAAACACACGACGGACACATCACAAAACGACAACCGTCGGCCCCTCTGTCTCCGGGGAGGATGGCGTTGTGAGGGTTCAAGGATGGAGGGAGAGGAATTTTAACGTTTGACATTTTTAAATTATAACGTAACTTATTCTTTTAAACTTTAACAAAATAATTTTAAGCCTCTGTTTTAAAAATTAAACTTTTTTTTTAGATGTTATAACCGACAAATTTTATGTTTCGACTATTTTATAAATTTATTTTTAATTCAAGTAACTCTGAGACCAGCCTTCAGCTGGGTACTGGTGCCATTTTAATATGTTCTGTTCTGTCTGTTCTGCCAAATAAGTGACACTAACCAATGTAGAGACATTGATAAGGACTTCGATTAGAATTGAGATAATCATTAAATATTGTACTCACTGACGAGAACAAGAGTAATATTGTAGATGGAGAGTTTAATCTTGTAAATAAAAGCCGTGTGAATAAATAAAAAATTAAATTTAGTTATTTTTTTGTTCGTGTAGACCTCCATCCCTCAAGAACTCGGATAAGCCGCTCTCTCTGGCGCCTTGTAACAGTACTTAAAATATATAATACAACAATTGCTAAATATTACAGATTAGTTTTCCTTTCTTTAATCGTTTTGTCTGGAGAGGGTTAAGGTACTGTTATGACGGGTTTTTATTTACGGTCATTTATTTCAATTTTGATAACAGAGCACGCGACCTTACAGTGTCAGTGTTTATACCCACCTTTTCTTCTGGAAGAGAAATGTCAAAAGGGTAACTTTTGATATGTATAGGCTGTTCACGGTAAAATGAGCACTTTTTGAAAGTTGTGGTTAAGATCTGCTTGTATACACGTTGTGTATTCCTCCGCCTTATATAAAAATAACATTGCCATGGGCCTCATCACTTTATTCATGTGTCGGTCAAAAAAACTTTGAAATTATTAAGAAAGTAAATACCTTACAAATCTGCTAATTTTTACACTTCGATACATTAAAAAAAAAAAGAGAGAGAAAGAAATAATTTTAAGTTTTCAGGAATGGTTGTCTAACACTTTTTATTCGACGTTAAGATATGGAACTACTTTCCATCTATCATTGCCAACTTTATTGGGCGCACATCACTCAGTGTGCCCATTAAAATGTATGCATGTAGGTGCAGCGACTTTTTTCCTTAGGTTCGTTCCTAAAGTGCTCACTTTATCGTGAACAGCCTTTAAGGACAAAGCTCTCATTGTGAGAGAACATTACCACACAGTAGATATGTACATAGAGGTGAAATGCCATGGCAGTTCCTTTGACGTGGGCGTCCTTATTCACTGACTGGCTGGGCGAGGGTTCTGGGAACGGGCCCTGTGTCTCATTGGTAGAGACGTGCAAAGTGCGCGTTAACTTTTGGTGAGAGGATAGACTCCACTGCGTTATAAATAAGCGAGCACAGCCCGTGGTTTCATTGGTCGCTGCACTTCTATCAACGTCACCTAGCTGCTTGATCTCCTTAAAAGAGATTGGCCCACTCCACCACTGATATTATCTTATTGGCTTAAGCGTTCTCTGAGGATTTACAGACATTTTCCGGCTAATGGCTGCAGTCGGTCAAACGCACAGTAACTTGGAGTTCAGCCTATCCTTAAATTATAACGCGACTTTCGCAGGTCTCTAGCCATTGGCTACTGCTTTGGCCATTGGCTACTGGGAAAGATTTTGCTATCGGTCGAGCTACCGACTAGAGATAAACTTACCAGGCGCTGATCTACGAACACAATTTACTGGCGCGTGCGGCTGCATTATTAAATACGCCCTGATATTTTTATGGTCTTGTATTCAAGTATGGTGAAACGGCGCACAGAAGTGCAGGGACAGCGCTTTGTCTAAAAAAATTTCCTGCGAGAGAATTGCTAACCCATTCCGAACTGCACGTATTTACTATAATTGAAGATAAGTTAGAAGTGAATCACCTGTGTGCACCACTGCAGGAACTTATATTCTGTAGGTTTCTGTATTCCCACTTACCACTCTTCTATTGGTCCACACCACACTGGGCGTGTTTACTGTAATCTACAACGTTCGTCATTGGCTGGTCGTCAGGCACTGGGGTCGCAGAGCTGATTATGCTCCAATCAAACGTCTCTTACTGTGTAAAAGGTTTACAGTCAATCGTGTCCTTTTATAACGACATAGCAAAAAATACATTTTTTGCAGGAAAACTATAGAACTATATTGTTCTTGTAAGATCCTGTTAAATACTGGCGGAACAATAGCTCCATAATCACACAAGTATTATTTTCAAGGACGAAGGAATTTTTAAACTGGCGTTGCTCGAACTTAGCTCGAATGTATGTTTTTACATTAAATACTTTCACAGACAGAATTTACGTTAAGTACAGTAAGTTACTCAAACGAATGCTTTTACTATAGAAGACGGGAGAATAGCATCCAGTGTCCCCCAATGACTCTGCCACACGAAGCATGGGAGCTCGAATCTTCATTGATCCTGGTCGCCAAAGACACGATTGAGAGAGATATCAAGCGCGGCTAAAGCCTACTCCTCACACTCACTTAGTAATATCTTCGTCTCTCTCACATGCACATTCTTGATCCCTGCGTATAAGTCTAATTTATCGCTGTATTCTTACCACGAACACTGAAAAAATGACCCTTCAGCTTAGCAGACTAGAATAACTGGGAGCAATATCTCTCCCTTATATTTTTCACTCACAACAGTGCCACTTGCAAATTTTTTTCTTTCGTCTTTTAATATCCCAAGCTGATGTTTTTTTTAATACACATAAATGTTTTGCTACATTTCTTTTCAGACTAGTCCTGACATCTTCCATCTTACACAGTCATTACTCATTCTGATTAAATTTGTTTTTTTTTTTTTTTTACTTTTCTTTTTATAGTATTTATATTTCTGACTACAGCGCTTTTTTTTCTTGCCAGATAAAATATCTAGTGTATTTGACGAAACTGTTCTCATTTCAATGAAGGCATGACAGTTATAGTGCAAAAAAAAGTGTAGTTAAGGTGCCTGTCACATAGTCTAGCCCTTTTACTGAAGTATTGAGTACTTGGTTTTGCCAACTAATCCAGTTAGGAAATAAATAATAATATTCATCTTTGCTTATAACCGCAGTAAGAAATCCCTTACAGTTCGTCAAGATTGTGTTCAGCCGCTAAATTCACCTGACTTAAGACCGATTGTTAACACTTCGTCTGCTGGCGACGTAATATAACGTCACCTGAGTTAAACTGAGTATGTAACATAGTATTGTATATTATGCTACGTAGGAAATAACATTTGATTGGGGCGCTTTCATCTCGGCATTATATTGGCCGAGAACCGGCCAGTAATGAACGTTGTACGTAGGGGCACGTGTTTTCCGCGAAAAGATGGCAGGACAGTACCCAGGACAGTGGTTTAAGCACACGGGGCGTGCACGGCCAAATAGCTGCAAGCAGGAACTCCCCACGACCAGCAAGGAATCAGCACAGACTGCGCCATTGCGACGCCAATATCTAGCACTGCTGAGTGGGAGACAATGTCTATCTCTTCGTGACGTTAGCAGCGGTGAATCCCTACAGACCAGCTGTGCCGATCGTCGTAGCCGCCATGACAACAGCCTCGGGACTCAACTTAAGGTGGGATAAATCCAGTTACGTAGTTGATACAATTTAGGCAGGTAATAAGGTTTTATATAAAATAGCTCCACCGATTAACACAGCTCATATTGTAATTGTAATATTTCGTTGGACAGAATAATAATCCGGCTCTATTCCAGATATTCTACAATCATACAACAATTTGATCTACTCTTAGTTACGACCCCTATAGGGCATTCACGGTAAATTGAGTACTTTTCAAAGCCCTGTCTTTTGAAATAATAGTCAATAAATATATTTTATTTTAGCCTTGGACGTTAAATTCCGAGTGCGGTTGAAGATACACACTGAGTTCTTTACTTACATGGATCTATTTATTTAAAAAGGTGTTTAAAGGGTAAAAAATGACTGAAAAAATAAAGTAATTAGGGCCTCAAAAGTGCTCACTTTACCTTGAACAGCTAATACCATGATTCACTACCACAAAGTCTCTAACCCTTCTAGCCTAAGGTCGACCACAAATCGGCTATGTAACAATACTCCATTCTAGCGCGCAGCGCCCCACCTGGCCAGGCTAATGCCCCAGCACCTTCTTTGCAGATGGGATCATCCCTTTGGGGCTTGGGGAAGCAGGGTGGGGGGGGGGGGGGGTGAATAAAGGGGAAAAAAATTCGACGACGTGGTGAGTCTGTCATCTCGCTCTGTGACTCCCAAGCCAATGCGCCAGCCTCCAGCTGGCTATGCAAAATGCGGCGTCCATTTACGCATAAAAAAAATATTTAAAAAAAGGGGGCCGCCCTGACGCGGGAAACGTTGCAGATACGCCAGATCCTCTCGCGCGGGAGTGTCACAGAGTTTTCCGGATTCGTTTGATCTGTACATAATGAAAAATCTCTGCACGGAGGACCACAAAGAGGCCTAGGAACGAAGATGCTGTTATTGGAAAAATAACAATAACACGGTTTATCACCCGACTGAACCAGGGCGAATACGCACGTTTCCACGAAACGCATATTTAAATCTAAATAAAAATAAAACATTCCATACATACACTTCCGTGCGAACTGTACCCGTACACTGCAGCTGCGGTTCGCATACGAGGATATTTCACAAACGACAAATGATTACAGTTCATTCACGGTGGCCTCCAACTTTTCTGAAGCCCTGCTGAAGTTATTCTTCCAGGATATTCCTCCGCCTCATGCAAACAAAGCCTAACCGAGTTTAGAAAATTGCACCTACAGGACAATAGACCGCATTCGTGTGCACTCAGAGTGATAATATTTCGCACAAGAACTATTTCTGACTAGGCATTGCCGACAAATCTATTTTCTACCTACTTATACTCATATAGATTATAAATTAAATATTGTTAATAGTCCAATTTAACTACAAGCGCATTACTTCTATGCAAGGATAGGAAAATTTCGCGAGTTCAATAACCTGTAGGCTAGACTCCTGAGTCCTCTGCATACTGGAGCCTCAGCTGTGTGTTCATTGGCTGTTGCCCCGCACCTGGCAGTTATGGGATTCGCAAGGTGTTTCCTTGCAAGTCTGCTATTGGCTCAGAGGCGTGCAGGGCGGGTCTAATAAACTGTGATCCAATTGCGAAGGTGACTTCACTGTATATGTGTTAGACGTCTATCTTGTCCCGAAATGAATACGCAAATTGTTCCTATCACTACTTCTATGTTGACAAAAATATAACATTGTTGTGGTAAACGACATATTTAGGATACAACCAAGCATGTCATACCTGGAGTGATTTGATTTTTCAAAAGTTCGGTTCAAAAGTGTGGAGAAACCATGAAAAGGCAATAAAATATTTACTTTTCTTTAATAAGGTACTTTCGAAGAAACTAAGAAAAAATCAACAACCCTGAAACAAAGCGGCATCTGTTTATTTTCGCGGAAAGATTCCCCGACTTAGATGTACTCCATGACATTTCAGTTCAGATACACTTCCGTAAGTTGTCACGCATATTAGCTGTCCTCCTTCGAATCACAGACGTTCAAATTCGCTGTAACTTTAATACAATTGGTCAAGACGAAAAAGTCTTCTTACAATAACTAGGGACTCCCGAAATTCGGGTTTTTTTTTGTGGCAGGATATGTTATATACAAGCGAGAAACATCGGCCGCTGCCCTTCAATCAACGTCACCTATATGTAGGGAAATGCAACATTCGCGTTATTATTTGGCATCACGCTGAACTTCATAGTACTGTATGCACTAGAGCCGGCGTAGTTTCTCCATTGGCTGCTGCAGAGATGTGAAGCCACTCCCTCTCAGACTGAACTACACGTGATTGTGGCGCACAATTGTGAAGTGTTCCTGTATTGGTGCAGAGTCAACCAGGGCGTGTCACACAAAGTATGGTCCAACGAAAAGACACACGTGTTTTAAGTTTAACGTGTACCCAAACAACAGCGTGAATTTTGGGGTAGTTCCATATCTTAACGTCGAATAAAAAGTGTTAGGTAATAATTTGTGATAACTTAAAATTATTTCTCTCGCTTATTTTCTTTAATGCATAGAAGTGCAAAAAATAGTAGATTTGTAGAATATTTACTTTGCTAGTAATTCCACAGTCTCATTTGGCCGACGCATGAATAAAGTGATGAGGGCAAGGCAATGTTAATTTTACATAAGGCGGAGGAGTACACAACGTGTATACAAGTAGATCTTAAGCAGGGCTTTCAAAAGTGCTCATTTTACCGTGAACAGCCTATAGCATCTCTTATTCAACGTTAAGACGAGGAGCTACACTTTCCTTCCATCGTGACCAACTTTTTCTGGGCGCACCCTATTCAGTATGCCCGTTATAACATATGCAGGCCCGAGCAGTGACATTTTTAAAATGTTGATTTCAAAACTGCTCACTTAGGTGTGAGCAGTCTGTAAAATTTTACTCAGGTAACTCAATTGCGCAGTATTTAAAATAATTGCAAAATTTTGTTTATTCTAACTTACCAGAATGACAATTAAAAAGACATGATACACTTAAAATATTTGTACTGACTTATTAGGCATGTTTGTTAGATTATGGCACTTCCGGGTGGACGAGAGCTAATTTATGGAAGGGAATGGCAGCGTAAAACAACGAGACTTTTGTAGTCGAGTAATTGAAACGGGAAATAGCTACTTTCGGATAACACAGACACTGCAAGGTGTATATTTCCAAGTATAATTCAGCTCTCCCAGCTAACAGTAAACGAAACAGATTAACGATATTGTTTTCAGGCAACGAAACGAATCCCGAGAACGAGTAATCTAAGAGTTGTGGAGTTCCTGCACCCGCTGGCTGTTTCTCATTTCTGCATTCACCGGGGGTGGAAGAAAAATTAATAAGTCATGAGAATTATACCCGCCTTAATGAGATTTCTGAAATATCACAGCGCCCCTTAAAGCATCGTCGGAATGCTGGAATTGCGACTGAAATTACGGGATGGCTGAAGGGTACAAATTCGTTCCGCTGGAGCGCGTCTAAGACTCGTCTAAACCCCTTTTAAAAAAATTATAATAGAAGCGACGCGGATTTTCGGGGATTTCCTCGCTCCATCACGAACTTGCAATAATTCACGAACAACAAGAATCAAACTAACTTAATTAACGGAACTACAGACGCGTGTAATGCATGTTGATCTCCTTTCCTATCGAATTTGGAGATTTAATATAGCATTTACCTCTGTAAATGTGTTGCATAGACAGAGACGCTAGACTTTCGCGTTACCTTTGGATACCAGAATACACTTGAATGTGTTGCACAGTTCGCTGATTTCCCTGATAACGCACATCGTATACCTGACACGCCCCGAAAGGACCTTTAGTGGTAATTATTTCTGTGTCGTGATGCAAGATTGGTAACTAGAATTTAAACGGGATGGCACAGAGTAAAGATTCATATCTTTTAGACTATAGATAGGACGGTGAAATCTGTCCAGCCTGACAGATATAATGGTAGACTCTGTCGATGCCTGCTTGCATCTTTTTTATCTAATGCTTAAAGGCTGTTCATAATAAAGTGAGCACTTTTGAAATCAACCTTAGGAAAAAGTCACTGCTCCTACCTGTATGTATTTTAACGGGCGCACTGAGTGACATGCGCTCAGTAAAGTTGGTAACGATGGATGAGAATTAGTTACATATCTTAACGTTAAATAAAACGTGTTAGGTAACCACTCGTGGTTAGTTAAATTATTTTTTTCGTTTTATGTTATTTTTTTAATGCATCGAAGTGGGAAAAGTGAGCAGATATGTAAAATATTTACTTACGTCAGAATTTCAGTTTAACATTATCGACGCATGAATGAAGTGATGAGGCCCACGATAATGCCAATTTTACATTAGGCGGAAGAATACACAACGTGCGTACAACTAGATCTTAAGCAGGGCTTTCGAAAGTGCTGATTTTGCCGTGAACAGCCCATAGCAAAAGGCACCAAGGTCGCACTGCTTTTGAAACAAAATATTAGTGTTCGCTTACCGGTATACTGATAAAATTTCGCGCCTTTTTACGGAAATGTACAGCGGCTATTGCGGAAAAGCAATCCATTATTGCGGAAAACGAAAGATGGGCATCGTAAATGGAAAATACGTAAAGCCTGCGTATTTGCTACAGCTTCGGGTTTCGGGAACGAACGATGCCGAGTCTACACGAAGAGTTCTTCGCCACTGAAACGAGAAACGTAATTCTTCTGCGGCAGAAAGATATCCACGCTGCTAAGACATATACTTTCAAACATCAGAAATCAGCATCAGGCGTCTGCAACAACTAGCGACGATTAAAATACACTGACTCTAAAAAGAAACTTAAAAAGCTGCATTTGTGACTGCATTTGATATATAATCTATCCACAGTTTCTTCCCACTTTTCGAATCAAACCTTTGAAAAATCACCCCATGTATGACGCGTTCAGTTATTTATAAAATATGCCATATATCACGACCGTTTTATACCTCCGTTAAATAAAAGTATCTTATTTTTCGTTAAATTAAAGTTTCAATAATATTTTATTTATAAGTTATAATATTTCATTTATATTACATAGGAATAAAAACCGTGAGAAGACATGTCTTTAGGTAGCGCCTAGCAAGAAATAGTTCTCATGCAAAATATGATTACAAATAAGTGCGCACGAATTCGATGAGTTGTCCTTTGGTGTAATTTTCAAGAAATAGTTAAGCTTAGTTTCCACAAGGTGGAGAAATATCCTAAAAGTAGAACTTTAGCAGGGCTTCAGAATAGTTTGAAATAACCGTGAATGGATTATACCAAAGTTATTCCCCAAACTTTCTGTGAGTGATGTAGAGGAGTGGTTATAAACATGAGTTCCTGGCTCCGTGAATCGGGTTCAAACCTTGCTGAAGTACAAAATATTTTCCCTTCTTAAAATACCATTTTTATACATAGTAAGCTGTGAGTACGGAAAATGAACTTGGAAATTAGCGGACATGTTCCATGAAAATCACAGAAAGTCCGTTTGTCAAAATTAACCTGTCCGTAATTTTACGGGAAGTTTACGGACACCCGTGGAATACATTTTTATCGGCAATTTTCTCATATTGAAGGAAGATTTATTTAACAGCGACTTACTCATGGTACAGCCGGTTAAGTGTTGACACCAGTTTGGAAGTTCCTACCTATTCCAAACACCAGTTTGTTTCTAGAAAGTTCACTACCGTTTTAGGAGAGGCAATTACAGCAAAGAAATGACGCGTGGCTGTGTTGGGGACACGGCCGTTTGTTTTGCGTGAATTCGTCCACGTTGACGCGCTCAGACGCCTTGATGTTTATTTTACGTTCCTGGCACCGCTTCACTCGATCATATGAGGTTTTATGGGTATCGCTGGATTGCTTTTGAGATGCTCTTTCCAACCGTATACGGTTTCTGTATTTCAACTTGGCTTTTTGACGAGTATAGGCCGACATTGTGTTAAGTATTCTTAATTTTTTACATTAAACTCGTGCAACTTCGCCATAACCACGCCACAGAAATGTTTTTATGCACGCAATATTTGACCTTGATGAGAGCTGTCGATTGAAACTCAAACGAGAGTCGTAGCTTCTCGCAGCCAAAAGTTATAATACGCGGAAGTTATGAAACGCGGCGAAACGAACTGAAAATTGCGGAGCCGCTCCATACGCTCACGATGCTCCGCAGTCCTCGCTCAACGTAACACATTCTTTGATCCTTTGGCGATCGAGTGGTGTAATTGAATATCGAATGTACACTGTAAAACTAATGGGAAAGTTACCTGGCGAGTGTAAGGAGATACTCGCAAATTTGTGAGGGAAACATAGTTTTCCTTGCGGGTAAGGTAAAATTACCGCACTCTGGAGAAAATTCACGTACATGGTAGCGGAAAATCTCATACATGGGTGGGAAAATTACCTTACGACGTGTGCATCTCTTCAGCATTGTCTCAACAGCTAAACGGGAGGACGGGAGGAAGAAACACTCATGTAACACACTAATATTCACCGATGCAATTACGCTGTCGTCGTGGTGTTCGAGGATTTTAGAGTTGAGGTTCCGGTTACTCTCGCTCAGAGGATATAGGTGATAAAAAATTTAACAGCGCTAGTACTCCGATATATTTTTTAATATAATGTTTATTATTCTTTTTACGATATCGAATATTATTCAATTTATTATTAGTATTCTGTTACAAAATTAGGCTACCGCGAGCAGCCTAGAAACAAAAGCTGCGTGGGGTGTTGATGAAATTATTTCGCACTGTAAAATTAGTGATTCAAGGATGTACAGTAACAATTAATGACTAAAAATAATTTGAACCAAGTATGACTCAGATTGGATTGCTGGAAACTGCTTGAAAGAAATTCACTTGCTCAATCTTCAAGCTCTCATAGTTTTCATTTTCTTAATTTTTTGATTGTAGTTAAAGTGGAGAATCTGTACTTGACTGGCTACAGGAAATTAACATGCGTTTTGCTTTGAAACTCACATCAACCTAGATCAGAATAACTTAGAAACAATCAGCCCAGCATAGATAGTTCCAAATATGTTTAACATGGTTCTTTCTCAATAAGGGACTGAAAGTCGGATTTGATACTAATAAATTACTTCCATTCAGGTTTATGAATAAGAAATAAAGCGCCGGCTTTGACACAGTTGGTTGAAGCAATCAGCAGAAATATATTCATTTCACCTTCTTTGCCACGAAGCTGTTTACGCTAACACTCATCCCTCAAGACGTTTTGTTTTACTATTCCAGCCAAGCTACGCTGAAACTTGGAGCTGTAGTCAAAGGGACGAATGCGTGATTCGCATGAGAATGGCAACTCCATCGATCGCCCTTGCTTATACAAACATGACCCGTTGGTAGAGGGTGCTCAGAAAAGTGGGCTGTTCCTCCGGTAAGTTTTTGTTGCGTCATTTCCGTTTATCAGTTCTCGGGAATTACTATAACTAGACGTTTGTAATTTAATAAAAAAATATATATATTTTAACAATCTGTAAAACAGTTTAATTTAAAGCGAGGGAATTAGTTACGAATTTTGCTGTGAAACATGAAAGAGATTCGATAGTAGAAGCGAAGATAATATTTGCGTCATTTATGTAAAGTAATTGAGAAGTTAAGATTTTTTTAATGGATTACGCAAAAATTTTTACACCAAATCAAAACTGCGAATTTAAGTTCTAGTAACGTAGGCAGCATGGATGTTAGACAAATATGTTGCGGGAATATTAAGTGCAGTCTTATTTTCCTGTGTGATGAAATTAGTGTTTGACAACCGAAGTGAATGGAGGGAATGCAATTACACTCGTGGGTCCAGCACGTGTACACACGCAGTGTATATTATGCAGACATTGCGGTTGCAGGTCTTGTAAAAATACAAGTAAACTTGTGCGCATGAGGGAAGTAAACCGACCGAGTTTCGTTATTAATTTCGGAAGTGTGGATACATATTATGTGAATGTTTATTATGCGGAAAGTATAGCTGGTATGAATGCGAATCACGTGAATGATGCTGGTATAGAGTGAATATGGGACATGCGAGGACATTTGGGGGTTCAGGAAATATTTGCGTAAGCACTGTTCCGAGTCCAAAAATGTTCATTTTGGTGTACTTGAAATGTGGTTACCTTGTGCTACTGCTCAAATTACGCTAAGCCAAACAGATTTGAACAACTATGTATTTGACACTAAAAATTACCAATTTTGCAACACTTCACCTTAAATTACACTAACACGATTAATTAATTCCATTATAAGAATTATTTAAAAAACTCAACAATTCTCTAGTGTTACTAAAACACAGTATTGTATAACTAGCACCATCAGTAAGGTACTCTCATACTTAAAAAATTTACAATTCTGAATAATTAGTACCATAAATTATTTGCTTTCTAAACAAGAATCACATTAAACAGTTACAATTCTGATAAACTAGTTCCGTCTATCACTTGCGTTCTTAACAAGAATTATTTCAAAATAAGCATAACAATTACGAAAGAATTGGCTTGCAGCCTTGGTTTTATTAACCCCAATAATTGAAAATATCCTTTCTTGCATACCACTTTATGATTACTATCACATCGATGACTAGACTGTGGTGCCCCATTTGATACACAATAAACGGAAAGGAGGGCAGTTTGTCTAGCTCAGCAAATCCTTAATTTCCCTAAAATCACGTATTAAAATTTACACTAAAACAAAACACGGTGGAAGCAGTCACTTGCGACCTTGCATAGCTCCTACCAATTAAAATATTTAAAACTGGACTACAATTGAAATATTCATAACGCCCAAAAAACGCGAGAGTCGTGGAAGAACGTCAACATTAAACATGAAAGAAAACCTACTTGCTTCGGCGGCCAAATAGAACGATGCACGACACGTTAAAACAAGGGAAAATAGACACACACGACAACATAGTTGAGCCGAAAAAAGATTTAGACGGGCGATCAGAACTACAATTTCGAAAAAGCTTGTGAAACTGCACAGCCAAGACATACACAACTACGCTACACACAATAAAAAACACTTAAAACTGCCCAAATTAAATACACTAACGATATCCACGACTCAGAGTCAAATCTGCCCCGTCACGCATTTGATCGTCCAAAAGGCAGCATAAGGGAGTTTACGTAATGGCGGCTGTTCATTGCTGAATGAGAAAGGTGTAGCTAATACATAATGAAATTCTTTATATAGGCTGCAGTTCACAGTAAAATGAGCACTTTTGAAAACCCTGCTTAAGATATATTTGTATGCACTTTATATATTACTCCAACATAGGTAAAATAAACATTGCCATGGGCCTCGTCCCATTATTCATGCGTCGGTCAAATGAAACTGTGTAGCTATTAGAAAAGTAAATATACAAAACTACTCACTTTTATACTTTGAGGCATTAAAAAAAACGGGAAGTGAAATAAATAATTTAAGTTATCACATATGGTTACCTAACACATTTTATTCGACGTTGATATATGGAACTACTGTCCATCTATCATCCCCAACTTTACTGGGCGCATGTCACACAGTGCGCCCGTTCAAATATTTGCAGGCAGGGGCAGTGACATTTTTCTAATGTTGATTTCAAAAGTTCTCACTTTATCGTGAACAGCCTGTACAGAAGACACGGCGCAGGCGTCGGACAGGCGTAGAATAGAAGAGACCCGGGATGTGCAAATATTTAAATAAACTAAAATTCATGAAAAAGGACACGCATCAAAGGGGGGAGGGGAATAGGAAGCGGCGGAGTCGGGGAAGAAAACAAGGAAGTGATCCGGGTCGCAAAGAGTGTATCACCGCGTCGAACATGAAGGCGAGAAAAACGTCTTAACGTGACAATCGCGAGCATCGCAACTTGAAAACGGCACAACCACGTGTATGCTTTTCACGGTAGGCTGAGCATTTTCGAAAGCCCTGCTTAGTAAAGGCTGTTCACGATAAAGTGAGTACTTTTAAAAACCAACCTTAGAAGTCACTGCTCCTACCTGCATATACTTTAAGGAACGCACTGAGTGACATGCACCCAGTAAAGTTGGTAACGACGGAGGGAAAGTAGTTCCATATTCTAACTTCGTAGAAAAATTGCTAGGCAACCATTTGTGATAACTAGGAATAGAAACATTTCGCGAATTCATTTCGTGACAAGATATACGTCAAACAAATATACAGCGAATTCACCTTTGCAGCTGGATCAGAGATAATTTTACACGCCCTGGACGACTTTGAGCCAATCGCAGCCTTGCAAGGAAACAAGTAGCGAATACCTTACTGCCAGGTGTGAGGTAACACCGAGGCAGCAGCCAATGTACAAACATCTGAGGTCCTAGTGTGCACAGGGCTGTGGAGTCTAGCTTACAGGTAATCGAACTCGCGAAATTTTCCTACCCCTAGTGATAGCTTAAATTATTTATTTCGCCGTATTTTTTTTAATGCATAGAAATGTAAGAATAAGCAGATTCGGAAAATAATTACTTTTCTAATTATTTCACTGTTTCAATTGACCAACGCATGAATAAAGTGATGAGGCCCATTGTAATGGCGATTTTACATAAGGTAAAAGATTACACAACGTGCGTGCAAGTAGCTCCTAAGCAGGTCTTCCAAAAGTTCTCAGTTTACCGTGAACAGCATATATCTGCTTGCACGCGCATTGTGTAGGTATTCTTACACCATACATGAAATTTTATATCCTTAAAGGTCTGACCTAGCGAGGTGGCGCAGTGGTAACTCACCGGACTCGAATCCGGGAAGATACAGGTTCGATTCCCGGTCCAGCCATCCTGATTTCGGCCTTCCACGGCTTCCCGAAATCACTCCAGGCAAGTGCGAGATGGGTTCCTAACGATGGCCATGAGCGATTCCTTCCCTAAGACCTCCTCTCTGTGCATCTTGCACCGGACGTAATGACCTCGCTGTCGACGAGACGTTAAGCCAAACTACCTACCTACTACTACCCTCAAAGATCTGATTACTTTATTAAGCCGTAGGTCAAGCGAAAAGGTGAGACAGGTAGATAATGATATATTTTACAAACGTGCTAATTCTCTCAATCATATGCATAAAAAAGCAAAAGAAATTAATTAAGTTTTTACAAATGTTTTTATAACACTTTTAAACTGAATATCAAGACACTGAAATATTGGCCGTTCACGATAAAGTGATCACTTTTGAAGCCCTTGTTACTTTTTTCTTTCAACCAATTTGCATCCTTCCCCCACTTGTTAATGTAAACCCTGCCACGTGAGTAATAAACACAGTGTATACATTCACCATACCCAAAACAAAAAATCCGAGGCCGCTATGAAATGTATTTATTGGTTATTGTGTCTGATGAAACAGTTTCAAAAAGTGCTCACTTTACTGTGAACCGCCTATACGTCCTCTACGCCATTACCAACTTTACTGGGCGCTTGTCAGTCTGCGTGCCCGTTGAAATGTGTGCAGGCAGGAGCAGTAAAATGTTTCGAAAGATGATTTCAAATGTTCTCAGTTGACCGTGTATAAACCAAGTGTACTCACCTCCCGGCGAAAATCCCTGCCTACCACGGCTCTGTGTACCCCGAGTTCGACGAAACTACTGCGCAGTCGTTTACACTCTTCATACTTCGCTAGTCCAGATTTGTCTCTCGGGGCTAATGCCCGGTTGCACCATCGTGGTTCGAAACTCGATCCGAGATCGGATCTAAGATCGACACAGAAAAATGTTGCACCATTCGAGATTAGCGCTGGACTTGAGATCGAGATGAAGTTCATTTCGAACCGCCGAAATTAGCGGTTCGAAATTTAGATCCGAGATCAGCAGCCGTCTTCGACAAATGTAGTTTGAAAATACGCCAACAAATAGAACTACGTTTAATTGTTTTCTTGGGAAATTAAAACAACATTATATGCACTTAAATATTATTCAGTTAAATTCGTACAATAATAATTCACATAAAAGAGATAAAACATTGCATATCTAGTCCTATCTATAAATACGCCTACTTCCATGACATCATATATTACGAATCAATAGTTAATTCACGGTAAAGTGAGCACTTTTGAAAGCCCTCTTATTTGGAATAGTAGTCAAAAAATATATCTTATTTTCGATTTAGACATGAATTTACGAGTTCTGTGGAATCTACTCACTCTGTTTATTACTTATATGCGTATATTTATTTTAAAAGTTGGTCGAAGAATAAGAAATGGCTGAAATGAAAAGCAACTAGGCCCCGAAAAGTGCTCACTTTATCGTGAACGGCCTATAGCCAGAGTGACGAAATATGATCAGTAATGCGAAAGTGAAGTCTACCTACCAAACACGTCACAACCAATCACTGGCGAGGGACCGAGCAGCAGGAGTGGGGTAAGAATTTAGGACAGGTCTCGGAAGTGAGGCAGGATCGAGGTCGGTTAACTACCAGAGGCATCGACGCCTTCCTCTCTACCTGGGCGGCGAAGCGACACAAGTTCGAGTTTGGGTAAGTAGGTACCTTTCCCTATTATTCATCTCGCAATTCCCTCTGGCCTTTATTCTCTGTAGACCGAGGCTCCATAATGTTAAGTTATTTTTATGCCTTTTAGATTCTTGTATATGCTGTTCACGGTAAAATTACCACTTTCGAAATCAACCTCAGAAAACTGTCACAGAGCCTATAGGCTGTTCACGGTAGAATTATAACTTTTAAAAGCCCTGCTTAAGATCTACTTGTAAACACGTTGTGTGTTCTTCCGCCTTATGGAATATTAACATTGCCATAGTACTCATCATTTATTTATGCGTCGGTCAAGTGAAATTGTGAAATTATTAGAAAATTGATACTGTACAAAAATGCTCATTTATACACTTCGCTGCACTAAAAAATGTAGAAAGCGAGAGAAAAAATTTAAGTTATCACAAATGGTTACCTAACACATTTTGTTCGACATTAATATAGGGAACTACTTTCCCCTTCGTCGTTGCCAACTTTACTGGACACATGCCACTCATTGCGCCTGTTAAAATGAATGTAGGTAGGGGCTGTGACATTTTCCTAAGGTTGATTTCAAAAGTTGTCACTTTGTCGTGAATAGCCCCTACCTGCATATGTTTTGTGTGTCACATTCACCGTCCTGCGTCCAGTAAAGTCAGTAACGACGGAGGGGAAAGTAGTTTCAAGTCTTACCGCTTAATTAAAAGTTTTAGGTTAAATGTGTGCGAATACTGAAGTGATTTATTTTGATTTCAGATTTTTTTAAAGGCACAATACCTGTAAAGAAAATAAGCAAATTTGTGGGATATTTAAGTTTTTTTTTCATTATTTTGCACAGTTCCACTTAGCCGACGCATGAATAAAGTGATCAGGCTCGTGGCAATGTTAATTTTACACGCGGTGGAAGAATACACAATGCGCTCACAAGTAGATCTTGGGGCACGACTTTCAAAAGTTTTCAGTTTATCGTGAACAACCTTTAATTATCTTCTCGTGGTATCTCTCTCACTATTTCTAGTTCATCACTTAAGGTTGAAGTAAAGTAACTGCGTATGGAGCACTGCACCCGACTGTACACAGTGAAGAACTCATTAAAAAAAGCACAGACACCGTAAAAATTGCCAGGAAAGTGCGATTTATGCTGTAGATGAAAAAAAGAATGGACATATTTAGCAACATCATAAATATTTTACTAAAATGTACTTTTTAAATGAAAAATAATAATCGATTAAAATAGTCTGTATTCTTAACAATATTAAAGCAATTTTGCAAGAAAATTTTCGTCATGAAATATCATCATAATGTTTACTATAATTGTGTGTAAGAAAATTTTAATAATAATAACGTAGGAAATAATTTTTATAATTAGTTTCATGTGCGTCCATTAGTCACAAACATTTATGTCTGAAAAGACGTAAAAAAAAGTCAATTATAAAATTGATATGATACGTTATTACTAATATTTTACTACACATTAACACAGTAAATATTATGACGATCTTTCTTGAAGAAGATTATCTTGCAAATTCTGCTTTCCGAAACATCCAGAATGGAAATGCTCTTAAAATCTGTTAAAAATTCAGACCATTTTAATCGATTATCTTTTTTTTTTTTTTTTTTTTACATTTAAAGAGTATATTTTAGTAAAAATATTTTATACTGTTGCAAAATATATAAATTCTTTTTTCATGTACAGTATAGAACGCACTTTTCTGACAATTTGTATGGTTTTTGTACTACTTTGAGTTCTTCTCGTTGTATAGTCAGGTGCAGTGTCCACAGGCAGTTGCAACCTTAATGCTCATCTGACCTGTTCTTCTGATCTTTAAGAGGGAAAACATAGAAGGACGACAACCGTAATTGTAGCCACACGGTATTCGCGAGCGATACGGAATATCTTCTACCGCAGAATCATGCTAAAACTACTCCAACTGGCTTATTATTTTTATTTTTACCTCGCATATTATTTGCTTCGCGAATCAGTTTGCAATGCTTTTTTTTTTTTTTTTTCTGGGGAATTGCTTCTCGTATCTTGCGTCCAAATGTGTACGCTACTATTTGCTCTCGGCAAACCGGCGATGAAAGAAACTCCCACAAAATGGTTCTGAACGTCTGAAAGGTTGGCTTTGAAGTTCCTGGCGGTTCCTTTTCTAACGGGAAATAAACTGGCCTCAGGTCTTGCCGCGACAGCGAGGTCATTAGAGACGGAACTAGCAGGTCGAGAAATCAGGAACGGAGGAGGAAGAGGCCATGCATGGCCTGTAGTAAGAAAAAAAAATCCCCAACGTTCGCCTGGAGATACTTCGGAGAACCAACTGGAAACGGAAATCACGGTGGTCGGATCGGGGATCAAACCTAATTCCTCCCGAGTGCGAAACCAGTGAATTACTGCAGAGCGACTTTGCTCGGCCTTTGTTTCGAAACAGGCTGATAAAAATAATTTAATATTTTATTTAGATTTCTCCGAGTACACTTTATACCTGAAATAGCGAAAATGGGGCCAAAACACTGGGGAAAAAAAAAAAACAGTGAAAATTGTTCTACCTGAAATTAGTAGCAGCTGACTGACTGCTACGGTGGCAGAATTTCACTAATATAATGGTCGCTTCACTGCGTTGTAAATTGCCGGATACCTGCGAACAGTCTAGGTTTTTAAGCTTCGCAAGGCGGTTCGTGTGTAAAACAATATACACATTCATTGCTGCAATCTAAATTTTAATCAGTGGAATTCAACTACTCCAATCAGCGAAAATGGCTCCACTTAGAATCAATGGAAAACCACTAATTGTTTCAGTGACAAAATTTCACTGTTCGACTGCAGTGGTGAATTAAATATTGCTTTTATTGGACGTAGGCAAATAATTACGCGAAATAAACATATTTACGACAGTTCACTATTTATATTGTGCAATTTGCCGTAATTTAAAAAAGAAAAAACATTTCGTAGGAGACGGGACTCAACTCACGCACCTTTCGACCCTAGGCTGCTGCCATGTCATCTGAGTTACCGCGCCAAGTTGGAATTCGGAGAGGTAAATAGATGTGTTATAGTATTGCGGCGAAGTCGTGTAGTTTGAAGTTGTATGCTCATATTTTTCGTGTTTGGTTTGATTGGTACCATTAGGATTGTTAAAACGAAGAGCATATATGATTGCACTCTCTTCACCACATTAAATGTAGTTTAACCTTCAAACAGAGAGCTGTGACGATTACGTGGAGTGAAATGAAAGATGTAAAAACGGAATGAAGGTCTGTGTGTTCATATGTTCGACGGTCATTTTTACACGCAGTCAAAAATAAATAGAGACGGAGAAAGTTGCTCAGATGTTTCACTGGTCCATCAGTAAAAAAATAAACCACTGAGAAAACAATGGAAAAAATGACTGATGAATCAGTGGGAAATGTCACTGAGTTAATCAGTAAATGAAATATGACTTTTTTTTTCACTGGTTCATCAGTTAAATTCACTGAAGTGACTGTTGTTTCAGTCAGATACGTCTGACTGATTGAAACAGTGGGAATTCTCACTGATTCAGATTCTGGGTGTGTAGAATTATTATTTTTTCTTTTTACGTCGCGGAAGGGTTGCTGTTCGTTTCCAGTTGAATTACTTTGATGTCCAGCTTTTGAGTAGTCGCCTTGCGAATGCGTGATATACGTTTTGGGCCGAAGTGCAATCCCACCAACCTCCAAAATATCTTTCTAACTATTAATAGAATGTATTTGGTTGACATAGACAAAACTACTTTTCATATAATTTACCGTGCACAAGATTATTAATGTATCTCTAGGGAAGAAAGTGAATACCCCACCGCCACACTGATTCCCCTTTCATTCGACTGACTGGCCAGTCTGTGACAGACCCAGTGTACAACATTGTGCACACACTGTAAAAAAATATATATATTATGGTGAAGTTCCTAAACTGTAATGGAAGTTTTAACGTATATACTGTATGGAAATAATACCACATATCAAGCTGCAGATATACGGACGTTTAGCGTCGCCACTATACCAAAATTGGGACTTCCCTACACATTTGACTCTGACCTCAGCAAATATAAGAACGCTACAATAAATGTATAAGGAGAAAAGTTTCCATTCCCGCTTTCTCACTAAGCGTATTCAATGGTATGGTAAATTTCCGAATAATTTCTTAGAGTGTATAACGCACTGGAAGGTTATATCTGGCCAGTACTCTACAATGAAAGACTTAATTGTAGAGTGAATATGGGGTAGAATGACTACGCTAACTGCGCAAAAGCAATAAACCCCAACATTGCACTGCTTTTCTGCCAATACGACTATCATAAACGACGTGCATAGGATTTGACGTTAGAACACTATTTATTCAAATAAGGGCTTTGAGATGTTTATATACTTCACCTGGCCTATTTTTTTTAATGTTAGTTAATTTAATGAAAATCTGTAAAAATATTTTACTCCTATAAAAGGGCTTGTCTCTTGAAAACTAAAATATATAAAAGTACGGCCATAGCTTTCGGCAGTGTGGCTTCGGCAGTAGCTTTGGTGTGGGGTAGATAAATTTCGCGTACACGCGCAGAACACGACAAATAGGTAGATAGGTGCGAAATTCGCATGGTTATTCGGTGACAGTATAGATGCCACTGCCTTGTAAACAAGCGAGCATAGTCTGTGGTTTCATTGTCCGCTGTACCTTAATCAACGTCACCTACCTGCTTGATCTCCTTATGAGAGATTGGCCACTTCGCCGCTGATATTATCTTATTGGCTCAAGAGTTCTCCGAGGCGTGACTGACAAATTTCCGGCCAATGGCTGTAGTCGGTCAAACGTACCGTAATTTGGATTTCACTTTGTCCTTAAATAACAACGCGAATTTTGCAGGTCTCTACAAACCGGTCGACCTCATATTAAGTTAATGGGCTGTATACGTAATCATATTTCCCATAGGTAGCTAACTCATAAACCGTGGCACTGTTCCAGAGTACGAATTGTTCAAATTTATACAGGCGAAAACAAAGTCTATGTCCTGAAATCTTTTCGCGAAAAACAGGTGCCCCTATACGCATAACCCACAACGAAACGGCATGATGTGGGCGTTCCCATTTTCTAATTGGCTCCACTATAGGTTCTGGGAACAGGCCTTGCGCCTGACTGGCCGTCTCGTGTTGCGAAAGGTCCCCTTATTGGCTCAGCTGCCGGATGGCAAGTATGTCCCCAGGTGCTGATTGGAGAACGACTGTCCAGAAATGTTGCATGCCAAGCAGCACCATATTGCTGGCATGTGCGTCTGGAGTTCGCTGAATAAGTGGCCGTTCCAGCTGAGTTGAAGGATTTGGGCGGCTCTTAACAACGAGGTCTTGTGAGCCGATGAGGGCGAAAAGGTGAGAATGCAGTAGCACCGGAATTCAAAGGTGGGGGATCCCTCGAGGAAAACCGCCTACAAGAGGCACGTCCGCCACGATTACCACATGCGAAAATTCGGGTGCGACTCGGTTGGGGGTGCACTGAGAAGAAGGTTTCGTTGAATCAAACAAGTTTTCTTTGGTGAAACCAAATTATTTGTTTGTACAGGATCAATTAAATATTTTGTTTCTGAAACCAAATCAGTCTGCTGTTCTCATTTTATTGCCCCCAGACAAAGATTTGGTTGCTGCAACTGAAGATTTGTTTGGCTCCACGTACATTAAACAGTTTGGACTGATATAAATAACATTTCACGAGTTCGACCGAGCTTCGATCGTAGATCACTTGCGCCCGAGCGCTACACCTTAGTAATTTCAGCGAATGTGGCAACTCATGACTCCAGAAAGCTCTTAAAAATATATATTGCAAATATTGGGCAATGTGTGTAAAACAATAGTTCACGTTGTACGACTTTACTTGCTAGTTTCTTGTTGCATTGTTTTATTAATGTGTTTATATACGAATATTAAGCATCAATAGATGCACTAAGAAACACGGTTACCATCCTAATTGCCACAATAATACAAACAAACCCTTGAGCTGTATTTTCGAACGAAGGCAATCGAATAGAGTGCCCAAACAAATATATACAGTCGATTCAACAATATATTTAGTTAACAGTCAGTTTTTTTTTTCACACAACACAGGGATTTTGTTTATTCAAACATATATTTTGTTAGACGAACAAAAGTAATTTTGTTGCTTTTCAAATTTTGTTTGCTCAGCAATATATTTTGTTAGGGCGATTTCCTCTCTGTGTATCGAACCCGGTTCTCCTTTGTGGGAGGCGAGCAGTTTAACCATCCACACACTGCGGCCCCGCACACAGCCGTCCCACCGATGTATTTCTAAGCACCCTGTGACCCAGGGGTGTGCTACGGCCTAGCAAAGTCCAAGGGAAACGCCTTCGCGTCGAACGAGTGCAGGCAGGAGCTGCTCCGACGGCAACACCTCCGCCTCTTCATTATCTTAGTTTTCCGCTCGGGTAGCTTCAGCGGACTCCTCCTGTCCCCCGGAGGGACGGCGCCTGGACGTGAGACGAGAGCGAATACCTCTCTAGGGACGTCGAAGTCCTGGAAGGACCGTCACGACTACAGGAAACAGTTGCCTGCTGTCTCGCAGGACGGGCGAGGAGGCGGCGGCGCTCTTGCGTGAACAAACTTCAAGTGTCCCGTGAAAACTCGTGCTTTCCATACTTTCCAAAATAACTTACACTCTTCGATATTCGCTGTGCGACCGTGAAGAAAGAGCAGGGAAATGGGTTGCATGATAACAATATGCAAAATTATGGCGTCTTGATATTTACTTCTGTGGCAAACAAAAAAATTGTACATATATTAATAGCACATAAAATCTCATGGTAGTTCGTTTTTTTTTCTTGTTTTAACATAACATCATTTAAAATTTACGTTGAAATTCAAATTTAAAATACCGAGAAGTCAACCTTAACTGCAAACGAGCAAAGTGTTGGATTTCAAAGAAAATTTACTTCATAGCATTCCTATAATTCGAAGAAATACTTCAACTGAAGTCAAACGTTATTTACAAATAATATTTTGAAGTTTCTCTGGCATACAATATATAACTTAATTGTTTATTTGCTAAAAATGTTTCAAATTAATTTTTCAACATATTTATTATTATTATTATTATTATTAAATAACCATTCTTTTTCTGTTACAAAAATGAACTTATCCTCAAAATACAGGGTTTTTCTCAAATTGATGGAATTTCTTCCTCAGAGGATATAGTTTGTGACAGTGGCAGAAGACAGACCTTCATCGTACTGCAGCGAATTCTCTCCACCTCAACATCCACAACAACTTCTCATCTTAATATCCGCTAAATCGCGCCCAACAAGAATCTAGGGAAAAGGAAATTGATGGGAAGCGTTAAATCTAAAATCCAAGCGGGACAATATATATTTCACCCCATATTTAGTTTTCCCAAGTTGGTAGCAGTGTAAAAGCAATCAACACTAATATAAACTTTTGTTGTATAATTGTGGCTTTAAATTCTTTTCTTCCGAAATGCCTCTCAAATTAGTTTACAGCATGCATTAAAACAATTTATCTAACGTTTAAATTGATACATACTGCTACAAAAATGCCCAACATGTTTCTCCTCGAAAAAAATAAATTTATATATTGTACATAATATCTTTTACAATTATCATTTTATGAGATTGTGCAAGCTCTAGATATTGTTACATGTCGCTGGTCGGCAATTCTGACCTTAGTCCACCCAGCGCGAGCGAGCGAAGAGGAGGATAGAGAGTCGTTATGTGATAGCGGCGGCCGCGAATCAGTTACACAAAAAGCGAGTCGACACGATAATTTCTTACATCGCAAGCTGTTGACCCTGGTCGTATTGATTTTTGCGTTTATCTGAGGAATGCGCTGGATTACTGACCTCGTTCTCTCAGCGTGACTCGGGCTGCGTTGAACATTCGAGATGGTCAGGACAAGGCTATAAATATCGTGACAGGCCTCTGGGCCAAGAGTGGAGTTGTAGTTGATGAGTGAATGAGTGGCTAAGTTCCGAGCGAT
Source organism: Dryococelus australis (assembly GCA_029891345.1). Classification (NCBI taxonomy): domain Eukaryota; kingdom Metazoa; phylum Arthropoda; class Insecta; order Phasmatodea; family Phasmatidae; genus Dryococelus; species Dryococelus australis. The sequence goes on from CM057002.1 coordinate 53,804,959, forward strand.
AGAAGAACGAGTGGCGAGAGAAGTGAGCAGCGGAAGGGAAGTCTGCGACTGCGAGTATCAAGCAGTGAAGGACGCGGCTGGCAGACTGGACTATTGCACTAGATGCTTGAGTGAATGACATTATAAATGATGGCAACAGATAGACTGAACACGTGCTAGTAATGATTACGAGTTAATTGATTGTAACCAACACAGACTATTAAGAAGAGCATTAATTAGATTTGAAATATACATTAAATATTGCGCTCATAGTTAAATAAAAACGAGTAACAGTGGAGTCAGATAATTTAATGCTTTAAATAATAGCTGCATGAATAAAGTAAAAATCAAATTTAGTGTCTTCTATTTTTTTATTAAGACCTCCATCCCTTACGAACTCAGATATGCCCCTCAGGTGTACACATGTAACAATCATAAAATCCCAGTCCTTACCTCCCTCCCATTCATCACATATCCCCATTATAACAGCAACCCATCAGCCCTGGAGCCAAGGTTACTCCCCTCACCTAACACCTAGGGGTGTAGATAGTGCTCACCGATTGACCACATAACTAATCAGTACAAAGCCGGGAATACTCTCTCTCCCCACCAAACACCTTGCGATGCTGGTAGTGCTCTACCGATTCACAACGCTCACACAAGTCTTCTTCAACTCCGAAAAGCTTGTCGTCTCAGCAATTTCACACTGCACAGCTTCTTTTGTGTCCCCGAACCGCCGTGACACTACTACTCTCCTGAGAGGTCACTCTTCTCAGAACTTACCCCCGACTTCATTCCTTCCTTCCTAATATCATACGAGTCATTCCTACAAACTCCTGTAACTCTTTCCTGATCGTAACTTATCTCTGCACGACCAAGTCCCAATTCCTCTCAGATAAAGTGTGAAGTCCCACATTTTCATTTTAACTCTAGTAGCATATTGCTTCCCTCGGAAAAAGGTGACGTCAGTTATGGTCAAACGAAGCACAACATCTTGCTGGCAGTGCCTAACTGTTGGCGACCTCTCCTGAAGGTCTTGCTAGAGGGTTGGTAGTATCAGAGGAATGAGCACCAAGTTACAGAAACACTACTTTTATTCAAGATAAGTAATTACAAGTTAGCCGCTCAAAGGCGCGACTCACTCAATAGAACCATTTACAGAATATCATCAGTACAGATCTGGCAAGGAGCTTGGGTGACTAGCTTAGTATCTCAATCAATGTGCTCCGACTCTTAAGGAGTCTTACGGTGTCTTCACATGTCCTGTTGTCCCAGCAACCTAGTGCGCCGCAATGGGAGTTATATTCACCCAGGAAATACCGAAGGCAGCTACAGACACATTTTGTGGTAAAAAAAAAGCACTGTTTACTACAAATAATGGTAGTTAAGGTTCACGTTGGTGCTTCAGGTCGTAATCATCTTTTACAGGAGATGATCAAATGCGCTACCTGCAGAACATCGTAACACCATACATGTAACGAATTAAAATCCGTTACTATTATATATTTTACAGCTACTGACCCAAGTAATCAGCTACTTCAGTTAGACAATATCGTCACTAATAATCCTATAAGCATCGCGCCCACACACACACACACACACACACACACACACACACACACACACACACATATATATATATATATATATATATATATATATATATATATATATATATATATATATATATATATATATATATATATATATATATATATATATATATATATTCAGACCCCTGCTGCTTCCTTGACCCAAGGATGCAGCAAGGCTGAACCCCAAAAAAATCTAGATTGGTCTGAACAAAAAGGAAACAACTGCCAAAAGCCAACAAGAATGGTTTTCCCAAGTATCTCAGGAATATCAATTGCTGAGCTAAGTTCAAAAACATGAAGTGTGCAGAATGTTATTTTTATTCAGTTCCTTCTTCTTTTCTTTGGTACGCAAAACATAAATAGATAAGTATAAAATATAGTTTGCATATATATATATATATTCTTATTTTCGTGACAAACAATTCTCTGGCTATATAAGGCCAACCAAAGACTTATGCAAAATGTTTAACCTGAATTCTGAATTCATTCACCTAACCTTCATTTTAATGGGTCTTTCTTGACAAAAACTCTCTTTAAAGCTTGCATTACATTTCCACAAGAAATCCTTACGTGATTTTCACCATCTTGTCACTCACTGCAATTTTATGAAACATGGGAATAGAAAAACATATTAAAAACCTTAAAACACCAGGCTGAGTTTGGCTTGCCTGCCATTGAATTAAATACTTAGCGAAATTAGATTTCAAATTTTCTCCCCTCGTCCACTGACCAAAACAACTGCTCGCAATTAGAAAGCCTTAACTTTCGAGGAAAAAAAATACACATATCTTTTCTTAGAGTGTTATCAAAAGTATTATTTGTAATATAAAGTGATCTTAAAAATGTTGAGCCCATGTTAGTGCGTCTAGCCTTACGTCATAGTGACGTCATGACCTAATTGCTTGAAGAGCCTATCGAGTGATAGAAAGTAACGTAATAAATTGCATAAATCCTGATGTAATGATGCTCCCTCGTGGTCGAAATCGTCTGACCCCGAACGAGCAGAAAGACAAAGCGTATATACTGTTACATTTCAAATAATTCCTAGAGGGCTGAACAAATTCCAAACCCCAATGAAAAATCTTTATTCGACTCTGAAAACACAAGAGCGAATAGAAGTAATAATTGCAATATTAGGAGCTGCAACCGTTATATTTGGTAGTGGGAAATATCTAAATACAATATGCCCTAGAGGGGTATAAGTATTGACCGGCGAATGAAAGTTCATATCTGCCAACATGTCCAAAATAAGGACGACACTACGTCACGCAAACGGCCGTTTGATCCGCGCCGGCCTTCTGCGCAGATGACGAATGCACCCCCCTCCCCCTCCCGTCATAAGGGGTGGTGGGCGACGGCAATGCTCCACTCCGCCAGCAGCAGGAGTAGAAACTACGAGCGCCATAATGCCACTTGCTGATCCAAGCGCCGGGAGCTCGACGTTCTTCTTCCGCAAGTGGCGTAAAAAGTTTAATTTTACTGCAGTGTCGAGCTACAACAACACCAGAATGCAGCGCAAAGGTGGAAAAATATTGTAGATAATGAGAATATTAAAAATGTTCATCAGTATGGTCCAAAAATATTTTTCACTTTCAGCAAAAGTTTATGCGTACGTATGAATGACTTCACATGTTGTCTAGGAGAATGGTTGAATAGGTGGCAGGCCAGAGACAACAAAATTGCGTAGATTTCCTTGCAGTTGTTTCATCATATATATATAATATATATACATATATGTATAGGTGTATGTGTGTGTGTGTGTGCGTGTGTAGATATATGCACCAGACTCCCCTCCTCCGCGAACCTCACGCTTAGAGCCACTTGAGAAAATTCTGAGGACAGCCAAGGCGAATACAGAACAGTCTAAACATTACACAATTCGCTGCCAAAACATTACATAATTCCCGCCCAGTAACATACGACTAGCAAGGACACCTATTAGTGCACAATACAATCCCCTAAGTTCTTACTGGCAGCAATCTGCAGAGAAGAACTGTTAAGCAGGTAGGAGAACGTTAAGGCGATCTCGCATCTTTCTGCAATACCGCCCATACGTCTTCTATGAGTACAGGATTCTTCTACCAATCAACAAAGTCCTGACACTGGCTGCGAATGTAAGAAAACACTTGAAATATATGAAGAGAAAATCTTACACCACAACAATGTGGTATCGAAATTAGAGACAGACGGAAAAAAATATGACGAGGCACTCCATCACAATACTGACACAATAACAAAGCATTAAAGTTAAGCAGCTGTCAAGGTGATACTGATAGGACTATCGAACTCATCACCCCTGTGTTCAAGGCAATAAATTAATGCGTAGTCGTTACATCTCGCAATATGCAAGCATGGTAACCAGTGGCCCTGTAATTCTATGACAAAAAAGCCAAGGTCACATTAAGTAATACGTCCATTCAAATTCCTGAAACAGACGTAGAGCAAAATCGTTCTGGTAACCCACATTTTAGACACCGTAATACACAAAAAATTCTAAACATGCATTAAGATGTTCAAAATAGTTATTTGTGTCTTGCCGAACAAAAAAATTTCGAAAAATCCTCTGTAAAACAAATTGTGACAAAAAATTATATAAATACTAGCTTTCCTGTGCTACTTCATACGCATGACATTTAGGATTTGGAATCGCTCTTGGGAAGGAAAGGGGACATCCCATGGACAAAAAAGAAAGGAGAAATGATGGAACTTTTTTTTAACAATGATTTTTTTATGCAGTAATCCTAAGAAAAATTTAATCCACTACCTATGTACATCTCTGATCATCATATTTTCGGAACCTTTTGAGATATCTCGATGAAACAGAGACTAAGTTGGTCCTGGGGTTATTATATATAAACTGTGTAGATTTGATGTCAATACGTTTAGCGGTTTTTGAGTTTAATCTGGTCGGACAGACAGACAGACACGAAAAAAAATTAACATTATGTATGGCTTAGTAATCAATTATACTATATGAAAAAATAATTAAAGGTGTAAAATTCTAAAATCACAGACAGGCGCTTCTATTTTATTTAGTTGTATAGATAACATTCTCGTGTCTAGGCAACGCGGGCGGCACGGCCGGCTGCAAATATTACGGTGAAGCGTTTATCTCTGAGGCAGTTGCAAGACAGACTGGTGGAACTTCCCTAAAAGTGACGTCACATCTTCTCTCCCTTCGGTGGAAATTTCATTTTGACGACTTCTCCAGATAAGCGCGTTCCTCGGACTCCGACGCTGGAAAGTTCTCATTCTCCCCTTCCCCCCCCCCCCCCCACGCCCCGCCCTTTTTGTCGTCGTCTCTTGCGCCGCACAAACTCGAGATCGCGAAGAGGCAATTCTCGAGAGTACTTAAAACAGCGTCGCCTGGCGTTTGAGCTGCGAGGCGGGGCTGCAAAGTGGCGGTGGATCGCCGGCATTTCCCCCCGTCTTACCCACCCCCCCCTTTCCCACATTCACCGCAGCCACGCTCCTGCGGAGTTGGAGTTTTCGCGAAGCCGTTGTGCGTGTGCTTTTTTTTTATCGTCGTGTTTATTATACGAATATCTTATTGGTGTTGTCAGAACATTTAATCGGTTGTTAATTATTCTTTATTTGCTTTTTTCAAGCATAGTTTGTTATAGGTGCCGTTGTAGTGCATTTTCATGAGTGAAGTGGAATACAATCGGCACGTCGCTAAAACTGCTCGTTCCGCCATATAATTTGCGTATATAAGTATAAGTTTGGTTGTATCAGGAAACGTGCACAGTGTTGATCTTACTGAATGACATTGCAAATAAATTATTTAATGATAGTGACGAACAAACGTGATTTTAGTGAAGTAAACTCGCAAGGATTGACACAGAAAAAACACGTGTTCAAGAGGTTGCGAATATCACAAAAAGTAAGTTAATATAATTATCGAAATACACGAGGCCTGAAAAAAGCCGTACTTTCCACACTTTTGTAGTGAGTGAATAATATTTGCTTGTCTACATCGTAAATTCGCGTGTAAGGTTGACTTCTGTCAAAGTGTGAGTGTGTGTGTATATTGCTGCATCCGCACGAATACGAACAGCGATGTATGTGTCGCGTGCGTTGTGTTTTCACTAAAGTTATAATTTTCGAAGTTAAATAATTTAAATGTTATTTCCATACGAGCGAAATTTTCCACTGCTCCATCAAAACGATATGCAACTCAAAATGCCACACACTCGAAGAACATCAAAATAATACCGTCTCACGAAAGACGTTAATCTATAGCCTCCCCCCTTTTTATTTCCCCATTTTCCCCCAAGAAATAAAATAAACAGAACCACAACAAATTTAACTCTGTAATTAAAAATTAAAACTGGTTGGGATGCCAACCTAGCTATAATATCTTACATTAATTACTGGACGGAAGTTAGCTAACGTCAGCCTCTCAGTGCCTGCCATGACAGGGAAAACGAGGAAGGAGTAATATACAAGTGTGGATTGGACTCAAAATATTTGTTTACAAACGTCTTTTTCTTCAGTGACAAAACAGCTGCGGTGGAAGGATACACGGTGGCTGTGCTACTTTTCTATAACTGTCAAAATTTACCCCACTTACATGAAATGGACAATAAAAATGAAAATGTGTGACGTACATAAGAAAATAAATTGGCGATGTAGTTGAAATATCATTATTCCGAGTTGTTCATTACTCAATGTAGAGTGCTACCTGCTTGCCCGAATGCTTAAACGTTTTTACGATTATTTAATGTCTAACGTCCGTGGAAAAAAATATTGACGTTTACGACAAAGAAGTGAGAGATTGAGAGGTTTTTGTCGGCTATCAAGAGAAAACAGCCCGGAGATGTTTTCTATACATTCGTTGTTTGTTCGTTTGCGCGTGTCTCAGCAAATAAATATCCCGGGACTATGACGTTGTGCAAGAGAAGTTGAAAACATATTGTCTAAACTGTTACGGTTTTGTTTTACGTCAGGTTTGGTATACTCAGAGAGAACAAAATCGTGAAATATCACGTTTTACCTAGAGCTTGCCTGCGTAGTTTACTTAAGAGGTGTGAGAAAATAAAACCCGTACAGTCGTATTTACATTTGTGGACTTGCATTGAGTGCAATAGAGTCCCGATGTCACAAGTTTAATTTGCACAGGAAAGCGTAACGACGGAAGCGTTGAACACCGGTCCAGCGCCTTGCGAGTAAGAGCGACGGGGCGCTGGGCGAGCGCGTCATTGTCGACCTTATCGATGTGCCTCGAAAGCGAAAAAAATAAATAAATAAAAATCTTGAGACTATGTATTCTTAACATCGAGGTCTTGAGGTGATGATGGAGCAGCGGTGGAACGCAAGGAGCTGGGAGAACCCCGAGGAAACCCGCTGGCGAACGGCAATGCCCGCCACGTTTCCCACATGCGGAAATCCTGCTGGGGATCAAGAGCGGTTCGCCTTAGTGGGAGGTGAGTAATCTGACCACTTAAAAACCGCGGCCCCTGACAAGAAAGACGTGAAACACCAGCGTGTACCTGACGAAATATACCAAGGACAGAAGATAATTCTAGGTCGGGCGGGTGTTCTACTGAGGACTCAGATCAAGTAGACTACGACGATTACCGTGAACAAGGGATTGTGCAGTGAGATTCGCGTCGTGCTAACAATTACGCTGACCGGAAAACCAAAACGCCTGTATATACAGCTGTAGTTAACAGTTGCCTGGTTTCTTGTTATGTTAGTAGTCGCAACTGACCTGTGATTTCATAGGCTGGGTGTGCCAAAACGTGGGGAGAGCTAAGTTAGACGCCAACACATAATCTGGGGACATGTAAAAATATTACGAATCGTATCCAGTTTGTTAGATTAGTTTGGTTGTCAGTAAAGTGGTTATACAAGTACTGAGGCACAATGACGGATATGCATTTTGGACAAGGTTATATCACCTATTTTTCATAAGACCTTGAATTTTGTCTCCAACCTTGAACTTCATAATTTATCATTTTAATCTGACACCCTTCTTCTACTCAACAAAAACCTTAAACATCAAAAAATTTCAAATAAATAAAAAAATATTTTTTATATATTTTTAACTTTTAACGTGTATAAAATTAAAGTCGTAGACAAATTTGGCTGCGATGTAGTTTGACTATGGGTATAATTTGGTCCAAATTATTTTTTAAGTTACCTAAAAGATACGTTTTATTTTAAGTTAGCAGTGAAAGAACAGATAGAGAACAATGGTATCCTACCTGTTAAAGATGTTTAGTTGTACACCCTAAATTGGAAACCGTAAAAAGTACCTCAAAGGAGGTAAATTTAACTTTAAAAAGGCGAGCGCTAATTAGCTGAAATTAATGAGAATACCTATGTTGTTATCGTCACTGAATTACACTGAATTTGCGTTGATTTCGACTGATTGCACTGAACCCTACTCTACTGAGATACCGAGTCCGAAATCGCTCCTGTAAGTCATTGGTTGGTAGCATATTATCAATTGAATTTTTCTGAAAAATGTTATTTCGCAAAATGAAATAAATAAGACGGCACTCGCTTGTGTTACTGTGACTCGTGGAAGACAAACGCTCTTAAAATGATTGTCAGTTTTTCCGTTTATGTCCAACGTGCTGCGATATCCGAATCTACTGGATGCAGAAACAGCAGGTTACACTGTTAGAACAATGCCAACATTTGCTGGGGCGAGGAACATAAACCCAATTGGAAAAAAAGTCACCAACATATGCAACCTGACCTACTGTAACTAGTGACTATAGGCTGTGCACGGTAAAGTGAGCAGTTTTTAAGGCCCTTCTAAATTTTTCCTTTCATCCAATTGCGATCTTCCTGCTGCTTTTTATTATAAACATTGCAATGTGACCAATAAACACAATGTATACATTTCACCACCCTCAAAATGTAGTGCCTCGTATTCAATAAGATATATTTATTAGTGGTTAATGCTTGTTGGGAGGGCCTTAAAAAGTGCTCTCTTTGCCGTGAACGGCCTATACCGGATTTTAATCAGTGCGAACTAACCACACGGCCGAAAACGCAAAATTTCGCCATCGTCAACATAAGGCTCGTTTCCGCATGTCTGGTCTAAACGTCGTCGAGTCGTTCGATACTTCGGGAAGTCTCGGCCAATATCTCTGAGTTATTGGCGAACGTCTTTACAGTCTTCACAAATAACTACGCTGTTCATTTTCTTGGCATGTACGACTCTGCAACGAAGCACTTTTAGTCTGCTCTTGGAACGGAATGCAAGTCCACGTTATGTTCCTATCCCAGGTGGCTCAGGCACTAACCATTAGAAATGATCGTGGCGGAGAAAAAGTAGAAACAACACGAAACTGTAAAGAGTTCATTTACCCGGCGCACGGTCTTACGACCGTTTGCAGTGCCTAGATTATGAACGCGCCTTCACATAGTAATTAATTTCTAATTTTAAGTTCCAAAGTCACGAATGTATTGTAGGTCAACAACGCAAAACAAGATGATTCTAATGAAGAAAAAAAAGTCTTAAGCTTGTTTGACTCATTCTAATCTACGTTCCTCAGTGAGCCGGGAGGTTACTTGTCGTCGAAGTAAACAGCAAAACTAAAAACTGGCCCTTTCTTTGAATAAACTTTACCTAAATTATTGAAACGTTTCTGGACGGCTGTTCAGGTGAGAATTTTAATTTTTCTTTACGCCGAAATATCGTGACAGGAATAAATTAAGTGGAGGGAGTGCCATTTATGCTGCGTTTATCATTCACCAAGCAATCGTCAATCACAGCATTCCCTCATTGTTATTTATGAGAATTGGGCTCGTACATGCAGTTAAGCGGATATTTTATGCACTAACATCCGAATACAGTCGACTAACGGTTTATAGGAATTTGGAAAGTACTGCTTGGAATGTTTTTCTTCGTATTGTATATTATTTCGTGATATATAAACCCAACGCAAAATTACAACATTCATCGTGTTCGTCACAGAATATAAATCAAATGTTCTCGGGGAAATAGCACTAATCTAACATTAAAAATGTCCACAACAAAATATAGAGCGTCTCACAAGTAAACACGTGTTTGTTGAAGAAGAAATGATCCTGTCAAAGAACCAAAGAAACAAATCAACGAATAGAGAGCAATTACAAACAAGACAGAAGAAGCTACAATTACACACACAAGAGATAGCGGCAACGAATGTGGAAGAGCACAAAGAAATAATTCCTGACATTTTGTGAACTGTGATCCGTTCCCAATCTCAGGTGATAACAAAAAAAAAATTACTATTTGCATGTCAAACATATTGCACTATGAAACTGTTGAGGAGAGTTATATGTTGGTAATACGGTTTTTCTTTACCTAGCTCGAACAGAAAATAAAACTCCATTGGCCACCAGATTAAACATTTTTTATTTTTACTGAGAGTGGTCTGAGTAATTTACAGTGACATCATAAAAATCGGAAGAATTTTAACACCTCTCTCGATAGAGATACATTCTTTTATATGCTTGAAGTAAAACACGGCTGTGATATTTTTACAATGCGGCGTATTTACAAAAAATAAAACAATAAAACTTTTCTGCATTTAAAACAGTTTTATATTCACTCGAGTGTATTTCTGTACATGATTGATAAAATAATGAAGTTGAGTTGGTTTGTGAGTTTAATGATTCATGTCAACAAGTTGCTCATTTGCGGGTGAGAGAAGGAAAAATGCCGTCTTCCGCTTGCGTGATGCAATGTTTCCAGTTTGCGCGTTTCTGATGGAACACAAACACACGCGGCTTTCTATGCAGCATTTTGTAAATAACAAAAGCTTGTTGCTGAGCCCCGAGTACATCTTTTGCTTGGCGTCATGTTTTTTTTTTTTTTTTTTTTTTTTTGCAATGTGGAAATCAGCTTTTCCTTCTGTTTTGGTTGTGGTGGACTATAAGCATTTCTAATTGCTGTATAATATTGTTGTTGAATGCAAATAATACTTACGTACGTTTTAGAAATTATGTATAATAGCTTTCCTCTGCTTTTCGTGAAACACTATTATCCTCTCAAACCATTCATGGTAATCATTATATCTATTCCCGTTTATTCACGGACACTTGTTGATGGTATTAACAAAGGAAAATCTAGTGGGCAGGAGTTCCAGAAATTATTTGTCAACAATTATAGCTATATACCACTAAAATCTACGCACACCAATAGAAAAAAAAGAGAACTAGCCAATATGACTAATTAGTAATTAGCCTATTTTCTTCTACATGTGTACGCGAGACAACAAGATGAAGAAAGCAACACTGCAAGCCTAAGATAAAAGGAACGTGTGTGTTATCATATGGATTGCTGTGGTAATATATCTTTGTCAAATTTTTGTGGGGATTGGTTCATTGTTTCCCGAGATATTGACATAAAAGTAGCGCTATCTTACAAACGCGTTAGAAAGAGGCCTTGTGTAGACAAAATTAATGGTTGTAATATAGACTACTGCTAACATACAAATATTGGTTGAACTTGAATACATAGTACTGCAGATATAGCAAAGTAGTATAAATGTTTATATGACTACCATTTTGAAAATAAGTGTGTGACCTACTTAAAACATATTGGTTTTTATGGCGTACAGAAATATTTCTTGTCTGCCAAATTTGGTAGAAATCAGTGGACTGTTTATTGACCTATGACACAATTTTTTTTCATTTGACACTATCTTACAAAATTTCGGACAAAGTAAACTATGTGTTTGCATAGTAGATGCTTGTAATTTATTTTTCCAGCATACGGAGTGTGGTCTTAAATAGATGAAACGGTACAGTATAAATATAAAATTAACCTATAATATTTACATGACCTCCATGTTGAAAATAAGTGCCGTATCCATTTAGATCGTGCCGTTAACTATGGAATTAGGCGGGATCATACGAAGTAGTTTCCGGAGTATGATGCAAAATCTTTATTTTTTCACGCATTGCTGTCTTCCAAAATGGTCGACAAATAAGGATATCCACCTTTAAGATCAAATGATACACCTTGCGATGTCAACACACAAAATTTGGTTCAAAGCGGTTGAATGCTTTCCGAGATGTGACATATCACCCTAATTTTTAAATGGCCACCATTTTGAAAGAGAGCGCCCGGCGTGATCGAAAATCATAAAAGTCAGGTCTCCTTACTTAGTACTATACGTGTTCCGCATTCGGTTCACGCGTTCAAAAAAAAAAGGGGGGGGACACACACACACAAGCAGACACACACATACAGAGACAGGTAAGTGATGTCATATATGGCTATCTTTATTTTTCAAACTAGGTTAACAACGGACTAACCTTAGTCGAAGCCAGCTGGGTTTGACAGTTCCATAGATGCTTGCTCTTTATATGCTATTCACGGTAAAGTGAGCACTTTTGAAAGCCCTCTCATTTGGAATTGTAGTCGATGAATGTTTTTATTGTAGCCTTATACGTAACTTTCGAGTGCGGTGGAATATACACACTGTGTTTATTACGTACATGACAAGATTTTTTTAAAAAGGTGGTTAAAGGATAAAAACATTGCTGAAAGGAAAATGTAACCAGGGCCTCGAAAGTGCTCACTTTACCGTGAACAGCTTATACCATATTCGCTCTGCTGTCTAGGTAAGCCAGGAACTGGGAACACGTATAGCGAAGCTCCGAGTCGACCGTTCACCTGTAGAGATGACGGTACACGGCTTGGGAAAAGCCATCCTGAGTGCATCAGCAAGGATTGAACGCGCCATTTCCAAAACGTGATTAGGAAATTCTACCTACCGTATGACCATGGTAGAGTAGTTCTTTTAGCTGCAGTTTTTGATATGTGCGCCGTATCCTTTCGAAAGAATACTTTGCTCGGGCGCAGAGAGATATTCTGTGTGGAATGCAGATTGTTTTGTGATGTCAGTAGTCACTGCTACTCGTGCAGCAAAATGCAGTCACTTGGGTCATAAATTACTGTTTATGGCATACGTGAAGTTAAAAATCCTACACCAGCCAGCAACGCTGTAAAATGGCGAGCTAATTGTGTAGTAACTAAAAATTGTACTTTTGTGTAGTACCAGAGTCCATTTAATTTACCGACAGACTCTGAAATGTTTCCGTGGTCGTCACAAAAAATTAAAATTGACAAACATTTGCTTCTACTGTTACAGCAAGTTTTGTAAATACTTTGGCGAAACAATTCACGAACTGACAAAAACCAGTGGCGTGAAGTGGGGGTGTTGCAAAGTAAGCTGGTGCTTGCTCAGTTCTGCACACACTCGGCGCACGCAGCAGAAACCAGTAACTAGAGTGGAGCCAGGAGAAACTGAACGTACTGGGCACTGAGCAAAAGGTTTTGTTGAATCAAACAAAATTTGTTTGGTGCACCCAAATTATTTGTTTGTATAGGGGCAAAGAAAAATTTTGTTGCTGAAACCAAAATTATTTTGTTGTTCTCATTTGGTTGCCCCAAACTGTAAGATTTGGTTGTTCCGACAAAATATTTGTTTGGCTACACGTACATTAAAAACAGTTTGAGCAGATATAAAAAAAATTACAAGTTCTACCATAGATCACCTGCGTCCGAGCGCTGCGCCTTAGTAATCTCAGCTAACGTGACAACTGATGACGTCAGGAAGCTTTTAAGTAGGTGCCTACTGCAAATATTGGGCAACGTGTGCAGAAAAATATTTCAAGTTTTACAGCTTTACTTGTCGGTTTCTTGTTGCATTGTTTTATTAATGTGTTTAGACGATTGTTAAGCATCAATAGATGCACTAACAAACACGGTTACCATCCCAATTGTCACAAAAAAAATTACAAACAAACTCTTGAGCTGTATATTCGAACGAAGGCAGTCAAATGAGTGGCCAAACAAATACAGTTGATTCAACAAAATATTTAGTTGACAGTTTAATGTTTTTCGGCCCAACACAGAGATTTTGTTTATTGAAACACATATTCTGTTAGACGAACAAAAGTAATTTTGTTGCTTTTCAAATTTTGTTTGCTCAACAATATATTTTGTTAGGGTAACTAAATGTATATTTGGCTCTATACAAACAAATATTCTGTTCGATTTTCTCTCAGTGCGGCCACTTACGAGAGAGTGGCGCGGCACCCATTACACAAGTGCTGTGACGTCAAACACACTACTACCTTTAAGTGGCCGATGTGTTAACTAGGAAACAATTAGGTGTAGCACAGAGAAAAACATAGCTTATCTTGCAACAGTTCACCCCAAGTCGCGCTGCTGCCAAAAAACGTTTCTTGCAAACACTGTGGTAATTGTCTCTTCACTGCGCCTCCAGGAAGCCTTCAGAATTTATCCCCCTCGTAAAGAGCCACCTTTCCTCGCTCCAAAAACCCAGGAGCTACCCCTATAACCTCAGTTATTTCGAGCTTGAAAGAATGTTCAATATGCGAAGATATTTCACGGGATGCCTGCTGCCGTATTTCGTAAAGGTAATATTTGTCAGCTCTTCCTTCCACACCAGCAATTTTTTTATGCAGTGTTGCAAGGAGATACAAAGAAACGCCCTAAACAATTTGTCTTCTGAGACGTAAAAAAACGCAACATGGAAGTTGCCAAGAACGAAAACTGTGTCAAGTTACTCGCGAATGACTAAAAATATAAAATGATAAGCAGTGTATAAATTTTTTTATAGGAGTTTTATTTTCCAGTTGTTATAGATTAATCACAAAGTCCTAATCCATGTGTTGTAAGAGAAAAGCCACAATGTAAATTCAATACTCCATTTCAAAGGAGAGGGGCTTTCTTATTCGTAAAATGGTTTCCTCAGCCTGCGAGAAGGAAGGAAGGCCCTGTCGTTTCAGAGAGTTCGAGAATCATCCATAAACTGCGTGGAATTAAAAAGGGGAACGAACTAATGGCTAAGCAAAAGCAATATGTTTGTAGTACAATAGAAATAATTATAAAACATATAAAATTATATAATAACGGCAAACATGAACTTATGTTTTTTTTTCTGCGATAGGTGCGCAATGGTTTGTTGCACATAAACATAAAATTTCGAATGACTATGGAACACTGACGCCTTCAGGTTTTCAAAAATAATTTTTGTTGGTATTTTTATTGGGTGCTTTGAAGAGAATAGCGGTTTTATCGCTATGAACAAATTTATTTATACTCCATTCACAGTTACGTCACGCTTTTCTGAAGCCCTGCTACAGTTCTACTTCCAGGATAGTCCTCCGTCTCGTGGAAACTAAGCTTAACAAATTCTGAAAAATTACACCATAGGCCAACGCACCGAATTCGTGCGCACCCTGCTGTAATAATATTTTTGAATAAGAACTATTTCTTTCTAGGCGTTACCAACACACGCATTTTCTTACTTTTTTTATTCATATTACTTATTTATAAATGAAGCAATTGAATTTGTAGATAAAATATAAATAACATCTCAATTTAACCAAAAAAAGTTACCTATGTGAACTGATAACAACATCCGGTTACAACCACGAGCACGTGATAACAACATCCGGTTAATTGCAGCACACACACAAGTGCAAACATGTTGGCCAATATAAACTCGTGATCAACCAACTTAAGAAACAGAAGTACTCCTTTCGGGCATGTTAAAGGGAGCACTAGGGGAGGGGGGAATGAAAAATTATTTAACACTTTCTGCATGTATTTCTTTCAAATTTACGATATTCATTAATACATATAAATGTCTGTATAACTATGTTGGACGTTTACCTACGGAAGCTCCGTAAAGGTGGCTATTAATTTTATAAGGGAATGATAAAGGATGAACATTGTTGAGTGACGAGTGTAATATCCTTGACATGTGTTTATTTCACTGCGTGTTTTTAATAGCATGAAATATATTTTTAAATATTCCCCCCCCCCCTCTATAAAGCCCCCTTCTTATTGTTTATACCACGTGATATATTAAATAATTAAAAACAGTTATACATGAAAAACATGTTTATTCAGTTACGACATGAAAATGATAAACGACATTAGAATACACATTACTGCTTAAGGGTTAAAGACCAATTCAACATAGCCAAGAATCTTTTCATGGTGTGCTTACAACGATACTACTAAGTACTGTGGTGTTCACAAAGCATAATTTTTTCATATTACGTTACGGTGAAATACTTATTTACTTTTTCTATCTTTTGGGGTATCTATTAAATTTTTTTCCGCGTAGTGTTACCTCATACGCCGAACATAAACATACAAAAGTTGGAAGAACAGAAATAAAGAGCTGAGATTGTTTTTCTTGTCCTTACTCGTATGGGAGCTACACTCATGGGATCTTGGGGACGAAAATTCGTGAAAATGGACAAATAATATCGCATTTTTAAAGCTTGCCTATGCAGTTTCCTTAAGCAACAAGAGAAAAGTGCAAATATACGGACGTAGTTTAACCTGTGGGATTTCCTCGGCGTGTAATAAAACCCCATTGTTACAGATCTAAATTTGCACAGTACAGCGTCACGACGGAAGCACTGCACGCCTTGCGTGTAGGAGCGATGAGGCGCTAGGGCGTGCGTGTTAGTGTCGCCCGTATTGCTCCCTCGCTTTTTGAGACCTTGGACGCGCAGCTACATAGTACCCTTAAGCACGGAGATACGCACAATAGCATAGTATGGTTACGTTTTGTTTGTTCTCGCGAAGCCTTAGAAATGGGGCACTAATACGAATTATTTTAATGATGAAACACACAACCAAATTTTGGAAGTATTAATGACACACTAAATCCTTTTTTTTTTATCAACAATTCCCAGAAGAGGCATACTACATTAACAGCAGAGTACTTAGAAAATTTAATACAGGTTTGATAATTTTTTGCCATTAACGAAAACCTCACAAAATGTTCTATTAACGCTGACCTCATGAAGTCTACTGTGACGGTAGCAAAATAATTTTTATTACAATAATTTCATATCCAGTCAGTATACATATTATTATTCGTCCAAAAACATATTTATTAAGGTTTGCGCAGCAGTTAAGAATTAATTAGCCATACGTTTAATACTACGTATTTTTTTAAATTGTTAAGTTTTGAGTAACATATTAATTTGTGTAAGTTGACAATTCTTTATAACACCGTTTTAATTGCTATCATTAGGAATGCACCCTGATATAAACCCTGTGTCACACATGTTAGTTCAAATATGGTAACTGACGCCAATAATAGGAGTCGAAAGAATGTTCCGGTCTCCTTCTTGTTTAAAATGGGTCGTTAATGTATCAGGTCAGGTAGGCCTAGGCTCTGTCTAAATTTTAAAAAAAGTGTGATAATTGTAATTAAAGTGAGTTTGACCCTGACCAACATGCTCAGTTTCGAGTTGATCGCCGACAGAGTAGTAATAAACTATCAGAAGAGGGCTTAAGAGTATGGCAACGTCAGTAATTATGTAGTTGTGTAAGGTTTTTGTATCACCGCTATTCTCAGTGAACGTTGGTTCAACGGTGAAGTGCTAGAGACTTTTGTTGTTAACTGCACATATATTTCATTACGTTCTTCCTTATCACACAGTGCCTGAGAATAAGAATTCTTAGTTGCTCTGCCTGTTTTTGACATTGCTAGTCAGGGATAGTTTAAAAGTACAAGCTTATGGGCAGATAATTGCAACTGTTATGCGTGAGTGTGATTACGATTTTAACTTAACTTAGACTTTCTGCACGTCAAAACATTTAAAATTTGGTGTAATCTTTTAAGCAGTACAAAGACATTTATTATGATCGCGGATAACTACATGCATAGTTGCTATTTTGACAGGCATACAGAGGTGTAAACATAATTTTCTTGTCCATTTGCTGCGTGTCAATTTTCACACATTCTGGTATCAGAATATAAGGTTGGAAGCCTTATTTAAATTGAGAAAAGGAATCCTTTATGCATTAAAATTCACTTCGCTACTGGGCGTCTTTGATTGGAATAAAACACACGCTGTTAGTTTCACCCCAGAGTTTATTCGAATTGTCACATATGTATAGCTATGCTGGAGCTGTACTAAACCTGGATATTACAGCAACATACAGGTAGCCTGCAAGACTGTTGGTGTGCTATGGTTGTGTTCAGTATATTGCAGTGTGAGTTCTGTATGTTAATTAGCCTTGCAGCAAAGCAAATTATGCGTGAGACCTATACTACACAGGTTTTCATTTCGCACTCCACACTTTCATGTTAAGTTGCCTATTTGCTAACACTGCCTGCATGGTGCATAATAATTACACCTACTGACCTTCCACA
The DNA here is from genome assembly GCA_029891345.1 of Dryococelus australis. NCBI lineage: Eukaryota > Metazoa > Arthropoda > Insecta > Phasmatodea > Phasmatidae > Dryococelus > Dryococelus australis. Next base: position 53,822,705 of record CM057002.1, read on the forward strand.
CACATTCCTACACACTCGTTCTAGTATCAGGTAGCCGTAAGTATATCCTTACAAAAATTATTCCCATTCGTGGGGCATAAATAAAGAAATCTCTCTCTATCTCGCTCTACCTCTCTCTTCTCCTTCATTTTACAGTATTCTGGTTTTATTCTAGCCTTAGTGTTCATCCATAATATTACTCGTTCTACGTTCTTTCGTTTGGCTTAGTTGATACTTAGTGACTTACATTCCCCTGAGGAATTCTCTTTGTCATTTGTCTTATATAAGTATATATAATATGACAATAGTTTATATTATCTAGCTTATTGTGTGTCTATGTATTAAATCACGTATTTTCTGCGACAAACAAAATATCTTTGTAGTGGCATACTCCAAAATTTTTTCAATTTTATTATCTACCCGCATTGCTAAAATAATAATAAAAAAAAAATTTAAAAATGTTATTTTCGACATACAGTTTACGAAGAATTATAAAGATATTCCGAATTGGCATTTAAAGTTTTCAGACCACGCTACTATTCAAAGCGAAGAAAAACGTAGCGTCGGTTTACTACTAAAACCTCATTTGTCCCATTTTTCCCTAATGGTCGATTATGGGGAAAATTTGTTTACAGAAACTACGTCTGCTGATAAAACCTCTTAGATATATTCTGTAACGCCTTGATATAATTTTTTAAGTAAAGAAACCTCGTAATTTATTACAAGCTTTTATTTAACTTGCCTTGTTAGTTAGTTTGTACGTTCGGGTGAAATCTTGGAAGTAGATTTTAAACCACTTCCCTTTATACAATTGAGCTGAAATTTCGCATACATGTGTAGTTCCGATTACAATACAATTTCATGGTACCACTGAGCTGATCTGATGATAGAACCGGAAGTTACAAGCTTTTAATGTAACTTCACGTGTATGTAAGTTAAATCACTTACCGTTATCCAATTGAAATGAAATATTGCATAGTCTACATGTGTAGTTCCGATGACAGTACAATGTGAAGGTACGCCTTACGAACGATATGTTCTTCCTATGCTTACGAAAATGTGATATACGTTCTATATTGTGAATAGTTAAGAGCCTTACGTTGATGGTATGAGGTATACGTTCTACATTGCGCCAAGCTTTTATATACTAAATATAAATTGGTACAAACATATAAATTTGTAGTAAAGTTTATTACGGCTGTTCGACCACGTCTTACAATTTCTACTAATTGTGTAACTATTATAATTATTTTTCTCTTTTTATTGCATTTATAAAAAAAAAATTGGTTTTAAATATTATTTTTTTTACATTTATTTTGTTCAATTATTTTGCGCTCGTGTGTATCATTTATTCAGAAGGATATACGAGGTTTTAGATATATAAATATTTCTAGAAGGCGTATAGTTAGAGACCTGTAAAATTCGCTTTATTATTTGGGGACACGTTGAACTCTAAACACGTGTACCTTTGCATTGCGGTTGTCATTGGACCATACTATAGATATGTGACACGCCCTGGGTAACTCTGCGCGCCAATAAATGAACACTTCACGATTGTGTACCCCAATCACATGCAGTTCAGTCAGAAAAGGGGGGGGGGGGTGGCTTCAAATATACGCGACAGCGAATCGGGAAACGACGTCGGCTTCGGTATACACAGAATTGTGAAACTCAGCCTGTTGTCAAATAAAAAACCGAATTTTGCTTGTTTCTAAGTATAGTCTGTTAATTAAAAAATTAGCGATATAGCTTTTTTACCCTTCGGCTAATAGCGAGGGACGTTCATACCGAAGTATAAGCATATTGCTAACTTCATGATTCAAACTCACAATTCCTGACCTGTGATGCGCTACGAAATATTCCCACAACAGAAACAAGTGAATTAATTTCTTTTATAGATAAGGATAGTGTGATAATTGCAACACCTTCAATATCGAGAACGCGGATCGAAGTGTTTCATAGATAAACAAATTTGTCTTTCTTTGTAGCTGATAGCCGGATCTACTGCTCTGTTACAGATGAGGTGAAGGTACCATCGGAGTGAAACATGCATGAACATAGGAAGGAGAAATGAGGGAACTGTGGTGTTTTGTGCGTGCGTTGATGGAAGGATGAGTAGGGAATGGCTGAGAAGTTCAGTGTTCGAATACACTGCGGGGGAAAAGTTTTAACGGGATTGCGTATCACAGCTAACAATTTCTTATACTTGAAAATCACGGCAGGAATCTATGAAACGCACGTGTGGCATCTACAGTGGCAATTTGTTTGTCGGATCATCATTATTTTATACTGTGTGTCCGTTGCAGGACATTTTCACAATGCGCAATGTGAAATCTGGTAAACGCATGATAAATATTCTACTCTGGTAAAGTAAATGAAGTTAAATTTTTTCGTATGGGGTATCCAAATCTTTTTCAGATCTAAACGAACTAATACTCCTGACGTAAATAATCGCTAGATATACGGAGATTATTAGTGCCAATCGATTTCTCGTTAACATCTCATAACTGCCGATAGAAAGAAAGGACAAAAGCTTTTTCTGAAATGGGTTAGCATTTACCTTCTTTCAAACACGTAGTTCCAAGGAAACTTAAATTACACGATTTATTAAAGTGCGCGTCACTTCACGCTGAAAGAAAAATTTCTATGCTACCTGGTCAGTGTATCTATAATTCTGAACATATTCGAACAAAGCTTCGGTATTATACATCCGACTGGTATATATAAAATTTCAATGTGTATGATTAAAATTTGATTATTCTGATGTCCCAATAAACAAAAATAAATTACAAATCTGCTAATTTTTACATTACATGCATTAAAATAAAGAGAACGCGGAAGCAATAATTTAAGTTATCACAAATGACACTTTAAATTCGACGTTAAGTTATGGAACTACTTTCCCTACCGTTACAAACTTTACTAGGTGAATGTCACTGAGTTAGCCCGTTAACATGTATGCAGGTAGGAGCAGTGACTTTTTTCTAAGGTTGATTTCATCAAAAGTGCTCACTGTAACGGGAACAGCCTTTACGCACAAGCAGCGCTGCACAGAGAAATGCATATTATACACCGTGAAATATCCATGAAGTGAATGGTCTCGTTAAAGAGGGAGGAACCGGGAGCTACAATCAGCATTGGTGGCTTTGGTGTTCAATACTGAAGGGTTGGTTAGGGTAAAGGGGTGTGCATTTCGCCTGCTGCTATGCCGCCCCTGGGCCCTTATACGTTTGTTAATTCACGACCGGTAGGCAGGGAATAGAAACGGAGAGGCGGTTTACAGACTTGGCGAACCGTTGCGCGGTCGGTCACGTGATCGCCTCAGCGCTGAAAGGAAAAAAAAAACCCGCGTCCTATGTTTGAGAGTCGACCTCCCGACTTGCAGCCATAACCCCCCTCCCCCCCCCTTCTTCATTCATCATCCAGGTGGTTCCTGTGTCAGCAGAGGCCGCCCACGCCACGTGCTCAAAAATCCTACCAATCCTTCGTCGCTTGGCGGTCGGACCGCGCGCAACATCGGCTCAAGTGCGCATATCTTCCGCCGCGAACATTAAGGTGGCCCCCTGGTAGAAGGAATTTTGCACGTCTGAGGCCTATAAACTGTTCACGGTAAAATCAGCACTTTCAAAATCCTTGCTTAAAATCTACTGGTATACACGTTGTGTGTCCCTCCGCCTTATGTAAAATTAACTTTACTATGGCCCTCATCACGTTATTCACGCATCGGTAAAATTAAAATGCGAAATTATTAAGAAATAAATAATTTAGAAATCTGCTCATTTTGACACTTCCGTGCATAAAATAAAGAGAAAGTGGGATAGTTAATTTTAAGTTATCACAAATGGTTACCTAACACTTTCTATTCGACGTTAAGATATGGAACTACTTTCCACCCATCGTTGCTAACTTTAGTGGGTGAATGCCACTCAGTGCTCCCATTAAAATATATGCACGTAGAAGCATTGACTTTTTCCTAAGGTTGATTTCAGAAGTGCCCACTTTATCGTGAACAGCCTTTAGAAGCGTGGGAGCACTAGGGGCGACCGAGACATACGCATCAACCACCTCGTCGCCTCTACGCGCAAATCACTGAACTCGCCTGCAGTATAGCCATCGATAACGCGCCTCTGTGAGACTCTCAGCGGAGACATTGCCATTTTATGACGCAATAATAAAAATAAATGTTTTAATACACGTCCCTATTCCTTTCTTAATGTTTTTTACCGGAACGTTCGTACCTAAAAATGACTGCAAAAACACTCATTTGAGCTATTATCACTATCACAAAAACATGCTCTAGAGAGAAATAGAGGAACTGAAAAACGCATACAGACGCGTAACGTTTCTTAAATGCTATTCGTATGCTGACTGCACCAAATCAGGTGCAATTAGCAAACACGCATTATAGTTAACAATATTGGCAGGATCTCAAAGCTAGCAATTAAAAAACAGCGCACACAAAATTTCAGTGAAACACAGCCTTTAATTATATCTGTTCTCCAAAATGAACATGTAAAAAATTACGGTGGATGCTCTTAAAATATTTCAGGTACAAAACGGACTGACTATCACCCACGAATCAATTAAAATTACAATTGCTTTGATACTACACGGAACAGGTAATCCTTGACTATATTATAATTCAATGGCACCCAAAACTGTGCCTAAAGCAAGTAAACCTAGATTTATACTTGACCACAATATCGAGGAAAGTGCTAAGGTGCGTTCACGCATGAACGAGTGGCAGCTTTAAAACAGTGCAATGCTAGCCTAAAACCATCATCTCAAGCGCTATAAATGCTTTCGAGCAGACAAATATTAAACAAGCTTCTAAATAAAGCCCTAACAAAGTAATTAAAATACAAATTCTACTCAATGGTTGACATTTTAGTGTGAACCCTGCTGTTCACTTTTAATATTCGAGCCGCACGAACGCCACCGGCTTACACGTCGCGTCAAACTGCCGAGGAACAATTGATCAACTCAGGAGCACAAGCACCAAGTATGGGACTAAAATTGGCGTTGACTAAGCTCATTAAAATTACCAGAATGCAATATAAAAAATCGTTCAAAAGGATGGTAAAAAATTACAGCAAATATTAAGTGCTCAAACCTCAAACACCGCAAAATTCTACAAGTGACACTAAAATTCATGTGCACTAATATTCAAACTAATACTCAACAAATTGAAATCCTTAAAAGACAACACGATCATTATAATAAGCGGAAAAGGAGGCGGCGGCGTGCAGCCCTATCAAAGCTCCTTATCCGCATGACACGTTAAAATATAACTTAAAAAAAACCGTAGCTGATACAACCTCGCTAGAGGCGCCTGACTGAAATGAAAATATACTAGCAGGCCGAACAAAGGCCTAGAAAGTAACTTAAGTACACCAAACAAAATATTAAAATACTTCTGTCCAGTTGAGCAGTGAGCTGACGACGCAGAGCGAATAGGAACTAGGCTCCTAGCAAATGGGGTTAAATGTTAAACGAGCCATTTCATAACTCAAAAACTAACAAAAAGACGTTCTAAACACACTTAAGTAATATTAAAACGTATCTACAAAGCTCCAACAGGAGTAACATACCCAAAATATTGAAGACAATCTAACAGTCTACTAAAAAATGACTACAGTGCAAAATCACTAAGGGCAACACTAAGCACTACGCCCTCAACTCACTACAATTGTTTACTCCTCTCACCCGGCATTACAAGAATATTACCCACACTGAATATTAAATACAAATCAGCTATTACTTTAGTATTAATTGTACTGGTGGAGGCGCGTCGCAGAAGCTCTATCTCTGGTAGAATTGAGCATCATATCGGAGTAGCATTATGAAGAATTTCACGGGCAAGACACAGACAAGAAGTGCCCGCCGAATATTCACTTACAAAAATCTAAGCTTGAACATGTGATGTAACCAGGGAGGGGAGCGGTAGAGGGAGTAGCAAGGAGAAGGGAAAGGGAACGAGAGCGTTACAAAGAGGTCGGCTCGGGAGTTGTCCACGTGCGGGAAACAACGAAACTACGCAGAGGGCGCTAATATCGGTCCAATAACGAAATGATGCGGGAAAGTACATAGTTTTTGGGGGCGCCAAGCAGACTACAGCTGGAAATAGTTCCAATTAATGTACGCAAACGCTTGAGCGTTGCAAGACGTCGCTCAGACACGTTGGACTGTTTTTTTTTTTATAAAACTTTTTTCAGCTGGAACTCTGCACACCGTTCGGCAGCCTACCCAGGCGGCCACCTTAAACTGGGTTTACAATATAAAAATTAATCGTTAAATTAAGCGTTGTGACGTGTGCAGAAGAACTGAAAGTGTTATATTATGTACGTTGTTGGGATTATCTTAAGCGTTGAAATAAAAAGTTATATTTTATATCTGATGTAAAACTTGTGTCGGGCCGAGCAACCAGAACAGAGTAGTCGGTGTTGCTACCGGGAAACTGTTATTTGCAGCCATGCAAAGCATTAAGATATTTTAAAGGCACATTTATGAACATGTTTACGTTATTTGTTCACAAAAAAACAGGTTTCTCTGGTATTACATGTCAACGTTGAAGTATGATCTGCTTAAATATGGATGTGCTATACGATGTTGGTTTAGGAATCAAAATGAACGGGACGGGATTGTCGCAATCTTTCATTGGCTGGAATTAAGAATTAGCAGGTGAATTATGAATCGCAAATCCAGAAGACGTAGTTCTGTGAGCAAGGAATGCGTTCACTGTGCAAGTCTTAAAAAGAGTGGGACGGACCCCCGCATTTTTGTGAAATAGTTTTTTTTTTTTGCGCGAATACGAGTATCTCGGCAAATAAATATTTTGCAAATACAACTTTTTGTGAGAAAATACAAAAAAAAGAAAAACTATTATTTATGCTCCTATATTTCTTATACTTTTGTCATATTAAATGTATTCTTGAAGGAAAAAATCGTGAGAATGGTCAAATATCACATTTCTGAAAATTGCCTAAGCAGTTTCCTTAAGCGACAAGAGAAAAATACAAAGATACGGCCGTAGTTTAATCTGTGGTCTTTCATCGGGAGTAATAAAACTCCAATGTTACAGATCTAATTTGCACAGTACAGCGTTACGAAGGGAACACTGCACGCCTTGCGCGTAGGAGCGTTGAGGCACTAGGCGTGCGTGTTAGTGTCGCCCGTATCGCTCCCTCGCTTCTTGACTTTGGACGCGGGCTTCCGACGGGGGTTCATCCCACTCTTAACGCACAATTTTGTCATTGTAAACCCAAAAATGTCGCCTGTAATGTAACCTAAATACAAACTGCGCTTATATTAAATATTTTGAAGTTAGTTATTGTAAAAACGAATACTTGGTAAATATTTAAGGATACACAATTTTAGGATGACAAATATATGATACTCAAATTGAAAAATAATCCTTGTCATGAAAACGAATATGTACTGTTTCGTAACTGTAACGTATTATGTAGAGGGAAAAAAAAAAAAGTTATTTTCTTCCATAACTCAGCTCTTCCTTCCCAGTAGGCCTCTATAAAGGCTGTGCTGATTAAGGCAAGACGTTTTTACACAAAGGCTAAATTTTCAAGGTAGAAGTGGTTGTAATATCCGAAATCAATATTTTCATGAATTAATGTAATCATATATGTACTAATCAAGAGACTGGAAGGAATGTACGGATTCAGAAAATGTATATCTGAATAAAAAATTACAGGATCATTGTAACCAATAAAATAGTAAAGGTAAATTTTTCGCTAGTAAATCTGAACCATTGGAAATTTAACTGTTTAAATAAGTTAGCATTGCGTGACTGATCCAACAGTCACTTCTGTGAATTTAACTGATGAATTAGTGAAAAAAAAAAATGCTAATTTTCCTTCACTTATTGAATCAGTGGCATTTTCCACTGATACATCACCAATTTTATTCACCATTTTTCAGTAATTCGGTTTTCGTCTGATAGATCCGTTAAATAACGTGTAAAAATGGCCGTCGAACAAAGTGTAAAAATTGCCACTAAATACGCGTATCAAATGAAATAATAACCCATAAACTAATCGAACCAATACAAAATACTTTCTAAAATGTGAGTGTCGCCTTTTTTAAAACCATTTTACAAGGTAATGAACACCCAGCCTTTCATTCCGTTTCTAAGTCTTTCATTTCGTTTTCACATAATCATTACATCGCTCTGTTGGAAGGTTTCTACCGTGTTTAATTCGGTGAAGTCAGTGTACTCATACGTACTATTTTGTTCTAACAATCCTGACATTACCAATTAAACCAAAAACGAAAAGAAAGAGGCATACAATATTGAAAGCTACATACGTTCGTTAAGGAATTATAAAAAGCATATTTTCCTCTGTATTGTCAATGGTGGCTTTGTAGCTCAGATGGCAAGGTAAAGTTCTAGACGCAAAGTGGATGTGGTGTAGGTAAAATCCCGACCACCCGCAAACATTTTACCACTTTTTTAAACTACGATAAACTGGGCAACGTTAATACTAACTATCAGAAATATGTTGATTTCTCGTAATTATTTGGCTAAATCCAATAAAACGATATTTAATTCACCGCACGCAGTAGGCAATCACTTATTCATTCAGTGAAATTGTTTCACGTCACTTATTCAATCAGTGAAATTGTTTCACTAAAACAATCAGTGGTTTTCCACTGATTCTACAGTAAGTGGAGCCGTTTTTACTGATTAGAGTAGTTGAATTTCACTTTTAAAAAACTGTGGTTTTTCCACTGATTCGAATTTAGAGTGCATTTACATACACTCATAGTTAAGAAAAAAAGGCTTGATTTTGTCGCAGCAAGTTGTTATTAGGTGCAACCGTTCCGCGTTTTCTATATTGCCCAACCCCTTAGGCGTTCGAAGCGCAAATATTCAACAGCGTCAATGGTAAATGCTGTTCACGATTAAGTGAGCACTTTTGAAATCAACCCTAGAAAAAAATCACTGCCCCTACCTGCATATATTTTAACAGGTACCCTGAGTGACATTCGCCCAGTAAAGTTGGTAACGACAGAGGAGAAAGTAGTTCCTCAACTTAACGCTAAATTAAAAGTGCTAGGTTGGTTAAACGTTCGTGAGTACTGAAACTATTTATTTTGCTTTCGGGTTTTTAAATGCGCGATAAGCGTTAAAATGAGCAAGTTTGTAAAATATTTACTTTCTTAATAATTTTAGTCTCACTTGACCGACGCATGAATAAAGTTATCAGGCTCATGGCAATGTAAATTTTGCATGTAATGGAAAAATACACAACATTCACACAAATAGATCTTAAGCAGGGCTTTCAAAAGTGCTCAGTTTATCTTTAACAGCCTTTAACTGGAGCAGCGTGTGCAGAGTTACAAACGGGCCGCCGGGTAGTACTGACGCGTGCCGCGATACGTTTGTCAGAAACTGATGCACCTCCAGTCCTCGGAAGATTGGATGCCTTGGGATAGGCGCTGCGCGAATTTTCTGGTCGTCACCGCCACATTCCCCTCTGCGCTACTCGAGGTGCGAATAACCATCTATGCCAGGTGACCTGAGCTATATAATTTGCGGCATGCCTCTGTGTCAAGTGTGTCTGGGGTCGTGTACGGCAATAAGCGACAGGTGTGTGATGCGATCGGAGCGAAGAGCATTGCCAAGGTGACTAGGGTGTAGTTCACGAGCCCTGGGACAGTAGAGCGTGAGACTTGCTGGACTGCGGGTCTGGATGATATTTGGCATGGTGTTAAAGTATGACAGTGGGTATTTTGAGCATGTATGTGCAACTAATAAGCGAGGATTAAGCGGCTGTTGCTAGTACAAAGACAGTGATAAGGACATTAATTCTAACTGGGGTGGGCATTAAATATTGGGCCCACTAATAGGGATATTAAAAGTATTAAAGTAGATAAAGGCTGTTCACGATAAAGTGAGCACTTTTGAAATCAACTTTAGAAAAAAGTTACTGTCAATGCCTGCATATACTTCAAGAGGCGCACTGAGTAACATGGGCCTGGTAAAGTTGGTAAAGATATATGGAAAGAAGCTGCATATCTTAACGTCGAATAAAAAGTGTTTGGTAACCATTTGTGATCATTTAAAATATTTATTTCACTTTCTGTTTTGTAATGTATCAGTGTGTAAAAATTAGCAGATTTAAAAAATGTTTACTTTTCTAAAAATCTCACAGTTTTACTTGACCGACGCATGAATAAAGTGATGAGGTATATGGCGATGTTAATTTTACATAAGGCGGAAGAATACACAACGTATATATAAGTAGATCTTAAGCAGGGCTTTAAAAAGTGCTCAATTTACCGTGAACATCCTATATATGGTTTAACACATTGACCGCCATGTGCATCAATATGATGCACAGCTTTATAATGATTCTGGTTATGTGAATCACATTTATTCACATGGCTCTGTAACATATTTAATATATCGTTTTATATAATATGCTAATTTTCTTTATCTTATTAAACAAAAACGACAAATTCAATAAAACCACCTTGACAATGTTGTAAATATTAGCTGTGTGTTCTGTTATAACAATTTAAATAAATTAAGAAATTCAATTTAGTTATTTTATTTTTATTACGACCTCCATCTCTCACGAACTCTGATACGTCCTACGTGACTTGCGCATTGAGTTACAGTTCCAATAAATGTAATCGTGGTGTCAAGACGTGTCATTCTTGTCGATACCTTTATTTTTATTCCATCTGTAAATACGAAAAACGTGTGAGTGTGTCAGTCAGGAAGGCCATCGCAGTCTCTTGTAGAAGTTATTGCTTGAACAGGAGGGGTGAAAGAGTATAGAATTAGAGTACACTAGGCGCTGGCCAGCGAAAATTTTAACGTGAGTGTGTGTGTGTGTATATATATATATATATATATATATATATATATATATATATATATATATATATATATATATATATATGTATATATGTGTGTGTGTGTGTGTGTGTTTTTTTGTGTGTGTCCGCCCCCCTTGGAACAAGCTAAACTACGAGGCCGTAGTTTCCTCCCCACCGGGTCACGTGGTCCTAAAATGCCCCCTTCTTCCCCCATATAAGTACTACCTCTTCTCGAAGCTCCGAGAACTTGCGCCGGGACGTGCAGGGCGTCCTGACCTCTGGGCGATGTGTTCTTTGCGGTCTGGTGAGGGAAACTTCCTCAGCCCGCAGAGAGATACAATTGCTGCAACCGTATGGGTGGTATAAGGGCCCGAGCACACCCCCCGCTCTGATCTTCGGCAATGATGAGAGAGAGCTCCGAGAACACGTTTGTGCACTACAGCGAGTTCCCCCTCCGCCAAATAATCCTCTTAATGGACGCTCATGCATCTCAGTCAACAGATCGCGTGAGTGCTGGAGTCGTTCGATGGCAGTAGAAGGGGAGTTACTGTTAACCACCACACATTTATTTCTAATGTACTCATAGGGCGCTCATCCTTGTAGCTTCAGCATTTCAAGCGTTTGATGATGGAGACCCGGCTCTCGTCTTCGCCCTAACACCTACAGAATCCTAAAGTTGAAAAAGGTAACCACGCGGAGATTTTACTATCTTTTTATACAGCACGTACCAAAAAAAAAACTCTGATAACGCGTAGTATGTCATACAGGACAACGAATTGAACATTTCACGATGGGCGCCTGTTTGCGAGCAAAGTATTTCAGATCTTCCACTGGAGACTCGTAACTATTGTTATTCTTAGTATTCCAAACAAAGTAGTGGAGGGGTGTGAGATCTGGTAACTGGGACGGCCATGGGACAGAGCCTCCTCTGCCAATCCATCTATTTCGATCTGTGGCATCCAGGTGGTCCCGTAAATCTCTGCCAAACTGCTCTGGATCTTCGTCCTGTTGAATCCGATCTCTGCGCCGCCGATGCACGCTTTGCGAGGTAGCTGGAGGTCGACAATTCAAACTCCTTTTGTAATCCAAGAGACCATGCCGTTTTTGGTTTGTAGGAGGTGTCTTACTGATTAAATTTGTAGTTTACCCCAAGTTATATGCACCATATCTGCCAAACTACGCATATCCAGACATGGATTCCGTTTCACAAATCGTTCGATTCATTACCCCTTACCGCACTCTTGTGTCTTTTGCAACATCGTGTCTATGCTTGGACCTGTTCCACAAACAGACTTGGAAACTTTTCACTTTGCACTCTTCACTTTTCGTTTCGATTTATGTTCCATCAATGTTTGAATTTACAAAGTCGAGTTTGAAACGTCCGAAGCGAGAAGTGCAGCGACTGTACATTCTCGAACACGCCTCTGTTACACCATAATCTCACTCTGCTAAATCAATTTATCAACACTGTTTACAAAGTTTTCTGAAGTTGGGTAGGTCGGATTTGCAGTATCATTATTATCCGTGTGTGCTATTTGAAATCTTATTTTCTATGTTGTATTGTTATTAAATGAAAACTGGCATTTAAGAAATTCACTTAATTGAATTTTCTGTGGAAAAGGGATGGAGATATAGTGACATGTACACACAACCTATAAATTGAGAAACTAATGATAAGGCGCCGTCTACTACATTCAGATTTGGTAGTGGGTTATTTTAACTGAAAATCGTTTTTAAAAAAGTCCCCTTTCTCTATTAAAATTCACAATGCAGCCAGGGGCGACGGTGGCTGAGCGATTAGCACTCTCGCCTCCCACCAAGGCGACCCGGGATCAATCCCCGGCCGGGTCACAGGAACTTCGCAAGCGGGAATCGTGCCGGACGATGGCGCTGGTCGGCGGGGCCTTCTCGGGGATCTCCCGCTTCCCCCGTCTCTTCATTCCGGCGCAGCTCAACACTCACTGCATTCACCCTCCCCGGCTCTCAAGACCTCGCTGTTAAGAGCCGCCCAAATCTCTTCACTCACTCACAATACAGCTAGTTAAATTTTTAATAAGTTTCCTTTCTTTTAAACTAGTTGTCTCTCAAATGCACACATTAAAAAGTAAAACAGTGTAAATAATGACTTGGTGGCTTTTAAATTATACAAACTATAATAACGATATAATTCAAAACTTTGCAGAATTGCTAGAGAAATGCAAAGAGGTTGAACAATATGCAAATTGCGAAAGGAAAAGTTGTAAAGTCTCTTGGTGGAATAGGGCCCATATTTTCGGGGGGGGGGGGGGGCAGGAATGGGGAAGGAATCGATAATGAACTCAACCAAGAAACCTCCCTGGTATTCGTCCGATGTGAGTTTGGAAAACAATAGAGCATGGAATTCGGATGGCCGGAATTGGAATCGAACCAAAGTCCACCCGGACAAGGTATTAAAGACTGTTCACGATAAAGCGAGCACTTTAGAAACGAACCTTAGGTAAAAGACACTGCTCCTGCTTGCATATATTTTAACGGGCGCACTGAGTGACATGCGCCCAGTAAAGTTGGTAACGATGGATGGAAAGTAGTTCCGTATCTTAACGTCGAATAAAAAGTTTTAGGTAACCATTTATGGAAACTCAAAATTATTTATTTCGCTTTCTGTCTTCGAAGCGTAAAAATGAGCAGATTTGTGAAGTATTTACTTTCTTAATAATTTCACAGCTACATTTGACAGACACGACGCATGAATAAAGTGATGAGGCCCATGGCAATGTTAATTTTACATAAGGCGGAAAAATACCCAACGTGTGTACAAGTGGATCTTAAGAAGGGCTTTCGAAAGTGCTCATTTTACCGTGAACAGCGTATAGCAGCGTGTCTTCTCTCTCGGGAACTGCGCACGGGTGAGCAGTTTCACGACCAAGAAAACAGAACGATGAGATCGTTTGTATCTATTCACGGCTTCTACACACTTCCTGAACGACACCTTCGAAAAATTACCCCACATGTGGCATGTTTGATCGTTATCTTAGTAAGTGACTTATCGAAAGAGTTTTATATTTTCTTTAACATTAACATACTTAATTTTTTTTCGTTCATGAAACTGTTACTTGCAACCATATAAAACTCTTATTCAATTAATCAACAACAGAGAGAATAGATGTTGGCAATGGCTAATAATAAACAGTTATTATGTAAAATGTTATTAATCAGTGTTTGTTACGTTATTTTATAATGCAAAACGTTCCTTACTGGTAGCACTGTTGTAAACACATTTCATTGCTACAAAATTAATTAAATTTTATTATACCTACAGCGCTCAAATGTAGTGCATTGGTTCTTCTTTGACGTTTCCACCAGGTTCGTTTACATTTTGTTTGCATGTTGTTAGGTTATAATAACCTGAGGTGTTTTGTGTTATTAAAGCTAACAGCTTTGTGTTGGGCGTAGCTCACTGGTAAGACTGGGTTAATTCAAACGTCCTTACGTAAAACCCAAATAAATAACAATTAACACAGCTCTCTACAATCGTTGAGTTGAAGCGGGGGAGTCAATTATAACATCTGCTTGCCAATTAAGCAGAAGCCACGTTATTATTAATTAGCCAAATGTCTCTGAACCCACTGGAACTTGTTCAACCCTATCTCGATGCCGAAGGCTGCTCTGCATCACGTCTCTGTTGCTGGGGTCCACGGTACGTCCTTCTGTGCGGTCCTTCTCGACCCCGCGGCTGCGGCAGGCTGGCGTCAGGCCTTGTTTCATGTCCCCGCGGCGCTAAATACTCTCCGAGGGTTTACTAACTTACTCTGTTTCCAAAACGTCGCTCGGCTTGTGGCCTCGCCCTGGTTGCAGCGGCGTGTCACTTCTCGTGCGTGGGGTGTCCGTTCTAGCCCGTGTCACGGGCATGGCTTGCCCACACCGTGACAATGTGGCGCAAGGATACGATGTCAGTACAGTCCATTCGTGGTTACCTCCAACTTTTCTGAAGCCCTGTTGTTGCAGGAAAACACTCAGGATATCCCTCCGCATCATGCGAACAAAGCTTAACTATGTCCAGAACATTACCCCAAAGGGACAATGCACCACGTTCGTGCGTACTCACTTAAAAACATTATTTTGCATAAGAACTATTTATTACTAGGCATTGCCAACACACCTATTTTCTCTCTGGTTATATTCATATTATTTATACATGAAATGTTATAGTTTATAGATAAAACGTTATTAAAACTTCAATTTAACGAAAAGTAAGAAACTTTTACGCCAATGGTTGAATAAAACACTTGCGATACATGACACATTTAGGAGACAAGCAGGCACGTCATTTATAGGGTAATTTTTCGAAGGTTTGGTTCAAAAAGTGCGAATACAGTGGATTCTGTAGCCATCGTTTCCCAGAGGACTGGCAAACAATTCCAGTACATATGGACTTTCGATGAATGTGGTATTGAAATGCAGATACATCAGAACTGGGGCCACAGATGCGGACTTTCAATCCATCTGGGTTCAATAAATAGAGGTTTCACTGTATACTGGGGATAGACTATAGCGAGAAAGTAGGACCTATAGAAGGACTTGTAAAAACTCAGAAGTAATAACGGATAGACTGCTAAGTGCTTTAATGCGAGAATACATTCTATGCAGGGCATTTAGAGAAGAATTCAGCAGGGGGCACGCAAGAGCTTCTTCGGGCAAACAACTTCCAGGACAGTCACGAAAGAGTTTTAATGTGCAGAAACTTTGCAGAGGAGACGCTAAAAATGAAAGAGAAGTTCTGCACTTGGGGTTTTCTGGAACATTGCAACAAACTTAGAGGAGTATTTAAACGGTTTCCCTGTACGCAGACGTGGCTCTTTGCCAGCTTGCCCGAAACAACCGCTAGTTGTCAATTGTTTTCTGCCCGTTTTCCCAAATGCGCTAAGCTGTGGAAAACGTTATGTGCACTTCCGAGTGCCGTCGCGGAATTACAAATACCATCACGGACCAAGATCTCCGCGGAATTTTCACGCTCTCATTGAAAATACCAGTACTGCACAAGACTGCAGACTCCCGTATGAAAACTAGTTTGAAAAAAAGTAGTCCACAAGCTGATCGCGGTAAAGTGTGCACTTGAAAAAAATACAGCCCGCTAACCACATACTTATATTGGTACGGTCGCAACACCAGCTACCCAGCGCGCTAAGGAAAAAAAATGCGGTCAGCGGTAGCCTATATAGGCTGTTCGCGGTGAACAGGTCCTAGTTAATTTTTACTTTCAGCCATTTTTTATCCTTTAACCATTAAATAAAAAAAATATTGCAACGTAAGCAACAAATACAGTGGATATATTCCATCACACTCGAAAGTTAACTTCTAAGGCTAAAATAAAATATATATCTTGACTATTATTCCAAATGAGCGAGCTTTCAAAAGTGCTCACTCTACCGTGAATATCCTATACTAAGGAGACTGGGTGAACTCGAGCAGCACTGCGAAAGCATAAACTATCGGCAAAAAAAAAACAACCTGCAAGTTGTGAGTTATTAGTTAGGTCTGGCTGACATCGAAGGCCGGCCGTCAGCAGACAACCATAACTCCGCCCACACCAAGCTGTCGGCGAATAGGAATGGATTACAACTCACTAAGAGGAAGGGGGAGGGGGGGCGAGAAGAGTGGTCTGGGGATTCGAACCAGGAGAGAGGGTCTTCGTGGGTGTCAACGACACCAACCCTTAGACACTGGATAGGAGTAAACAGAACGCTTATTTTATTTCCGATTCGATTTTGTTTATTTGCCCAGTCCAATATCGGCAATATAAAAGCGGAAAATCATTTGAATCTATCGATACAATGTAAATAATCTGCTGTATCGTTTTATGAATATTTTTCAACGTAATTGAAAATAAAAATATAGTTATATTGATTCAGTTGTAGACACTGATGTAAAATGATTTATATAAATCCACATTTCTTTTTACGATATTGGTGGTGATGTGAACATTACATTCTCGCATGGCCGTGCATTGTCGATGATGAGAGCTAGTCAAGTGTTTTAGCAACGATTTGGCGTTGTGTACCGACACTTGACAGTTCGCAGAGGCCGTTTATTTTTTGATGTAATTCTACATGTTTTAAATGAGAATATTGAACACATGTTTATTAAAATGGGCGGAATTAGACGAGTGAAATGTTATACAGAAAACTGTTCACGTCTAGTAGTGCCAACCCGTGAACACAATTTTTTTTGTCTTGACATTGGCACTGGGCAAAAAAAATTATCGTTCCGCTGGTTTGCCTTGAGTGACGTTTCTGGTACTTGTATGCTCGTTGAGTGACACGAAGCGAAGGCAAGATGTCAGGGCTTCAACATCCGGCTCTTCAGGGGTGAGTGTGTGAGGGGAAACAGAACAGTTTCCCGTCCAGCATCCCCTAATTTGCTCCTATGACCAGTAGAGTTGTAAACAATAATTTTTTTTGTGATTAAATATCATTTGTAGCCGTAATAATTCTCTTAATCACCCTTCCCCTCCCGTCATCCTTTAAGTTGGAATGTCACCCTAAGTGGCGTTCACAACAATTTGTTCTAATGGCTGTTCACGATAAAGTGAGCACTTATGAAATCAACCTTAGAAAAAAGTCACTGCTCCCACCTGCATATGCTATTTTAACGGGCGCACTGCGTGACACGAGCCCAGTAAAGTTGGTAACGTTGGAGGGAAAGTAATTCCATATCTTAACGTCGAATGAAAAGTGTTAGGTAACCATTTGTGATTAACTTAAAATATTTATTTACCTTTCTGGTTTTCTTTTTATGCAGCGAAGTGTAAAAATGAGCAGATTTGTAAAATATTTACCTTTCTAATAATTTCGCAGTTTCACTCGACTGACGCATGAATAAAGTAATAAGGCTAATGGCAGTGTTAATTATATATAAGGCGGAAGAATACACAACGGACCTACAGGTAGATCTTAAGCAGGGCTATCGAAAGTACTCATTTGACCTTGAACAGCCTATACCATAAACACAGGCATGTAGGCCCGTAGTTTAGCTGGCAAAGAATTAAGTAAAGGAGATCCAAGTTTTGACGTATTGAGAGTGTGATATTTAAATTTATGGCTAATCAAGATGATGTTTTTGTGCTATATACACATCATAGAACGTATCGACATAATAGTAATACATTTAGTTTGACAGGTGAACGAATAAAGCATGGCTGGTAAATTTTTACGTATGGTAGAACGATACAGTATAAGAAGGAAAGCAGGGTTTTGAAAAAGCTCCATTAACCATGATCAACCTATAGCGTATACGGGACCGTATGTTCGAATTCATGTTAAGGCACTGTACATATGCGGGGACGCTATTATTTGTATAATTACCTTCACATTTTTGCACAAACGTTTATAAAAGGAGAACCCCAAATGTGCGATTTTAGAAAAACGCCTTTAGCCTACTTTCCGAAGGGGGGAAAAGCGCTTATGAGATCATTTTTCTGTCTGTGTGTGTGTGTGGGTACGTGTGTGCGTCCCCTCCTTTTCAATTTTTGAACGCTTGAACCGAATTTCACCAAACTCGTTACACATATAGGTATAACTAAGTAAGGACACGTGACTTTATACCTTTCGACCACGGTAGGCAGGTACTTTCAAAATGGTGGCCAATTTAAAATTTAGTGTGATATGTCATATCTAGGAAACAATTCAACCGATTTTAACCAAATTTTGTAAGCTTACAGCCAAATTGCAAACATTAAATTCAGAGGCGAATATGAAAAAATAAAGTTTTTAGATTATATTTCGAAAACTACTTCACCTATTTTCGCCAAATTTGACACGTAAGTAATACTATGATTGGCCAGGTAAATGTAAGTAATTGAACTTTAATTAGACACATATTTTCAAAATGGCTGCCATACCAATTTCATCCAATAAATTTTACGCTGACAGTATATATTGAGAACATCATGTAAGGCAAACAACAGCCACTTTTGTGAGCCATTTTGGATGATAGCGCCAAATGAAAAATAAAGTTTTCATGTTACATCTCTAAAAGTACTCAAACCAATTTTCGCCAGATTTGGCACGTAAGAAATAATATGATAGGTCAGGTGAATATAAGTAATAACATTTTATTAGGTACTTATTTTCAAAATGGCAGCCATTAAAATATTTAAGTTTATTTGGTATAACTACCATTTGGCCAATTTCAACCAAATTTTGCACTCTGGCAGTATCTATTACAAGCATCAAATAAACCAAAAAATAACTTTTGTCCGCCATTTTATAAGATTGAGCTAAATGAAATAATCAAGTTTTTGTGTAATATCTCGGGAAAAAGTAGACAGATTTTCAATAAATTTGGCATTCAAATAAAAATGCCACAGTTTATATGTAAAAAATATGTTTCAAGTATGCCAGACACCTATTTTCAAAATGGCTGCCATCTAACATTTTCTTGGCAGAATATGCTATATCTTCGAAACCATTTAATCAATTTGAACTTATATTTGTATGCTGAGATAAATTATATAACAGACATCCAATGTGTCTGCGCGGAGCCTCTTTTGTCGTCCATTTTGTAAGATAGTTCCACACGAATATATTAAATTTTTATGAAACATCTCGGGAAACAATTGACCGATTCCTACAAAATTTGGCAAACAAGTAGTACTGCAGTAGGTTATGTTAACTGACATGTTTTAAGTATGCCAGACACCTATTTCTAATATGGTGGGGTCATATAGCTAATTTAGGTTTGTATATTACATCCGCGAAACCATGTAATTAATTACAATGAAACTTCGTATGATGAATGTATATATTACAACAAGCAAGTGTGTAGACAAAATCTTTTTGTCAGCCATTTTGTATAATAGTATCACTTGACAATTTAAAATAATGTGATCTCCGAAAAAACATATGACTTCTACCAAATTTTACAATTATCATTATGGCAGGCTACATAAACTGATTAATTTTGGGAGGGTCAGACGCACATATTTTCAAAATGTCTGCCATATAGGCCTACATATTTTAGCTCCGAATTTCTTATCTACGAAACTGCAAATTAACTTTGTATGCTGACAGTATCAATTTTATATATATCAAAATTATCTATGCAAAGCCTCATTTCTCAGCCATTTTGTGAGATAGCCCTACACGAAATAATATAATTTTAATGTCGTATCTCGGGAAACAATCAACCGATTTCTTTAAGATTGGGCGAAGAAGTTGTACTATGGTAGGCTATATCTAGTTATATGTTTTAAGTATGTAAGTTTCTTATTTACTGAATGGCGCGTATACAAACATTTAAACATAGTGTGCTATAGCTACGAAACTATGTAACATTAAAATTTAATGTTATATTTTGTATCTATGATAATAATCGAATATGTTAATATATAAACTTTTTGCCCTACATATCACGCGGACCAATCAACTACAGAGATCCTCCTTTGCCGGATTTTTTGCAAAGTAGTGCCAGGTAAATAAATTAAACATTTTATCATATTTGCGGAATAATTTGACTAATTTCCATAAACTTTTGCACACCTGCAGAAGACCACGTAAAGTCACGTGATTTAAATGGCGTCAGACAATTATTTTAAAATGATGGCCATATAAATATTTTCATATTTGGGACTTTTATTTAACAATTGAACAATTTGAATGAAACTTTTTGTGCTGACATCATCTATTACAAAGATTGTGTGTAGAGCCTCTTTCTAAGAAGTTTTGTGATAAAGCCCCATTTCAGAAAATAAGGTTTTAATACCACACCTCGGAGATCAATCAACCGATTCCCATAAAATTATGTAGGCCATGTAAACTTATGTTTTTTACTCTGTCTCAAACACTTATTTTCAAAATGACAGCAGTGTAAATATTTCAGGTTAGTCAACCATATCATTCAAAACAGTACACTGATTATATCCGAAGTTGATGCTCGGAGTCCTGCCTCCATGATGCAGTTAATTGCAAGCTAGCTCAATTTTACTAGTTCGTCTGAATTTGATTCCGGGTAAGTCGCTCGTGTATTTAAATTGTCCGTGTACTGTTTCACAAGTTTCTGGTTTCATCTCGAATTATATCGCTGTCAACGAGACGTCAACGGCTACCTACCATCTAAGCTTTCAAGAACTTCACTAACATTTATTCGCGCCCATGTAGAGGAAAATAATCTCTTAATCTTCAGTAATTTCTTGTCTGCCTCTGAATTCGCTTGCAATTTTCACAAAAATTTAAATTATACGACGCAACATAGGTTGTTCACCCCAAAATCATTACTGTCGCGGAGAGTAAAATTTTCTCTGATGTTAGTTTTTATACTGAGAGAAAGATTTTCTGAAGTACAAACATATGAAATAAAGGTCCTATTATTCAGTTTTTACGTCTGTTCACCATTATTATTGCAACAAATACACGACGGAATGTAAGAACCAGTCGAAAATATGTAGTCATGTACTATGCAAGCAATGTCTGAACACACTAATCTTTGTAAGATTAGCGATGCTATAAGTTTATCAAGATTTTCGCAATTTTGATATGTGTCAAATCAGTTTTCTTTAAGCAGAAACAATATAACTTACTTGTCGATACTTCAATTTTAACCCAAGTCTGTCACAGAGTCTACACTGTTAAAATTTTTTGTGTACATAGGAACGTTTTAGCTGAACTGTATTCCGGTTATAGTATACGTGAATGCCATGCATAAGTGGAAAACACATGGATGCCATCCGCATTCATAAAAAAAAGTTAATATCTCAATGGAAAGACTGAAGTTTTCAAAACAACGTCTGTAACAATTATAGTGTGAAATATGAATCGGATTATAGTTTTGAACGTCGTGTATCAGGAACAAGCAAATGTAAATACAGTAGATTTGCAGCAGGGTGTACAATAGAATCTTTGTTTTACATTCCCAGATATTAAATTTTCCCGTATTTTATACCCATTGTCTCTGGTCCAAATGAAGGCTCATAGAGAATAAATTTCCCTCTTTTTACACTTCCCTGAATTTCGCAACAATATTTCCTGGTCCTTCTAAAAGTGCAAAAAAATGGGCTTTGTATATTTATTACAAATAGTAACATATTGCCACATAGATTCGTCTTAACTGTTGTAAGTCACACACACACCTAATTTTTTCCGATCGGAATGTGACAAATGGCATATTTGGTCGTTATATTGCAATGTATAAACTTTTGCTAAAATTGTAAAGATTCGACTGGGTAGGGAATTTTTCCTAGAAATTACTGCTATAAATTAACATTTCTCAACACCAAACATAAGATTTCAGTAATGAAAATTTTTACAGCTCCTGACTTTTCAGCATACCTACGTGTTTTACAAAATATGTATCTAAACAAATTAAATTAATATGAAGAGATTTCGTGGCACTGCAAATGCTAACGTGTTTGAAAAATTATTGTTACATACCTCAAATTGATGTTACGACCCAATTTTACATGATATTTCCCTATTTCATTTTAGAAAATCAAGATAATAGATATGAAAGGTACGTCAGTTTAAATCATCGGCTACGAAATTGTATTTCTGTAATATTCAAAATAAACTCCTGCCGGCGACGTATACACGTGGCATTCAGGGCCATTAAATGTGATATCAATTTCATCTGCCCTTCTGTGTGGCACAAATTCACTGAGCCGACTTTTTTTGTAGCTGGTAACCCCTCGAGGGAAAATTAATATATTTTAACGTCACATATTACTGCGCATAAATAAATAATCGACTTTCCCTTCAAAATACAGCATTTCAGTAATAAATTCAGTTATATGCACATTTACACTGCTATTTTTCATTTTAATTTAAAATGGTTGGAAATGCCTTCAATTGAAATCTTAGTTGCTCACTTAATAATATTTCTTTAATTAAGTCGCGTGACGTGTCTAATTACACAGAAAGGAATGGCGGAAGTGATGTGATGGCCTAATCGTAATAACTAACATTATTTAAAAAAATGATAGGCCTATGTATTCTGTATAATAATATATATTTTCCTTAGTTGAAACAATAATTGATATTTATTGCATGCTTCTTTTACTTTGTGTTTATAAATTAGAATTTCAATATGATGGAAGTTATTTATCTTTGTTTATTTGACTGTGTTCCGTCAATAACAGTTTTTATTTATTTATTTTCCTTATTTTATTGAATGCGTGACTATAGATAACTTCTTACTTTTTGGGGCTGTTTGGATTAAAAATATAATTATTTTATTGGTTTGTAAAAAAAGTGAGCTCCTCCAGTAAAGAAAACTGTTTTTAACATAGTTTTCGGAACACCACTGCGACAGTGAAACCTTTTATAGGCTGTTCACAGTAAAGTGAGCACTTTTAAGGCGCTAGTTACTTTATCATTCCACCACTTTTCAAAACAAATATTGCAATGTAAGTATTGAACATGCTGTATATATTTCACAGGACTCAAAAGTTAACGTCTGAAGCTGCAATACATTATATTTATTGACTATTATTCCAAATGAGGGGACTTAGAAAAGTGCTCACTTTACGTGAATAGCCTATACATCAGGTTATCTTAGTATTCCGCAGCAGAACTGGAGGTCGAAAATGATACCAAACCCTAGCAATAGACTATTCAATGAACTTTGAGTTGGAGTGGCGAAACAGCAAATGCAGTGACAATGAAAGGGTAAGCTTGCCTGCTGAAGAAGGTCGGTTCCAAGACAGCGATCAAGGAAACGATTTACTCATACTATACATGCAATGCATTGGGCCGTTTGCACTCTACACTTCCATTTTGAATTAAATTTTTTTTTTTTTGAGGAAAATAGATTTATTACAGAAGTATACAGCAAATGTATGACGAGATTTAACAACAGCGTGTTGCTAAATATCTCTATTATAGGCTGTTCACGGTAAAATGAACACTTTTGAAAGCCCTGCTTAATATCTACTTATATGCACTTTGTGTAGTCTTCCGCCTTGTGTAAAATTAACATTGTCATGGGTTTCATCGCTTTATTCATGCGTTGGTCAAGTGAAACTGTGAATTATTAGAGAAGTAAATAGCTTACAAATGTGCTCATTTGACTCATTAAAAATCATAAAGCGAATGAAATATTATAAGTTATCACAAATTTTTACCTAGCACTATTTATTCGACGTTAAGATATGGAACTACTTTCCATCCATTGTTACCAACTTTACAGTGGCCTCATTTCACCCAGTGTGCCCATTAAAATATATGCCGGTAGGAGCAATCACTTTTTTCTAAGGTTGATTTCAAAAGTTCTCACTTCAACGTAAACAGTCTTCATTCTCCGCCACTCAAGCATCGTTTACGTTTAAGTAGTTTGACCAGAGATAGCACTTAACAGAGCGAAATAATTTTCGCGTGAAGCCCGCAGCTGCTTGTTTTTAAATATGACCCTATACTCGTTGACTATAAAAATATGCTATAAAATAAAAGGACTCTGAAAGTCCACTTCACACGGTAACTTTCCAGTTTTCTGAAGTCCTTCTAAAGTTCTACTTTCAGGATATTCCTCCACCTCGTGCAAGCAAAACTTAACTGAGTATAGAGAATTACACCAAAGGGACCTCGCACCGAATTCGGGCGCACTCAGTCTAAAAATATTTTTCTTAAGAACTATTTCGTATATGGCATTACAAACATACGTATTTTCTCACTTTCACTATGGAAATAAATTATAAATGAAACATAATTCGTAGATGAAGTGCATATAAAAGTTCATTTTAACCAAAAGTAATGTACATTCATGTTTACTGAAGTATAACAGGCTTGTGATATATGACACATTTAGCAAACAAAGTGTGATTTTTCAAAGGTTTGATTTTTAAAAATGTTGAGATACCGTGAATAGACTATCAACATTTTCCCCCATCGCCAGCGACACGGCTAACTTCATTCTGGACATAACGCCTCTTTCTAAAAGTGGATTTACACACTAAAAATATAATGTAGCAGAGTAGTATTGTACTCGGATTTCAGGGTAAAGGCTGTTCAAGATAAAGTGAGCACTTTTGAACGCAATCTGTGAAAAATGTCACTGCCCCTGTCTGCAAATATTTTAACAGCGCGCTGAGTGACATTCACACTGTAAAGTTGGTAACGAGGGATGTAAAATAGTTCCACATCTTAACGTTGGATTAAAATTAGTAGGTAACATTTTGTAATAACTTAAAATATTCTTTCGCTTTGTACTTTTATTAATGCATCGAAGTGGAAAAAAGAACATATTTGTGAAATATTTATTTTTCGAATAATTTTAAAGTTTCACTTGACCGAGGCATGAATAAAGTGATGAGGCCTATGCCAGTGTTAATTTTACATACGGCGGGATAATACGCAACGTGCATACAAGTAGATCGTAAGCATGGCTTTCAAAAGTGCTCATTTTACCATGAACAGCCTTTAGCAGCAACCACATTTACGTCTGTATCAGCAACAAAATGTTCTGTCAAATTGATCACAGTTGTGTTTCTTGCGGGAACAATACAAATATTGCTGGAGTTGTTCTGTAGGCGAGACTATCTGTTTAGCTGTTACATAATAAGGACGTTCAACTAACAGACAGAAACACCGCATGACACTCTCTTTCAATTACCATCAACGTTAACAATATTTAAATGATGTAGTCTGTTCACGTTCACACTTTTTCTATCGAACCTATGTCAAATACCGCCCCATGTATGACGTGTTTTGTTTCCCAAATATGTCAAGTATAGGCAGTTCACGGTAAAATGAGCACTTTTGAAAGCCCTGCTTAAGATCTGCTTGTTTACACATTGTGTATTCTTCCGCCTTATATGTAAAATTAACATTGCCATGGGCCTCATCATTTTATTCATGCGGCGTCGAGTGAAACTGAAATTATTAAAAATGTAAACTTTTTAAAAATGTGCTAATTCTTACACATCAATGTATTTAAAAAAAACAGAAAGCGAAATAAATAATTTAAATTATCACAAATGGGTACCTAACACTTTTTATTCGTCGTTAACATAAGGAACTACTTTCCATCAATCGTTACCAACTTTACCCGGCGCATGTCACTCAGTGCGCCCGTTGAAGTATATGCAGGCATGGGAAGTGACTTTTTTGTAAGGCTGTTTTCAAAATTGCTCACTTTATCGTGAACAGCCTTTATCAGAAGCATTTCATACTTTTGTTATGATAAAAATATTTATTTTTGGTTTAATTAAAATTTTACTTTAATTGTGTCCATAAATTAACATACACAGCTTTGTATTAATCTGAATAAAACCAGAGAGTGTTTCAAATGCATTTATGTTATAGTGACAATATGATGGAGGTAAGAAGTGAAAGTTTCTGAATTCCTCTAAACCTCGACCAGCCTGTATGTTGTGAAAACTATACCCGGCGCGTGAATTGCGTTGCAGAGTTTTTGAAATGCACGCATGTCTACGAAACTACTAAACGTACGTCCAATGGATGCGCTGATCTACGACAAGAACACACGCTTCAGATGAGGTCTGTTCAGTGCTTGTAATGCCTGGTTGCACCAACATCTTCCCCGATCCGAGATCGAATGATCCTAGTTGCGAACCAGAATCCAGTTTGATTTTGGTCCCAGTGTAAAAGTGTTGCACCAACGAAATTTCATGATTCTGGATCTCCGATTCGTCGATTTTGGTTCCAAGGTAAGAGATCGAGATTAAGTACGAGACAAATTTTGCTATTGGTTCGTAATATATGGGTGTGGGTAATACATGGAAGTGGGTATATTTTTCACTATAGATATAACTAGATGCGCGATGTTTTATCTGTTTTAAGTGAATTATTGTTGCACGAATTTTACTGAATAATATTCAAGAGTGTATAATGTTGTTTTAATTTCCCAAGAAAACAATTGAATGCAGTTCTATCTGTTGGCGTATTTTCGAACTACATGTGGCGATGATGGCTGCTGATCTCGAATCGAGGTTCGAAATGAACTTCATCTCGATCTGCAGTCCAGCTCTGAACTCGAATGGTGCAACAGTTTTTTTTGTCGATCTTAGATCCGATCTTGGATCGAGTTTCGAACCAAGATGGTGCTATCGGACATAAGACGTGTTATGCACATTAAAAACGCCATTTTAGAGCACTCCAACATAGCTACATACATCCTTTTCAAAGCGTCCTAATTCAAAGTATACGTCTCGGATACATACATAACTAGTGAAGGACCCTGCACTGAACATCGCTACATCTTTCCACCAATACTATGATAGGGCCGCAGCTGAAAGTCCCACAGGTACACACGGCACGACGAGAGCTCTGTACGCAAATTCAAAGCCTCGCACTTAGAGGCGATGATGCACTTGATACGCGTGGCATTCTCGACCTAATCGCTCCCTCGTTTCTCGGCCTCAAACGCGGGATATAGCTCCTGATAGGCGGCCCCTTAATGGATTTTTTAAGCTTCCAAAATTGAATATATCCAACGTAGCAAACAAAACCAGTTCGAAGATATTCTCAACTAATTTAAAGTGACATTTCAAGAACAAATACTGTAACTACCCTTATACGTGCCATGTGAAACTCTCACTTCTTTGATAGCATCGTTCCGGGGCAATTTCATGAACTAAACCAGTCATTAAGGGTGGCAGATTTTCACGCTAGTCTGAAGACCTGTCCTTTTAAGGCCCTTTTAAAGTACTCTTCAAATTTAATGCCGTAGCGAAGACACATCGCCGAGGGAGCGACCGGAAGTGCTCAGAGAAAATACACGAGTCATCGGCATTTACCGCGAACTAACAAACTGTTAGTTTCGGTAAATATTTATACAAAACTTGCCCTCGGTATTTCGTATCACTGAAGGCAGGGTGGAATGTCAAACATTTTAATGAGTTACGTCAAACGTTTTCAGTTTCGCCAGGGAAATGTCTTTATCCAACAGCATTACGTTACAAGGATATCGTTAATTTTAAAGTTGTGTTTCAAAATTTTCCTTTTATGTATGTGTTCAGATGATAAGTGCAAGTTCCATGATACTGATTTGTAATACTTTTACAGTGCAGGTGTTGTCAAATAGAATACCTGCTTTTAAAATCGGAATCGAGATCAAATTTTTAACAAAATTCAAAGCAATAAACTTAAAACCATGCATGAAATATGTAATGTTTTACGTTTTACTTAACAAAGCAACGTTTATCAGAAAATAAGCTTGTACACTTGTGACAAAGTATGCATGCACACAATTTTTGTATTGTGTTTGGCGTATCCATATCATCGATACTTATTTATCATAAAAAACACATTTACAGGAATGGATTTTTATTATATTTCCGTTTAATTTAAAAACCTTAATATACTTAAGACAAATAAAGCTTTTGTAACACCAATAAAAATATGTTTTCATGAATGTAATTAACCTATATTATTGTCTTGTTTTTATCACTACACATATTGTCATGAAAAATTTCTCACACGTGTAACCTATATGTTTTCAATTGTCTACGTAAATTTTATTTATTTTTATTAATTTTATTTCTTCTTAACACGTAGGATTTTTAAAACATAGCTGTATGGTGGCACTATTTTATGTTTAGTTTGGATAGGCTGGTTAATTTTTCATTGTGTATATATTTTTATATAATTAATATTTATTTTTGGTGTGATCTCATTTTTGTAAGTGTTTCTACTTATTATTATATTGTACCCATCTCAGTTCCTAGACCACGTATCTTTGGTTTTTCTTCATCTAGGTCGTTAGAAGTGGTTCATTGGGGGGGGGGGGGGGGTTGAATAGTTTTGATCCCCATTGGCCCGCAAGTTTAAATCCTGATTGTTGATTGACTGTCAGCTTAGGCCCCCTTAAGCTAGAGCCAGCCGGCAGAGTATAACGCTCTGTTCGCTAGCAGCATCCAAGCTAGCCAGATGTAGGTCAGGACCTCTCGTCTGAAGTGGCGGACGAGAGGTAGGAATTTTAATTAGTTTTAGGGTGTGAAGACGTTTCTCTGAACCTACTTTTAAATAT
The DNA here is from genome assembly GCA_029891345.1 of Dryococelus australis. Lineage (NCBI taxonomy): Eukaryota > Metazoa > Arthropoda > Insecta > Phasmatodea > Phasmatidae > Dryococelus > Dryococelus australis. The sequence goes on from CM057002.1 coordinate 53,851,481, forward strand.
TTTTTTTTGCAACCAGCAATGGAGTTTGAGTTAATGGTCTCCTATTTGCGAGGTTAAGTGGTTAGGAATTGGCTAGTTTGAATACGCCGTGTGCGTACGTGTAGAGATAAGCTCCACGTATAATCACCTTATCATGCTACACATTTTCCTGCTAGAGCATCCTACCTTCGATCCAGTTGGTAAATTAAAATATAAGTTCTACGCTGCGATCTGACATTTTCATCTGAATATAATTTTATTCATAGTTTTGATCGGCTCTATTTCCGTTAGTGTCAGTAAACAAGCGACGCCATTTTGATTTTTACGAGTACGGTGGTTTCCAGCACGTTTACGCCCGATACGAAACTTGAGATAAGCGTGACTTTTACCTGAGCTAGACTGTTTAGTGAGCACAATAATTTTAAAGTAAAATTAACTACAGAAAGCAGTTTAATCTATCATTTTTAAAACCAGTATTTTCAGACACTGGCAAGCTATGTTACGCAACCGTCAAATGGTTCAAGTAAGTTAAACATGGCCGCTTTTAACGTTGTTAGGATAGTGTTGTGTCTTTCTAGCTTAGCTCGTATTCCCATCAGGAATTTTAATTATTTCTTAATCAAACAATTTGCAAAGACAAGAGAAATGAAGAAAAAAAAGGTCAATAAATGAACAATACCCACAAGGCGTATGTGTCGTGTCGTTTTCTCTGATGTTTGTTAAGATAACCTGTTTCTTACCCTGTGCATACGATATGTTTTTATTAATTTTCAATTGCCTGCCTTGCTGCGACGCACGTACACAACTGGTGAACGTGTCTAATGTTCATTTTCTATAGGGTGCTAATAGTAACAAATTTGTTCACCTACCTTTTCCGCTGAGTTATTGCAAGGTAGCTGTTCAGCCTGGTCACTCTTAAATTTGATATGTGTAGTTTCATTATTGTGTTTGCAAAACCACAGTGTTCCACGAGAGTGAAGAATAAAAGAAAAAAAAAAAAGGCATCACTCTAACACTAACCTATAAGCAAAACTGCTCGTGAGTGCCAAATACAATTAATACTGGCTGGCTGGAGTGGATGAAACCGACAGAATTAATCAACGCTCAAAATTTCTAAATATTCAGTAAACAGTGATCTCAACAAACAGTTATTTTAAAAGCTGAATATTTTAAGTATTGAACATTTAGGCAGGAAACCCAGCAAACTAATCTGCGCTTGGTAACCGGCAGTCACCTATCCACTATTAATCATACCACATTTGTGAGAATTACATGCTATTTTTCATATTCGACGAACAACCGTGGTGACAGTGGATATTTGCATACCTACAATTTTCGCAGCACTATAATATTTTACTTTATGTGCCGAGATAATTGCTGTTGGATCAAGAGTTATTTATTTCAATATTCAAATCTCCTAACTCCCACCCCTAAAAAAAAAACCGAAAAATTATAAGATTTATACAGTCCATAATTTGCTATCAAATATATAATTTCGGAGATAAATTTTATTACCTGAAATAAATAATTTACACCTATCATTTTTCAGACTATCGAATTTTCTTTGCAAAACACTTGTGAATATTATTTAGTGTAATGGATAAGTTATGTATTAAAATCGACGAGGCAAGTGAATACATGATTTTGTTCGATGAAAACTTGCCTTTCTGTATACATTAGAAATATGTAAAAAGTATGGTCGGTGAGAGTCGCGAACCTGGATCAATATATATGGCAGTGTGGAGAGAGCAGTTGTCGGCTGGGAGCGGTGGCGTGCTCCTGTAATCCAGTGACGGGAGGCCGGGAACAGAGGATGGCATGAGGCTGGGAGTCCTGCTGCTCAGCCGCCCATGTAGACCGGGTGTCCGTGCTAAGCTCCGCATCAACATGGGCGCCCTGGGGGAGCCCGGGGTGACCAGGCTGTCTGAGGAGGGGCGGACCGGGCCAGGGGGGGAACCCAGCAGCTAGAAGTCCCCATGTGGAGCAGTGATGGGACAGCACTTGGGAGTGGGGACTGGCCAGTAGCCTGGGCGATACGACCACACATGTTCCTTTTGTTTCCATGACATTTCTTTTATGCTTTAACTTATCATGACCTTTTAGTAACTTCATTTTGTGAACAGTCTGAATAATGCCTTAAAGATAATATCAAGTAGAGCTGTTTTAAAAGTCATCTGATTTTGTTATTTCATTTGATTTTCATTTGATATACAATGCAGTGAGTAGAATTTGGCTTGTCCGTTTGTTGGACATGAGGGAGGCCAGACTTAACATAATACTATTACAGGTTGAGCGCGGTGAATGTATACGTCACATGGCATAATATTTAAAAAATATAGGCTATTGATTTATATATATATATGCGTAACTGAACTAGAAACTTATCTCTTTGAAACTGTTCAAAAGTTATTTGCTGAAAATTTATTTCGGTCTAAGTACAAAAGTAAGATTATTATTGTGAGCAATTGCAAGATGTAATTTGGCCTAATTCAGTCATAGACTGATATGCTCATGATAAATAACCGAGGTGACCGTTTTACACGTTAATTATAAAGTGTATTATTTCCCAAAGTTGATGGATGAATCGTCGAAAATTAACTTCTGGTTTTTCAGTACTAGGTACGACACTGCTAAATCAAGAATCTGCCTTGCAGATTATATCAATGGATAGCATATTTTGTGTGGTATGTCGCTTTGTTACTATAAACCACTTGTCAAGTACCGCGGCCGTTTTCCCTTTAACCTATATGTCACACCTTATTGAACCAATCGAAGGGTTGCGTTGGGGGGGCGGGGGGAGGAGGAATATAGTTTCACTAATAATAATTAAATTAAACGGTGCTTGCCGAGTTAAAATTATTTTTTCCGAATTTTGTTACGAAAACAATGCAGTTCTCAAGACCAAGTTCACTCGGGTAAAGATCAAAGTCACTTTGGTCGTGCTATAGGTTATTGGAGCTCGGTCAAGGTCACACAGACAGGTCAATTTCACCGAAAGGTCAATATTAATTTTGCATAAACTCTATGTTATAGCGCGAAACTCAACCAGATGGTTGTATTCCATGCTCCTGTACAGAGCGTAGTTCAATAAAGAGGAAAACTTCTTCGTTATCAACTCTACATACCTTTGCAACTTTAATTAAGAAATATTATCTCCAGAAACCAGTTATATTAAACTTTTGGTTTATAATATGAAGTAATAATATCTTATAGCCAAAGTTTATTTAGCAAAATTATGAAAACATTTTTGCAAATCGGGGGATTATTTAAAATTACTTATATTTACTATGTTCTTGACATTTTTCATCTGGTCTTTAAATGAATAGTACAATAGGGATGAATTACTAGATGGAGATTTTCGGTCATTCGCCATTGCGATGCAGGTGTCTGTCATGGAAAAATAGGACTGAGTAAAAAAAAAAAAAAACTTAAATAAGACAAGTAACCCATGGGCGAGAAAATAAATACATGTATACAACACTGTGAAATTCCAAGAGGAATAGAGTCTAAAAACACAATAGTAACTAATTACAAGAAATATATGTTAATATATACATGACCAACAGATAACACATAGAAATCAACACAGGCTAGAAACCTGCCTGAAAAAATTTGTTTGGCTGTGTTGGGGACACGGCTGTTTGTTTTGCGTGAATACGTCTACGTTGATGCGCTCGGACGCATTGATGTTTTTTTTTATGTTCCCGGCATCACTTCACTCGACCATATGGGGTTTAATGGGTAACACTGGATTGCTTTTGAGATGCTCTTTCCAACCTTATACGATTTCTGTATTTCGACTTTGCTTTTTGACGTGTATAGGTCAAAATTGTGTTAAGTTTTCGTAATTTTTTACATTTAACTTATACAATTTCATTATAACTAAGCCACACAAATGTTTTATACACGTAATCGATTGTTCTTGATGAGAGTTGTCGATTGAAACTCAAACGAGCGTCTTAGGTTCTCCTAGTCAAATGTTATACTACGCGGAAGTTATGAGATGCGGCGAAACGAACTCAAATGCAGCCCCCCTCCAACCCTTCCTTTACCACCCTCGCTCGGTGCTTCACAGTCCTCATTCAACGTAACATATTCTTTGATTCTTTGGCAATCCAGTGGTGTAATTGAATTTCGAATGTAGACTATAGGTGCGGAGCTGCAATGCCAAAATGCATCCTTCGAATTGATCAGCGGATTTCCTGGACTGCCTCACACTATGGTTGCGAATTTAAAAACATATTCGCGTCAAAAGTTAGGAAAACAGTGTCAACATAAGTGGGAACAAAATGGGGCAACACAACAAAGGAAAGCACTCAAACAAAGCAGTTTTACCAGACAACCTGTGTATATGCTGTTCACGATAAAGTGAGCACTTTCTAAGGACCTCCCAACAGGCATTAACCGCTAATAAATGTATCTTATTAGAGCCGGAGGCATTAATTTTTGATGGTAGTACTGTGTTTATTGGTCACATTGCAATGTTTATATTAAAAAGCAGCAGGGAGATGGAAACTGGATGAAAGGAAAAATTTATAAGGGCCTTAAAAAGTGCTCACTTTACCGTGAACAGCCTATAGTAGTAACCTTTATCAGAGATGAGATGTCTCCAGGTCAGGAGGGCGGAAATAAACCTGCGTCCCCGGCCGACACGGACACCCTGGCGTCGGTCCAGCGGGGGTTGTAACTATCCCCTGGGTCACAGAGGGCGGCAGCGAAAGGGCGTAACCTAAGATCAAGGCCACCCCGCGCAGCCGCCTGGTTCGAGGTGACTTGGCCCGTTCGAGGCCTAGGAACACGGTGGAATAAGGGCGACCTAGATACGCCCACGAATGTCTGGTCGCCTTTACGTGCAAGGCACTGAACTGACGTGCACACACTATCTCTCGTTGAATCGACTCGCGTGACTTTCGGGGGTAACCGTATAATTTGATGGTGTAGTGATAAAGAGAAGGGTGTGATTCATGCCCCTATGCTACGTTAAGTAATCTGTATCGAAAATTTCATATAGTCTATTTGCGGTTTCTCCAAACTTTTTGAGTGAAACGTTTGAAAAATTACCCCATGCATGGCGTTCTTTGTTGTTTCCTAAATATATAATGTATCACAGCCTTTTTATGCTTATGTCAACATAAAAGTCCCTTAATTTTCTTAAATTTAACTCACATTTTATTTTATCTATGAATTACATGACTTAATATATAATTAATACGAATAAAAACAATGAGAAAATAGGTATATTGGTAATGCCAATTAATAAATAGTTCTTATGCGAAACATTATTACTACGAACGTGCACGAATTCGGCGCGTGGTCTCTGGTGTAATTTTCTAGACTCGGTTAAGCTTTGTTTGCATGAGACGGAGTATATGCTAATCACGGCAAAGTGAGCACTTTTGAAAGCCCTCTTCCGTGGAATAATAGTTAGTAAATATATTTTATTTTAGCCTCAGAATTTAAGTTCCGAGTGCGATAGAATGTACACACTGTGTTTATTACTTACATGGCAATATATTTATGAAGGTGTTTAAAGGATAAAATATGGCTGACAGGAAAAAGTAACCAGGGCTTCAAAAGTGCTCACTTTACCGTGAACAGCCTATAGAAGCCTGCATTAAACCTTGCTCCAGACTTCCAATCGATGAAATGATAGGCTCACCGCTTGAACTCCCATAGGTAAACGCAGCGCGAGGTGAACACTGCCCGCCAGTTAGACTTGCGTGTAGCGTCGATGGCACACTTGCTGCGCGCGGCAGACTCGCCCTTGTCACACCCGCGCTGTAGGTAGGCGGCACTCTTCAGGGCCATGGACAGACGCCGCCATTAAGTTTGTTCAAGAGGCTACATTTATTTTCTCAGTTTCTACGATATTGCATAGTTTTTATTTCCGATATGAAATAATAGTATGAAGAAAAACACTATAATTGAGGGAAATGCCATTTGAATAATGCTCGAAAGGCATTGCAGGAATGTAGATATCCTAACTATTTCTTTACGATGCTCATATTGAAACAAACTCAAAACGTTACTCTACAATCCAGAATTATTATTTATGTTATAAGAACTTCAAATAGGACATTTCTTGGAAATCTGTTATGCAGTTCGTTCGTATGTAAATTTCCCGATAAAATAAATAGTTTAAAAAGTCATAAGTTAAATCCTCAGTGAATCTGAACCAAGGATCGGATTTCAAAGGAATTTTAACACATCATCGCTGCGACTCTTAGAGAAACCTTAGCTTAAAACCAACTCTGTATCAATGTAACAAGTTGAAATTTGCACGTACCAATCTTTAAGTTGAAATCCTCATATTCCTAAGAAATAACGTTGATTAATATTTTTCATATAATTTGGTAACATTCGTGAAGTAACCATCAACAATGTCGCGAAACTAATAAATATCTACAAAATGCAGGAAATAGGACTTGGCTTCTGGACAGAAATAAAGAACAGCATGGAGGCGCCCCAGGTCCAGACAATCCTATACGCGTGTCCCTGAACTGGCGTCTTCTTGTTTATGCAACGTTCAGTGGTAGCTCTGTCGTTTTAATGCGGAATAATGAAGTACTGGGTGTGCAGAAGATCCCAATACTACTCTCAAGATCGCGAAACGGCAGTTCCGTGACTAATATTAGTTCTAAAATCGCTTCGTGATAATTCCATCACACGTGTAAGCTTTCATGGGCATTGTTTTTAAACAGGCACCAAATACATGTAGTAAATTTTTTTCTTCCGAATTTCTGTACACGATTCGGCAAATAAGCAGCCCGCGAATCCAGAAAAAAAAGAATGTTACAACCTACACGATTAAAGTAGTCTCTAAAACAAGTGATTTTCCAACTAGGTGATATTTGTTTCAGTTGTATCGGGCTTCAGCGTGTACAATGATCGGTGCTGATTCTTCGCCACGCCTACCATAGAACAAGTGTCAGAAATAAAAATAATATTTATCAGTCAAAAATAAAAAAAAGGGGTAACACTTAAGTGTAACCAGTATGAAAAAAAAAAATTCTCCTATGGAACCCAGTAACAACTTACTGGTCGGTTTGTTGGAAGGTATCAACTTATTTAATGGCGATTCCCGTTGTATTCCAAACAATTTTGAAAATCCTATCGCAAGACATTGGTTCTAGTCTTCAATTCACAAGTCTTCAATGCTTTATTTCTGACTTTCAGTGGTTATTAATTTAGTGACGTCATTTCTTTCAGGCGTAGCTTAATGTACGCCATTTGCCACCAATGTGGCTGCCTTTAAGATATATATCACTTAGGAGTGCAATGGCAAGTGATATTTTCACAACTAAATTTTAAAGCTTTACAATTATATCACTTATACACGAAGGAAAGATTACAATTGCCAGATGTCGAACAAGAAACCGTGCGGTATTCCCGGCGGAGTCGCTTCCGGATTTTCGTAAGTGGGAATCGTGCCGGGTGATGCGGCTGGTCGGCGGGGTTTTCTCGGGGATATCCCGTTTACCTCGCTCCTTGCATTCCGCCGCTGCCCCATGCTCACTAGCCTCGTATCACCCTCGACGGCTATGAAGACCTCGATGTTAAGAGTCGCCCAAATCTTTCCACTTACACTTCCTGGACAAGCATACATTTTTATTGCACACCTCGTGGCGTTCCTTAAACTCCAATCAGTACTACGTAGACAAATAAAATACTTGTGCAAGCATTCGCAATTAACTGAGAACTTTGGAAAACTATGATTATTTCCTACTTCCTTCCCATTAAGATTACTTCCATCTTTTGTGAAAATTAACATGGCCGTGAATCTTAAAACAAGTATGTAGGGTCTATGTGTATTTTAAGTTGCGGTGTGGTAATATTTAGAAACGCAAATATGCCATCAAATCGCCGTTTCTTATTCGGCTCTCTATAAAGCAGAAATACGCATGCCTCGTTCGTATGTAAATTACAACATGTATAATATAGTTTTATTACATAGAGCTACCTTTCCTAATAAGTGTAGATATAGCCATCCCAATAATCAGGAAGTTGGCACTGATTACAGTGGAGCAGTTTCAATTGGATTTCATCGATTTGGTACCATTTTGACTATCAAAGTTGTAGTGTGTTCATACCTGACATTACACTTAGACTAGTTCCCAAAGAAAGATTCACAGTCATCTCAACAAAACAGTTTAACAAAATGTTTTTCCTGTGTTTTGATATTGCACTGAGTAGTTATGCAATACTTCAATGTGTGCGTTAGTTAGGTTGTCATAATGTTTGCTCATGCGACTGCATGCTAAACGGATATATATCGGGAGTGGAAGTGGAGAGATTTGGGCAGCTAACGTCGAGTTCTTGCGAGCCGATGTTGGTGAAGCGAGGGGAGTGCAAGGAGCGAGGTGAACGGGAGATCCCCGAGAAAACCCGACGAGCACCGGCATCGTACAGCACGACTCCCACGTGCGAAAATCCGGGAGCGACCCCGTCGGGAATCGGACGCGGTTCGCCTAGGTGGGAGGCGAGTAGTCTAACCCGCACGGATGTCAGAGATTTGGACTTCAATCGCTAAATAAATTATATTGAACTGAAAAGGGGTTCGAGACAACTGTTGCTTCACACGGAGGGACATCCGCAATATTCCAAAGAGCTGGGGAAACAACTCTCTCACGACGAAGAAAGATCCGGCGACTAATTCAGCCAGCGGGAAAGCTCGGCGATCCAGTTTGAGGCCACGCCGTAATTCAGTCACGCCTCGCCCCGTAATCCGGTACTAATGGCCGCTACGACCCTCTGGACTCCAGGCCTGCTTTCAAGCGCGTGACGTCATTAGGAGTAGTCCTTTCTCCTGATGATCTACGTGTACAGTACAAAATTCTGCAGTCACTCCGTGCTGTATTATACATTTGGATTTCTATCATTAACTTCATAATTAGCTTCAACACAATTACTAGTGCACTTCGGGTTAAATTTAGATAGCTCTAGGGATTAGAATTTACAATCAGTAGCCACAAAATACTTTAAATTGGGCTTGATTTTCATGTATTTTATAATATCTTGTTAATGCTCCTGGTCAGTCGAAAATAATAAAAACACTGTTAGCTTATAAAATAAATTAAATCTGACAATCGCGTTTACAATGTCAATTTAATATAAATTAGTACCTGAGAAACATTTTCTTTGTGTTTGGTAAGAAGTTTAATATTGATTTTGCTTAACTTAATGGCTTAAAAAATTTCACAGTCGATGGTGTGCAACTATAAGATTCACATCGAATCACGCAGTAGTTAATTTCTCGTTGGGATAGGCACAACTGTTTACAGTGAGAACCGTGTGATAAAAATTGGGGGGGGGGGGGGGGGATATTCATATTTCCTGACGAAAATAAAAAGTTATTTTATGAACTGCTAGTAGTTTTTTTTTGTTACATATATTTAGGGCATGGCAATTTAATTTTGCGGCCTAAACCATTTTACACATTATTTATTGCAGTCGCTATTAGTTTTTTATCATGTTGATTTAGATATACCAGTCGTTCGACGTGGATGCGATTTTTCAGTGAGCGAATGTTTCGAAAATTTCACTTCACTCTTTTTCATAAAGCTTGGCTAATGAAGTGACACAACTCAGTATGTACTCACACTACAAAAAGTTTAATATACATAGGTTTCCAAAAAAAACTATAATCACAGTATTTAATAACTATTTGATACGAGGGACAGAGTCGGCCATTAATTGATCCGGGTGTTACTTTTTAGTGCCCGCATTTTAAATTGGGAGTCAGAGCCAAGAAGCGAGGCTTACAGAATAAACTAAAGCCATTCTCAAACAAATAAACAACACACCCATTCATGCCTTAACCAGGATTCGAAGTCAGAAACCCTTGCATCGTAGTATTGGCGTGTACGCCAATTGCATAATGGAGATATGGAGATCATCTGTCGATCAAATTTAAGTGGCGTGTGAATGAAACCTCGCACAACACTTCAATGAACAAATGCTAATCACAAATTTGCTACAACTATAACAAATGTTAAGACGATCAGCTACTGCTATTATGGTAACTTATTTAGTGTCTGGCTAATTAAATTTAATTTTGAACGTGTTTGTATAACATTGCAGAAAATGAACATACGAGTGAGCACATATGTATACACATTTGTGTAAACATACAAGTACACACATGCGCATGTGTGTATAGGTAAAGTATACGCTTATGTATATAGATAAATGTACGTACATAAAATACACGCATACACATATGTATTTACATTTAAGTACATACGCATATGAATACACATATAAGTTCATATGCATAGGTATATACAATAAGTACATATGCATATGTATATACAAACAAGTACACACATATGCATACACATAGGCACATATTCATAAACATATACATACATAGACATTTTCACATTTATATACATATTCGTACATACACATACAGACATAGACATACAAAACAAATTCTGATTATTCCTTGGAAATAAAGCCTAGAATTTTTCTCGCCGAGAATTAAAGTAGAAATGAAAATTGACAAATTAACCATAATATGTCAAAAAATACAATAACTACGATATTACAAGGCACGTCATCTCCTGGCATATATTTAATATTGTGTTAACATTTCCGGGTAGATGTTGGAAAAGGAGGGCTTGGAAATATAAGTAAATTGTATTAAGATGCCACTTTTTGTAACTGTTTGTTTTTCAATTGTACTTGCTAATGAGAATACCAATTAAATTTAAAAATTATCTGTTGATTCAATATACCTAACAGATACAATCATAATTGTCTAAAATGAGAAACGAGTTCAAACACCCCATACTCCAAAAAAAAAGACAAAGAAAAAAGTCAAATTTCAACTGAAAATCGTTGTCCTTCTTACGTTGATTGAATATAAAAAAAAAATTACGCTGTCAAATATGTTGTCGGAGATCCAATACGGAAAATATAAATGCCAACACAGAAAATTAACAATATCACACTAAAAGTAAAATTTGTGTAAATGCAAAGAAGTTACAATATTTTAAATAGTGAAATATTAAACTGTAGCTTATGACCAGATGTACTGATACGTGAAAACTACTAGAGTAAAATACTGTCATACAAGTAAGGTCTGTCAATTAAAATAAAACAGAAACTATTTTCAAAATTAAACACTTGTTGGCATTAAGAAACGCATATCAATTTAAAACATGCTATATGCTGTAAACGATTGCATGTTATAGAAATATTCAAATATTTTTAACACGCCCGGTACGGTGTCGATTAAAATTTTTTGTTAGTTGTGGAAGTGTCTACGAAGCGTAACTATGTACAAACCTCGACGAATGTTTCATTTCTTTGAACACGATTTTTTTTCTCCATTTTATGTAGTCCTGTAACTTCGTTGAAGTTGACAACTACTCGAAATGCTTTAATTGCAAAATTAACTGCTTAATTTGTTATCATCCCGATCGGTATTCTGGGTTCTTATAGTTTTAGGCATGTTTAATAGTGTAACTATTTACAGTCAAACTATGTAATGCGTTTTTTTAAGCTATTTTATTAATGCGCCCTTGAATGTAAACCTCTTCTTGATTTTAAATCGCATGTTAATAAAATGTCACATGTTCGGGAACTATTAGTTTTATACTGCTGATGATATTCTGTTTACATCGTTTATTAGCTCCCAGCATCTTCCGCGAAGTAGGACGTGAACCTTGCAGGACTAACTTCCATATTATTGAACTGCGAAATATGTTTAAGGAGGAAGTTAGTGGAACAACCAGGAAATACAAAGATATTTGTTTCAGACAGTAAACTTACTTTAGAAACTGATGGTTTGAAGTTGGCGCGAGGAATATCAACTATCGTCTTTCTTCGATGTTTTTTTCGAAAACCAAATACATGAACTCGCGGAGCGTTTTCGAAATTCCCATTGTAACCGGTAAGATAGCAGCGATGCGGCACTGTTGCCAATAGAAATAGGTAAGATAGCAGCGATGCGGCATTGTTGCCAATAGAAATAGGTAAGATAGTAGCGATGCGACATTGTTGCCAATATAAATAGGTAAGATAGCAGCGATGCGGCATTGTTGCCAATAGAAATAGGTAAGATAGCAGCGATGCGACATTGTTGCCAATATAAATAGGTAAGATAGCAGCGATGCGGCATTGTTGCCAATAGAAATAGGTAATATAGCAGCGATGCGGCATTGTTGCCAATATAAATAGGTAAGATAGCAGCGATGCGGCATTGTTGCCAATAGAAATAGGTAATATAGCAGCGATGCGGCATTGTTGCCAATAGAAATAGGTAAGATAGTAGCGATGCGACATTGTTGCCAATATAAATAGGTAATATAGCAGCGATGCGGCATTGTTGCCAATAGAAATAGGTAAGATAGCAGCGATGCGACATTGTTGCCAATATAAATAGGTAAGATAGCAGCGATGCGGCATTGTTGCCAATAGAAATAGGTAATATAGCAGCGATACGGCATTGTTGCCAATAGAAATAGGTAAAAACACTCGCACTTAGTGGAACGTTGCCGCTGACTCGGAAGTCACCTCCACAAAACAAGTTAGATAAATAGACGAAGTTCAATGCTATTTTTGTAGGCCGTTATTTTCCTCTACGTTTGGGCTATTAGGTAGAATTTGGTGCCAACTTTACAACTCCGTTAAACACAATTATTTAGGTTTTCAGAAAGATGTTTTAGTTACTCCTAATAACAATTTGGTAAAAATGTTATTCTTAAATGGTGTATTTACAAACGTTAACATGGAACTAAATATGCGTTTATCAATTAGTGGTATAATACATAGGTTGGCTAGTCTGTTCACTACACAATCGTTTATTAAAATGCTAATTATACATATTTCTTTCTTTTCAAAAAGCATTGGCGTTGATATCAATGACTCTTGTAACATTTATTCTTAGACAATAAACCTTTGAAATCCAATAAAGCTCAGTTCTTGCAATTAATTGCAAACAACAACTCCTTCTCCAGCAACGAACATAACAACGGAAACAAAACAACTCAGCGCTCAGGGGCTGACAGTGCATGGCTACATCAGAATTATATATGTTATGAATGATGATAAGAATAACTAAAGTTAATTTACTCGTGACTTAAGTATATTTAAAAATAAAAATATATCGTTTATCAAATATACAGCGTTCTTTATTAATGAGAAATAGTTACATTTTTCAACAGTTGGCGAAGTCATTCTACCCTGTAATTTAGTGGCCCACGAAACCCCTATAGAGCTTCGACCTCCTGGTCTCCACAATAACTGACAGCTGTCGTGCCAGAGAAGAGGCAGGAAATATGTGCAAAGCATCTTGACTCCGGCAGGGAGAGGCTAGTACTAGTCTCGCTGACGTCACACGCCACCCTCTGTTTTAAGAGCAGGCCAGTATTGCCAGACGTACGAGAATTATGGTATTTGTTCCAGAGTTTCTTTCTTGGTACAAGCTACGAGACTTTTCTCATTCTGGTACACATATATACCAGATTTTTGGTGCCCCAAAAAGTTTGCTCAAATTTACTTATGTAGTGAAAGTTTCTGTTAATTTAAAATAATTTGTAAACTAAAAAAAAATAACTGTACAATAAAAAGCCTTAAGAATATCTTATGTTATATTGTACTTGTAGTTTGAAGCCACACATACTGTTAAATCAGACAATATATTTCTAAAGACTTTTAAAAATTATTTATTTATATTTTAATCTCTAACTACGTATGTTTAATTCACTTTGTAAAATGATTACCGGTGACTAATATCTGTGCCCGTTGGAAAACAAACACACATATAAAATCTGACTAATAACAGTCGCAAAACCCAAATATAGGCCGTTCACGGTCAAGTGAGCACTTTTGAGGCCCTAGTTACTTTTTCCTTTCAGTTATGTTTTATCCTTTAAACACCTTTGTATATAAATATTGCCATGTAAGTAATAAACAGAGTGTGTATATTCCACCGCACTCTGAAGTTAACATGTAGGACTAAAATGAAACATATTTATTGACTATTATACCAAGTGAGCGGGGTTTTCAAAAGTGCTCACTTTACTGTGAACAGCCTACAAAAATTTTAACTATCGTTTGAAAATTATGCTGATTTTTTTTTGGTACTCGTAATCACAATAACTTAGGCTTGATTTTCTGAAGGGAAGGAGTGTTTGAGAACCTATTTTCATCAGAGTACCAGAATATAATGGAGAATACCAGAATTCGACGACGCATGTATACCAGAATTCCATTTTCCCTCCTGGAAACGCTGGAGCAGGCCTGGGGTCCAGAGAGGCGCCTGGCTGACGCTCGCCCGAGCGCGTGTATCCAACCCGCGCGCGAAGAGCTGAGGTCGCGCTGGCAGTCTGCAGATCCAATCTCGCATCGTAGTTCGGATCTGCAGACTCGCTCGCACACACATCCGCTCTCATATGTGGCCCACGTAACTGTACCCGAGGGGCGAGGAACTGCGTGTGATGAGAATGCTATTACAACAGAGGAGAAAACACACACACACACACACACACACACACACACACACACACACACACACACAGTTCACACCTCGTCACGTATATATATATATATATAATATATATATATATATATATATATATATATATATATATATATATATATATATTCCGGCTCCGCTCTCCCTTTCTCTTCGGATCCATAAATCATTTCCACGCCTCTCCATCCCCCTCCCCGGCATTCCTCTCACGCGTTCGTTTCCCACGCTCTTTCTCCTTTACGCCCATATTTTATTCGTCGCGCGTCAGCGTTAATAAATTATGTACAAATAATTATTGCTTACTAAGATTTTTTTTCCTACGGTGGGGGGAGGGGGCAGGGGGACAAAACAAACGACCCTAACTTTATATTGATATGCGCACGACCGGAAAAAATTTCGTAGGAAAACAGATACGGTTTGGCCTGTGGCTACAGTGCACATTGTATGCTCGCAGCAAATCCCTGTTTTGAAAAGAAAAAAAAACTTACACATTTTTTAATATAGACATGTAAAAATTTAATTTTTGTGTTTTTTAAAGCACATAAAAGTCTCAAAAGAAACTCATTCGCTGTATGCGCTGCATTTCAGTTGTGTTTAAGAACGTTTGTTTGCTAGAAATTTTATACAGCATCCTTGACTTTAAAGTGAATTCTTAACTTTGGGTGATATAGGAAATAATTTTTTAATTACTCATCTATCATATGATTATTACTGTAACCTAGAGAGAAAAAAAATAGATTCTGTTTTATAGGAATAATAAGTTACAATATTTCCAAGAATTAGCACAGTTTGCTGGACATGTAAGGTAAAACATAAAATCAAGTTCTAAATAATTTGTGCGCAGGGAACAAGAGGTAGTAAAATACTTCTTGAATTATATCTAGTATTCATATATGAATCAGTATCGTTTTACACACCGCCGTAAAATGGAATATTAAAGATAACTCTGCAGTGCCGTACAGCCTACTGTATGTGTCGCGATGCAAAGAAGGGGTTTTAGTAAAAGTGACTAATCTCTCATTGTTTGAAGTGAAAGTATTTTTAACCTGTATTCATGTTCACCGATATGAAACGAAACACTTGAAGGGATGGATTGCAGTACACTGGTCTTTCACTGTTTCCAGGTAAAGACGCTTCGAATACTTTCTCACGTCTCCTGGCAGTGAAACATATGGAAGTACTTAGAATTGAAATTAAATACCATATAGGCTGTTCACGGTAAACTGAGCACTTTTGTAAACACTGCTTAAGGTCTGCTTGTATACAAATAGTGTATTATTACATCACATGGAGAAATAACATTGCCATGGGCATGTTTACTTTAATTATGCGTCGGTAAAATGAAACTGTATAGCTACTAGAAAAATAATTTTTTTATAAAGTTGCTCATTGTTACGGTCAAATGGATTAAAAAATAACAGCAATCACATTGAATTATTGGTTCTAGCTTATTTCAGTTGTATACCAACACATATTAGGAACCTGCTACTATACAATCACGATAATATACATTACGCTGAAGTACAAACATAAACTCTGAAAATTCTTTAAGTAGTCGTGCCGCATTTTTTCGAGAATTATGAACAGATTAATGGCATTTTACAATCACCGTATTACATGTGGATGACGTTTGACTACTAAATTTGAAGGGGATTGTCAATTGTGATAATGCTATAGTAACAAATATTTAGTTATTTCACTGAAAAGGAAGTTATGACATATAAATGGAAAATTCCATATGGCGGGCGAGGCCGAACCTTAAATACTCACAAATATTTACCTATAGGTTGTTCACAGTAAAATGAGCACTTTTGAAAACGCTGCTTAAGGTCTGCTTGTACGCACATTGTGTATCCTTTCGCCATACGTAAAATTAACATTTTCGTGGAGCTGATCCCTTTATTCATGCATCAGCAAAGGGAAATAGTATAATTATTAATAAGTAAATATTTTACCTATTTTCTAATTGATACACTTATACGCAATTAACAAAATCAGAGATAAAATGAAATCATTCTGGTATTGACAAATTTTTACCGAAAACTTTTCATTCCACGCTGCGACATAGCACTATTTTCCCTCCGTCGTTGCCAAATTTACTGGGCTAATGCCACTACGTGCGCCCGTTAAAAGGACACTCAGGTAAGGATAGTGACATTTTTCAATGGTTGATTTCAAAAGTGCTCACTCTATCGTGAACATCCCCTAACAATTTAAATTCAACATTAAAA
Organism: Dryococelus australis; assembly: GCA_029891345.1. Taxonomy (NCBI): domain Eukaryota; kingdom Metazoa; phylum Arthropoda; class Insecta; order Phasmatodea; family Phasmatidae; genus Dryococelus; species Dryococelus australis. The sequence continues at coordinate 53,868,176 of CM057002.1, forward strand.
CGTGGAAATATTTTCCCTACGTCGGTCGTTGCCACCTTTGTCACGCGCATTCCGGGCAGTGTGTCTTTTAGAGTGGGGTGGAGGGATTTGTGCGGCTCGTTACATTAAGATCTTGAGAGAGTATGGAGGAGTATATAAGGTCGGGGGGAAAAGGGAGATCCCTGAGGAAACCCGCCGATCAACACGGTTCCCACATACGAAGATACGGGAACGACCCCGTCAGGAATCGAACCCGATTTGACCAGGCGTGAGACGAGCAGTGTGCCCACTACCCCATAACCGCCCCGTGTGGGCTATTGTAGTGTGTAAAAGTAGTAGCATGTGAATATTTCATTGGCTGGTTTGAAAAGTACTCGATTAACCATCAACACTCTATATAACCGTAATACTATATAAGGCGTGTAATATAAATCAATAAGTTTAGTAGGCCTACCAGTGCCTTTGTAGTGCACCTCTGAGTAGTGCTTGTAAAGTAGTCGTTACTGAAATGAATTTGGAATTCGTTATTGCAAAATCCAAATGAAGGGATTCAATATTAGGTTGTACCTAGCAGAGATAAGAAACACAGTTCCCGCAAATATGCATGTTTCAAGTGCAAGGTGATCCATATCAAATTATAGTCGCGCGCATACAACTTATACACGCCAGAACTTAATGTGCAAAGGGTTTTTAGAGATATTTGTGTATCAGCACTAATTGATTTTCTGTGGTATTTGGAATAAAGTATTAAATATGCCACGCAGACTGCAGGTATTTTCTTATGCATGCTTCCAGCAAAAGAGAACTGTGCAATATTTGGTAGCTCGCTGCACGATGCAAGAAACAGCAATTTTATCTACTAGTACTGGAAATTTTTTCCCTCTCCGAGATCATAACTTCATGCACTTTACGGCCAAAAGTAAACGTGCACCGATTGCTGTATGTTCCAAAGTCGTCAGCCGCGTTTATGAAACGATGCTGGATCTCCTTTCATTGTTTCACAGAGTAGGCTCTCCGCTACTTTCTGGTACATCGGTGGTCTGTCGCTTGTATGCTACTTAGTTCGCGACAGCTTAGGGGCCAGTTTTTATGCCACCCGGAAAAAATCCTCTAGATTTTTAGTGAAAAGTCCATGTGCCAGATATAACAACGCCGCCGTTTGTATAAGCTCTGAATGCTTTAGGTACGTGTTAATTAAAATATACAAACATTTCTTCGCATGCGTTTCTCAGAAGATATTTTTTTTTGAAAAATTAATTTATGTTTATCATACTATAAGACATTCTCGATGCAGCTTTCTGCAAATAGTACGTAGCGTACATAAACACTATATTTATCGATGATACATTCTGAACTCTTCTTAATGTTTAATTAGAAGATATTAAAGTGCGTAGTTTATACTCTAAAACGTGTTTACACCATCTGTTACCTAAACATAAATAGTTTTTGTTAGTTATTTTGTGTCAGGACGTAATCAAGTTATTCCAGTTTCTCAGGCTCATTGGAAATCGCGTCGTTTTTCCATAATTTAAGAAGTGTACTAAATGAAATAGTTTTCTACGAGTAAAATTAAACATAGTAGCAACTTTATTGAGAATTTGATACTAACATTCTCTTCCTGACGCAGATTTTTTTTTTTTTTGTATTGATTCTTACTACTGAAATATCATTGCGTTTAGATCTTCAAAAATTTGGTAGAATACTATCGAGAATGCATTTTTTAAATTTTTAATATAACATTTTATCCATTAAAGTACACGTTGCCCACGTCATTAATTATATATATATATATATATATAGTCAAATTTAATCCAATAAAGTATTTTATATATTTTTCCAATCCATGCTCAAAGCTAAATTTGACACAGAATCATAAATATGTAGACCCAAGATTAGAAATTTCTCTAGTTTGTCACGACTATTTAATGTGACACATCCACTTAGTTCCATAAAGTATTATGTTGACTTACTGGAAAATCTCACTCCGCAAATGATATTATCAGTCAGTCACAAAAACATTAAGACCTGAAGAAGATCGAGGGGCCACGGTGGTGTAGCGGTTAGACTACTCGCCTCCCATCTAGGCGATTCCCGGCGGTGGGGTCGCATCCGGATTTTTACATGTGGGAATCGTGCTGGACGATGCCGCTGGTCGTTGGGTTTTCTCGGGGATCTCCCGTTTCCTCCGTCTTTTCATTCCGGCGGTGCTCCATACTCTCCTCACTTCACCCTCATCGTCAGCCCAGACCTCGAAGTTAAGAGCCAACTAAATCTCTTCAGTCACGCAATGACTCCCTCGCTGAAGCAGGCCGAAATCTTCAAATTACTCACAAACAATTATCAATACCACTGCGTGACAACTCGAGCGCAGATTTGCTTACCTAGCAGTCCGCATACTCTGTATAATACACGTACTTTCTCATAATACATCCTTCACCTAACTGTGAACCCAGAACAGCACGAGTAATTTTATTCATTTGATTGATATCATAAAAGATAATGGAATTTCTTGACCGCAAATCTGTCTTAAATTACTGCTCCAAATAAAACTTAATTTCACCACGGCTAGTTGCTAAGTTAATCTCAGGACTTCTGGGGTCAAATTCTACGGACCATGGGAATTAAAAACGAACAATAACTATTAAGTTTTCTGTTGAGATAAATGGTTGTTCATTATAGCTGAGCAGAGATTGCAATAATGTTCCTCACTTAAGTAATTTCGAATTAGTTGCCCTCCTGATTCAAATAAATTATATGTAAACGAATAGTCTCATCCCACACATTACTTGTCACTTATTTGAGCGAACCATGAACTTCCCCAAAGCACACAAAAAAAAAATTGTTGAATATTATTTATAAAATTTTTCATAGGATCTTCTACATCCCAGCGAGTACTGGAGCCTAGACTTGGTCGGCTCACAACAGGGTTCCATACCGCGGACAAAATATTTCCCTGAACGTTATAAATATGAACTGAACTGTCTCTTAATGGCACTAAAGAAAACTCCAACACGGGCGGGTGGAAAGCCGCTGTCAGAACAGTGTGACGTGAATGAATCCATTTTAAATACGTCGAACAGAATTCGGCACTGGGTTTGTTCTCGGCTCTATAACAAGGCTTCTGCGAATGCTCTGTAGCCTGCCAGTGTTTACTCATCTTCACAGAGGCTAAAACAAAGGTAAGTCTCCCTTCCCTGTGATACGGTTCTTGTGGCTTTGAGTAGCTGTTGTGATCTCTGGAGCCGTCATATTCCGGAAAATGCAGCCCACGTCAGTTCGCTCTTCCGTGAATTATGGATTTTTGGTTTAAAACTGTCCGGCCTGTAAGCTGCTTACTCCACGCTTAAGCTTCTATTGCGAAATTGAATTTTAAATGGGTTTAAGCCATCCAAACGTGTTCTCGTCCGCTGGGAGCAAACTCGGGGACAAAGAAAACAACTGAACTACTTGCATGAAAATATCGCTTTCAATCAACGTTCCAAATTTTCTCCTGGCAACCAGCATGAACGTGCATTGACATACACTTAATACACAACAGGATATATTCATCACGAACGAAAGAAGAAAGGCTCTTAGGCAAGGACAGCTCTCAGAGAATGATAGCACTTTCATAGATCCACAATAGCTAGCGTTGTGACTGAAACTTAAAACTAACAGCACGTAGACAAAGCAATGAAACGAGAAGCGAGAGGAGCTCTAGAAGAACGGCTCAATTTCGAGAAAAACATAAAAAATTTTCCCGACTCGCGTATTCAAGTGGTGGGTGAATTTTTATCGTTATCAGTGCGAGCAAGGTATGAGTGAAAGTTATTTTCCCCGCGTTCTCTAAACAAAAAGAAAATTAAAATTTCCAATTTGCAACCATTTGGCTTCACACTTTTATGTTGCCAAATGTTTGTCATGGGTGTATCGTAATATTTTTCAATATCTGCACCTATTTTTCATAATTAACGTTTATTTCACACAATGAACACTGCAATGCATTATACTTGTAATTTTACCTATGATTCACATATGTTTTATTTTTCGTAATTTTTATTATTTTTTATTGTTCATATGATTAGGATATTTAAACATAGATGTACGAGTGGAAATAATTAATGTTTAATTGAAATAGATAGCTGGATTGTATTTTGTTTATATTTTAATTAATAACTAATATGTTGCATTTTTGGTCCCTCTTTACTGTAAATGCTTCAGGGAATATTTTTTTATTTTTGATGAACTTCTACGAGACCCGTAACTCTATGGAACAGGGATTGAGGCCGTTTGGAGTGTTTCATTTTTGATCGTTAGTCAGGAAGCCTTGCGATTTGCTAACAGGTTAAAATCCTGTACTCCGATTGGCTGGAGAGCTCAGCATAGGGTTAGGCCGCGCGGGCCACCAACCTCCAACTGCACTAGACGTAAGGCTAGGACGCTCGTCCTACAGTTGGACGCAGCGGAGGAATTCGAATAATGAGTTACGGTGTTTTAGTTCTAACAGCTTGCTGCAGTCTTTATTTTTTTTTTTTTGCATTGAGTTTAGAGAGTAAGCACTCCGCATATTTTTATTTCAGTTTAGGAGCTTAAGGTAGCCAGCTAGACCTGTAACGTCCGCGAGCCGCGTGCCACGTAAAGTAGCACCGCCACCAGATCTGCATGTTCTTCTTACCTCCGTCCTTCCTACAGGATACTGCGTCCGTGAGCCGCGTGCCACGTAAAGTAGCACCGCCACCAGATCTGCATGTTCTTCTTACCTCCGTCCTTCCTACAGGATACTGCGTCCGTGAGCCGCGTGCCACGTAAAGTAGCACCGCCACCAGATCTGCATGTTCTTCTTACCTCCGTCCTTCCTACAGGATACTGCGTCCGTGAGCCGCGTGCCACGTAAAGTAGCACCGCTACCAGATCTGCATGTTCTTCTTACCCCCGTCCTTCCTACAGGATACTGCGTCCGTGAGCCGCGTGCCACGTAAAGTAGCACCGCTACCAGATCTGCATGTTCTTCTTACCCCCGTCCTTCCTACAGGATACTGCGTCCGTGAGCCGCGTGCCACGTAAAGTAGCACCGCTACCATATCTGCGTGTTCTTCTTACCTCCGTCCTTCCTACAGGATACTGCGTCCGTGAGCCGCGTGCCACGTAAAGTAGCACCGCTACCAGATCTGCATGTTCTTCTTACCTCCGTCCTTCCTACAGGATACTGCGTCCGTGAGCCGCGTGCCACGTAAAGTAGCACCGCTACCAGATCTGCATGTTCTTCTTACCTCCGTCCTTCCTACAGGATACTGCGTCCGTGAGCCGCGTGCCACGTAAAGTAGCACCGCTACCAGATCTGCATGTTCTTCTTACCTCCGTCCTTCCTACAGGTTACTGCGTCCGTGAGCCGCGTGCCACGTAAAGTAGCACCGCTACCAGATCTGCATGTTCTTCTTACCTCCGTCCTTCCTACAGGATACTGCGTCCTGCCTTCGCCTACAATCTGGCATTTAACTACGACAACTGTTCTTCATCAAGTTTTTAAATGCATTTCATTCTATACTTTGCTACGTTACGCCGTTGGCGCAGAACATTCTAAACGACGCCATGATGGCTAGGCTCTTGTGTTAGCTTCAGCAAACTATAACCATTATTTTACATGAGAGAGAAGTTAATTGTTTTACCTAAATTGAGACAGTCAAGTTACATTTTTCTGAACTAAATTAAAAATATTTTATTTTTGAGAGGACTACGTTTATTTAGAGTTAAATATTTAGAGTTAATTTAGACCGTTAAATACGTGCCAAGTAAGGATATTTGAATATGACCGTTACCCGTGACCACTTCCTAACGGCAGCTTAGTTATAACACTATTCTTTTTCTTTGCTCATAGTCATTCAGGGATACTTGATTATTTGAATTATTTCTCCAGCTTAAAACAAACAGATATTTTGAATTTGAATATTTTTGAATAAATAATTTTTAGCTAGATTTGACACGTCTGACACCTTTTCTGAGTAATCACATTTCATCCTATCCCTCAGCTACATATTTTCAGTTGAAATTGATTAAACAAGTGCCTTGGTATGTGTGTAATTGTATACAATATATTTCACAGTTGTGGGTGTGGCAAATAATTGTTTGCCTGTAACGAGGGTGGTGTTGCCATAGGTCAGTTACTACGCATCTCACTCACTGGGCCTTGAACTGAGTATAGCCGAGCAAAACATATTTCTTTGGAACAGTATTCATTTCTTTTCACTCGCTGCTGAATCACAAATATAGCCAACATCAAACACAATTTAACGTTTTGCCATGTGGTGCATAACTTAAAATTCTTGATGTCACAACGAGGTGGCCTAGGTTATGTATTACATGTTACATGGGAGACATTATATATGATAATTTTCAGTTTGTTAGGTCAATTAAAATCACGATACAAAACAGCACGCGTATAACGAAATAATATCTTCGATGCCATGGAAAATTATTCTAAGTTTCTATAACACACAGTTTTAACGTTAGAATTTCACTTGAATCTACTAATGTTACAGCTGCGAGAACATTGTTTCCAGTAAGTGAGAAAATTATTCCAAAAATCTATAATTATTGTGTATAATAAATACTATAAACTTTTCCGTAAAAATTGTTTCGGGGGTTAGCTTCGTGCGTATGCATGCGTGCGCGCGCATTTGTATATATAATATATTATACATGCGTTTCGTATTATATAGGTTTGTAAAATTAGAACTTGCATTTCAAATATACGTTTTATGAAGGAATAATTCCTATAAATACACAAATGTTTGCAGTTAAAAGTGAAACCTTCTCAAGAAATGCCTACCATTCCAGATTTCCTGTCTAGAAGGCATAAAACTATTTTAATTTTGAAATATAACCACGAATAAGTTATTTTCTCATCGTGATTATGATAACAAACAAAATAATCTGTACAAACTACGATGTTCATGAGCCCAGGATATTTGTATACCATTTGAGGTTTAGTTACCATTAAGTATATACAACGGAAATGACTAACAGGACATCGGCAGATTTAAGTTACTGATACTGTTATATAGTCTTCAGTGGGCACTTTTTTTCGTCAAGCATCACGGATATGTTCATGTAAGGAAGCGAAGTGTTGCTTCCTTATGTTGCACATGCTCTTGTAAGTTCCTTGGTTCCTGTAACTTCTTATGATTTACGGGGACACAGTGTTCAGCGTAGAGTTGATCTGTAGGCATGGGAAAGCATGTCTACCAATCTTGACTTTGTGACTAATTGGACATTTAATGAAAGGGCGGGCTACAACAGTCCCCGTATTTCCACTACTATACGATATTCACGGTTAATTAAAAACTTTTGAAATCAACTTTTGAAAAATTCCGATACCCCTATTTGCGTATACTGTAATAGGCACAGTGACTGGTAGCTAGCGCCTAAAGTTGGGAAAGAGCGCTAAAAAGGGGGGGGGGGGCGATTAAAGTCGTTGGGTAAACATTTGTGAAAATTTAAATTATATCTTTTGATGTCGTGTTTTTTAATGGTCGTATGCGCGAGAATGAGCAGATTTGTAAAATATTTGCTTTCCTAATGGTGGTGTTGTTTTTTTTTTTTTTTTTTTTTTTAATACCAGACCTCCGCATGAGTAAAGTGATCAGCCCCATACCAATGTAAAATTTACATATGGTGTAAGAATACACAGTGTGTATACACATATATATCAAAAAAAGGAATTCGGGAAGTGCCCAGTTTACCGTGAACAACAAATAGTAGGTACAATTATTTGAAGTGAGTGGGTGTATAACTACTTACATTGCCCAGTGTATGTATGCTACTTATATCGAAACGTTTAGATGTTTTGAAGTAATAAGGTCTGCGTACATCAAAATCAATGGTTTTCTTCTCACTTCGCAATTTTAAATAAGTAATTCTTCCATGCAATGCAAATAGTTTACACGTAATAATAGCAATAGAGATATTATATAATTTTGTTATCTTTTTCTTGGATAGCGGTCTAGCCCTAAAGTTTCTTTCGCACTCACTTCTTTCCTTGTGTATGCACTCACGTAAAAGCACATTTGAAAAAGTGGGGTGATTTTTAATTGTTTACATTCTTAAGTATTCCCGTTATGCTAATGTTTCACATACGAAAAATAAATATATCATAACATAGCTGCCAGAACTGAGAACGGAACGTAAATATAGCCCACAAAATGTAATGGTGCAGTCCACATAAGCTAATCATATTACATTTAATAACCAGTGACACGGTGCTAGCTATGTTACTGGCGAAGATTGAAGCTGGCCACCAGAATATGAAATTTACCTGCAGATAACATCCATACTATTAATCTGACTTGTTCCTTTCTTCGCAAAAACTTTCCCAGGCAGATGTTCAGAAACCCTTATAAAAAAAAATCGCCGCTTTTGACTTTATTATTTTCACCTCAAAACGGTTAATATGATATTTTATCGGCATAGTGTTTGCAAAAAAACGGGAAATCCTCATTGTACCCATTAAAAAATTCTTCTTTGTTTTGCTGATTTGACTACACACTAGTAAAAAATACATGCTATATAGATTTTACTAAATATGTCTATATGTTCACAACAATTGTTTTATTAAAATAATAAAATAAGAAGATTACAATTTTTTTTAGTAAACTACGAAATCATATATAGAATACGACAGAACCCAGTAAATGTAAGAATTTATATTACTTTCTATATGAGAATAAGTACTTTAATATTTAATTCAAAATAAATAGTCACCACGTTTTAATTATTTTTATTTTGTTGCATACCTCGCTCAAATGAATTTGAAACTTTTATTCACTATAGTTCCGACGATAAAAAAATTCAAATTCTTAAATTAAATCGTATTTCAAAGAGTATTTATTTTAATAAAGATCCTTAATGTTGGTAGAGTACAATAATTGACAAAAAATTAACTTATTTATTTGTCACATTAACATACGTGACATAGTCTCTGATATGGTACATGGAATCAGGTAATCGAGCAGAGGTTCAGGCAATGAAATTAACTTTTGGTGAACTTGACCTTGAACTTGAGGTAAAATTTTCCCAAAACCTGACTTCAGCGTCCTTGACCCAAGCACAATTTACGTTGATCTAGCAAAATTCAAAATTGTTATATTAAATTACGGAAGAAATTAAACAGTAAAGTGTTATGTTATTATTATTATTATATAAGTATTGTTTAATCTAACTCTAGTGGCTCTTTGTTCCAGCCTTCTGGTTCTATGGCGAAAGAAAAAAAAAACATTTTTTTTCTAAGCGTACTTTTTAAAAAAATCTGCAAACTAAAATATTAATAGTTAGTGATAAATATATTATGTATGCGATAACACATAGGCCTATACGTTATGGCGATAGAGCAACAATATTATAGTTAGCAGAAGACGATATTAAAATTAATTAAAATTCATTATTTAACGTTTTTTAAATATTGTCTCAACCACTATATACAACCTAGAATTCTAAATTCTCTGCAACATCTACCATAAACACATAAAAAAAAAGGATAATTTCTTACACATAAATATATTTTGAAGTATTATTTCGTAAATTGCCACGGTAATCGGCGAACACGTATTTCTGTGCTCCTCCTATGTCATTCAAACCAGACTTCGGTAATTTTATTTGTTTGGTGTTCTACTTGAGTGTATCCAATAATTTGCTGTACATATTACTAATTTAAATAATGACCTGTGTTTAGAAAATGAGAAGTTATATGTTACAAATATAGATGACAGAGGTAAAAAATAAGACATGTCGTGGAAACAAAAGGAACAGGTGTAGCCGTATCGCCCAGGCTACTGCCTAGTGCCCACTCCCAGGTGCTGTCCCACCTCTGCTCCACATGGGGGCTTCTGGCTGCTGGGTTCCCCCCCTGGCCCGGTCCGCCCCTCCTCAGACAACCTGGTCGCCCCGGGCTCCTCCAAGGCGTCCATGTTGATGTGGAGCTTAGCACGGACACCCAGTCTACATGGGCGGCTCAGCAGCAGGACTCCCAGCCTCAGACCATCCTCTGTTCCCGGCCTCCAGTCGCTGGATTACAGGAGCGCGCCACCGCTCCCAGCCGACAACTATTCTCTCCACACTGCCATATATATTGATCCAGGTTCGCGACTCTCACCGACCATACTTTTTACATACCATATATAGATTAAGCGATATTACTTTTAATCTCTTATAATGATAGTAAATTGACGTGTAGACTGCATTTAATTATAATGGAATCATTATGCGTGATGGAAAAGACTAATTCTGCACTAATTTCCAAAAACCAAGAAGTTTATTTGAATTACATAATTTATTCCAATGGAGTTTATTTCATTTACTAAATATTTGAGTTGAGAAAACCATCACATATAGCAATACCTGATAGAATATGTAGTTTTCGAATGAAAAATAGTTAATGTTTCTTGAATAATAATGTATAGAAACGACATAAGCGAACGTTTAAAGTTTGTAAAATTTTATCATGTAAAACCGTAGACTGTAAAAACTAAAACAAATTCCATTTCTCAATTTCAGCCAAATTTCATCTTCCTGAAAGCTATACAAATTTCATTATTACAAAGGTGTAGATAATGTATATTTTTATTCTTAAGATGATATTTTTTCGGATATTTTCTGTTTTTTTTTCTTCTAAAAATAACATACATAAAGGTAAGGTTCATAAAAATCTGGCAAATTTTGAACTCAAATACTACACATGATAGTTACCAGCGTTCAAATACTACACATGATAGTTACCAGCGTTCAAATACTACACATGATAGTTACCAGCGTTCAAATAAGTTGTCACTAAATGTAATCTCACTGAAAACCATTACGTTGTTCAAATTCAGTTTTTGATTTTAAGTTTTGGAAATCCTCTCATAGTGAAGCCTTCCATTTGTACTTAATTTATCGAGTTTCAAGGTAAAGCAATATTTCCACTCAATGCTACACTCAACTGGAAACATTTATACACGTGATTATCCATGGTAGCACACTCGAAAATATAACCTTTATTACTTTACAGAGAACAAAAATAATAATAACTATGCAACTTTTATCGTTTTAAATTATAAAATGAATACGAAATTCAGCATTTTTCCGTAAACATACAAATTGTTAAACTGAAGTGACCTTTATAAAAATTTTCTTCTCTACAAAGATTGGTGTTGAACTTAACTGAGTTAAGTTTTTTTTTTAAATCGTTAGAGAGTTGCTAATTGTTTTTGTGTTTCAGTATTATTTCCGATTGTTTTTTTCCAGTCAGCCGAACCCTGTCTGTCTTTCTACCCCCCACCCCGGTAGTTTCATATTCGGCTAAGCTAAACGTTGCAACGACGATCTTCCGGCTTTAATTAGACGAAGGGCAAACTTCATTTCGCCCTGGTAACTCAACTGAAGTTTAATTTATCGGTCGAACTCTGTTTGAGAGCGTACCCTACCCACACACACTTCACAGCAATAATTCTGCTATCGTGTATTCATGCCGAAAATGTCAAAACAAATACACACGTTCGCAACTACATACAAAAAAAAAAGAATAGAAGTTTAAGAAATACGTAGAAGGTAATTAATTCATTGTAATTAATCGAGCATATTTCGGCTTTAGATGAGATTTCTCGAAAAAAAAAACACAGCCACTATAAATTTAATTAGTTAATATAGGGCTGGCCTACAGTAATGGGGCAACGACAAATAAGGTAATTACCAAAACACACATTAACACACCATTTTTTATTAGTCTGAAATGGGAATGAATAAACCGTATAAAACATACATCCTTAGCAGTAAGCAGGAATCGATCCGACTTCTTTCTTCAAGTGAGTCGGCTAGTGTAATACAGTACCAAACTTATTGGCATCCATCGGTGAATTAAGCTGGACAATTGTACCAATGTATACAAATGCACTATAATCATACTTTTGTTGGTACTGTAGCATTCTCGCTGTAGACTGTAAAGCATTATGTGTGTGTGTGTATATATATATATATACATACATATATATGTGTGTATGTTTAATGTGAGTAGGGAGCTAAATATCACTGGCCAGTTGCTTATGTTTCATTTTCAGTAGTCCTATGCTCTGTAATTAGTTGGTAATAAACAAGTTATTATAAAACTGAACTATGCGAAGTATTTACCCACAAACAATTTTTAGTAGGACATTAAAAAAACGATACTTAGTGCGCGCGCTATTCTTCTACGAGGACTGGTAAAGAAACGACAGGAAGGGAACACTTTAAACGGTGTATCGAAAGTGGCACACAGAGGATGCATGTGTTATGCGTCCAGCTCGGCAGAACCATGCGAGTTTGAACGTATTGCGGGGGGGGGGGGGGGTGGCCGAGAGGTTGGCACGCTCGCCTCCCACAACGGCGAACCGGCTCAATCCTTGGCCGGGCCACCGGATCTTCGCATGTGGGAATCGAGCCGGACGATGCCGTTGGTCAGCGGGTTTTCTCGGGGATCTCCCGTTTCCCCCGCTTCATCATTCCCGGCGCTGCTCCGCATTCACCTCAATCACCCTCGCCGGCTCTCAAGACCTCGCTTGAACGTATTAAGTCTCGGGCCTCACCTCTTTTGCCGAAATCCTTCTTTTTCGAGCCACAATTCATAGTAATAACTGACTATGTGCGATTACAGGAAATTTACACTTTACGAGTTGTTTAATAATTTTCTGCTTAATTTTAATTATCTGTTATCTGCTAGTTGTAAAAAGTCAGGAACACACTCTAAATCGGAATCAGTGAGAATTTCACTGTTTCGATCGGACAAAAGTACCTGATTGATTCAACAGTCTCTTCAGTGAATTTAACTGATAATTCAGTGAAAAAAGGCCTCATTTCCTTCACTTATTGACTAAGTGATATTTTACACCGATTCCTCAGTAATTTTCTCGCTGTTTTTCAGTGGTTTAGTTGTGACTGATGGACGAGTTAAATAGCGTGTATAAATGGCTGTGAAATTACGTTTAAAAATTGGCGTTAAACAACGCGTAACAAGAGAAAAAAAAAGAATAAATAAATTAAAGCAATAAAAAATACTTTCTAAAATGTGTCTCGTCTTTGAAAACCCAATTTTACGAGATAATATTAAAACTCAGAAAATATTAAAACTTCATTCCGTTCTTAAGACTTTTATTTCGTTTTCATCTAATCATCGCAGTGCTCTGTTTGAAGGTTTAAAGTACATATCACGTGATGAAGAGAATGCACTCATATATACTATTCGTTGTTTTAACAATCCTAACGGTACCAATTACACGGAAAATGAAAAGTAAGGGCATACAATTTAAATCTTTACGGTTTCGATAAGCCGTATAATATAGATTTTCCACGTAGGCATCGACTTAACTCGGTGGTGAAGTTGGTAAAGTTACGGTCGGTAAACGAAGTGTAAAGGGCGTGTGAGTTGTATCCCAACCGCTCCGATTATATTTCATTTTATTAAATTACTGTAAATAGCCCAATATATATAGTAAACTATCGTAAATATATTTCACGTAATTATTTGGCTACATTCAATAGAAACGATATTTTATTCGCCACTGTAGTCGGTCGTCACTTACTCAATCAGTGAATTTTTTTCATTGAAACAATCAGTGGTATTTCCACTGATTTTATGTGGAGCCACATTTTCACTGATTCGAGTAGTGGAATTTCACCGCGAATCTGTGATTTTCCAACTATTCGAATTTGGAGTACATATTTATATTTTATCGATAAGTTCCCGCCTTTTCGCAAGTAGGGAATATTACACACGATTTAAAATTAGATACAAAAGTATTAAACACCTAGTAAATTGTATGTTTTATATATTGAAACATTTCCAATATTACTCTGAAACTGAAATTATGTCACGAAAACTAAGGATTTCTGCATTGTAGGTTAAGGCCATCCTTGACGGTCGTCGGCCTTCAGCTTTATAGAGGCAGGTTGCTTACTGTCACTTGGAGAACATTGTATATATATATATATATATATATATATATATATATATATATATAATGTCGTCTGTTCAGATTAGAGGTGCCTATTTTACGTGACTGACATGCAAATTCCTGATGTTCTCCAAGTGTATATATATATATATATATATATATAATGTCGTCTGTTCAGATTAGAGGCGCCTATTTTACTTGACTGACATGTAAATTCCTGATGTTCTCCAAGTGTATGTATATATATATATATATATATATATATATATATATATATATATATATATATATATATATATATATATATAATGTCGTCTGTTCAGATTAGAGGCGCCTATTTTACGTGACTGACATGCAAATTCCTGATGTTCTCCAAGTGTATATATATATGTGTGTGTGTGCAGCGGATGGTACGGAAAGCCAAGGTATTACATTTGGGTTTCGTTTGTCGTACGATTAGCACGTCGTACTTCCGCCACACTGACACAAGTTCAATTTTCCGACGGACCCTAATCCTTATTCTTCGCATGTGGAAACATGGAAAAGTAGCCGGTCGTCAGTGGGTTTGGTTCGTGAGTTTCCTACAGGGCTTACGTAACAAACTTGTACATGTTAAAAATCAAAGCAGGTATTTTTACGAGATGGCTCATGATGATCATGTACGTATCGTGTAGGAAGTATCCTTGGAAAGTAAACGCGTGCTTAATAGTGATATATTTCGTGTCTTGTACATAAGGCATTCAGCTACTATTATTGCGATAAGAAATAATAGTAACAGAATTTTATAGAATTCATTTAAAAAGTTTAGTTATAAAGAAAAAAATCATAAATTTTTATTTCACTAACATTCGTTTAGCTATGTTATTTACTTAATTAATCAGTACTTCGCCAAAATCAAGATTATTTGTAATAGTTTGACATACAATTTACGCGGACTGATCGTGAACGCAGTTGAATCCTACTAGCATAGTAGAATGTTTCCGTGAGCCGGTGTACATATTTCTTTTTTCGGCATCGAGTACGCCGCATGAAAATGATGTACATTTCATCCTATTTAATAAATATTATTTCATTTTCCTTGTGAAACGTATTTGAACATTCGGTTCCTAATGTTCCAAAATAAAAATTTTTCATTAAAATATCCACGGTCACCTAATTCATAAGCTTCTCCCTCCCACCTCCTTAAATAGATGAGATGATGAAATAGTATGCAGAATACCACTGAACCCAATAAATATCATGCATACAAATTCTTTTTTCTAGAAAAGTTCGTCTGTTTGGTGTCGTTTATATTTAAAAGTTCATACTCTTTGATCTGCGAAATTATCTTTTATTTAGCTTGTTAACGCTCAACACTTTTGTTTTCAGAAATAACAGCAGCGCGTGAAGTTTTGTGGCATGTATAAGTATTTCACTCGGTGCTGAAAGTTGTAGTCAACTACTGTTACATTTTACATTTTTAAATCTTTACATATTTGTTAATTTTTTTTATGGCAGTCAATAGACTCTGTCCTTCTCTCTACCCTCAATATATTCATATGCAGCTTGTCTGAACAGTGCATCTATGGCAAACTTGGTACAGTAGTTTCAACTTTGGAAACTCAACTGAATTTTAGAGTATTGACTGAATTTGCATAAATGAAATGAGTTTGCAGGCCTACTCTAAAGTAAAAGCATCACAATAAGAATCCTCCCGTAGTAGATTCTTGCTGAATATGTTCACCAAAATACACAAATTGCATCGACACAGGTGTATTGTATTTCGAAATATATCATGTATCTGTTGATGTATAATTAGACTATAATAATTAAAAAAAATTTTGTGAACATTAAACATTTAAGAAGAGGAATAGAACCTTAATAAATAGTTTCAAATATTATTATAGTATTTAACTGAAAGTAGTTCGTCGAAGGACGCAGTTTGATTACAAATAGCAAGTATATTCTCTTTAATTAATTATAGTATGTGCATCCTTACAGTAAAAGGAGAGTAAAATAATTAAAGCATCACAATCACGCATGCTAAGTAACCACGGTAGCACTAGTCAGGAATGTATGTGGCACTCAGCGGCAAAACCACTATCATAGAAGTGGGTCGGAATCGATCCCATGATCCCCATGATGCGTGTCAGGTATGATAGTTCAGTGCCAAACATGCTTGCATTTATTGGAAAATCTAGGTGGACACTAACCAATGCATGTAAATGTGCGAAAGTGAAATATTCTGGTAATACTGCAGCATTATCGCCTACGACTTAATGAAATATATAGCACAGAAAGAGAACATTACACAATGTGAATAGGGAACTAAAGGCTGTTCCCGATAAAGTGAACACTTTTGAAATCAACCTTAGAAACATGTCACCGCTCCTACCTGCACATATTTTAAGGGTGCACTGAGTGACATGCGCGCAGTCAATTTGGTAACAATTGAAGGGAAGTGGTTCCACATCTGAACGTCGAATAAAATGTGGCAGGTAACCATTTGTGATAACTTAAATAATTTATTTAGCATTCTGTTTTTTTTTTTCATTCATCGAAATGTATAAATGAGCAGATTTGTAAAATATTAATTTTATCTAATGATTTCGTAGTTTACCTTGACTGAACTATGAATAAACGGATGCGAACCTAGCAATGTTAATCCTACATAAGACGGAAGAATACACAACGCGCATACAAGTAGATCTTAAGCAGGCCTTTCAAATGAGCTCATTTTACCGTGAATACCCTATAAACACAAGTGACTGGTTCTTTTGTCTTTGCTTCTGTAATCTTGCTCTCTTAACTAGTTGATACTTAACGCTAAAAAAAACTGAACTATCCGAATGCATTAAATGAAAGGTTACGTGAAGCATTAAAACCAGTGGAAATAAGTGCATTATTTTTCGTAAGGACTTACTAAAATCAACATAGTAAACAAACGGGATTATATGAAATGGTGGATCGAAAGTGCATGATTTGTGCGATCAGCTTTACATAAGCATGCAAGCTTGGGCGTATTAATGGTCATCGGCTGGCAGCTTACTGTCACTCGAAAGAGCGAGATCAACGATCGATGAGAAATTGCATGTCAGCCTGTCAGCCATGGCAAATACGCGTCGCTTCGTGTGCATCCTAACTCCTCTGGAAAAGATCTCGTCAGACGATACTCCGGAATTACGTGCAGCGGGTGGTATGGAAGGCTACAGAATCAAGGATACAGTTAATTCAGTGTTACTTCCAGCTTTTCTGAAGCTTTGCTGAATTTCTAATTTCAGTCTATCTCTCCGCCTCATGCAAACAGAGCTTAATTAAGTCTAGAAAATTACACCACACTGACAACGTACCGCATTCTTGCGCACTCAGTTTAATAATATTTTGCATCAGTACTTTTTTTCCTGGGCATTGGCAATATAACTATTTTCTATCTGTTTTATTCATATTAATAAAAAAATCGAATATTATAATTTACAGATAAAATTAAACTAAAAATTCTGTTTAACAAAAAATACGATACGTCTAATGATAAGTGACGATTTTAGAAAAAAAAAAAAAAACTAAACACTTCATATATGGGGTGATTTTCCAAACGTTTGACAACACAAATTCTGATGATACTCGAATACACTACAGGCTTCGTTTGATACGCGATTAGCATGTGGTCCTTACTCCATGACGACACGAGTCCTATCTCCAACAGATCTGAATCTTGATCATGGTCACGTGGGAAACGTGGCAGACGCGTCCGATCTCCGAAGGGTTTTCTCTGTGTAATCTCCTACCCTGAGATGTCTCATGTATAAGTATGTTCTTGGAGTATAACAGTTGGCTATGAACAGAACTAACTACTACTGTCTTATCCGTATTGATACTGCATTCATAACAAGGAAAAACATGTAAATACATCAGGAAAACATCGCAAACTAAACGAGTAGTATTATTCGATCTTTTTTTTTTTTTTTTACATAGAAACGAGTATAAAGCTAAACTAAACCTAAGAAATCTATTCTGCTCCGGCGTATTACATGTGTTATATGCTTGCTTGACATGACAAATATCCATTTAAATTCTAAGGAAATAGAATTCTAGCAACTAAAGTGTTCTTCATAACGTTTCATAAGCATTTTAAGTTTAATTTCGTCGATAGAAATATTTTCCTTTATGTTAAGGCAAAGTACTGGCAAAATTTATTTCTGAAGTTCTCAGTAAAATTGCGGACATTTTGATTTTCATTAATGGACTTCTACGTAAATTTCGTATAAATCTCCGCAAATTAACGTAATATATAAATTTGACACTTACTTATTCTGTTGTGACCTTTGAGAGTATAGTTAAATTGAGATTTATGACTAGATGGAGATTTTTGGACAATGGCCATTGCGATGCAGGTGTCTGTCATGGAAAAACAAGACTGTACACGAAAAGAAAACTTAAATTAGACAAGTAACCTATGGACGAGGAAATATATATATATATATATATATATATATATATATATATATAAACTATACAACACTGGAAAACTCCAAGACGGAATAGTATCCATGAGTCCTCTTGGAATTTTACGGTGTTGTATACGTACATTAATTTTCACGTCCATAGGTTACTTGTCTTCTTCAGTCTTGTTTTCCCGTGACTGACATCTGCATCGCAATTGCGTATGAACGAAATTCTCCATTTAGTAGTTGTTCCGTTCTTCGCGTTAAAAAAAGGGTGGAGGGGGCAAAGGGTTCAGGAAAAGTCTTTAGTTTACGTTATGCGAGTGTTCCACTATAAATACAGAGATGTAAAAAAATTTCAAACATTTTATTCTTGAGCTAAGTTTGAAACACAAATGAAATTGTTTCTAAGCCACGACATCTACCACACACCTTAGAATCCTCGCAATATCATGACATATAATTATTGTATTCCTAGAAGTGCTGTATCTGTAAATACTTCAAATTTTAGTCATGTTTTTTTTGTGATTTGAGTGTCAGTAACCTGTTACAGGTGCCTGTTGTTGGGTTTAAATGTTTGAAGTGTTAGGTGTAAGTGGCGAAGAAAGCTTCGCGTGGATTCAGCATTGCTCGTTTCCGAAACCCGAAGTTATAACTGAGACGTTATTATACGTTATATTGTATATTGTACGTTCTGAGTTCGGCTACATTTTGCTTTATTACAGATTACGTCTCCGTATATTAACTCTACATTTCCGTAAAAATATCCGTCAAAATACTAAAAATTTTAACAATATTGATGTTATTTGTTAGGAATTATGAAGTAAGTGGTGACGTCTTGAACTCTACTAACTTTTACCATATTCTTTATAATTTTTTCTTGTTTATAGGCACGATGAAGCACATTACGATTTCGGTTTTGAAACAAATTTTCTGCTTCCGATTTAACCGCAGAAATCTTCTGAGGTAGATATATGCAAAATGGTAGTGAACTATTTTTGCATGAAGACTATTATTGAGTACTAATTTTTGTAATTTATCTGGACGTCCATTTACACTCGGTAATATAAGCTAATATTGCCAAATTACTTATTCATTATTTTGTTTCGAGGTGATAGCGCTACAATTTTCAGTACAATGGCAAATTACCTGAATGAGATACAAAAAAAAAAAGATTAGGGAACAATGATAAACAACTGCAAGCAGGAAGAGATACAACAAAATCACAATAATGATAACCCTACTCAGAAAGTAATGAGATATCAGACACTTTTCGGATACTCACCTGATACACTCTTAATAAATGGGCAGGAAAGTTATAACAAAACGACTGATATGATTTTTCTGGAAGAAGATATGACTCTTTTTGTGTGGAAAATAAGTAGAATTGCTTCACTGGCAGATAAGGTTGTTCACAATAAAGTGAGCACCTTTGAAATGAAGCTTAGAAAAAAGTCACTCTACCTGAACAAATATATTTTAACGGGTGGACTGAGTGACATTCGCCCAGTAAAGTTGGTAACTATGGATGGAATATCATATCTTAACATCGAATAAAAATTGTTAGGCAACCATTTGTGAAAATTGAAATTATTTATTTCGCTTTCTGTTTTTCTTTAATGCATCTAAGTATGAAAATGAGCAGATTTGTGTAATATTTACTTTCCTAAAAAAAACTTTGACAGTTTTACTTGACTGACGCATGAATAAAGTGATGAGGCGCATGGCAATGTTAATTTTACATAAGGAGGAATAATATATAAGGTGCATACAAGTATATCTTAAGCAGGGCTTTCAAAAGTGCTAATTTTACCGTGAACAGCATATAGTAGGCGATGCAGCGGCCGCAGAGATGCCGCCGGACCCACAGTGTTTGGGAGACATGGGATAAACAACAGAGCCGTCAAAGGTAAACTAAGCCAACAGGATGATAAATAAGTCAGGGGACCACAAGGTCCCCCCCCCCCTTAACACTAAACTCGTACATCAGTCGTGCTGCATACAGATATCTCAGTGGTGAGTAAAACGCCTAATTGAATGTGAGACAGGGCGTAGAAAACAGAGGCCACATTCAGTATTAGAATCAATAAGCTGCTGACAATATAATTGAGTCTCAGTATTGTAACTTAAAATATACAACGTTTTTATTGTAGAGAAAACGTTAACTTGTCTGTAATATCGAGTGAAGATAAGTTAAGTGCCATATAATTTGTTCTTCTAGTCTATCTCTGAGTTGACGTCCCGGTCATTAAAGTAAAAAAAAAAAAAACATTCAACAAAAAGTTATAACTCCTTAGACTTAACCATTTAACTACAGGAGGTAACATTACACACGATTATTACGTCACATAAAGTGAGAAACATCCAACGGTTACACACATGTTTTGTTATCACCGCCTTTTTTATCAATAAATTAGGGCGATATTAACCAACAACCGTTTGCAAGATTTCAGATCTCTATTTGAGACAACAGTATTCCAGGAATTGTTCTTTCGTCTCAAGTAGCTTTTATTATTTTGAATCAAAACCATTTGAAATATCGATTTTTAAGGACATTTACATCCATTGCTAATTACTGTAGGACTTAAGTTGCATAAAGTTTTATATCTTAATCTAACTCATTTCACAGCGTTTGTAGCAATAGTTCAGTGTGTATATATATATATATATATATATATATATACACACACACACACACACATATGAATATATGAATAAATTTAATTCGTTTTATGTGGCTAAATTATTTGTTTGCATACAAACAACTAAATACTAATTTTATAGATTATACCAAACGATAATATTGTTCTTACTTGGTTGCCCGAAATATATAAGCTTTGGTTGTTGCAACTAATATTTGTAAGGTAATATATATATATATATATATATATATATATATATATATATATATATATATATATATATATATATATATATATATATATATATATATACACACACACACACACACACATATATATATATATATATGTGGCATAACAGTTGCTCACAAAATTTGCAAAACCAGTTATCTAGAACCGATTTTTTTTCTTTTCTTTCTTCTTCTTCTTCTTGTTCCAAAACCCGTGGAATTCAATTGAAATATTTTAAGTTAATTTATATCCCAAGAACCTTTCATATTGTAATATTTAGTTTAGATAGAAAGTGACTCATATGTTTATGTATATATATATATATATATAAGTTATATATATATATAAACTTGATTTTCCATACGGAATCACCTCACGATGTGTGTCGGTCGTATTCCACCCCACTCTCTATGAAGTTTATAGGTAGCTATAGGCAACCACTGCTTGAATAAAAACGTATATTATTTGCCAGATTGTTTGATAACACAACACTTTTTTGCGCTTAGTTTCTATCAAAAAGTATTTTTACAATTTGGCAAATTAGCTTAAACTACTTTGATATCTTTTGACGTTCAATTCTTCGTGGAAGAGCTCATGCAATGAAAACAAAGATATATATATATATATATATACATATATAATAATAAAAACATACATATCAAAGTGTTTCTCACGGTAGAGAGCCAATATAGTGTAATTTTTAAATGCCATCGAAATGACCTTGCAATGATCAGAAAACTGCTTGTTGGTGATTACAAAATAATTACTGTGATTACAAAATAACAGTTTAGTATTGACTAAACAGACTGTATATGGCCCAAAATTACTTTTCAGGGTGGGTTTATAAGAAACATTTTGTAGGCGTCACTTATTCAGCATGATACCATAAAATGGCAAAATGTAACTACGGACTTCATTTTAAGGCTCATATTCATGAGTAATGCTGAATTGTATTTTTTTCTTGTCGCAATTTTAGTTTAAAACTAAGTATAAAAAATGTTCGACTATAGAAAATCCACATATTACTAGTTGTATAACATTTTTGTACATCATTTTAACTACTCGTTATTCGTTTGTTGCAAAAAGGTAGACACGCATTTATATATAAAATATTAATTTACTATTTGTTGTTAATTTGACTCTACAGCAGGGCAAGTAAACAGTTAAACTTTTATAATCTTTTTTTTTAAGTTCGGCTTTATATTAACTTAAATTAGTAGTAAATGAAATAATCCAATACTGTGGGCGATGTCGAGACTTAAGTGCTCCATATTAATGGTATTCCCTGCAGCATGTTGTTGCACAAAATGATGGGGCTAAAGCAACTCTGGCGGCAGGTAAACGCAACAATTTCGAGAGTCAAGTACGCGATAGCATTTTGGCCGAGATTTTCTCTATAGTCTATCCGTGGTTTCTTCACATATTTTGAATCAAACCTTTGAAAAACCACCCCACCTAAGAGTTATTTGGTTATTTCCTTAATATGCCATATACTACAAGGCGTTTCGTACTTCTGTTAACATAGAGATAGCTTAATTTTCTTTAAAGTTAAGTTTTACCTATACTTTCTTTATAAATAATAATATTTAATTTATATTAAATACCAATAAAAGCAGAGAGAAAACACGTGTGTTGGTAGCGCCTAGTAACAAATTGTTCTCATGCAAATTATTATTACAACTGAGTGCGCACGAATTCGGTGAGTTTTCCTTTGGTGTGATTTTTTTTAGACCTAGTTACGTTTTGTGTGCACAAGGTGGAGAAATATCCCGGAAGTAGAACTTTAGCAAGGTCTCAGATAAGTGTGATATTCCAGAACACACGGCACTCTTCGTATCTGATGCCTGCGCCCTAAAATTCTTTTGAGATGCCAAAGCGGGCTAAATGATTACGTCCGGTCCGCTGGATTCCCACATTGACGGTGGAAGAAGTTTGTTTATTTTAAAATAGCAAATCATTGCAAATAGGGTACATCACTGAATCACAATTTTCACAAACGATATACTGCAACATGCTTGTAAACATTATAAGGTTGCAATTTAAAATGAAAACGAGGACATTATACTTGAGAGATTTGGAGATCGGTTTCAGACAAAGATTCGCATCCTTCTGTTTGATTAGTTCCATTTGTTTTCCATTAGCTATGGATTTTATTAACATGTCATGTTTTGAGTTAAACAAGGCTGCATCTAATCCTGCAAAAATACATCGTTTTTATTCCTGGTATATTATTCTCAGATAATCGAATAAATACTTTAAAATGTTGAAATTTTTTTTACGACAGTGAGTTCAGCAATCTTATTATAATTACATGTTTAAAAAGAAAAAGTGACATGCATTTTTTATAAAATTTCGAAGGAACACTTAGTAATTTTATAATAAGTAGGCCCAACTACCAGTCCGCTAGTTTCGATAAATAATTATACAAAACTTGCCAACGGTATTTCGTATCGCGGAAGACAGGGTAGATTGCCAAACATTTTAATAAGTTACGTGAAAATTTTCCAGATATTCCAGGAAAATGTCTTTATCCAACAGCATTGCGATACAAGGAAATCGTTAATTTAATTTGGTATTTCAAAATATTCGTTTTAATTATGTGTTCAGAAGACAAGTACGAGATAAATAATATTCATCTGTAATAATTATACAGAGCAGTCGGTGTGAAAGAGATCACATACTTTTAAAATCGAGATCAAAATCAAATAGCTAACCAAATTTAAAGCAAAAAAATTTAAAACACGCACGCAATATGTAATGTTTGACGTTTTACTTAACAAAGTAATTTGTATCAGAAAATAAGCTTGTACACTTGTTATACATTTTGAAGGAACATAATTATTGTATTTAGCTTGGCGTATCCATATGAGTGATACCTAGTTATGTTTAAAAAACACAACATAAAGGTATGTTTATTAATGTATGTCCGTTTTGAAATCCTAATGGAATTAAGTCAAATAAACTTTATGGACTGAGAAAATTACTGTTTGATCAAGACTAATTAATTTCAGTATTCAAGTCTCCTTCCCCCCTTCCGCCTAAAAATTATAAGATTTGTACAGTCCATAATTTGCTATCAAATACAAAGTGCCGGGGAAAAATTTTGTTACCTGAAATATAAAAAAATGTACACCTATCATTTTTCAGGCTAGCGAATGTGCATTGCAAAACACTTGTGATTATTATTTAATGTAATGGATAAGTTACGTATTAAAATTGACGAGGCAAGTGAATACATGATTTCGTTCGATTAAAACTTGCCTTTCTGTATACATTAGAAATATGTAAAAAGTATGGTCGGTGAGAGTCGGGAACATGGATCAATATATATGTCAGTGTGGAGAGAGTAGTTGTCGGCTGGGAGCGGTGGCGTGCTCCTGCAATCCAGCGACTGGAGGCCGGGAACAGAGGATGGTATGAGGCTGGGAGTCCTGCTGCTCAGCCGCCCATGTAGACTGGGTGTCCGTGCTAAGCTCCGCATCAACATGGGCGCTCTGGGGGAGCCCGGGGCGACCAGGTTGTCTGAGGAGAGGCGGACCGGGCCAGGGGGGGAACCCAGCAGCCAGAAGTCTCCATGTGGAGCAGAGGTGGGACAGCACCTGGGAGTGGGCACTGGCCAGCAGCCTGGGCGATACGACCACACCTGTTCCTTTTACCCACACGGCATTTATTATTTTTACTACCCATTAATGTTGATATTGTCTGATGTGATAATGTTTTTAGGCTGCCTCATTTTGTGAATAACCTAGATAATGCTGTATATTAATTTTAGACACCTCTGTTTTCCCAGGAAACAGTTACGATTCCTTCAATTGTGAAAGAAGACTGCAAGTGTGAAGAGCGCAGATGTAAATGTGACTGCTTACCAAGTCAGACTGCATAGCATTGTGTAATGCATTTGTTTATATGGCTCCGTCATCTCAAGCTACCCGAACATTCTGATAAGAAAAAAATTATCTTAAAAATTTAAGGTTCCGCCATTGAAAATAGGATAATATTTAAGCTTCTGTGTCATCATTTTTAACTTCTTCGGGTTATTCCTATGACGGCCTTTTTAAAGTTTTTTAAACTTATATATGTAACAAAAACTGTTATTAGGTTAATATGCTCTCTGCTACAAATATATTTTGAATTTGGATTGCTTGCAAATTTTTACTGTTCTTGATATTTATGTTATCTGAATTCAGCTAAATCAATTATATACTGACATGTGGATGAAATTTTGAAAGGAGAACAATTTCACAAAAAAAGTGGGGTTTTATATTTTTATTTAACGCCTGGGCTCGGCGTACAAGTATATGCACTGAGGAAACCTGTTTTTTTTTTTTTTTTAAGATCATTGCAATGGATAATTTCCCCCCTGAGAAATACCGGGCGCTGTTATTATTAGTTATATAATTTGTCTTTTAGCGGATAATTGAACCCTCATGCTATGTTCAGACCTATATCTCTGGAACTCTCGAAGTTTACAACTATAGTAACATGTAAGTTCAGCATGCTAGTTTTTAATTGATACCTTTCAGTATTCTGTCGCAGTATTTCTGACAATCGATTCAATATACCTGACACTTATGGTCACAAGCTTGTGATCGACTCTCAAGACCACGGTGTTAGGAGCTACACGAATATCTTCACTTATATCACTGACAGGCTTGTGTAAATGTCCTAATATACTTGTACACTTTCCGGTCCTAACTATCGATATTACATCGTGAACACCGGAGCATTATTGAATCGACCTGAGACAAAGAACAATTCAGCAATTAGTTCCCACTTCTAAAGTAAATACATTGTTCCCAAATCGACGTTTGCTCACTGCTTCTAAGTGTACTTATTGCTGCAACTCACGTCAGTTAATAAACCTTTAGTTACTCTTCATTATATTATCTGTATTGAATTTACAGTATGTTATTCCCTGTTTTCAGAATTCGTCTATAATTGTGGCTTAAGGAACACCTGTGGGAAATCAGCGTTTACGTCTCCTTTTCCTCCATTTATATTAATGCGAGTTTATTTGGCATCATTTTACACTGTTGAATATTTTAGATTTTATTTCCTCGTTAAAAGGTATTAATATAAAATAAAAACCTTTTTCCAGCTTTTGTGTCAATGTCGTGGAGGCTAACGATGTAGAGGAAAGTATGCCCATTAGTTATCTGTAATTTATTGTTTTTATTTGCATGTAGCAAATTTTTCGCACTTACTTCTAAATGTGTCAATCATACATTTTTATCCGTCCGCTTTATAAAGGATTTTCTCTATTATGGTTTTCGACATGTGATGGAATTTCAGTTGTACACACAGCGATCGCCATCTTGCAAAAACCTGGTTACTTAAAACGCTCCGAACTACAATCTCACATATTCTTGCAAACGTAAAAGTTAATCTAATTTAATATTACACATAATATTTTCAGATTGCTATGTTTGGCCTTAAAACTTAAAAATATCATTGTCAGTATTTTCTGACAGTTCCACTGCATGCCAAATAGTCAGTCAGTGGCTTTGGCTTGTTCAATGTATGGAATGGATAAAGTATATTCGTTAGCCTCCCCTTATGTTATACACAATGACACATTCAAAAGTAGGAACATAGTATTTTTATTTTATATTAATACCTTTTAACGAGGAAATAAAATCTAAAATATTCAACAGTGTAAAATGATGCCAAATAAACTCGCATTAATATAAATGGAGGAAAAGGAGACGTAAACGCTGATTTCCCACAGGTGTTCCTTAAGCCACAATTATAG
The DNA here is from genome assembly GCA_029891345.1 of Dryococelus australis. NCBI lineage: Eukaryota > Metazoa > Arthropoda > Insecta > Phasmatodea > Phasmatidae > Dryococelus > Dryococelus australis. The sequence continues at coordinate 53,895,132 of CM057002.1, forward strand.
ACGAATTCTGAAAACAGGGAATAACATACTGTAAATTCAATACAGATAATATAATGAAGAGTAACTAAAGGTTTATTAACTGACGTGAGTTGCAGCAATAAGTACACTTAGAAGCAGTGAGCAAACGTCGATTTGGGAACAATGTATTTACTTTAGAAGTGGGAACTAATTGCTGAATTGTTCTTTGTCTCAGGTCGATTCAATAATGCTCCGGTGTTCACGATGTAATATCGATAGTTAGGACCGGAAAGTGTACAAGTATATTAGGACATTTACACAAGCCTGTCAGTGATATAAGTGAAGATATTCGTGTAGCTCCTAACACCGTGGTCTTGAGAGTCGATCACAAGCTTGTGACCATAAGTGTCAGGTATATTGAATCGATTGTCAGAAATACTGCGACAGAATACTGAAAGGTATCAATTAAAAACTAGCATGCTGAACTTACATGTTACTATAGTTGTAAACTTCGAGAGTTCCAGAGATATAGGTCTGAACATAGCATGAGGGTTCAATTATCCGCTAAAAGACAAATTATATAACTAATAATAACAGCGCCCGGTATTTCTCAGGGGGGAAATTATCCATTGCAATGATCTTAAAAAAAAAAAAAAAAAACAGGTTTCCTCAGTGCATATACTTGTACGCCGAGCCCAGGCGTTAAATAAAAATATAAAACCCCACTTTTTTTGTGAAATTGTTCTCCTTTCAAAATTTCATCCACATGTCAGTATATAATTGATTTAGCTGAATTCAGATAACATAAATATCAAGAACAGTAAAAATTTGCAAGCAATCCAAATTCAAAATATATTTGTAGCAGAGAGCATATTAACCTAATAACAGTTTTTGTTACATATATAAGTTTAAAAAACTTTAAAAAGGCCGTCATAGGAATAACCCGAAGAAGTTAAAAATGATGACACAGAAGCTTAAATATTATCCTATTTTCAATGGCGGAACCTTAAATTTTTAAGATAATTTTTTTCTTATCAGAATGTTCGGGTAGCTTGAGATGACGGAGCCATATAAACAAATGCATTACACAATGCTATGCAGTCTGACTTGGTAAGCAGTCACATTTACATCTGCGCTCTTCACACTTGCAGTCTTCTTTCACAATTGAAGGAATCGTAACTGTTTCCTGGGAAAACAGAGGTGTCTAAAATTAATATACAGCATTATCTAGGTTATTCACAAAATGAGGCAGCCTAAAAACATTATCACATCAGACAATATCAACATTAATGGGTAGTAAAAATAATAAATGCCGTGTGGGTAAAAGGAACAGGTGTGGTCGTATCGCCCAGGCTGCTGGCCAGTGCCCACTCCCAGGTGCTGTCCCACCTCTGCTCCACATGGAGACTTCTGGCTGCTGGGTTCCCCCCCTGGCCCGGTCCGCCCCTCCTCAGACAACCTGGTCGCCCCGGGCTCCCCCAGGGTGCCCATGTTGATGCGGAGCTTAGCACGGACACCCGGTCTACATGGGCGGCTGAGCAGCAGAACTCCCAGACTCATACCATCCTCTGTTCCCGGCCTCCAGTCGCTGGATTACAGGAGCACGCCACCGCTCCCAGCCGACAACTACTCTCTCCACACTACCATATATATTGATCCAGGTTCGCGACTCTCACCGACCATACTTTTTACATATTTCTAATGTATACAGAAAGGCAAGTTTTCATCGAACGAAATCATGTATTCCCTTGCCTCGTCAATTTTAATACGTAACTTATCCATTGCATTAAATAATAATCACAAGTGTTTTGCAATGAACATTCGCTAGTCTGAAAAATGATAGGTGTACATTTTTTTAAATTTCAGGTAACAAATTTTTTCACCGACACTTTGTATTTGATACACTACTTTATAAATTTTTTTGCTTTATTTTATTCAGCGAAACTCAGTAATATTTGTGTTAGTTACATTATATTGAATGAAAAAACATCTAAACTATGTCAGCTAGAAATCGGCAGTTTTCATTAACATTACATTAATTTTTACAGCTGTCGGTCATATCAGCAAAGGAAATTTGTACCCTTTATGAAAGTACATTTTTCCACTTCTATATGTCAGCCACTTTGCTCAAAAACGCAAATTACCTACTATTATTGACGGCACCATATCTGCAAATTAACTTAATTGGGTTGGTTTCCAAATTTTTTGACAAATAAATACATAATTCAAAATTTGTATTTCATTGAATAATGGAAATTATTGAGCTGGTTATAGTTCAGATGAAATTATTATCAGCGAGGAAACGAATTTATTCAAACAGCGTGTTACGTTGGTACCCTAAATTTCATTCCAACTATATTATATTTGTGAACACAAGTTGGTAACTTAGGCTTTCTCGCAGAGATGGACAAAATGTCCCTTGTTTGTATGTAGCATGTAACTTGAGCACAATATTCGTATAGCCTTTAATTAACGTGATATGCAAATGTTATAAATATATGTGTTTATACATCTGAAATGTTGTAACTAACAGTTCATGCAGTACAACAGCATAACTTTAAAATTGGTGTAAGTTATAATCGCGTGTTGGTAATTACCGCAATTTTAATTACCTCTTACCGTAAACGACTTTGGATGGCGTGCATGTATTAAAGTCACGCGACTTTATGTGCTGGTAAACAGTCGAAGATGAAGGAGGGGGTGAGATGCGCGAGCAGCCTTACCTCACAGCGTGGCAGCTATCTCAGGATTGCCGGGCCGTTCTGTTGTCGCACTGCTACTGTCCGGTCCGTGACGGGCTGCGGAAACGAGAGTGTGTAATAAACTGCCTTGCGCATATGTTAGTCAGGCAAAATCGTGGATACATTCCTGCGCGGTTTGATACATTTACACTAAGAAATTTGCATTCACACAGTTTTATAAATACAAATGTGATTTTATAAAAGGACGTGTCGTGATGGCTGTTAGTGGCAAAGTATTCCTACAAAGTTTTACTAAAGTATGTTCAGGGATTAAACAGTTGTCAGGAGAGACATACATCCAGACATTCGGATGCTTTCGTAAGGCTGCCTTTCCATAGGGAATTAGGCTAAAAATTAAATAAATTCTAATCAACAATGTGAAAGCGCGGAACATGCGATACTAACATCTGACTGCTCATGATAGCTGTGTTGGTAGCTGGCAACACGACCAATAATTTATGAGTGCACAGACAGGTTGAGCGATACAAGCTGCCACCTTAGAATGGCTAGAGCATAGCGGAGTCGTCTGCTCTACGATAGGGACATATCATCCCCGGCCCGTCTGGAATCTCTAGGTGGTGACAAAACTGCTTGTACGAGAAATTAAATTGGAATTGTGGTAGAACCTCGCTTATCAGGCATTCGTTAATCTGGATCTTAGGTTTACCCAGGTCTACAATAACAGTACAGCATGTATGGTACTATAAAATTTAATTTTGTTATAACATTAACTACGATCATTGTCTTTCTTTAAAAAAAGTGTGTTGTTTTTCTGTCCACAAAGTTAGACGAACTTGTGGACGCCGAATGAATGATCCTGCTGTACTTAAACGCCACACTTATTCGGCACAAAAATCTAACTGAATAATTACTAATGTAAAACTGTATACAAAATTTTTTTTTTTTTTTTTTTTTAATGCGTTTGAAGTTTTTTTTTTTTTATATAACAGCTGCGGCACTCAGCTTCGCCAGTCCGACATTTGAATTTTTCAGTCTCGGAGACTGAATGCAAACAAATAATTTTCTTGTACGGTCACCTGCTCAGAACTATAGTTAGTAAATGAAATATCGGTTTGTGTGTGTGTGTGTGTCGGAGTTACTAAACAGTTTATCCAGCGGCCATGCCCACCTTAACGATAGTCGTGATTTTTTTAATGTCGTATCAAAAAATTTGTAAATACTTTCGCAATAAACTGCTTGCAATTCCGAGCTACAGCTGATTCGAAGAAACTAACGGATATAATCTTTACTTGTTTTTAGCCTAGGATAATGTGGTGGTTGGAAAATTGTGATTTTATCGAACATCAGATATAGGGGCTACAAGGTACCTGCATTATCTTGGGATGCATTCATCACTTCGGAAGAGGCTGGGGTATTCCCGTAACTAATCAACACACTTTGAACTTCATAACAAACATCTAGGCATTATCTTCTTGTTTGGTATGCGGACGATGCACATAGTACAGTAGTGAAGTACAGAATACAATATATCAGATATCAACTACGAGCCACTAACGCAGAATCCTCACTCGTGTAAATATCGTTATGGACTGTACAAATTTACTATTTCAATGATATTTAGGCTATATGTCACACTCGTATCCAAACTCGAGCATCAGATGTTTGTTCAAGGCTTGCTTCTCCAGCGTGGCTCAACTCGGAAGTGCACAAAAGTTTTTTTCTTTTATTTGGATTGCTTGCGAATGAAACACGAACTTTATATATGTCTCGTTTTTAACTTGTTTAAACAGACAAATTATATTTAAAGTTCAAACTAATTATATTACAAAAATGATTTTCTCTATTAAGAGTGGAATCTCTCCTATAATACGATGGGAACCTATCATTAATTCTTTTTGACATCTTATTCATAGTGATGCGTAAGATAATGCGATTAAATAAAAATAATTACTCTATTATCAAATTATTATTTTCAAATTTTCATGTACCCGATCTCAAAGCATTTCAAACATGTGTAAATTATACCCCAACAAGATCATTAAAAATTATTTTTAATTAAAAACCAAAATATAGTCTGATTTTGAAAATCTGTATTTAAATGAATGTTGCAAACGCCAAAATGAGTTTACAGGCTTTTAAAATGTTATTTTAATATTTTCCTCTTATGTACTCAGCTGACAAGTATGAGTTCCATAATGTATATGTGTAGCAATATTTCAGAAGAAGGGCTGTCGAATGTACCACCTGATTTGAAAAGTCAAAATAAAATAAAATTTTTATCTTCAGGGAAGTTAAATTTCGTTGGTATGATATAAAGGGAAGTCTGGTAAGATATTATTTCAACTGTCGCCCTCAAGGCATTTCTTGGAGACGAATTTTCTCGGGTCACACCCCTCCCCAAGTAGCAACATGCGTTGGCATTTGATTGCCAAGGTTGGCAATATGTTGGGTTATAAAACATACTGGCATACAACGTTGGTCCAACATAATATGCCAATCAAACAATTTTACTCGACAATTTTAATGAGATACCTTAGAAAAACAAACATCAACAGACCACTATCTCAAAAAATGTCAACACATGTCGCAAGGGCAATTTTTTAAACTTTAAAATGGTTGGCTAAATGTTGGCAATAAGTTGGTAGACATACTGTTAGTAATGTGTGTATATATATTTACGTTTGGTCGACGTTGTAAAGCCAACATTTTATGGCAAAGTTAGGGAATAGATACTATTAATTAAAACAATGTTCCTTTTCTGAACGTTATGAAATACAAATGTCTTTCCCGATACTGGCAATTTTTCTTTGAAATATGTGTAGTAGGTTTTATGTTGGGACAATGTTAGAAACCAAACAGTTGGCTATCGGTACTTTTTTTTTAGTTATGCCAACATTGTGAAGCTAACATATTTCCAACTATGCTCAATAATATTTTTTTAATTAAATTTTTTTTTTATGTTTGCTTAAAATTTGGGTTTTTTAATACATAAATGTTTTTGTTTCTAATTTAATTTGATGGTCGAGGTTGGCTGGATGTTGGCAATAACACATATTCGCAAAATACTGCTAACTGTGGATAAATGACTGTGTGAACGCCTTTACGACAGAGAAGAGAATATTATTTTGTCAATGATCAAAATACTACGAATAGCCAACGTAATACCAACGTTAGTTAGTGGCTGGGTTTCCGTCATATTAGATTGGTGATCTGTAATATACACGTGGTAAACCAACGTAAAGCTAACAAACAACATTGCAGTATTTTATTTTATGTGGCATATATTTGAAAGAAAAAGAATTTAGCAAAGCGTGCAGAAAATCATACATTTTCATTGGCGCAATACTGTAGGTTGAGCATCATATTACAGTTGGCAGCCAACGCAAAAGTTCAAGTTGGGCCAACGTTGCCCCGAATGGCATTCTAACGTTGAACCAACTTACGTCTTCCAATGTTTGCCCAACGGCAGAGCCACACGTTGGGCCAACAAAAAGTTTCTACTGGGTTCCTTGCCTAGGATAAATACTACTAATCTGGAATAAAACAATGTCTAATTTAATAAAATACCACGAAGTTCTTAAAACGTTATTCCGGTGTTACCCGTGATTTAAAAATCTTGTTTATATAATCTTATACTTTGAAGAATTCCACATGTTTAGGTTTCATTAAAGTGTTGAAGGGGAAACATGTGTGGTACTATAGAAGTAATATCATGAAAACCGACATACTTCCAGGCAACACTGTCTTGTGCTACTATCTATAAATCACAAACTAGTATTACCAGAGCCGTAACTACTTATATATAAGTAAGACGTTTATGCTGTTATTTATTATCAGCTTGTAATATTACTGAGTTAACTTAAATAACGTAACACCGTTGTTTAGAACAGCAAATTTATAACCTCGCCTTTACAAACAGAAAAAAAAAAATCCAGCTGAATATGTTCAACATTTTCAGAGAGATAAAGAACTAGTTATGTTATGCATATAAATGAATCATATTAATCGTCTATATAAAAATATTAATGCTGTATGACACGTACTTATAAAGTGTTAAAGCCAGCTATAAGATATTACTATTTTTGATGGTACACCCCACCCAGTTGTCTTTAACATAACATGACAGCTGGAGTTAGGTGGGTTCATAAAAAATAAATAAAAAATCTGAATATGTCACATAGTGCAGTGATGTCCCATTCACCAAGCCTACATGTAGACACCAACATTATTTATAGGGTCCATCTTTTCAGCATCAGAATAATCAAACTCAACTGACTGTTAAAATAACTGTAGTTAATATTATTTTCAAAGAATTACTCGTCCTGTTAATAAAACGAGGCAGCACTATGCCATCGTCTGACATATAACTATAAATGGGAAAGGGAGTAAAAGGCAATACCAAGGGAGCAAAAAGAACAGGCGTGGTCATATCGCCCAGGCTACTGCCCAGTGCCCACTCACAAGTGCTTTCCCTGCACTGCTCCACATGGGGACTTCTGGCTGCAGGGTTACCCCCTTGGCTCGGTCCGCCCCTCCTTAATCAAGCTGATCACCCCGAGTTCACCCAGGGCGCCCATGTTAATGGGTAGCTTAGTGCTGGCAGCCAGTCTACGTGGGCGATTGAGCAGCAGGACTCCCGTCCTCAGACCATCCCCTATTCCCGATTTGTTAAATTGAGAGACACTTTTATTTGTTTGTTGTAGTACTAATGTGTTAAAAATTATCCCCTGATACAAAATTATAAATTGTTGTAGTTTAATTACTGTCGTTTCGTAAGCACTATTTTCATAAAAGGGGGGGGGGGGGCTTATTATTTCTGGTACTAGAAAAACTATAAACTATCGTCATTTTCGATGTTTTTTAAATCTTAATTTTAGTGATTTGAGATACCTACAAATAAAATACACGCGAACAATATGCATGATTTTCAGTCTTAAGAGAATAATTAGTGATATAAAATATAATTTTAGGGATAAAACCATATAAAATACTTATGTCTACGTGCTCTTGTTTTTCGCGAAAAGATTTCAGGACAAGCTGTGTTCCAAAAACCACTTCGGTGATTGGATCATTTGGATTGATACGCATCTTATTTGTCTTCCAGTGAATCATAGATGGTCAGTATCGGAGAAACGTAATTCTGATTGACTCACTCGTGCAACCTACTCTTTTTCACTTAAAGACAAACGTCCACTAGGCAAACGAAGACTGCAAGCGTGCACATAGGATACTGAATTCTCCGCGTAAATCTTTCAGCCAAAAAAACATATGGCCCTTGATATGTTCAAATTCTTGAATTAGAATCTGCTTGTAAACAAACGTACCTGATTATTGCACCTATTCTTGCCACTAGCACCCTTACGTGTGGCAGCACATGACCCCCGTGGCCAAGGTTTATCTCCCTCATTCCCTGCTGTTGATGTGCGGTCGATAGGTGTGCGTATTCCTGCTTCGTAATGTTCTTATGCACGTATTTGCGAGACCCCGCTTCGGCTGCTATGCATGGGTGCTGGTATTTCCTGCCGTTGTCATCTCCACCAAGCGCGTCTGACGCAAGCATGATTTAGATGTCCCGCTTCAGACGTCATGCATTTCTCATCGTTTGATGAAATGCCGGGTTGAACCGGTGAGATCAGACACGTCAGAACCAGAGGCACTATCGGTGGGCGTGTGTAAATACGGTTTTATCACAACGTTAAGTATCAGTGAGAGTCAAAGAAGTAATAATTACAAGTTTAATCAGCAGGCAAAGATTTTTCTTTCAGATGAGTTTGCTACTGTAAGGGATACATTTTTTCAGATACTTTTACTTTACCTATTAGAGAAATTTGGGGTTGATAGATGATTGTACATATTCTTCGGTATCGTATTTACGCATGTTAGTGTTTCGTCTTTTGCAAACGAATAATTACACCGTTCATTTTGTTGGTCAATATAAATATGGTTACCTATTTTGAGAGCGATATTTCCCGTGTTTTTAAGTATGATGGGAGTTTGGAACGGTCAGAGAGAGCAAAAATTATATACAGGTTGTCAATGAATAAGTGTTACATATTAATAGAGGTGGTACATGATGTGGAATGGAACATAATTTATTAAGGTACCCATGTCCGGAAATGCCTCCTTATACCCAAAATGGTGATTATAGGGTGCAAGGGTTGTGTTAGGTATTAAGAAAGATAAATGTGAATCAGTATTATAAACATGTTTATTACACAGAGAGAGAGAGAGAGAGAGAGAGTACAACAGATGCTCAAAGTTGTTTCCTCCGCATTCGATGCATGTTCCGTAGCGCCGCAGCACGTTGCGGAGCACATCATTGGAGATGGCAGACGTGTTCTTGATGGTTTCGAATGCTGCACGAAACCTGGCCTCAAGTTATTCTCTTCTCTGGTACTCACAGAAGTGTCGTACACCAGTGTTTTTACGAGACTGCAAATGTAGCATTCCAAAGGCGCTGGGTCGGGGGAACGCGGTGGCCAGACAACGAGACCTCCTGCTGCGCGTCAAATCAAATGGGGCTGTGCAAAACACCTTCAACCTACACGTATAATGCCCGGTACGTGCTGATACATTTCTCGGTTGCTATCGGAGTAGCCGACAAACCTTGCTCACTGGTATCGCCGTGTTTTGGTATAAGGAGGCATTTCCCAACATGAGTACCTTAATCAAATATGTTCCATCTCATCTTATGTACCACCCCTATTAATTTGTAACACTTATTCATTGACATTCTGTGTGTGTGTCTATATATATATATATATATATATATATATATATATATATATAGAGAGAGAGAGAGAGAGACTTTTTTATAGAAGCAAATTAGTGTAAATCACGTATCACGTTGAGTGCGGCGGGTTCCCTACCATAATACTCACATGCCCTCTAGCAACGCATGTTATTGTTTCCGACCCGTGTTTATACGCAAAAGATGTTCCATTTAACGTGTTCTACCAGCCCTAGAGCGATGCAACACGAATCTTTAAACATTATATATATGTGTGTATATGTATATATACATACACACACACACACACACACACACACACACATATATATATATATATATATATATATATATATATATATATATATATATATATATATATATATATATATATAATGCTTGATCCTATAGCCGAGGTACATAGTATGCAATAGCGGTTTGCTAACTGTTGCGAAGTATACTTGTGCTTGTTCACTACTGTACCTACACTTCACGGTGCAAGCTGCAAGAAACAGTTACCATGATGACACGTTGGAGCTGAGAGAAACTGAAAGAGTTGCGACAACCGCCCTCTAGCAAGCGGTATACCTACTCCTTACACGCACTTGTTTTAGTAAATGCCGTTCGCAGTAAAGTGAGCACTCAAACTTAAACAAAAAAAAAAATCTCTGTCCGTACATATATGTATGCTACAGTGCACACTTAAATGCAGGCTCATTGTTAAGTTGGCAGAGAATAAATAAAAGTAGTTGTAGGGATTCATGTTGCGTTTCGAGTTTAACTTAAGTACACATTTGATTACGAATGTATATTAGTATAGGCTATTCACGGTAAAGTGAGTACTTTTGAAAGCCCGCCCATTTGGAACAATAGTCAATAAATATATTTTATTTTAGCCTAAGACGATAACTTCAGAGCGTTGTGGAATAGAGACACTGTGTTTATTACTTACATGGTAATATATATTAAAAAAAGTGTTTAAAGGATAAAACATGGATGAAAGGAAAAGTAACTATGACCTCGAAAGTGCTCACTTTACCGTGAACAGCTATAATAGGTTTACTGTCCTAAATAACACAGGCGACGTATGAATAAAGTGATCAAGCACATAGCGTTGTTAAATATCCATATGGCAGGACGATGAAGAAGTGAGATGAAAAGTAGTTTCTAAGTGAGGGAGGGAAGAGATCTCGGTGTCTCTTAACATCGAGGTTTTGAGAGCCGATGAGGGTGAAGCGAGGCGAGAATGTAATGGTGTCGGAATGCAAGGGTGGCGGAAACGGGGGATCCATGAGAAAACTCGCCGACCAGCGGCATCGTCCGGCACGATTCTCACACGCGAAAATCCGGGTGCGGCCCCTGCGCCGGGGATCGAACCCTGTTCGCCTGAGTGGGAGGCCAGCGGCCTGACCACCACACAACCGCGGCACCTTTATTTTCGAGATGGGGTATTGTTTAACCCACCCTGTGTGAGAGATTGACCGCGCTACCTCGGAAATTCGATAACACGCCTCTTCGTTCCAACCCCTGTTCCTGGCCCGCCTCAAGTGGTTCGCTATTGCGGCCGGGAGGGAAGTTAATGTCCCCCCCCCCCAACCCAATCACTCCCGAGGCCACATGTGTATGTTAGTGCTAAGCTCGCCGCAGCCCCCCCCCCCCCACCTTATCTATCTATCTATCTCTCGCTCTCTCTCTCTGATCCGATGCGGGAATTAATTAACTCGCCGAACCTGCGCAGGTGACGAGCGATCGATTTCGGGGAGGTTTGTGTGAATTAAGGGGCCGTGTGGGATGAGTAATTAACTCGCCGGTGTTGGGCATAGTCACCCTCCAACATGCTATTGCATGTTTACACACCGGCATTATAATGAAGAATAACCGGCATTATAATGAAGAATACGACATAACGACGAACTGCAGTTCTATTCCGTTACGTCGAAATATTTAATGCTCTATAATTATACGCATAATTGGCCCATGTAAACTGCTTTGCACGGCTTGATAGCTGTTTAAGCAACGTTTAGTTTCCAAACTGTGCTTTAAAATTTAAATACAGTGGTTTCATTTTACGAGGTTATCGCTGTTCACTACCACCCGCCATTTAACGGCAAGTCAGTGTAACCACGTGTTGGTTGGACATTTCTTTGATGTTGCAGTAACAGAAACTATTCTATTCTTCTTGTTAATTTTATGTTAATACAACTTTTGGTTGCAGCAACGTTACTTAGAGGCTTTATTAATATTAAACTTCAACTGTATGTTTGCATTACAGTAAAATAAGACTTGATAAATGATTTACATTAGGTAACTTTGTCACAACATTGTCAATGTTACTACAACATGAAATATTAAAGAAATGCCTCAATATTATTTTTTTTGTTGCAGCAACATTGGGATTTTTTTCTGTGTCGTTGGTCCGTTATTTGATACATCTGGAATAGCCATAACTGCAGGGAAAGAGAGTAGAAGACATGATTTACAGGGATGTTAGTATACTGAATGTAATTTCAGTTCTCAACAAACACTTACTACTTTTCTTATTAATATAATTTACATATTTTCATTTTATCATAGGCGATATCATTTACTATGCGTGGTTAAGCCCAAATCGCGTGGTGCTCTGAAAATGTAATTTAACTTGGCAATCAAATCAGCATGCATTGAATTGGGCTTCTAACGATAAATAAAATCATTATATTAACTATAATGGGTTCCGCATACTATTTCCGAACGGGGTTAGTTTAGGTTTTAGCTATTTGTAACTGAGATACTTTCTCGGAGGTTTATTTAATTATCTGGATTTTTGAATAGACTTTAAAAGCCTGCACGTGAGAAATTTTTTCGGTTCGATGGTTGAACGAAGAAAGTATTTTTGTAGAGTTAAGAAAGACGTACATTTTTATGGGAAATACTCTTTTTAGGTAAATTTATACCAGACTAAACGCCTGTTAGGCAAATCGATTTTGTATTAAACACCTTAGATGAAACGCATTTAACGCTAAACGATTTTATACTAAACTATTTTATACCAAACACTTTCGCTTGTTTAGGAAAACGATTTCACACCTGATTCCTTATGACAAAACACCCGTTAGGCTAAACGTTTTTAGACTAAACGTCTTTAGGCGAAATGCTTGTTTAACAAAACGACTTTATACAAAATGCGTTTAAGTAAAACGCGTGTTAGTCAGAATAGTTTAGATCGACTTTTGGCTCAAATGGCGTAGGTGATCTCTATAAGATGGACTGGCTGAGCTAGCCAATCCATGCTTTGGCCGACTTTGAATCATCGAGACAGATACATGTACAGTACATGTCACGGAGTCTCAATAGCCTCACAGTAGCTTACGCTGAACAAAGAGTTCAAAAATTCTGATCAACCGGCTCGTGGGATCGAATACACGAACTTGGAGCTTTGAGTTGTTCTCCTTCACCAATTGAATTCTGCCAGGGATTTGAGTGGGCGAGTGAAGATATTTGGGCGGCTCTTAACAGCGAGGTCTTGAGAGCCGATGAGGGTGAACTGAGGTGAGTATGGAACAGCGGCGGAATACAAGGGCGGGGGAAACGGAAGATCTCCGAGAAAACCTGCCGGCCAGTGGCATCGCCCGGCACGATTTCAGGCATTTGACAAGTCTCTTTCCCACAGACGTTGGAAAGTATAGTTTATTTCCCCAGAGTGTTTGTTGATCACCTATTTTGATACTCGAATTTAAATAGGCTTTGGTGAACGTTATGTCCCTCACATACCCTGTATAAGGCATGTGTAGAACGTTGATTTTGTTTCGACTTTCACATTTCAAATATATATTCTGGTAGTAAACAATCGTATCTCCTAACTTTTATATCGATCTTTTGATCGCTAATTTTTGTTATTAAATGTGTCTAATATTTCTTGTGATTGTACGTATCTACAAATTGACTTTTGTCTACTCCTTGAGACATACGCGGTTGTGCAGGCAAGTAAAATAGTCTAATTAATTAAAGTAAATAAGAATTATATTTTTCTTTGTTAGGATTTTTTTTTACATCGGCTATTTGCGAATATTCGGCGATTGCGATATTGATTACATTCCTGTCACAGTATTTGTTCTGTTTATAAAAACAAATAAATGTCTCGCCATATATCCGAGTACATTCAACTACCGCTGTCTACATCTCGGTATTGGCTTGGTAGCTAAGTAATTAATATGGCTAATTTACAATTTAAAATGCTGCCTGCGCAGTTGAATAAATGAAACATGATTGAACTAACACGTTTGGTGGCATTCCGGTAAAATATTTTGCATACGTTATTAATCTTATTTCATATGGCAACAACCTTAATCAGCTATCAGTAATTCCTTTTTTAAAATGGTTCATACACCTTGTAACACGCATTTATGCGTGGGCTTCATTTTTGCTGGTCATAATTCTCGAAAACTGAAATCCTTTTATAATCCATTCACGGTTACTTCACACTTTTCTGAAGATAAAGTTCTACTTCCATGATATTCCTCCGCCTCGTGAAAGCCAAACTTATCTAAGTATAGAAAATTACTCCTAAGGACAACGCACCGTATTCGTGAGCCCTCAGTTGTAATAATATTTTTATGAGAACTATTTCTTTCTGGGCGCAATCAACATACGTGTATTCTAACTGTTTTTTTTTTTCATGTTTGTTATAAACGTAATATTATAAATTATAAAGAAAATATAATTAAACCACAATTTTACCGAAAAAATAAGATACATTTTTATACTAACAGAGGTATAAAACACATATGAAAAATTCATGTTTTGGAAATAACTAAACACGCCAGACGTGGGGTAATTTCTCAAATGTCTGATTCAAAAAGTCTGTAGAAACCATGCGTATACTATATAAAATTTTGTTCTTGTGTTAAACATTCACATTAAGCTAGCCTGATGGACAATTCCGTTAAATTTTCGAGTTGTTTTTGATCTCGTGACTGTTAATTATTTTGGATTAGTGAATATAGTTATCTTTTAAAGTTTTTGTCCGTAAATGAATAAAAACCCTCAGTTACCCTCACACTCTTTCTGAAGTGATCTTTCAGCAGGTTTACAACTTGCAGCGATGTATCCACGCCATGCAGGCGTAAATTTTAATTTCGGTAATCAGTTGCGACAAAGCATCCAGGGAGTTAAATTTAAATCTGGACACGTAACAAAGCAACTTTGTTACGCAAATATTGTCATTCTTCTCGGTCGCTCTACATACGAGTTACGTTATTTGTTTAGCGAGACTTTTTTTTCCCCCCAAGCCAAACTGTTCCCTCCTGCAGTGATGACATTACGTATTCCCTTTGAAACGGAAACACTGTTTGGGCAATGTTTTTACTAGAAAAATTGCTCGAGCAGGAACAACACGACAGAGATTTAAATGTGGCAGAATACATTTAAAGCTGAGCTGATCCATATTTGTGGAAATCACGTTTCGTAAATGCGTCTTCAGTAAATGCCATTCATAGTGGAGATACATTCAGATCTGTGTAAACTCGTGTTCATCTGAACAATACTTTGAGATCAGCTGAGTGGTTTGGTTTGGAAACACATTTCAAGAAATTCTATATAATAAACATAATAAATCATGTTATTTACTGCTCTGGATTTTACTGTTTAAAAGGAGCTAACATATATGTTTTGAGGATGGCATATTTATTTATGTATAGGTCTTTTGTGTAACAATCAAATAATTTATCTACAGTTTACTCGAGGTTTATTCACGCGTCTTGAAACAAACTTTCGAAGTCGCATCGTGTATGACGGGTTTCGTTGTTTCCTAAATGTGTCATGTATAACAGACGTATACTTATATTAACATAAAAGTACCTTATATTTGGTCCAACGAAACATTTAGTTATAATTTTCTATAAACTTGTGACGGAGTGTTGCTCCATCACATGTGTTGGGTTTTAAATTGTAGATAGAAGTGTGGTGGTAATACTATGTGGCATTTCCAGTTTATGTGCCATAACCCTTCCCCCCCCCTTCCTCCATCTTGAACGAGCTCTCGACTCCGATCGTCGCTTCTATTTGCTGCGCGTCGCTGTACTTTGGGTTGCAGCTCAAAGTGTGGAAGAGGTCGCCAGTGTAAAATAATGTGTTATTGGATGAAAACGATGTCTTTGTACTCTTGTTTACTAATGATGGTTTATGCTGAGAGTTCTCGAAGGGATGTGCGCAGGAAGGGTCGTTGAACGGTATACGAGGGACGTTTTTTTTTGGGAATCGAGGAATACAAAAAAAAAGTATAAAAATTTAAAAACAAAATTGAAAGAACTTCAAAAACCAAATAGAAACTCAAAGACATTCAAAAATAAAAGAAAAATATACATAAATTCTTAAACAATTCATAGAATAAAATATTCAAGGCTGCAAGGCCGGTTTTTTTTCTAAGTTTTAGGACAGTCCACAAATGATACTCTTCGGGAGGCTGATATATGTACGCCTACTACTTTGGTTAACCCTAGTTTTGAGCAAGGCTGGAAACAGTCCTGTTACATAGGGCGTCAGAAAATATGTATTAATTACATGGAAATGTTATTACAAACGCCACACGATGAAATGACCTGGAGATAAGAGCGAGGTTGGAACCTGACTTTCAGTATGGAAAGGACTGATGATGAACAAGCTGGGATGTACAGGGCGAATCGTTTAAAAGAAGCCCCGTGGTCTGTATTTCCTCATTCCCTCGCTCCGTTACACATATGCCCCACGGGGCCTCTTTTAAACGACTCGCCCTGTAGATGAGCAACGACTCGGTTTGTAGGGACTCACCGACGTACTACACGCGAGTTTAACTAGCCACTTGCAAACAGAACTACACTCTAAGGAATTATTTGTAAGTGTACCATATCAGTGTAGGCGTATACGTACAGTGACAAAGCGCGAATAGCAAAATATTTTCCCATATATGCATGGTAACATTCCTACAGTGGCCGAGAGTGAAGTTGTGGTGGGTCCTTGAGGTTTGGAGCCACAACAAATTATGATGTTTCATTTATAACTAATATGAGTAAAAAGCAGTGAGAAAATTTGTGTGTTGGTAATGCTCGGCAAGAAATAGTTCCATTGCAAAATACAATTACACTGAGTGCGCACGAATGCGGTGCGTCGTCCCTTTGGAGCAAATTTTCCAATTTCAACTAAGCTTTGTTTGCACGAGGCGGAGGAATATCCTGCGGAAGTAGAACTTCTGCAGGGCTTAAGAAAAGTTGTAAATATCCGTGAATGTAGTATACGAAAGAACTACTTTGTTTTTCTGTAAAGAAGAAGACAAAGTCACCGTGTAAACAATTGTCAGCAAAACACACAGCTAAGAATGTTACTTTTTTCGCCAGTACAGTACAATGCGAGTCTCAATATCCAACTTTCTTCCGTGTGAAGAACCGATTATTAAGTCGTGATATTGGCATATATGATGAATTGCACGTATTACAACAGTCGAAAGAACGTGTTTGTGGACTGAAGTACAGCACATCAAGAATGTCTAGTTTGCAAACCAGAAAACGTAAATTAAAGGGGGCGAGAAAGTGTTAAGCTGAACTGGTTCCGTCGTTGGGTTGTGGTGGCAAGTGTGTTACGCTATCGTGCCTAGCAGCACGGGGTAACGGTGACTTTAAGTGAAAATAACGGGAAGTCAAATCACCATTTTTTGAGGAACGGCGACAACTAAAGCGAGATGATGCAAGTTCGCGCAGTGGGAGGATGTCTCGTGACAGATCAACGAAGTGGTCTCAAGACAATATTATTCGCCATCTGCCCGCCACTACAAGGAGGAAAGAGAACTCCTCTATCGGTTGCGATTACCTCTAACCCGCGAAGATCCATGGGTAAGCCACGTCACAACTGTTTTCTGCCTACTTTGAAGGCACTCACATTCAATGACCAAGTCATAAACGTAGTCCTTAAAGCTTGAGTATATGTAAGCATTTTTAATCCTTTCCTACCCCTCGCTATGATTTAATTATATTTTTATTGGACTAACTAATTTCATGGCTTTTCTGCTGAAATGTTAATATACGAGAGATAGAGGGAGACTTCCAAACTAAACATAACACTAACATACAACTACCCCCCCCCCCCTTGCCATGCCTTTTCCAACACATACGGTACATACACACATTCCGTGATATATTTGGAATTTAATCCCAAAATTACGTAACATAAAGGCAGATATTCTTCTTCTTCCATAGAAGATAATATCAAAATTAATAAAATAAAAGTATGATCTACGTACCTATAAAACTAAAATTTACCACTTAAGAAATTTTCGTTTTAAAATATAATCTCAAATCTTTTTGTAGTTTTTAAAGAGGTAATTGCACTGAGACCTGACTTCAGAAACACTAACAGCTCCCCAATGAAAGGGAAAATTTTACATTATAGAAATAAAAATAAATTGACTTTGTCCATTTCCTGTGGTTACCACAAAATTTAGTAAGAAGAAAATGGATTACACGGATACTACACGTTAGGTGAACTGCAATAGAATTTCTGCATATCTCTGCATGTGGGCATGGAAAGACAAACAGCGGGCAGAAATAAGAATAAATCACGGCTTTCAAAAGAGCTCAGTTGGCCGTAGACTCATTACTGTAGCTTGGTTTGTCTCCGAGTATTGCCAGAACGTTGCTTAAGGTCCCCGCCTACCTCCACCTTTTCCCAAGCGGCCATCGCCACTAAGGGCAAGGCTCTGACTGGTGTGTAGTGTTCCTCGTCGCACTGCGTGCGTCTATCGGAAAATCGTAGATCATCACATCTCACGCACGTTTTATAGTTTCGTGGATAAACGAGTATTTGAAACACTCTGCGACGCATTTCGAGCGCAGGGCAGGCGGGAACTTGAAGTAACGCTGGCGGGTGGGGGTAAGCCCAGTGGATATTTTGGTAGTGGCGAGGCTTGTCCACGCACTATGTTGCTCGGAGGGAAGCAGTAAAACAAAAGCACTTGGAGCACGGGATGAATATTGAAACAGTTCCCCCTGCCGTTTTTTTCTGGTTGCATTGTTGAGGGGGCTACTTATGTCGCTCCCGCCGGGACAGAATTCATTACGTAAAAAAAAAAAAAAAAAACACTGCAGGGGCGCACAAAACTACAAGTTTACACGTTACAAGTGGAAATGCCTGTAACTAGTGAGTAGTAAAAAAAAAAAAATGCGTGTTTCACAAACCTACAAGCGTTTACTAGTATCTACAAGTTAATTTTTACAAGTTACAAGTGAACTTTTGAATAGGTACAAGTATATTTTAGTTTCACGAATCTGCAAGCCTGCCCTAAACACTTGTAAAAATACAATTTTCTTACAGGAATGGACAGATGAGTAGACATTTCTACAGGATATTAATAATGGCTTGTTTGGCGTCTAATTCGATATAAATCGAATTTCTCATACTTCGTTTTTGTGAATTATAAACAGAAAGATTTAATACCACTTCAGAAGAAGATTAAACAAGCAGGTAATGAGCTTGGGTATCAGAGAAGTCAAAGAACATTTAGGTTAAGAGTGGATATGATATGCGTTTTGTGTGTATATAATAGCTGCACTAACTAATTTTTATATTTCTAGTTTATGTTAATGGTAAATCCACTTCATTATCGACAGACAAAATAATCATGCAAGATTAAAAATAAAACCTTTTACATAAATGTGTGTATCACTCATATAAGCTAAAACGATTGTTTTTTTTTTTTTTTGGTGCATGTAACATAAAAAACTGCAATATTGTAGCAAAATATAGTCATTTTTCAATTCTTAATATTTATATTTTTTCTTTTCAATTTTGACTAAAATGTATTCCTTTTAAGATTATATCTCTTTTCTGAATTATAAGATCAAAAGCCATCGAACTGCTTCGAATATTATCCCATTTCTGTAATTTATCGGGTTTCGTTAACTTATCTGAAAACGTATACCGAACGAGATATTTTTAGGTTTTCTGAACTTGTTCAGTGCAGTCGATTTATTTTACTTTGATTTCGGCATTTTGTTTACTTGTAAAATAAACAAGCACACTTGTAGAAAATAACTAGTATTTACTAGTGTACCGATACTTTTCAGGAAACACAAATTATAAGTTCTTGTAGGTACTAGCGCTGTTCGTGAAACAGAATTTAGAATTACTTGTAGATAGTAACACTTGTAACTAATGACATGTAAACGTGTAGTTTTGTGAAACGGGCACCAGGAAGATTGAGTCTTACAAGCTGAAATTGTCGAACTAGGAAATTAGATATATAACGCAGGAAATTCAAGTTTTGTCCAATTTCAATTCCAGATTCTTTCAATATTCGAATATATTATTAATTCTATAAATTAGGTGGTTACTCCTGCATTGACCTCAATGTCATATATATATATATATATAATATATATATATAATATATATATATATATATATATATATATATATATATACACACACACACATACACACACGCACACACGTGAATGCTTGTTTTTTTTGGAGTATACAAAATCTGAACATGAGTGGACTGGCAAAATGGACAACGTTCATCAGTAAACTGGAAACTGGAAAGAAGTAATTATAAATCTGTCAATTCCATTATGGTTTGACAGAAATATTTCCGGATTTTCTCAGTATTACATTTATATCAGAGTTGCCTCATACATAGCGCTTCTGCGACTCATTACGGTTCCGTTATTAGACTTCTGAGAAAATTATAACTGCGAAATATTCCTAAATCAGCGTCATTGATATTTTTGGGTAGTTTTTTTAGTCACATTCATGAACATCATCATATATTGTTCAGGGTCTAGAATTTGTTGCATAAGGTGGAAAAATATTTGCACGGTCATACGGAAAAAAGTGTCTGAAACAGTTGAGATCACGCAACGAATTATGGTACCTTTTATTTGATATTTAGCATGTGAAAGTCTACGTTGGATGCTAAGCTTCCTATCATTGAAATGACAGCCGATTTCTCAGGTGTATTTAGCGGGAATGCCAGCGCACAATGCAAGGGGATCTTTCTCCAAATCCAAGATAAGACGTGAAATGTGCAAGCCGTTTCAACGTACGATTAATTTTTGCTTTAGTTAAATTTGTGAACTGTCACGCAGATAACCTTTCAAAATAATAGATATTGTAATTTGTAATCTCTAATATTTGTTCTGTGGGCGGCTAACAGTTAGATGGTAGAGTGGTCGCAGTTTCAGACCGCATACACAGTATTTACGGTCTTTCAAGAATCTAATGCGGTACTTTAAAAAGTTAACGTATTATATATTTTATTATAATGATATGATCCAATAGTCTAAACAACGCGTGACGATTAAGGAAAATGACTTTCCAAAAAAAATTATTAAACGAGTTATAAGAATTTCAAATTTATAACAGTTTTTCCTAAAGGCACAAAATTGAAGAAGAAAAAATACAGCTTGAAAAGATTGTTTATATTATAAGAATATAATTAAGAATATTTCGTTAGAATTGGCCCTCGATTATAAGAGCCGTCAAATATCTTCACTTCACTTTAAAATTGGCTGTGCGGTTCGTCTGTATTTCAGATATAAATTTTGAGATACAATTTTAAGAAAAATAGTTAGAAGCTTAACACGCAGGTGCATTACGTGTCGGATTTCAAAGAAACTGCAACATGTCATTACAATGAATCCAGTTAAAACTTTTCCTAAAACCGAACTTCGTGTTAAAATGTTTTCATATCGATAATTTGTACGAAGAAAGATTTTAAAATATTCTCAAACCTCCACAAATAGTTTTTTTTTTTGACAGTATTTAACTATTCGCTGGCGTGCAAAGTGGGGTGCATTTGTCTCCAGTTGTAATGAATCGCTATACTAAGGGTGAAACACGGAGGCTTTCACTTGGCGTACAGTGCAGTCAAAGAGAATTGCAGTACTGCACGGCGTGTCTATGCGACGCGCTGCAGCAGCCGAGAGGTGCCCCACCGCTCTACATTTCTTACTATCGCATCGACCCACTTCTATGGCAAACAGTAAAGGCTGTTCACGATAAAGTGAGCACTTTTAAAAACAACCTTAGAAAAAAGTCACTATCCTTACCTGCATATATATTTTCACGGGCGAACTGAGTGACATGCTCCCAGTAAAGTTGGTAACGATGAATGGAAAGTAGTTCCATATCTTAACGTCGAATAAAAAGTGTCGGGTAACCATTTTTGATAACTTAAATTATTATTTTTTGCTTTCTGTTTTTTTTTATGGATCGAAATATAAAAATTAGCAGATTTGCAAATAATATTCTTTTGTAATAATTTCACAGTCTCACTTTACCCAACGCATGAATAAAGTGACGAGGCCCATGGCAATGTTAATTTTGCATAAGGTGGAATAATGTACAACGTGCATACAAGTAGAGCTTAAGTAGGGCTTTCAAAAGTTCATATTTTTCCGCAAACAGTATATGTTCTGGCGTACTGCCAGCTGCTTCTGCAGTGGCTGTAATCCGTTCACGGTTATTTCGCACTGTTCTGAAGCCCTGCTAAAGTTCTACTTCCAGGCTATCCCTCCGCCTCGTGCAAACTAAGCTTAACAAAGTCTAGAAAAATTACAACGCACCGAATTCGTGCGCACTAAGTTGTTATAATATTTAGCACGAAAACTATATTATACTAGGTGCTACGAACACACATTTTTTTCTCACTGTTTTTATTCATGTTATGAATTAAATATTATAATGTATAAATAAAATATAGGTAGAAGTTCAATTTACCGAAAAATAAGATACTTGTAGTATGTTAACAGAGGTATAACATGTTTGTAATACATGTCATGTTTATGAAATAACTGAAATACGTCAAACATGGGGAGATTTTGCAAAGGTTTGATTAAAAAGCGCAAATAAACCGCGATTAGACTATAATAGAATTTCAAGCAATACGGCTTCCGCATGGCAATGGCGGCGCATTAGTACGGACGCGCAAAGTTCGCGTTATTATTTCAGGACACTTGTGCTTTCGTATTGCGTTTGCCATTGGGCTACAGTTTGCGGACTCATCTGGACTAATAGCATGCAAGCATAGAAAGACCGGTCGAGTCACGATATATCAAGTCAGAAGGGAAAATGGATCCTCACTGTTGCAGAAGTCAATAAACAAATTTCGCCGACTCGAGCATGTATAGGGCGGTGAATTATATCTTCCTCCCAGAAAATAACGCGAATTTTTGCAGGTCCCTACTTATTAGTAACAGTTCACGATAAACTAAGCGTTTTCAAAATACCTGCTTAAGCCTTTCAGACCAACATTAATTTACGGATTTAGGCGTTGCAGACAAAAGAACCTTATGATGCGTGCTGTACTTAACTCGACATTCGTAGTCACAGCCAATGAGCTGTATGTTCGATTACAGCAATAGTAACCAATTATGCCCTAGACCAGGGAGAAGGTTTGCGAATCATTTACCCATTGGTCATTGGTCATTGAGCTTCGCAGTGTGTAGTACAAACTAAAAACCACCTACTCGCTCGTAATGTACACAATTGTTTACGTTAGGTCTGAATGGGTTAAGCTCCGCTTGTATGCACATTGTGTATTCTTCCGCCATGTGCACAGTCAACATTGAAATGAACATGCTGACTTTATTAATGCGTCCGTTAAGTGAAACTGTGTAATTATTATAAAACATGAGTATTTTACAAATTTTATAATTTTTAATCTTTATTCATAAAAACAAAATAAAGCACAGTCAGTTAATCATTTCAGTATTCATACATGTTTACAGAACCTTAGGCGTCAATACATGGAAATAACTTACCATCGTCAGCACGAGCTTTTCTGAGCATATTTCAGGTCTTTGTGGTTGTTAAAATACACACAGCTAGGGGCAGTGATATTTTTAAAAGGTTGATTTCAAAAGCGCTCAGTAAACCGTGAACAGCTTATATTCGACAAACGCTTGACGGTGAACGCCTGAATGATCAGACATGGGTTCATGAATGGCATACTCTTTTATTTTCATTCCACCCCCCCCCCCCCCCCAATTCTCTATCACTCACTCTCTCTTTATTTCTCTCTCGTGCAAATATGAGGTTTGCTACTGGGTTTAGAAACCGCCTTTTATATTTGCAATTTAATGATGATATTATATACGAATTCGAAATAAAAACATACAAAACATTTAATTGCAAAAAAAAAAAAAAACAATTTAACTGCACATAGAGATACTTGGATTTTGAAAATTTACTCAGAGGCATGTTTGACTTCAAACTCGCATATAGTAGCGTTAGTACTGCGATTATGTCACAGTCTGTACGTCACCCCTTGCACGACTATGAGCCAGTAAGATACAAGCGGAAAAAATATATTGTGACCGTATCAAGTGCAACTCAGACCAAAGAAATATATCTCACTTCGCCGTGGCACCAGCCAATCTATAAACAAGTGTTAGTCTGGATCGTGGTTGATTAGCTAAATTTGCGTACCTCTGGCATACAAGACATAAGCAACAATCACGGTACGTGCAATAAATCATCGTCTAATTTGTAACGCACAGCTCACAACAAATGAAACAAATTACCTGCTCAAGTACCCTGTAAATTTTAAAAATTTTGCTGGGCAAGTTATAAATAGTATTTTCAAATCTCCTGATAGTGTTTTTCTACTTGAATGTATCTATTTATACGCTAAACAAAGCGCTTCGTCGTGTTTACAGTAACAATTCAATAACAATTTATTTTCTATCGCACAATGAATGTGGCACAAAATATGCGTTGCAAAGTGTTTGTTGTAAGGTTACACGAAACTCTGATTGGGGAAAATAACGGCGAAAGTTCATATAATCCCTGTGTAAAAGTAAACTTCTATCGCTGCCTCTAGTAAATAGTTACCCATACCGAGGCGTATATATTACGAATTAGATTCTAAGTCACTTCATACCAGAAAGGTGCTATGGGCGTAGCTGAATAATAATCCATGATTAGGCAGAGCACAGCAGTATAAGATAGGGTTTATTGAACATAAGAATTATACAATAACGTGACTATTTAATTAATTATACTAAGTTTATTACCGCACGCCACTACTATTACAATCTAATTGAAAAGTCCCCACCATGTTCGTGTTGCCGGAGGCTGATTCTAGGAGTCGGTTAACGACGGCCGGACATACCCATCTCCATGTATTCTTGGTCCGCTGTCCCGATGACAAAAGACGCAGCTCCCAGTGTTACGTTGGCCTATATCGGGCGCGTTGTTTAATATTTTCGGCCTCGTTTACTGGCCGGTGGAGCGGGTTTCTGCAACTGTCTTTCGCAAGGTGCTATTGCAATCACGCTCGTGCCTTGGTTCAGTGTTTGAAGGTGTGATCAGGCAGGCCGTTCAGCTAAGGCGTGATCACTTCATAACAATATGCATGTTCGTAACACGCTTTCTTCTTTTATAGAGAACTTGTTCGTAGTCGTACTTTTATTTCGAGAACAATTCGCACTTTAGAGAAATCTACAATAAGACATTCAACACATATCGCATACTGCAGGTGTTTATTAAAGCCTTTCAGCGTAGCTGAAAATTGCATTTTTTTCTGATTCCCCTTTCTTAAGAATGTCTACGCCAATGTCTGCGAAATTAGCACGTGGAAGGAACATTATTGCACTAAGCTGCAAACTGTCAGCCAGTAAAATTACAGTCACTTCTTGAAGTTCCATGGTTACGCAAAGTACGAAGAAACTCCTGCATTTCAGGACATTACTTTGAACTTAGAGGCGATGGGGCCCTTGTGTGTGGTAATTTTGTTTTTATATCGCTGCCGCGTTTTCGTGACTCAGGCAAGAGATATGGCTCCAGATCGAGGAGAAACTAAACTTATGGTGACTTATTTACTAATAGTTAAAGGAATCAGTAATTTTTAATAGGAATAGCTGTATACGCTGTTCACATCAAACTAAGCATTCTTGAAAGCCCTTCTGAAGAGCTACTTGTATCCACATTGGGTATTCCTCCACCACATGTAACATTAACATTGCCGCGGGCCTGCGCACCTTTATTAATAACTGTGGAATTATTATAAAAGTGAATTATTTTACCATTTTATAATTCATACACCTATATGTTTTAAAAATAAACAGAAAGTAAAAGAAATGTACATAAATGTTTAACCAAACTACACTTAATTCAACTTTAAGATGTGGAACTACTTTTCCTTCGTCGTTGTTAACTTTACAAGGCGTATAATACGGCTGCCGGTTAAAGTCCATAATGGTGCATGATCGTTTGACTCCTGCCATTGCCGACAACCTGTGAGGCACGTTCCGAGGACGCTTCCAGGCAATAGTAAAGACCAGTGGCGTGTGGTGAAGTGTTGCGAGGTGAGCTGGCGCTTGCTCACTGCTGTACATTCTCGGTGCACGCAGCAGGAGCCAGTAACCACCGTGCAACCCTGGGGATATCTGAATGTATTCCGACCACTCACAAGCGAGCAGTAAGGGACCCATTACACGTTGTATTGTGGCGTCAGCTGTCGAGCCACGTTCTAGTGGTGTAGGTGTAAACTATCAGGCAACAGGGTACAGCACAGAGCTAACGCCATCTTACCTTGCAACAGTTCACCACACGCCACTGATAAACACTCTCTGGGTTGAGCAGACAGTTTCCCGTGAAGCAGTCACACAGGTAAAAATGGCGCTCTATAGTTGACAGCAACCAATGAAACACTCAGTGCGTTTCCGTTAAAATATATGCAGGTAGGGGCAGTGACATTTTTCAAACGTTTGTTTCAGAAGCTCTTACGTTACGTGAACTGCCTTTAACCACACTTTGCTTCCACATTCGTTATAGGCTTCTGGACTAAAGGCGGTTCACAATAAAGTGAGCACTTTTGAAATCAAACTTAAGAGCAAAGTCACTGCTCCTACCTGCATATATTTTAACTGGCCCACTGAGTGACATGCGTCCAGTAAAGTTCGAGGGAAAGCAGTTCCATGTCTTAACGTCTAATAAAATGGTTAGGCAACCATTTGTAACAACTTAAACTATTTATTTCGCTTTCTGATTTAGCCCACACAGCGAAGTGTAAAAACGAGCAGATTAGGGAAATATTTACTTTTATAATAATTTCACAATTTCACTCGACCGATGCATGAATAAAGTTATGAGGCTCATGGCTGTGTTGATTTTACATAAGGCGGAAGAATACACAACGGGCATATAAGTAGATCCTAAGCAGGATTATAGGCTATTCACTATAAAATGAGCACTTTTGAAAGCCCTACTTAAGATCTACTTGTATGCACGTTGTGTATTCTGCCGCGTTATGTAAAATTAACATTACCATCGACCTGGTTACTTTATTCATGCGTTGGTCAAATAAAACTGTGAAATTATTTGAAAAATAAATATTTTACAAATCTGCTAATGTTCACACTTCCGTGGATTAAAAAATACAGAAAGCGAATAAAATAATTTTAGTTACTACAAATGACTACCTGAGACTTTTTATTCGACTTTAAGATATGGAACTACTTCCGATTCCGGTCCATCGTTACCAACTTTATTGGGCGCATGTCACTCAGTGCGCCCGTTAAAATACACGCAGTTTCGGGGAGTGACTCTTTTCTAAGGTTGATTTCAAAAGTGCTCACTTTATCGTGAACAGCCTTGATGAAAAGTGCTCATTTTACGGTGAACAGCTTACAGCAAGGTTTTCAAAAACAAACGAACAATTCCCATCAGGGCGGTCGGGAGTCGCATCCTGCCGTTAACTTGTGCTTCCGTCGCGATCGCGCGACGTCAACAACGCGGCGCGGGACCCTGCAAATCGCAGTAATTGTCCGCGATTATCTTTT
This sequence comes from Dryococelus australis, assembly GCA_029891345.1. Taxonomy (NCBI): domain Eukaryota; kingdom Metazoa; phylum Arthropoda; class Insecta; order Phasmatodea; family Phasmatidae; genus Dryococelus; species Dryococelus australis. The sequence continues at coordinate 53,922,311 of CM057002.1, forward strand.
ACTGTTTCTGCCCGTTAACCGTTGTTCCTCCTCCCTTTACCGCACACCTCGTTTCACGCCATCTTCCCTGACTCTTGTTAATACGCAGCGAGCGTGCTAGCGAACGTCCGGGCCGAAAAAAAAAAAATTGGTTAAATGAAAATCAATATGTCGTTCCCAGTACAGAATTACCGTGCAGGATGTCATCCGTCGGTGAAGTTATCAATGTATAAGGCGACGTTTCACTTTTGCCAACAAATGTGTTTTCGTGGGAAGGATGTTATGTTCAGTAGTTCCAAAAGTAATGTCCTTCAAATAGGCAAGTATTTAGCTTAGCTAAACATAGTGTTTGAAACACCTCTTTTTAGAGACGAGTTTTCAATTGAAAGTCTACACATTACTGAACCCGATAAGCTAGCGCATCTGCTTAAAACTTGTGTTTTCGTATCTAAATTTTCATCACTAAATATCAAAACAGTAGCCATGACCCGGGAGATTATTCTGTGCATCATAAATAGAATCAGATTACAGAAATCGTTGGTACGATTTATTGGCAGTTTAGAATGTAGCGAACATGTGACTCAATGTAACAAAAATCTCTCTTGGCTTAGTTTAGACAGCAAATGTAACATTCACAACATACTGCTGTTATTTAAAGTGCTGTGAAACGATCGTTGTCCAAACGGTGCCTCGCTAATCAAATTCCTGTCATCTTGTCACAATCGCGGAACTCGTCCTCGTATTGCAGGTAAACTCGACTCTCTGCCGCACAGAACTAATTTCTACTCCGGGTCATTCGCCGTTAAGGGTGCGCTGGATCCCGGCGTTTTGTTGTGAAATAGTTACTTGTGTGAATACACGTATCGATGCAAATAAATGTTCTGCAAATAAGACTTTTTGTCAGAAAAGACAAAAAAAAAAAAAACCTATTCTCTTTGCCCCATTTTTTTTTTTTTTTTTGCTTTTGTTATGTTAAGTGCATTCGTGGTGGGGAAAAAAAATCGCGAAGGTCAAATATCGCATTTCTAAAGCTTCCCTATGCAGTTTTCTCAGCGAAAAGAGAAAAGTACAAATATACGGGAGTAGTTTAATCTGTGGTCTTTCACCCCTATGTTACAGATCTAATTTGCGCAGCACTGAGTTACAACGGAAACACTGCACGTCTTGCGCGTAGGAGCGACGAGGCACTAGGCGTGCGTGTAACTGTCACCCGTATCGCTCCCTCGCTTCTTGACCTTGGACGCGGGGTTCCCACGGGGGTCCATCCCACTCTTAATAGCTGTCGCCTCTGGAATGGTTTGGGACAGCGTCGTACATAAGTGGAGTCAGTCACTACATTTAAAGTTCCGTTCGCAAACGTTTGTTTGAACTAGCATGGCCAATAATTATTCAGTACTAGTAAACAAACCGTGAAGATTCCCCCCCCCCCCCCCTCAAACACATAATAAATGTGTATGTGCGCTTGTGTAGGTGTGTGTGTGTGTGAAAGTGTATTTGTGTATCTTAGTTTTAAGTTTTAACCATTTCTGCAGTAGGTTTAGTGTATTTTCTTCTTCTTTTTTTTTTACTTAATCGGTTTACAATTGTCTAACTTTAATTGAAGTGTGGTTCTGTGGAAGAAAACGCACTCTTGCTTTAACTGCACTACCAAAAATAAGGCAAATAAAAATATGAAAATAAATATCTCTATTGTCAGGCTCCATGTGCATTCATATTATACATTTCACTTGTACATGTGTACTGTGATGCAGTAAAAGAAATTATATCACCACCACCGCTGCCACGACCACAATGTGCTGTTATTGCTACTGTCTCACGTGCTGTTCTGCATACTGCTATCGGCAGAGTTTTAGATGATTTTTTATGAAGATTTGACGAATCTGCGGTTTACACACGAAGTGTTTTGGTCAGCTGTCGAGCATCAGTTATTATGTGTTATGACGCATATATGAAGGGAAATCTTTTGTAAGAAAACTTTATTGCGAATTTTTTTTGTCATAATGCAAAAGTCTCGTGACAAAGAACCCCGTTTTTTCGTTCGTCTGAAATTTTGTCTTTCATATCCTGAACACATGTCAATTTTCCTCTGTTGGTTGGCTGGTTGATTATTGGCTCGTTATTTTTTCTCCAATTTAAAGAGTTAGGTGATGACATAATTGTTATCCTCGATAGTAATTCATCTCAAATTGTCTGTGTTTTTTCATTTTAGTATAATTAGGCCTATGGTAAACAAAAACATAGCAATTATCTGGTTGTAGAGTGTCTTTAGTGATTTCCAAGGTTTTTATGAGGATGTATTTTAATCCCTGTTCATGTTTAATGGATGGGATGTACCTTAATGTGTTGTTTTATCACGTAGCTACCCAGAGGTTTTCATCCTTGTTTTACACTTGAATAGACAAAGGAAATTAATAAATTAAATGTAAACTGCCTAATATATTGTAGGTTAATTATTCACAGCCAACTGATAAAGTTGGAGGTCCCGGTAATGCTATTTATTGAATTATGCACCAAAGTAAAAGAGGATATTTATCTAAAGGGCGAGTAAAAGTGAGCGTTTATATTACGGTACAGTGGGAGCATTTTGCTGGACCGGAAATGATAAACCACTTATCAAATACCCACCCCACGCCATTAACAATGTAATTAATATAGTCGTTTTAGCTGTTCTGATATGAACCTTCGAAATTCGACTTCCTGGATTGCCACCCTTAATAGCACACTAAAACAAATGATTATACTATGTTGCATGATATGGGGAAATTATGAATTGATTATGATTATAGTTCTCATTCATTCTCTTATGAGACGAGTGATTCATACATGAAAGACAAGCCCCGCAGTGATTTGTATAATATCACGTTTTAATATCATAAAATAATTAAAGTTTTAATTCTCATTGATGGTATTTTGGGTTCACCACTTTAAGTGTGAAAATTATTAAGATATTTGGTAAAATAAATGCTATGTCATAACTAAGGTAGTAGTTGGCATTAGAAAGTATAAGAATACACATAATGCCTAAACATGGCATAAGTTGAGGTGAAGAGGAACTGGACAACCGTCTGGGAGAGACGCGCAATTTTTCGGGATATGAATCAGACTTGTCACATCGTGTAAAACACTTTCGGTGTTTTGTTTCGTCAGGTCCCTGTGAGTGGTGAACTATTGTGCAGGCATCTTCATGTGGCCAGTGCTACGGACACTATTTCAGCGTGGAAATTTTTTCTGGTACCTCAGTTTCCTTTCTTGTCTTCCCTCGTGACACATTCTGCGGTAGTGGTAGCACAGTGCGAGAAGAGGCTGATCCCCCCCAGAGCTACGGTATCGAGATGCCGTGCTTGCCCCTGGGACTATATACTACCGTCTCGACGTTGGAGTAGTGCTCATGTCTCAAGCAATACACTGCAAGGGGCAAACGCCCTCGCAATAGTTGCGTTACTACATCCTAGCTGGAGGTACGCGATCTGCTGTTCAGCGGCGAGAAGCTAGCGACGCCGCACTGCCACAAACTTCTGCTAGAGAACCCGACCAAGAGTCAAGCAGACCACTATACCAACACTATCTAATAAAAAATTAGGTATATCTGTGTTACCATAAGTATAAAACGCTTGTGATATATGGCATACTTAGGAAAGATTTTTTAAAGTTATGGTTTAAAAAGTTTGAAGAAACAGCGACTCAACTATAGTGATCTTCATATGGCTTCCCACAGTGACAGTTATAATTTTTTTATGTGCTATCTTTTGTGTTAAATATAAATGAAAATATTTTATGCAGGGGCCACGGTGTTAATGTTTAAGACGAATTTATTGGCCAATAATAAAATATCCACAGGCAAACAACACTGCCATCCAGATAAGCACCTCAAACCAAATTCCCAAAACCAAGGTGAATGAAAAGTTAATGTATAGAAATTTTAAGATATTATTACCATTTTAATGAGGTTGTTTTAAATTTACATTGGCAAAAGTTAAAAATATTGAAACTACTTAGTATAATGTAAAAAGTGGCCTTATTTTATTTAAACTTTATGAGAAGAATATAACTTTAGAAAGGCAATTTCCGAGAAGGCAATATCTGAGACATAAGTATCAATTTATTTATGTGACGACACGCTGAAAGAATTGCTTCATCAATCCGAACTTGTTTTTTTTTTTTTTTTTAATTGTGCGATCATGTGTAGATGGGCAATTCGGAAAAATAATTGTACTGGTGTTTGAATCTGTTGCCATATAACGAGTTAAGAGAAAATACAAATTTTTTTATTAACTTGGAAATCTCAATTTTCTTGTTTAACCCAAGAAGTATATTTGATATAGGCCTTTCACGGTAAAATGATTACTTCTGGAAACCCTGCTTAAGATCTACTTGTATGCACGTTGTGTTTCTTCAGCCTTATGTAAAATTAACACTGCAATGGCCCTCCTAACTTTATTCATGCGTCGGTCAAGTGAAACTGTGAAATTATTAGAAAAGTAAACATTTTACAAATCTGCTCAGTTTTTACACTCCGATTAGCTTAAAAAAACAGGAAGTGGAAGAAATAATTTCAGTGATCACAACTAGTTACTTAACAATTTTTATTTGATGTTTATGTTATGGAACCACTTTCCATCCGTTGTTACCAACTTCACTGTAAGGTTTATTTCAAAAATGGTCACTTCATTGTGAACAGCCTTTAAGAGGAAGGACATGATTCCGACTACTATAATAAATATTTATTTTAGTTCATAAATCGTTTTTTTCCCCTTCTGTTCAGTGAGTGTTATTTGCCACCAACACTCCAAATATAAAATCAGGATAGTTTTTGGATAATTTTAAAAATTGTATTTAGTATAAAAGAAAATGGACAAGACGTCTCCAGACTAAACAGGTAGACGAAACTGGCATGTGATAGTACCTCGAGGTGACTGCTCTTCGAGACAATCACACAGGTATCGGATCATTTAAACGATACTTCTAATACGATGGTGGTGATGATAACGATGGTGATTATGAAGATGGAACAGTGAACGTGAAAACTGAGCGTGAACAATAAAATCACCTTGTTTCGTTTGATATTTTATTTTTTCGCGTTACGAAAATATTAAAGGACAAGCCAAAGCATTGAAAATTCCATCTGCGAAATAAAAATAAACGAAATGTTACGCAATGAAAAGCACATTTTAAGCTCATGTTTTCCAAGACACCTAGAAAAAAATTGTTATTAACTTGTCTTCTGTGAATGAAATTATGTAAAACAAAGTAAACGCTGCCAAAATTCGAAGGCTGCAATTGTATTTCTAAAATATTATGATGGCGAAAATTAACGTTACGAATGTGAAAACTGTGAATTGATTGCGAAAGAAAAATACTACTATACGACGAATGCTTACTGTTGTGAAATATTCCCAAGGAGTGGAAATACTGTCGCTACTTTGACTCTCGTGAAGATTACTTTCCTCTTTTGCCACAGTAGCTGTTATTGCATCATGAACAAAAATATGTTATTAATATATTTAGGTAACATTTCTATTAAAAAAATTTAAAATGCAAGCAGATATAAATTCCTGGCTTCATGTCACTGCACCGTTAGGAAAAAAGTCCGTAAAATTACTGAAAGTACCTGTTACGAACTATCCAGAGATCTTCCTAAAATGACTGAGTCTTCGTTTTTTTTTTCAATAACGTTCTCTCCATAAATGTCACATATATCTCCGGGAATTCACGGAACGTGTCCATAAACTAGCAAGTTCATTTTTAATATGGTATTTATAAAAAAAGAGTAACAAAAATGTTTTACTTTCGTTATGTGGGTGTTTCACTGTGTATAAAAATTACTGTAAAAAAGTTTAATCAATTTCATCCATTAGCGGGATTTGAACTCGAGAAAACAACCTATAGTTTAACACCTCGTCCACTCAGCTACCACGCTTTTACAAGACGCTGTGTTGTAAAAACTCGGTTTATGATAATGATATGTGTACACACACACCTCAGTTTCTAGTCTTGTTAAGTGTATTTGCGAGTTTTTTTTTTTTAAATCTATTGTTTACAAACAGGGTTAAGAAAAAGTGGTTTTGTTTTTTTCATACTGTAATTCACTGTATATAACAGATACATGAAAAAATTTTTTCCTGTAGGTGGGATTTTAACATGAATCGAAAAAATAACACCCAATAACTCGAGCCACTCGCCTAATTCATCTATACACAAAGTAATGCCATTCGTAAATATGGATTTTACACAAAATTGACGAACACACCTCTCTTAATTTTAAGTCGTGTTAGAGCTCTTGCTATTTTGTTTTATTTGCGGTTTATAAAAAGAGGTTACGAAAAAATAGTTTTATTTTTGTTATGTGCCTATTTCATTGTGTATACAGAAGGTTTTGTCCTGTAGCGAAATTTGGAAAAGAATCGAAGAATTGGCACTCCATGAGTGTTTCGCCACTACCCTACTACTGTTTTACACGAAGTAGTATTGTGAAGACAGAATTTTATACGCTTCAGGTATTATCGGTATTGTTTGTGTCTCAAAATCGAAGTATTAAGAATACAACGAGCTTCCATATTTTCTATTTACCTAGCTCATTGCATTATTCGTCATTACTGAGTACCTTTCCGTAAATTAACTCCACATCTCCGTAAAAGTTTCCGTAAATCCACATAAATTTCTAACAGCGTGCATGCGAAATCGGATTAAAAAAAAGGGGGGAAATAAAAGTACTCCATAATTCACGGTATATAGTTACCGTGCTTGAGGGATGCATAATTTAGAAAGTTCCTACTTGCTTTTATGCATGTGAATATTATCATAGGGGATGTGCTTCCGTGGAGCGTTTTCTAAAAATTCAGTTAGTTATTCTGGCTGAAGTTAAATTTGAGAATACGCTTCACTCAACTTCCGTGCTTTAAAATAGAAGCCATTCCCCCCTGCCTCCGGAAACGAAAAATCGTTGAGCTGGTTCTCGTGTTATCGTAAATAGTTTAGCAGCTGACGTATTGTATGGTGACATTTCACTTGAATAACTGTAGAAAAACTATTTCTCTGATACATTATAAGCAAACGGGATCGCTCATTGAAATATATTTTATTGTAAGGCTGAGTGATTTTAAATTGGTAGAAATCGAAAAGTGCGAAAACCTATTTTACACGCTTTTAAAAAATTTTCGGAAAATACGTGAAAATTTGCGGTGTAATCTGAACAGGAATTAAACTATTTAAGTTTCATGCACTTTTGCATTTGAGTAACAATTTGTAACACCCACACCAAACCACCTCCGTCTCTAATGACCTCGCTGTTGACGAGACGCTAAGCCCACTTACCTACCCACCAAGCCACTCACATAAGATACAAGGACGCAAGTCCGGGTTACACGATCCAAGCTGAAATGTGTAATTTACTGAAGCAGCAGTCACTGAAAAATATCCGAGGATCGATTATATGGGCACGACTGTGGTGCACAGCCTACATGCCACTGAACTCGTGAATTTTCCTAGTCCGTACTATATTTGCGTGGGTGCGAATTTCATATTAAAGGTGCATCAACTTCATATCTGATAACTTGGATTTCATTACAAAATTATACGGTTCGTATATCAAACCTAGAAGTTTTTAAGGCAGTTCAAATGTTTGTTTATTAAATGCAGAAGCGCTATAGCTCCTACTATAGTGGTGTACGTATTGCCAGAACATATCGTTAAGGACATCTGTAGGTGACATCCGATTGGTTCCAATATCTCTGCCATTACTATCTCAGAGGTTAGAAACAACTAGCTAGGATAATCACTAGTTTAGTTTATTTGAATCACCTGTAGCAAATTATTCAGAACTTTATCAGTTACTCTATGTGTCGTACTTACAAAGTCACGCTCATATTTTCGGGCGGACATGGCAACGGAAAAGAGAAGGTTCATTAAATTAATTCCACTATCACACAAAGGTTATTTAATAACAACAAAATGTAGTTCGAAGCATATGAGGATACAGAAAAACCTTTAGTTTTCACTCAATATACCAGACAGAATGATCAAATTTTGGGTGGGCGAAGGCGAGGGGTGCAGCTGGTATATGATAAAAAAAAATCACTTCACACTCATAAAACGCCGTTAAGTTTAATGCACAGTGGATAATATTCAGTTAAATTCTGTGCCAAATTAATGTACCGTCAACATGCAGCCGTTACACTACCACGAGTTCAGCCAATGTTGTGTACAACAGTCGACGTACACTTGGAAAGTAAGACAGCTCTATTAATTAATTTATAAAGCAAAATGAAATAGTTCAGATACTGTACCTCTTGTACTGTTGTCGAATATCCGAATAAACCGTAATTGCCGGCTAAAGAAGGCCACACGAGCGAGGTTCTTATTTAATAGGAAATGAAACTGCAGCATCAGCATATCTTGTCCCCATATACAAATTTTCCAGGCCGGCCTTACGTAGACGAAACAATTCCACTTTCTTGTGTTTATCAATTCCAACGTGCTAACTTGTATTACTCTGTGTGTCGGTGTAATTACACGGCACTTATAGTACGTTCACGGTTGCTTCCAACTTTTCTGAAGCCCTGTTAAAGTGTGTGAAGAGATTTGGACAGCTCTTAAAATAGAGGCCTTGAGAGCCGATGACGGTGATTGAGGTGAGTATGGAGCAGCTCCGGAAGAAAAAGGCTGGGGAGAAAGGAGATCCCCGAGAAGACCCGCCGACCAACGGCATCGTCCGGCACGATTATCACATGAGAGAATCCGGAGTGACCTGGTCGAGCATCGAACCCGGATCGCCCTGGTGGGAGGCGAGCAGGCTAACCACTCAGCCAACGTGCCCCCAAGCCCTGTTAAAGTTCTACTTCCAGGATATTCCTCAACCTCATGCAAACAAAGCTTAGCTAAGTCTATAGGCTGTTCACGGTAAAGTGAACACGTTTTAAGGCCCTCCCAACATGTATTAACCACTAATAAATATATCTTATTGTAGCCTCAGGCATTAAATTTTGAGGGTGGTGAAATGTATACACTGTGTTTACTGGTCACATTGCAATGTATATATAAAAAAAAGCAGCAGGAAGATGGAAATTGGATGAAAGGAAAAATTTGGAACGGCCTTAAAAAGTGCTCACTTTACCGTAAACGGCCTATAGAGAATCACACTAGGGGACCACGCACGGCGTTCGCGCGCATACAGTTTCATGATATTTTGGCTAAGAACTATTTCTAACTAGCCATTACCAACATGCCTATTTTCTCTCCAATTTTGTTCATATTAATTATAAGTAGAATATTACAATTAATCGGTAAAATATAAGTAAAACTTCAGTTTAATCAAAAATTAGATACATTTATTTGCGTATTTATAATGTAGGGAATAGCATAAAAATATTAATCATATTTTTTGCTATCCGTTTAGTAAAGATTTACTCTTTTGTGTTGTTCAACCATTCCTGCGTACTCGTCATGTTTGCGTGCTCCACAGCACTTGCTACTTAATGCAATTTTAATCCGAAATAAAATAAAAAAATTTAAAAATATCATCAACATGAAAGCGCATACGGTAATAAGCTTTTGCAAAATAAATTAGTAAATTAATAGTGTGCATAATAAGTTAAATTACTACGTTCGGCATTTAAATTACAAAATAACAATGGAACTTTTTTTTTTCCTGATGTAAACCTACTGGGATCTGAATAGCCAGCCAATGACTCGGAGAAGTTTTCTCTACCAACGCTGATCTCTTCTAACAGCTTGGGTTTGATAAGGTACACGCGTCAGCCTTATCACATGTATGGCGACATTGCCTCATAGACGGGAACAAAGTTCAGGATTTCTAATTATACTATATTGATATATTTTAACCAACAAAATAAAACAACCGGAAGTCCGGAGAGGTAAAATTACGCTATAGAAACTACGATCACTTAAAAAAAAAAAAAACGGATGTAAATTGGAGTTACATGTTGGCTTCCCTCTGAAATGTGGGAATAATCCAAATTTTGGATATGTTCACTTGTATGGCGAAAAAAGGGAACAACATACAGTCTAGACAAGTAGTGGATTGAAGGGTATTCAAATCAATAACAACTGACGTGAGTTCACGAAATAACTTCATTTGGAAGTAGTGAGTAATAGTCGATCATTGAACTATTTTTAATTTAATAGGGACAAAGAGGACTGGAGGTTTTTTTTTTTTGGTCAATTCATAAATTCTCCGGCCTTGCCGATTTTAAGTCGACAATTTTGACCAAAAAGAGTACCTACAAGCTATTTTACTTATTTCCACAATGATGTGGCCTTATTTGTTTTTATAAGCGTGCGGTGTACCGATCCAACAGTCCGAAAATTTGCCGCAGAATGTTTAAAGGTATCAATTAAAAATTAGTGTTATTTAAAGACCTGTTCCTCTAACGAAGAATAAATTGTAACTCGTAGATTGAAGGAAAATTGACGAGATACCAGAGAAGCGATGTAATAAATTTAATAACGGTGGCACAGATTGTGGAGCAATCCTCTGAAGAGCTCCAGCCATCACAGTGCTCTAAAAAAAACACAACTACTGGCTTTCGTAGAGCCGAATCTTGTATACGATACCCAGAAATTGGCTGAGGCACATTATATTTTTGTAAACGCCTTACCCAATGAGACACACTAAAAAATCCTTACAACATTTTTTGTATGGTAGAGCAAACCATTCGTTTGAGGCTATTTTGTTTACAGCAATATAATTTTGCCTTGATTCAAAAAGAAATTGGAAATAACATATGTTTGCTGTTGATGAACTTTCTCTTTATATGTTTTGGTTTTATGACATAATTACCTCCCTTTATAGCAAACAAATAAAGATTCTTTGAGCGGCTTTTGTTCAGAGTAAAGAAATATTACCTCAAACCAAACGTTACGGTTTGGCGATATTGAAAGTTTTCCGCCATTCATTGTAGCTTAAATCCTTGTCTGTTGTCTCGACGCAAACATATATAAACATATATATTCTGCAGTCACGAAACTTCAACCAAGCAAATGTGCAGACGTTTAATATCATTCTGAATTGCAGAGACTTTCCAAATAACTAACCTCAATTCCTCCCTAGAGGTGGCATTATATTCTGGCCCATGATACTACCACACATAATCAACAACCTACCTAACAAAAGTAATCTGAACCCTATAAGACAAAGTGGTCGTGTGGTGAAGGGTTTCGGAACCACTGTAAATAGTTTTTTTTTCCAAGTGGATGTAACTTGGAATATTTGTTACTTCTTCCTGATGTACTAAACACTGTTGTTTTTCAAGGCACGAACTTTCTTTACAGTGTAAGTGGCGTCTGTTGTACTATTGTAACCAAAATGAAAGATTATTATAGTTATACTGTATATAACAAACTAAAATAATGTTTGTTGCAATCCTACTTTGTAGTGGTTCATTTTAAAACAAATCTTCTTTGCGGCCGCAAATAATGTGTTATCGTCTTCGTCAGCATATGAATGGCTTATTTTGACTTCAGATAACATGAATATAAAGAACAAACTCATAATACTCGGAACTCAAATTCGAAATAAGCGTAGAGCTGAATACCTTTCAGAGACTGGATTACAGTAGCGCCATCCACCGCTCGCAATGGTGAAAAATGCTTTCTCTATATTGACAGAAACAGTGATCCCGGTTCGCTGCTCCAAGCCGACATGACTCTTTACATACACTATATGGATAAAGGAGAGCCAATTGTAGCGCGTTAAAACTAAGCGGACCGTGCACTCGCTGTTGATTTCAAGAACAGCATTTAAATGAATAAATTTATAAGCATTATATTTATATACATTTATATTTTGTTAATTTATCAATTTTACAGCAAATTTTGGAATAAACTGTTCTGTAGGAAACCATATATATTACGTTCACGGTTACTCCCTTTTTTTCTGAACCCCTGCTAGAGTTCTATTTCCAAAATATCCCTCCGCCTCATGCGAACAAAGCTTAACAAAGTCTACAAAACTACACCAGAGGGTCTACACACCACATTCGTGCACACTCAGTGTAATTATATTTTGTATAAGAATTATTTATTACTAGGCGTTACCAACAAACCTGTTTTCTAACTCTTTTATTCATACTAACTATGAGTGAAATATAATTTTTAAACAAAATATCATCAGAAATTTAATGTAACGAAAAATAACTTATTTTTGCGTTAACAGAAGTATAGAAAGCTTGTGATACAAGTTACCTTTAAGGAAAACCTAACACGTCAGAGATAGGGCGATATTTTAAAGGTCAGATTAAAAAAGTTTGAAGAAACAGCAAATACATTAAACTTACCTGTAATTTTTGTAATGAATAATTCCGACACCAAAATGTGTACCAATCATTTTAAAGTTTTAAATCGATAGTATATTAGGATACTTATTTTGTGTAACATTCATAGTAATTTTTTGTAATAACCAGGTATTACTCGAGTAGGTTTCGACAAGCACGTTATACAAAACTTATGCACATTTTCATACATCGTCGAATATGGCCAGAAAAGACATAATATTTTAATGAGTGGTTTCGAACGGCTTCAGTTCTACCATATATATATATATATATATATATATATATACATAGCGCACAGCGTGATTTTAGAAGCGGATCACTTATTTAAAAAATGTTATCTCAGAATTCTGTCTTGGTTTATTTGTCCGATGACAAGCACAAGTTCCATAACTTGCAAGTATAATAATTTGACGACATACATGCTGTATAACACAGGCCATTTTAAAAAAATACAATTAAAAACTAAACCGCTATATTCCTGAACTATTGTTCCCACGTGTTTAAGAACAAATGTTACCCATCGGGTGAATATACTTACAAAATTTGAATCAATCGATTTGAAATCATAACAAACATCTTACATAGAGAAGTAATGTTTATTGTAAAATAATATAGTTCACTTGTGGTAAACTTCACACGTGCTGTTAGTTTCGGTAAATATTTATACAAAACTTGTTCACGGTATTTCGTATCGCTGAAGACAGGGTAGAATGTCAACATTGTAATGAAATACGTCAAACGTTTCAGTTTTGCCAGGTAAATTCATTTATCCAACAGTACTATGTTACAAAGAAATCGTTAATTTTAAAGTGGTGCTTCAAAATGTTATATTTATGTATGTGTTCAGGTGACAACTATAAGTTCCATTATATTAATTTGTAATAATTTTACTGAGCAGGTGTTGTGAAATAGACCTCCTACTTTTAAAATCGAAATCGAAATCAGATTGTTAACCAAATTTAAACCAATAAACTAATAAAACGAACACAATATGTAATGTTTTGCGTTTTACTTAACAAACTAGCTTGTATCACAAAACAAGCTTGTAAACTTGTGATAAATTCATAAACTATGCATGAGCACAATTTTTGTATTGTGTTCGGAGTATCCATATCATCAATACATCGTTATAATAAAAATTCAGCATTTTCAGGAATGAATTTTGAATATATTTACGTTTTAAAATCTAATGCAACTAACACAAATAAAGCTATATTTTCCGTGATAATTACTGTAATCTATTTCAATTCTCAAATCTGCTATCCCCCTCCCTACTCAAAATTTTAAGATTTTATGCAGTTCATAATTTGCTATCAAATATAGTGTGTCAGGGATAAATATTATCACCTGAAATTGAAAGGAAAATGTACACCTATCATTTTCAGACTAGCGAATGTTCATTGCAAAACACTTGTGATTATTATTTAATGCAATGGATAAGTTATGTATTAAAATTGACGAGGCAAGTGAATACATGATTTCGTTCGATGAAACATGCCTTTCTGTATACATTAGAAATATGTAAAAAGTATGGTCGGTGAGAGTCGCGAACCTGGATCACTATATATGGCAGTGTGGAGAGAGTAGTTGCCGGCTGGGAGCGGTGGCGTGCTCCTGTAATCCAGTGACTGGAGGCCGGGAACAGAGGATGATATGAGGCTGGGAGTCCTGCTGCTCAGCCGCCCATGTAGACCGGGTGTCCGTGCTAAGCTCCGCATCAACATGGGCGACCTGGGGGAGCCCGGGGTGACCAGGTTGTCTGAGGAGGGGCGGACCGGGCCAGGGGGGAAACCCAGCAGCCAGAAGTCTCCATGTGGAGCAGAGGTGGGACAGCACCTGGGAGTGGGCACTGGGCAGCAGCCTGGGCGATACGGCCACACCTGTTCCTTTTGTTTCCATGATATTATATTTTACTCAGTCTCTCTCTATTTTATTTATGTAAATATCACATTAGATTATATTTTTTCCATCATTTTGTGAATAGGTTGCAAAAATATCAGAGTGTTTAAAGGTAAACTGCGAGTTTGTTCGAATGTTATAAGAAAAGAGCACTTTAGGTGCCAAGGTGTTTGCTTAGCAAATGAGGCACGTCTCTATTCTTGTGATATGTGTATTATTTGGTTACACGGAACCCTCAGCTCTATATGACAGCTAATGCTGGTAACGTAAGTAATTTGGAGCCGCACGCTTAAAGATTATGTAATCGTAAAGCAGATGTTAATGGCACATGTTTTATATTTGACCTATTATTACACACTGATAAACATGGAAATCGCTTAAAACCTCTTATCTTACGTGTATCTTTATTAAAATTGCACATGCTATTAGATGGTAGCACACATGATTAGTGATTAGTTTTTCATACATAGAGGGTGCATTGTTTGTCATTCTCTTGCTGCATGATAGAGTTGGGTATACTGCGCATAAATGGAGCCTCAGAGCCTCACTGACATATCACTGCGCGGTCTCCATGTCTTCAACAACCATAATATGTGACCGGGAGTCATAATATATACCATAATACCTGGTTTCCGGGATGTATGGCGTTCACGTTTCAGTCTAGGATCTTCGTGTTTCCCACTGTGGTGCCATACCCTGCTGCGACCACCACCTACGTTATGATTGATGCGGGCCTCACCGGAGAACACGATGTGTCACCATGCCATTGTACTATGTTGACGTTCCTGGCGCCGTTGACGGCACGTCCCATAATGCGGGGGGGGGGGGAGGTGTTACGGATCAACGGCGCAGAGGATACCGTGCCTGTGGGCCAGCCTTATTCAGAGACGAACGTTTCTTGTTAAGACCGGCAAATATAATGCAGGCTCCACAGACTACACAATGTCTCTGGATGTTATGCCACATCCTGCTACTGTGCGCTGGTGGATGCGGCGCATCTGGCAGGACCAGACTAATACCTGCTGACTACTGTTCGTAATGTATGACCTGTACGTATCCCCGCCTGCACCCATTGTGTTACACTATTGATTGCTCGACCAAGACGAATGGCAATTCGATTAGCCGGCCATCTGTCTTTCGTGCGACCCGACCATACGACGCCATCCAAGTGTGTCTAGGTAGTGATGCTCTTGGTGAGTACGACGCAGTGGCATACTGACATGTCTTGACAATCAGACGTCTGCCTTTACAGCCTGCTGCGTGTCCCTTTCAAGCACGGTGTACTGGCCACAAGTGCCTTCCGTACAACATGTTGCTGTGACGTTTATGCGACGTCATTTTAACCATTTGCATTGCCTAATTATAACTGCACGTGGTCGCGATTTTATTGCAAGTGAAATGCATCTTATGGTTGTAGGGATTTTAACGTCCATCAATTTGTATTTATCACTCAACTTAACAGCTGTTGTATGTTTATCGTGATTGAATCAGTATCTGTCACTGCCGAAGAAAAACGTTTCTGAAGACCCTTTACGCAAATCTTTACTGTTCTTGACATTCAGCGATACGTGATGATCTAAATAAGTTATTTGCTGTCACATTTGTGTGTATTAGTTGAAGTTAAGTGATGTCCTCCCTCTGTGTTTAACTCTGGACAGTTCGCAACCTGTTGGTGGAATACAGAATCATTCAATGGATATGTATTCTCATAGGACTGACTCGTTCTCTGTAACTATTCATTTCAACATTGTTCCTTTATTTTCACAGTAATTCTCTCATAACCTAGGCATTAAGACCCGGCCGGCTGGAGCTCCTTAGGCCCAGGATTAGAAGTACAGGGATTTGAATAACACCAAGAGTCCAGAGATAAGTAACAATTAAAAGAAAAAATAACCAAGGAGGAGAATCTTGTAAAAATTTCTCACCTAAATTTTTCTTATAATGCTCAATTATGTTTTATTCTGTTATAACGATATTAGAAATCATGTAATACTTATGTTTCATTGCACATCTTGAATAATTGTAAAAAGTGTATAATTATATTACTTTTGCAGAATAATTATTAAAATGGAGATGTCAGATTCCATAGCGTTCTGCGTATGGTTTCACCATTATCTGAAAGGGGCGTGAAAACTTTTGAAATTACACGACTTATACAATATTTTAATGAATTGTATTTATTCAGTAAACATTCCAGGCCTTATGATTGGAATTTTCACTTATGTTTTACAAGAAGTATAAAGAAATTGGTTGTAGGGTGAATTACACACATTTTTCGTATGGTATACTTAGTGACGATAAAACATTTATATTTACCGGCTCGTGGAATCATCCGATTATGCAAGTAGACTTCAGCTTGGTTCGCCAACAGTTCGTGTAGGCCTACGTAGAATACGTCTTTCATGGAACGTAAGTCAACTGATTAAAAAATTACCAGCTACCCGCCCCGGCCTCGCTCGGCTGCGATTTACAAATATGCCGTGGTTTAGGTTTACAGCAAGTTTATACACTAAATGCTTAAGGTAACTAACATAGGATTAATAATGTGTTTTTTTTATTCTTCGTACGTGAAAGACAAAATCGGTTACTGTGGATAACCCTTTAAAGATACACATATGCTGTAGCGGACTTTTTGTAGACCGTTTTGATATATACAATTCTGTAGTACATTAATTTGGCGTATATCTTATGGTTTAGTCAACGCAAGCCATGTAAGAGCCCAAAAAGTAGCTTTTTCTGACTTTATTATAAAAGTCGACATTTCACTACTATTATTAAATTAAATATAAATGTATTATATACCTAAACCTTCCTCAAAAACTTCTCTAAATGATGGTGAAAACCGCATCAAAATTCATCAAGTAGTTTAGAAGCCTTAGCCGAATACACAGACACACGCGGCCGGGCGACTTTGTTTTATGCTGTGTATAGATTTTGGTGATGTAATGCTTTATTTGTAACATAGTTCAGGCGTATATTTAAATTTGCAAGGAAAATAAAAATATATGTTTTCTTTCTAGTTGAAATATTTAAATAAAAACGATAGATTTGCTTGGAATTATTTTCTTCTACAGGCTAGCTGAAAGTCTTTTGTATACACGACACGATGTATAACGTAATTTAGTATACATATACATGTTGAGGATGCTTCCTACGTGACACGTAGACGATGATCATGATCTGTGTCGCAAATGATACGTACTTTAATTTTGACATTCGTACGTTTATTACGTAGGATCTAGAGGGAAACCCCGAGTTTAACCCCCTAACGATATGGATTCGTGACTGTAGGAGATTGAATCCGTGTCAATGAAGGGGATTTTCAACATGCCACCCGTGCAGTAAACGAAGCTCAAATATGATTCGTACCATCCGCGACGAGAATGCGCAATGTCTTCTTCCTACATGTAAACGGAAAAATGTCTTCCCTGGGGAAGTTTAGGGTATTCACACCACTTAAACTTATTCTTCAAAATTAAAAAAAAAATAATACGAGACACCTGTAAAAGTTCTGTGCTTGGTTTTGGAGGTGATAACACCCTATATAAAATGTGTGATTTGACTGTGAATTGTTTGTAATTTTACGAATACTTGTAACAGTACAAAGGTTTCTCTCGTAAATCTACTGGTTTGTAAAACTACAAGGGTCGTGTTTGTAACAGACCTCGAGAATCCAGCAAAATGGCAGACACTTATTAGCAAACAAGTGCTTTGAGATATTTGTATACTTCCTCTAGCTTATGTGTAATGCATTTTGATTAACTTCAAATAGTTGAAAGTATTTTATTCCAATAAAAGTGCTTGTCCTTTGAAACTTCACATATAAACAAACACGTTCGTCACTGTTGATCACGTGGCTTTGACAGTTGTGTTCCTTAGGGGAAGGTCAACGTTGGGTACATGCCCAGAAGATGATAAAGCGGTCTACCTCTTCTTTAGTCTATGATTAAGAAACCACAAAGTTCACAAAAACGTCGTTTCAAGTCAATGAGATTATAATATAAAGGGTACGAACTGAACAGATGAAAGTATCGAAACCTCGCCAAGTGCCAGGATCACTAAATTCCGTTGATTCCCAGTGAAGCTCGGAGACATTGATTCCAAGTTCGTTATTCTTGTTTGCAGTTTGATAGGATCCTTTTAACATAATTCCCAGTGAGTAGCATTTAAGTGTATGTGCCTGGGGAGAAGGATCCGTCTTTTATGATCAACGTGGAAATATGAAGTGGAGAGGACGGAGAGAAATCGGTATTACCTCCTTATTAAAGCGGAGACCGCCACTCTACTCGCTTGGTAAATATATTCCTGCGATAATTAACGCTCTTCGGGGCATAGGACCGAGCTGATAACATGAGGTCCTAGAAGAACATGAGTATAAATTATAATTTTCTTATTACCGTTTATGTACTTGGAATAAACAGGATCTTAACCTAATAAATAACTATCTGAGGAACTGCACCATAATTCGTTTTGAATACCACGTGGGGAAGATCGTACCCAGTTACGGCAGATGGAATCGAACACGCAACTTGTCGGATTATAGTTCGTTATGCCACCACGTGATCGGACATGCTCTGTGTAGAACAGTAAATAACCCCGCGTTCATAATAAATGGATAAAGTCAGGATATAAGTTTAATTCTTTAATTTTCTTAAAATATGACTGTAATTTTTAACTTGCTGAGACCCATTGTATGATATCGTGTGGCTGTTGCACGGAAATGTTACAGCTCTGTACCCTGCAAGGCTCGGCACTCAGTTATCTTCCGTGTGGGTAAATAATCCTTAAACCGAGCTGCAGCTATATATTATGACTGGTTCGTAACACTGCCACCAAACACAGAGCATACACCTAATTTGTAGTGATACCGAGATAAGTGCTCTGTCATTATACATCTTGAACCACAGTTCTTATTTGCAAAACCTGAAACCATAAATTAAAGTCGGTTCTAACAATTTGAGTTCCACGCTCGATTGTAAGTTGAGCACTGCTGCTTCGAGTATTTCTTTGTGGTTACAGAGAAAACTCGTACGGTGATAGTTCCGTTGCTCCTGCAGTGTTCAACAGGATATTACTGAAACGCTATAATGCTGTGTAACCTACATGACACTGAACTTCCAGGATATTCGTCCACTTCATGCCAACTAAGTTTAACTTAGTCTAGAAAATCACGCGAAAGGGACCACACACGACGTACGTGTGCATAAAGTTAACTGATATTTAGCATGAGAACTATTTCTGACTAGGCGTTACTAGCACACCTATTTTCTCTCAATTTCTATTCATATTAATTATAAATTAAGTATTAAAATTAATCAGTAAAATATAAGTAAAACTTTAGTTTTACCAAAAATTCAAATTCTGTTAAGTTGACACAAATATAAAACGCTTGTGAAATAGGGCATAAATAGGAACCAATCACACCCTTATACAGGGTGTGATTTGTCGAAGGTTTAATTAAGAAAGGGTGAACAAGCCGCGAATTGACTATATCTGTGTTGCCAGCCGTTAAAATATGTTTCACGAACAGTCAGGTGTCGTTATTAATCCTCCTTCGCTTCCACAACACAAATTCAGTATAATTTTATTAGCGTATTTGTAATGTTGGGAATTGCACAAAAAAGTTCAATCATATATTTTCGTGCCCGTTTTGTTAAGCTTTATTCCTATATGTTGTTCAACATGTGATGGCATTTCAGTGCACTCGTCACGTTTGTGCATTCCACAGCACTGGAAACTTAATGCAATTTTTCTCCGAATTAAAAAATAAAAATACAACCAGCATGTAAACGCATACGGTAATAAACTTTTGCAAAATAAATTAGTATATTAATATTATGCATAATAAACTAATTTGATATGTTCGATGATTAAATTTCAAAATATCATTGTAACTTTTTTTCCTGATGTAAACATACTGGGCTCTGATTAGCCAGCCATTGACTTTAAATATTTCATTACCAAAGCTGACCTCTTTTAACAGCTTGGAATTGATAAAGTATACGCGACAGCCTTGTCACATGCACGCACATTTTTAATTTCAATAAGACGATAGATTTGAACCAAAAAAATAGAAGAACTGGAAAATTATAAGTTTAAAGTTACGCTAAAGAAATTCGCATCATTGTCAAAAAAAAAGTGATGTAAATCTGAGTTACACGTTAAATGTTTAAAGGTGTCAATTAAATATTAGCGAGATTTGAAGACCCGTTCCTATAACTGCGTACTTAGGCGCTTCTGAAGAATAAATTGTATCTCATAGCTTGAAGGGAAATTGTCGAGATAACGGAAAAGCGATGTAATAAATGTAATAATAGTGGCACAGAGTGCGGAGCAATCCTCTGAAGAGCTTCAGCCATCACAGTACTCTATAAACAACACAATGTCTGGCTTTCGCCGAGCCGGCACTTGTATACGCTATAAAACATTTTTTTTGTACTTTTACAAGAAAAATCCTTGGAAAACCAGTTTCCAAGATAATCCTTTGTAAATCTGCAAAGAGTTTTCTTGTAGAATCTGCAGGGCATTTATTAGTAATACTACAAATTATAGCCTTGTATTTCAACTGACATTATTGAGAAGTGCTTATAAATTTACTTTTTTTTTCTAGAAAAAAAATGTGATAAATTAATAACTAATAAAAATATTTGAAAAGATAAATTTCGAAAAATAATAACTACACTGTCCCAGCACGGGGACTAGAACCCCCTCAATTGTAACGTTTGTCAGCACCCTTAATCACAAGACCAACTTGAATTAAAACTCTAAACATTTTTTTTTTTACAGTGAATATAGCTCCATGTACCTAAAAATATTAATGAAGTTATTTGGTTAGTAAGAACAGGTTTTTTTCATTTTAAGAGTTCTGTCGTTGAGTTAACAACGAAGTATTGAGAGCCGATTTAAGAGTACTGTGTGGCTAGGAAACATTAACAGTTAACAAATAACAAGGTCATGTTTTATTGAAATTATCGTTTTATTATGATTATTTAAGTTGTTTCAAGTGATTTACGTTATTCAAACTTGCAATAAATTTCTTCTTGCGCACAGCTACGCACATTATACAAAACTTATGCATTGTTTCATACATTGTCGAAGATGGGCTGAAAAGACATAATAATTTAATGAGTGGTTTGGAACTGCCTTAGTTCTACGAGATAGATAAACATTTCGCACAGCGTAAATTTGGAAGTCGATCGCTTATTTTAAAAATGTTATCTCAGAATTCTGCCTTGGTTTATTTGTTCGCTGACAAGTAGGCCTACAAGTTCCATAAATTGCTTGTATAACAATTTGACAAAATATAAGCTGTATAATACACAACCTATTTTTTAAACATCCAAATTAAAATCGATTTGAAACCAGACGAAGCGTGTTACATAGCGAATTAACGTGTATAGTAGAATAATATAGTTCACTCGTGGTAAACTGCACCCGTGCTGTTAGTTTCGGTAAATATTTATACAAAACTTGCCCACGGTATTTCGTATCGCTGAAGACAGGGTAGAATATCAAACATTTTAATGAGTTACGTCATTATTTTTCCAGTTTCGCCAAGGACATGATTTTATCCAACAGCATTACGTTACAAGGAAATCGTTGATTTTAAAGTGGGTTTTCAAAATTTTCCTTTCATGTATGTGTTTAGATGACAAGCACGAGTTCCATAATATTAATTTGTAATACTTTTACAGGGCAGGTGTTGTGAAATAGACCACCTACATTTAAAATCGAAATCAAATCGTTAACCAAATTAAAAGCAATAAACATAAAAACATGCACGCAAAATGTAACGTTTTACGTTTTACTTAACAAAGTATATTGTATCAGAAAATAAGCTAGTACACTCGTGATAAATTAGGCATGCCCACAATTTTTTGTAGTTTTTTAATATACCTCCGTTAAAAAATATTAATGCAAATAACACAAATAAAGGTTATGTTCTTAGAGAATTACTCTTGGAACAACAGTAATTAATTTTAATATTAAAATCTCTTACCCCCCTCCCACCCAAAATTTAAAAAAATAATACAGTTCATAATTTGCTATCAAATATAAAGTGTCGGGTATAAATTATTTTGCTTGAAATTAAAAAAAAAGTAACATGTATCATTTTTCAGATTTTAGAATGTTCTTTGCAAAACACTTGTGAATATTATTTAGTGTAATGGATAAGGTATGTATTAAAATCGACGAGGCAAGTGAATACATGATTTTGTTCGATGAAACTTGCCTTTCTGTATACATTAGAAATATGTAAAAAGTATGGTCTGAGAGAGTCGCGAACCTGGATCAATATATATGGCAGTGTGGAGAGAACAGTTGTCGGCTGGGAGCGGTGGCGTGTTCCTGTAATCCAGTGACTGGAGGCCGGGAACAGAGGATGGTATGAGGCTGGGAGTCCCGCTGCCCAGCCGCCCATGTAGACTGGGTGTCCGTGCTATGCTCCGCATCAACATGGGCGCCCTGGGGGAGCCCGGGGTGACCAGGTTGTCTGAGGAGGGGCGGACCGGGCCAGGGGGGGAACCCAGCAGCCAGAAGTCTCCATGTTGAGCAGAGGCGGGACAGCACCTGGGAATGGGCACTGGGCAGTAGCCTGGGCGATACGGCTACACCTGTTCCTTTTGTTTCCATGATATTACCTTTTATTCAATCTCTCTCTCTCTCTCTCTTTTATTTATGTAAATATCACATTAGATTATATTTTTTCGAACCTTTTGTAAATAGATTGCAAAAAAAAAAGCCAGAAAATTAAAGTGCGTTAGTTTGTTCTAAAGATATTTAAAAAAATCACATTCAGAGCCAAGGTGTTAACTTAACAAACGAGGAACGTCTCCAATCTTGTGATATGTGTATTTAGTTATACGACACCCTCAGCTCGATATGACATGTAATAATGGTAATTATTTTTAGTAATTTGGAGCCGCACGCTCAAAGATTATGTAATCTTAAAGGAGATGTTGATAGCACATATTTTATATTCTACCTATTATTATACACTGATAACATGGTAATCGCTACCACCTTTTCCTTCTGTGTATCTTTATTACATTGTAACATGCTATTGGATGATAGTAGTAATGATTAGTGGTTAGCTTTTCATACATAGAGGACGCAATGTTTAGCATTCACGTGCTGCAATATAGCGTTGGGTGTGCTGCGCGGAAATGCCAGGAAATGGAGCCCCAGAGCCTCAGTGACATGTCGCTGCGCGGTCTCCATGTATTCAACAACCATGATTTATAGTAAAAATACATTTTTTTGCTAGTAAGTCAATTCGGTCTTGTGGTTAAGGGTGCTGACGAGTAAGATAAGGGATGAGGTTCCTAGTCTCTGTGCTGGCAAATTATGATTTATTTTTAGTAAATCATATTTTGAAATACTTTCTTTTGGTTATTATCTGTTACAAGTTCATCGCAATTGTTTTATAGAAGAAAAAGAGTAATTTTATGTACACTTCGCAATAATGTCAGTTTTAATACAAGGCTATCCTTTGTAATACTACAAATAAAGAGATTTTATCAGAAAACTCGTCGTAGTTTTGCAAAGGATTTTCTTGGCAACTTGGTTTACAAGAATTTTTCTTGCAAAAGTAAAAAAATATATATATTTGTGTGCACTTTTCAATTCTTACAATTTGTGGTCGTCGGTTCACATCTCAAGCATGGACTAGTAAGGCTAAATGCCATCTCAGTTCATCCGCAAGTAAAAGTATGAATGCCGGTGAAGTGCAAATGAATCCACTAAAATACTCTAACATCGTCGTTTTTACGCCTCTTTAATTGTATGCTTAATTGAATATTTATTTTCACATTTTGCCAAGTAATGTTTTAACACACGTAATTATTGAAATTTCACATATTAAATTTTTTTTTTTGTTATTTGGTTTTTTTAAATGGGGATACAATATTTAATCTTACCTATATGGATGCCAGTACTTAATGTTCAAATGAGTTAGTTAGGTAGCTTTTATTTTTATGTGTATATGAATTACTAGTTATTTATTTTTATTTTGGTGTCACATTTCGTTACTGATTCAGGGAGTGTAACGTATCTTGTATCCGTTCGAGACCGTATACTCTACGGTAGTTTTGTTGTTAGGCCGTTGGTGTGAGTCGTTTCCAGGGTGTTTTAAATAGTAAGCCTTCCGGTTGGCTGACGGGTTCGAACCCTGCCATCCCATTGGCTGGAGAGTCTAGCATAGGGTAGCCTGATCCAGACAGTTGGGAAGAACGCTCTCTCTCTCTCTCTGCCACCATCTTTCCTCCAGTACAGACAGTATAAGTCAGGACGCTCGTCGGATGTCTGCGGAGCTTAGGCATTTTACTACAGTTTTGTTAGGGTGTTTCGTTTCCTACAGCTAGCACAATGCGTATTAATAATACTCGCGAAGGAGCGAATACTAGAAAGGCCTTCCGCATTGCAGCTGTATAGGAGACAGATAGTTTTGGACAACGTCATGTCCGTGAGTATTTAGCCACGTATATTACCCTTACACTATATTGGAATCTTCAGCTGCCTGAAGCCAGCACCTTTCTTGCTTCCTTCATAATAAATGGGTTTTCCCCCGATAGGAACGTCACTGAACAACTGAGAATATATAACTATATTCCATTTTCCATTTCCTAGTACAGCTGGTTATGGGTAAGCTTCTAGAACAGTTATCCCGACGCCATGCTGGCAAGGCGTCGATAGCATAGGCTTCAGCTATTTTTAATCACAAATGACCCATTAAGAAGAGAAGTGTCTCACCCCCCCAGTAGGGTAAGCCGGGGATGTAAGTTTTTATTAAAGTGTTGAACTAAAGTTTTGTAATTTGGGAACTGTCTACTTTAATTTGAATTGCAGGCTGGAAACCTTTTCCATTAATTTTGCACGGAACGCATGAGGATGTGATGTACAGTAGAAGCGACCACTAACTAACGGCAGCTAGCTTTTCAGTAAATGATTTATTGCTTATTGCCATCCAGGGTCTTCTACTCTAGTTTTGTTTGAGCACATATTAAGTTGGTACATGTTTCAAATTGAAAGTGATATAAAAGGGCAAAAGCTGAAACGTAATATTCGTGCGTTACGTCCTTGTAAGTGGAGACATGCAACCTTTCCCTTCTTTGCTAAATGGAAAAAATATATTTATTTTCCTACCAGTGTTTATGCTGAGTAAGAATTTCAGCTCTCAGACAAATAAGGCTTTTGTCTTGGCCGAGAAATATTGACAAGGTGAGTGTTCTACGTCATCAGCAGCTGTTCCTGAGCTTGAGACTAATCAGGCATTCTTGTTCCGCAGTTGGAACAAACGACCATTTTGTATGCTCATTAACTGGTTAATTGCCAACACCTCGATTCTTAACATTAGTATAGTGTATGAGAAGGTGACAGTGTTCAATACTGCTGAGTGCTGCAGGAGGACGTACGCAAAATAAGTTGTATTTGGTCTGGTGTTGCGAGTATAAATTACACTTTTCTACAAATTCTGACTTAATTGTAAAATGACATGTTAGTAAACACTAAGGGCGAACACGGTACGTACGCGCACTACAAACTACGGCCCTGCAGACTATCACCTTTATTCATGCACCTGATAACTCATCATTCCAGCAAAGTGACATAGCGTGTGGAATGCAGGATAGCGGGCATCCTTGAGGGACAGTTTTCTATTGTATATGCAAACTGTCTAACTTCCTCCACACACCTGTAGCTGAGTGTTACATTACATAATAAAGTGGCTTACCCATCGTGGAGTCCTGGTGTATGCTGTAAACGGCAGTGAGTGTTACAATACATTTATTAGTTTTTCCAAGAAAACAATGAATATAAGAAAGGTACTTTTCAGTACTCACCGATATATTTTTCAGTTTCTATAACAGGAGCTATTACGGAAACGACATTCAGCAGATATTAAAGAAAATCAGTTGTGTTTTAGGTGTTTTATTGTAAAGTTTTAGTAAATAAATTCTTTAAAAATTAAAAATCTATTTCTTTTCCGTATATAGGCCTAGTGATTTTGTGGTTACTGTAAGGCATTATTCGAATAACATTCAACAATTTTTATTCTAAAAGTGTCTTTTGTATCAACTATTACCGTAAGTGTTATTTCAAATACATTGTGAATAAAAGAAACAACATCGAAACACATTAAGTAGTTCAAATTAAGTTCTCTATTTTATACATAAAAAATTCGCGCACAGCAATATCTTATTGTTACCATAACAATTTTTCCTCTGTCAATTTGCTTCTGTTTCATTTAAGAACGGCAAAAGAAAAGTTCCGCAGTACTTGGACTGTATGAAAAAATACAGTCAGTGCGGCATCGCGAACCGTTATCACTAAATGTCGTATAATCCATTGACGGTTTCTTCACACTTTTCGAATCAAACCTCTGAAAAATTACCTCATATCTGACGTGTCTAGTTGTTGCCTAAATACTGAATTGTTTGTAATATTACAAATGCTTGTAACAGTACAAAAGTTTCTCTCTTAAAAGTACTCGTTTGTAAAACTACAAGGGTCGTGTTTGCGAAAGACCTCAAGAAATGTTTGTACTATACTGACCAGTATCCACGATCTTCAGCAAAATGGCGGACACTCAACAACGTAAAACTGTATATAGTTAATTGTACGTGCAAAAAAAAATATTGGAAGTTTAATAATGTAAAACACATAGAACAACTCAAATAATCATAATAAAACGACAATTTAAATAAAACGTGACCACATTACTCATTAACTCCTAATGTTTCCTAGCTACACGGAATATAATAAATCGTCTTTTAATACATCATTTGTTAAGAGCCGTCCAATCCTCTCATCTCAACAACATTGCTCTTAAAATGAAATTAACGTATTCTTCATAACCAAATACCTTCCTTAATATTTTATTGGAACGTCCACATTAATAAAAATAAAAATAAGGTTTAAGTTCGTTTGTCAAGTTGGCCTTGTGGTAAAATGGTGCGGGCTAATATTTCAAGGGGCGTGTGTTCCAGTTCCCGTGCTGGCAATGTGTATTTGTTTTCGTAAATAATATTTTGAGATTTTTTTTTAGTTATTCTTTTTTATTAATTCATCACATATGTTTTCTAGAGTAAAAAATAATCTTACATACACTTCTCAATAATGCAAGTTGTAATGCAAGGATACTTTTGTAATATAACAAATATAAGTTTTGCAGATTTTGCAAGAAAACTGTTTGTAGTTTTACAAAGGATTTCTTGGCAACTGGGTTTCCAAAGATTTTTCTTGTAAAATTACAAAATAATTTTTGTAGTGTATGTTAACTCTCCATTCTGTTGTAAGGATGTGGTAGAATAGCGGAAACTTTCATTCAAAAGCCGACCTAAATTAAAACGCTTAGAATATATTTTTTTAACACTGATAAACGCCCGCACAATGAATATTTATTCTCCTTAATCTGTCTTTATAAGACGGAAATGTATAAATATCCAATAGAAAATTTACGGACAGATTCGGTGAATTCGTGGGAAGTTTTACTACGTTCACGGAAAGCCCTTTATGTAAAAAGTCCACTTGGCCGTTATTGACACATAATTAAACGGCGCAGCCTTATGATCGGCTGTTGCAATACTGCAATATAACTAGGACCACCTGTTTTTAGCAAAAATATTTATGCACAGGCTAGACTTCAACTTATCACGTGCAAGCTTCAAATTGGCCTTCGCTATTGCCTGCGTGTCTGTGTGGGAAGTCAATTACTACTCAACTGGACCAATCAGAACTAAGATACCCTGACAGTGAACGGCCATGATTGGCTGATAGACACTTCAGATGCGTGTGAATTAAAATCATACAACTGCGATACTGACTCTGAACTAGCGTGTTTTGGAGTACAACTAGTTATAGAATCTTTTCGTGAGAAACAGGTGGCCGCGAGTATAACTTTTATAGTTAGCAAACAATTTCCAACTTTGCATTGTCTTTCCTCGCAAATAAACAAAACACGCCACAGACTGTCACCACGGGCGCGACAGTTACGTGATTGATTCCGTAAAATTAGCGCACGGCTGCTAGTGTTGCTGACACTGCAAATACACATCCTTGGATAATAGCTACTGGTAGAGACAGCATGTATGTTCTGGATACAAAGGCATGCCACAGTTTTTATTTGACCGAATTAATTTGATGCCAATTTAACTTAGCTAATTTTCATATTGATATGCAAATGAGATTAGTTGATTAATTAGTGCAATTGTTTAATCAAAATTCTTTGATAGAAATTTTTTAAATTCTTATTTTATTGGTTTTGAAAGGGTTAAGTGCCATAAGGGTGATATTGGCAGAGCAACATTGGTGTGTACTCTGACGACTGACCGGAGGAGTAAGTTGTAATTGTTTATATAGTAGTTAATGTTGGTGTAATAGTGATATAAGGGCCATTTTATTTTATTTGTGGGTTGAACACATACACGCGGGGTCGTTCTGGGACAGTAGGCGAGTGAGGTGTGGATCGAGCGAGCCCATGCGTGTATGTTTTGGAACACTTCATTAGAATGACATGTGGTTCGAGCGAGACCACACATGTCACTTATGTCCCACTAGGCGAGCGAGGTGTGGATGGAGCGAGCCCACATGTGTTTGTTCTGGCTCACTTCATTAGAATGAATTGTGGATGGTGCGAGGGCATGCATGTCACTTCTGCCCACTAGGCGAGTGAGGTGTGGATGGAGCGGGAGCACATGGGTACGTTCTAGCCCACTACAATATAGGTTCAAATAGTCAAATGAAATAAGTACGAATCATTATTCGAAAGAGTTGAAACAAATTCATTAAACCTATTTTAATCATGAAATGAAACTGTTTTCCTTAGCAAAGTAACTGATATACACTTTAATCGACAGAACCAAAAATGTATTCATTAAACCGACTTTCATAATTGCGATTACCGAATGAAACACAAAATTTACTTAAGTTAAACAATTGCCCAGATATAAATACATACTTCACCCTCATCGGCTCTCAAAACACATAATTAAAAACAAGTTAAATCAGACGTACTGAATGATTACACTAAGAAATTAAGAACACAACGATGGGCCCAGCTAACATAAAATCTCCCCTGACAAATATCTCCTCTCATACATGTACTAACCTCACAGCAAACGTAAAATA
Organism: Dryococelus australis; assembly: GCA_029891345.1. Lineage (NCBI taxonomy): Eukaryota > Metazoa > Arthropoda > Insecta > Phasmatodea > Phasmatidae > Dryococelus > Dryococelus australis. The sequence goes on from CM057002.1 coordinate 53,951,602, forward strand.
TTTCCACCAATAATATGGCAAAGCCCCACTTCTCAAACAATATCTGCGCAATGTCTCGAAGCACAGCAATGTCTCGTTGTGAAGTAGGTTGTTTAAGTAACGCAAATCACATAACACGCACTTGTATTTCTGTGAAAATAATAAAACAAAAATGTTTCCTAACATACATAGTGATGGTTAGCCTCCGAAGACAACAAACAAAATTATATCAGAGCCATTCTCCAGAATCTGTAAGACATCCTTAGGAGCAGATCCACATCCCCACCCCACATATTACCCAGAATGCAGAGCACCACGAAACAAGAGAACAACGTTTTCCCCCTCTCTCTGCAGCCACCACCGAGAATCCTGCAAGAAGCATCTTCACCCTCTCTTTCAAACCCGAAACGCTTACTGCGCAGGCTCAGTGGAAACAAGCAAAGATCTGGTCTTCCCCTCCCCCCTCAACCAGGATAGCCCTACCATTGCTTACCACCTAATCCTCTTCACACAAGCAAGCACGGATAAATGCGTAGTTCAGAGTTTTCCCGCCAGAAGGCATAAGAGGTGCATAAATCGCTCTGCTCCCCTTTTCCCACACCTAAGCCAGCCTATCCATCCATCTCGCCCGCCGCGCTTCACCCCTCCAGGCCATCAACAAAGTCTGTGCCTCACACCATTTCCCCAGCATGGCTCTCGATACTGACAAAGACTCAAGCACCATATGTCATGCCCTAAGACATGTGGAGGGCAATACGCGGCCAGGTAACTTGCTGGTCATGGGAAGCAACATTCCCGATTAGCTCTCGCCTGCCTGGGAACGATGGCTCGACAAGGAAAATTTCATGTCCCCAGCAAACTATGTAAAAAAAAATATTTTAAGTACAGGAAAGTCTGCCATAAACAAACCAATTTGAGATAAGTCTGAGTAACAATGCAAATATTATGTTGTTCAATGAACAAAATTAAATTGAAAAATCTGTTTTCCAGTCTTTAAAATATTCTTTCTATCCAAACATTTTTCAATCCAAACATTTTGCTAGCTGACATTTTAAAATGTATTTTCATATATATCTGTAAACATGTATTATTTACTAAACTAAAAGTTCTAAAACCAATTCTTATATACATGAAAATTAAATATGATTTTACAAATACGCTCAACTAAGAATTTTGGTAAATACTCTGATTAATAAACAGAGAAAAAAATAATGTATGGTTCTTGGGAAGTTAAGTCAACATTAAAAAACCATATATACTATGAGTGTAATCAGTGAACACATAGTTCTTAACTATAAAAAACACAAACTTGTGTCTTCAGCAGTTAAGTGTAAAAAATATACTCGATCGCAATTTCAATAAAAATACTAAGGCGATTCATGCTTGAAGGAATAGCAGTTTTAAAAAATGCTATACTCTCCTTAACAAGAAGGCTGAAATGCTGTATAGCAATTTGACAGGGCAATGTTAAAAGAGATTCTACATAAAGCCCTAACAAGACAAGTTTAAACAATTTTTAAAATTTTTATAGTAAAGCTTCAGAGTGAACCCTCTAGGGCAAAAATTTTATTACAAGACGTGTTCGAGAACAGAGCAGGCTGGTGTTTTTGAATCAACATTGAACAGAGAATCCCTCTCTCTCTCAACTATGAGATAAGCCTGCAAAAATCGGAATGACCAAACTACTAAGAATTACTGCCAAAAATGTTTAACAAATGTCAATACATTAAAAAAAAAAAAAATTACTAGACGTGAGCACTGTAACCACTTTTGAAAAGCTTTTATTAAAGCTAGTGTATACAGAAAATAATATTTTAATAGATTTCAAAGAAACTCTGTCATAGCATTTCAGTCCGAGAGCAGAGTTTGTAGATTTTGTTCCCACTGAAAGCATTCTTCAGCGTCAATTCTGGCCGAGCTCGTAAATTTTTAGTCCATTTTCCAACCCTCCTCAGTCTTCCCGGCCCAGCCAGCCAAGAGCATGAAATACCATTTAAAGGATACCAGCGGTAGTCACTGAACACTAGCCTCACTCCCATCCTTCCCCAACTTAACTCCGTTACAAACAGAGCTTCCACGTACATAATATTATTTAATAAATAATTTTCCAACATAAGCACACAAAAATAGTTGTATTACAATGCCAATCCCCATGGCAAAGTCACATTATGCCACAATGTGAGATCCAAGTTCGAATCCCGGGTAAGGCATGGTTAATATAATCTTTATTCGATACCCGGGTAAGACATGGGTTCGTTTCCCGGGTAATATAATTCAGAGTCCTTACACAATATTGTAAGAATAAATGATACACTAACACCTGCAAAGTATTTTGCATAATTACGAGTTATATAATATTCAATGTATATATATTAAAAAAACTGTACATGCTGCATTACAAAACCAAAAGTGGGTCCAGAATCGTATTGCATAGTAAAATACGTACGAAAATTCGAAATTAAATGTAACTGGAATAGCTAAAAGTGAATAAATATACATATTTCACATTAATGTATAATCTCAATATAAATGTAAACGAGAAAATTCAAAAAATGTGATAATTCATAAATATCATTTAATTTTGTGTTTAAATTATTTAATTTATTAAGGAACTCGTATTTACTTTAGTAAATTTATGTTTTATTATAAAATCCGACCATTTGCCTTGTTAGTGTAGATTACCCATTTAGGGAGGGGAGGAGGGTGTCTGTTTATCTATACATGTGCATGAGTGACGGGCACCAGCATTCATCCTGCCGCCAAGGGCTGCACACCACTTGTGCGCTTCGTCCGACTGACCGCCGCCCACTGCCACCCTTTTGGGAAGGGGGCTAGCTGGCGAGGAGAGAGAGGAACTTCAGCGCACCGAAGTTTATCACTGGCGAGCAGTTCTTGTTAGAACTGCTCACTTTTGTCAGTGAAAGATAGTGCAGATAGTTCTTTTTAGAACTTCCACACAAATTGAAAGTTAGTTCTTTTAGTTTAGTTAGGTTTAAGTACAAAAAATAAAGTTTCTTTAGTGCTAGGAGAAACACAGAGCATCAATTACCCCCTACCTCCCTGGCCTTGTCTCCGTTAGAGAGGAGAAAATAGGAGAGAGGGGCTTGGACAATGCACAACAACCAACAGAGTGTGGTACACTGTAAACTTAATTTTTATTTGTGATAATTCGAATGGGTGATTATGGCGATGTGATCCAGCCCGTCGTACCACTTTCTTCGTGATTTCTTAAATTTCAATTAACTTTTATATGAAATAGTTAAAACTTTTAGAATTTTTTTGCGAATTGATTAACTTTTAAAATTCCTTCGGGAATTGGTTAAATATTATTCGGCGTTATGTAAATATTTATAATTTCGTTAGTTTTAGACATTTTTCCTGGTTTAAGTATTTTTTAGTAGTTTTGCATATTTTTTATGGTGTTTAAGTATTTTTAGGGCATTTAAGTATTTTTTTGTAGTTTTTAGTACCTTTATGAATTTTACAGAATTTTAAGTATTTTTTCAAGGTTTAAGGGAGGGTTGTTGTGTGTTAATGTGTGAATGATGAAGCAGTGAAAAACAAAGAAGGAACTATGCCAGGAATTCTTTGTGATAGTTTAATAAGCCTTGAGTTACTCTAACAAATGAAATGTGTTGATGTGTGATGAGGTGATTTGGGCATATAATTTAAAAATAGGTGCCTTACTGTGAGTGTGAGTGCAGGGGAAAATAAATTGTGTTATCAATAAATTTTAGATGGATTGTTGACTTGTATTTGAGAGGCCCTAGTTAATAGACTTTAGAGGGAGATGCTCAGTAACCACCATAGTATTGCACTATGAAAATAAGATGAGACAATATCTCAGACCGAGGCCCTCTCTACACTGTTAAATACTCGTAAATATATTTCAATACCATCTAGAAAAAATACAAAGTACTCTGAAGAAAATAGGTGCATGACTGCGAGTATGAGTGCAGGGGAAAATAGTGTTTTCAATAAATTTCAGATGTCTTGTTGTTACTTGTATTTGAGAGGCCATTTAATAGAGTTTAAAGGGAGATGCTTGGTAACTGCCATAGTATTGCACTACGGAAATAAGGCAAGACAATGTCTTATACTGAGGCCCTCTCTATACTGTTAAATGTTAATAAATATATTTCAATATAATCTAGTATAAAAATACAAAGTACTCAGAGGAAAATAGGCAGATGACTGCAAGTATGAGTGTAGGGGTGGATTGCGTATTAAATTTTTTTTAGATTGTAAGTATTTTTTAAAGAAATGTTTAAGGGAGGGGAGTTGTGTGTGTGATATATGAACTTTAGAACTGCTTAAATAATGGAGAACTATGCCGCTCATGCCAAGCATGCGGGAGAGATTCATAGTCTCAGCTCCCAAGCTTGTTCGGTATGATTTCACTGGAGAAGAATGATTGAAGGATTAATAAATGAGCCTTGAGTGTTTCTAATGAATGTAATGTTTTTGATGTGTATGTGATGGGGTGGATTGGATATTTAAGTTAATTTTAAGACATTTCATTTTAAAAGTTGAGTACTGGATTTTTTAAAAATATTTTTTAGTTTTAAGAGTGTTTGATTAGTTGGTATTGTAATTATTATCCAGTGTGTTGCTCCCTCGATATTTTAAAAAGAAAATTGTTTTTTGACAGTGTAAAGTATTTTTATTGTGTAAATGATTTTTATAGTGTACCCTAGAACATATTTTTTGATGGTGTAATATTCATAAAATTTTTATGGTGTAAAGTATCTTTTGAGGGTGTAAAGTATTTTTGATGATGTAAAGTATTTTTGATGGTGTACACTTGTTTTTTATGGTGTCGAGTAATTCACATTAATATTTAAAGTTTCGTCTTAAACAAATAATTTTTGCTAGTCAAAATAAAAGTATTAAATGTGTTGCAAACACAGTCAGATATCTTGTTATGAAGTATGAAGACCATGCGCGAAATGCTTGTTGTGAAGTGAAATGTCATGCGGCGCCGACAGAAGTCGACCATGCGAGTTGTAGAGTTGCTGGAGGGCAGGGGAAGTGTCAACATAATTCTTGGGACAATGCTTAGTGCACATGTGGAAGGAACGGTTCATTGCAGTGCATGTGGAAAGGGAAGCAATGCTTAGTAGAGGTTTTCGCGGGTGCCTGGCAAAAGGGGATCGGAGGGGGAGTGTGCATGCACAGATAGGTGATCAAGCTGAGCAGGAGAACCGCAGATGCGATGGTAGCTGTCTGAAAGGACAAGGGAATGGTATCCGATACATGGCGCTAGGCGCTTAAGCACCCAAGCTCGCTCCCACCTTCATTCATCCTGCTGCTTGGCTGAAACTCCACTCATTTCATGCAGCTTGCTTCGCCCTCCCTCCCGCTGCACTCCTTTTGCAGCCACGCTTAACCAGCACTCTCGGCAGCTAGCGCTCAGCAGGTGTTTCTGCAAACCACTTCACTCTTCACGACTATTCCTCCTTAGTGTGCACGTCCCAGTTTGTCTACCACATTCGCTCCTGCTGTCTGCAGTCCTGGTCTATTGTGTAAACAATAACAGCTCCGACATGTAGCTGGATATACAAGACTTTAGTCTTTAGTGCGTTAAATAATAACAATTTCATCTTGAAATCCATTTGCGTGAATATCATCTATAACAGTATTGGTTTCTGATATGATCTCACAAAAGAATATGAGAGTCATTTGACTTAGTGAATGTAAATTACGAATTTTGTTCACGGAATACATAGCAAGTAAAATTCCTTTAAAAACAATGCATTGCTCTGTGTTAACTTTACAGGTATTTTGTTTGAATTTATCTTTTAATGCTTATGTTTATGTATTTTTATAGCTACTTTCTTCTGAATATGTTTTTTCTAGAAACATGGTTTTTCAATGAAGCATCTTCTTTACGAGCATATTGACTACTATACACAATCCCCATTTTGATTGTAATAAACACAGAATGCACAGGTTTATATAGCTTTTTTTAAAAAGTAATCGAACAGTAATTTCTTTGTTTCTAAAATTAATCAGTTTCCATCTTGCTTGACAATTTTAACAATTAATTCACCCTCTCGATTAACTATTACTGGAAGATATATTAATGCATTTTTTTTTTTCAATTTTGTAGCCTGGAGCCACTGCACATGTGAATTCATTTATTGTATTTGTCAGTTTTCCATTCAAATATGATACACCTACAATTTTAACATTTATACAACATAAATTAAGTGACAATATATTAACCTGTTTTGACAATTTGTGTAATCGATTAACTGGATATACTCTCCTTTCATAAGCTAACATATTTGCAATTGGTTTGTCTTCTGTGAAATCGATATCGACATTACTATACATCACACTAGTTAAAATGTTTGGATTTCCATGTATTTTGAATTGTACATTTTCAGATAATGTTGCTTTAATGAAAGTTTCTAAGTCATCCAACTCATAAGATCCTGCTGGTGTCACAATCTTATAGGTTTTTTCACCATTGTTGAACATAAATGATTGATTGTCTATATCGATGTTTGGTATGATATTGTAGTAACGAATTCGATTTGACTTATTTACTATTCTCCATCTAACTCCAAAGCTGGGAAATATACCAACCACAATTGCGATGAATTTCCACTTAATATCAACGTAATTGACATATTACAAAATGGTTTCACTAGTATTTTGACTTACATATCATATTTATAGTCAAAAAACATAAACATAAATTACCGCAATTCTTTGTATTTGGTAATTCTTCCATTTTGTAACTGTATCATAATTGTGTGTAATTCAAATAATTGCATATTTCAATTGGATGATGTAAACTGCCAAAACTGTCGTAATACAATTATTGATTTGCATTTTTAATTAATGCAACCCAATGTGTTCTTTCATTTTATTTCGAATATAATTTAACAATCATACATTTGCAAAGGTTTGGTTTCTTTAGTAATGTGTCTCTCCTATACACACCTTGGGAACAGGGAATATCTAGTTTCTTTACAAATACATTAGTGTCTTTGTTTGTTACTGAATGTTTAGGAAGTCTATTTAGGACTTTCTGTCTTTCTTTCCAAGTTTGGAGGTTTTTTGTCCTTGACTGACTTTATATGGTTTAAGATACACACCCTTGCCACTTGATGTACTAGATTTAGCAAGAGCTGAAATGCCTCACATTAAAGCTCCAAGATCTTATAATGCTAGAAATATGAATGGTAATATTCCATTTTTCTTGGTTTTTAGTATCATTTTGCAATTTAACCCCCAATTCTCTTTTCACCTACAGCCGCACAACTTTATCAACGACCCGACCGCCTAGCCGTTCATCTGTTGATGTAGACGGATTATTCCTTATATATACTGCTTTATCAGCTACAATTGTATCTGCTATATGTCTTTTTTTTTTCAAATTGTTTGTTCAATCATATATTATATTGTGTTCTTTACAAGCATTATCCAAAGTATTTATTCCTTTATTGTTGCATGCTAGATGTCTTGCAAGCTTAGTTCCGGGTCCGCAATAATTGTATTTCGGTAAATGCAATGCAAATGTTAATTTGGTAATCAATATATTCAATACTTCACGTCCTTTTTTGTTATGTTTGGTATGGGCTATTGTTTTCAACTGAACACGAACCTATATATAGATATACATTTATAGTTTTTACATTAGTATGTTACCTAATAGTGTATAAATGAAGGTTATAAAACAAACTGTTCATCTGCTGGTAATTGTAAATACAAAAGAAAGTGTAATTGAACAGAAACATTGTATTCTTTTACCTCCAAACATACATTGTATAATAAGTGGTCCTTCTTTATGTGGAAAAGTGTGTGATTATGTCACTGTTGGAACATCCAAAAGGACTTAAATTTGAAAACTTATATTATTTTCTAAAAAAAATACAACATAAATATCAACTATTAGCATCTATTTTGTTGTTAATTGAAGGAATGTGATATTTCCCTTTCACAAATAGAGAAGATGTGCCTCCGAATGAAGAATTACCTGATTCCGTACTTATATTTGACGGTATTTGGTGCGAACCGCAGGGTGAAATACAACAATACTTTAGTATTGGTAGACATTCAAATGCCGATTATTTTTCTCTGTCACAAAGTTACGCACGTATTCCAAAACATAGTTTTCGCAGTAATGCCAATATTTTAAGTGTGTTTAAAATAGACAATATGAATCTACAACATATTCACAATGATCATGTTTTAGGCAATATGACTATTACAAAGTTTAAAGATAATTTTTTTTTGCTGGAAAAAGAAGTACAGTTTTCAGGTAATTATACCAATGCTCCCCCTATATAAAGGCAGATATAGGTCTGGATTCACAGTGTTTTACTTCCCGATGAAGAATAATGAGTTTTTCAAAGTTTGGACATGGTGGCATAAAACACAATCATTACAATACCTGTTTAACCAGAAATCGTGATGGGAATTGTGATTTGAATGGACATGTATTATGTAATGCGGGTATAGCTGTGAAAGATACTGATGCAGCAAATAAGCATTACGTGGAAGACTCAAACACCATTACACTAAATGTATTTAATTTGCAATCGAACAATATGCAAGAGAAACTAATAAACATAATTGAAACTATTAGAAAAGTGTCTGCTAATATTAGTTATATTTTTGAAATATTGGAAAATGTGTTGACTGCATTGCAAAATATAGAAACTAGAGCAAACTAACGTTTGGAACATTAAGTAAGTGCTATGATTACAAAACAATTTGATACACAAATGGTGCAATGTATAAGTGTTGAATTGATCAATAAAACACCTGCTCTGGCTATGCAAATGGAATTGAAATAGCAAGTTGATGATTTTAATTCACGAATAAACTATTTTATTAACGATTTGAGGGTTAAAACAGTGAGTAAATTAAACATACTTTTGAGTAAAGTCGATAAGATTGAAAAAGTGCAAACTAATCGACCTAATACACCCGCTAAAAATCATAGACTTAATTTAAATATAAATAGTTGGTAGTTGATGAAAACAAAGAAAAATGTCTGACTACTTGAGTATTACATAAAGTTATAACTGTTGTAAAGGCAAAATATTTACAATCTAACCATGTTCGAATGGAATGGGACATTTTGAATGAGGAAATATTTAAACATGTTACGAGTAGAAAGGATATATTACATTCCGTGCTAAATACGTCTAATGAACCACCAGTGGAAATTAAATCGGAACAACCTATAAATAAGAAAATGCTGTCTCAACTAACACAAATTTACTTAGCTATAAAACAATCTTCGCCTATTTGCGATATGGTATTTGGTGTATATCGTTATGGAAATATATGGCTTCTGGGAGATTCGGTAATTACATTAGGCCTGGGAACAGAATTCGAGTAGGTGATTACATAACTAATGTTCATGAAGGATTGTTTGAATTATTATTTTAAAAAGTTCCGAATGGTTATTCCGGTATCGATCTGGAGAAATATAAAGATCTTTTTGTCGCACGAATGCAAACAAACATTTAGTTGATGATGAAAACTATCCGAAACTACATTTACTAAGTGAGTTTTTTGAAAGTGGAATATATAAAGATGAAGCTGGTGATCGGTTTTCTCCTGTATATTGGAACAATCCTAGTGAATTGTTCGATGGATTGAAACTTCTCATCGCTTCGAAAGAGTCTGGGAATAATTCACATACAAACGAAATTGTTTATTTTATTGAAGAATTAACTGAATATGGTTATATTATCAATGAAAGTCAGTAAGATTTCTCAAGAGCTTCACGTCCCTGCAAGGTTAAACTTTCCTAGTAGACATGTTATTACTTAAGGTTTAAATTAACTTTTTGAAGCCGATTTGTGTGAAATGACATTGCTTTCGAATTACAGTAAGGGATACAAATGTATTTTATCAGTAATAGACGTTTATTCCAAATATGGTTGGGTTATACCTGTCAAGAACAAGACAGGGAAACATGTTAGTGATGCACTGAAGATCGTTTGGTGAGAAAGAGTGCCAAATTCACTCCAAACCAACAAAGGAACCGAGTTCTTAAACCTTTCTTTTCAGAAACTAATGACCGATAATGGTATCAATCTTTACGTAAAGTATTCAGACCTTAAAACAAGTGTTGTCGAGAGGTTTAACAAGAGCTTGAAAACAGCTAATTGACAAGCAATTCACCTCGAAAGGCACCTATAATTGGTTGGATGTTTGCCTGAAATAGTTCAATTGTATAATTCCAGATATCATAGAACTATCAAATTGCGCCTGAAAAGGTTATAGACAATAGATTGATGAAATCTGTGTATAATAATGTAAAAATGTTTGACGAGTGAAAACCTAAGTTTAACGTTGGCATGTATGTACGAGTGTCTAAGCTGAAATCTGTCTTTGAGAAGAAATGCATGGTCAATTGGGTGTAAGAAATATGCCAAATTATTTCAGTTAGAGATTCGTTTCCCAGAGTTATTATCTAAAAACCTATGATGGAGAACCTATAAAAGGCAATTTCTTTAAACATGAATTACGAAAATTTTCTTCTCCAAATGAATATTTGGTTGATAAAATCATTAAAAGGAAAAATAATAGGTCATTGGTTCAATTGAGATGTGTCTCAAATGCACACGACTCGTGGGTGAATAAGGATCTTAAAATATTGAAATAAATGATTTTTAAACCATTTTTAAACAAAATAATTTTTTTATATAATATTTGATGTGATATTCATTTCATATACCTACCAATATTGATGGGGATTGAATGTACAATTAATTTGTAATTGGTCTTGAGAGCCGATGAGGGACAGAGTAAAATACGTATTTATATTCGGGTTTGTGTACTTTTGTTGGGAGGGGGAAGAGGTGTGGAATAATGGTGAGTTGTATTTTTATATTAGCTGGGCATTTGTTTAATTTAAGAAAATTTTTATATAAATCTAAAAAAATCATCAAAAAATTTTGATTAAACAATTATACTGATTAATTTGATTAATTAATCAAATTAATCAATCGATTATTTAATCAAACAACCCTTTAATCTCAATTGCATATCGATATGCAATTTAGCTTAATTAAATAGATATCGAATTATTTCGGTCAATCAAAAAAGGTGGCATCCCTTTGTATCCAGAACATACATGCTATCTCTACTGCTACTGCTGTCTCTAAAACGTAAGATTTTATGATATGTTCAGATTTGTAAAGGTCCAAATAAAATTCAGTTTTTAGGTATTTTACAGCTATTTCCTGATACTACTAACTTGAACTTTCGGAGGAGCTATCATATAAAAATCCATAATTATTCCTAATTAAATGGTTAACTAGGTATTGTAAAGGACCCAATGGCTTCAAGCTTAACTAATTCCTAACTAAGAAATATAAAAATAGCACACATATGTATCTCCTGCAGGGATTTCGAAAAGGGAACATATAGACGCGGTTGGGACAAAGACTAAAGACGCGGTAGACCGAACTCACCGGCTGCGCACAATCAGTCTCCGTGTTGAAACATTGAACTAATTTTCTGCAAATGCGATCAGCAAAAAACAGCCTGGATTAGATTTGAGGTCAGTACACTTTGTAGCAAATAACTGCTTTGAGATGTTTGTATATTTCCTCTAGGCAATTTGTAATGCAGTATGATTAAATCCAAATTGGTGAAATAATTTTATCCAAATAAAAGTGCTTGTTTTTTTTTTTTTTGATTCAGACATAAACAAACAAGTTCGTCACTGATGATTATTTGACGGTTGTGTTTCTTTGGGGTAAATGAACATTGGGTACATGCGCAGAAGACGAATAAACAGTTTACCTCTTCTTTTGCCTATGATAAAGAAACCACAGCGACTTCGTTCACGAAAAACGTCAGTCCAAGTCAATGAGATTATAATATAAAAGGTGCGAACCGTTCCGATGAAAGTATCGAAACCTCGCCAAGTGCCAGGATCACTAAATTCCGTTGATTCCCAGTGAAGCTCGGAGACATTGATTCCAAGTTCGTTATTCTTGTTTGCAGTTTGATAGGATCCTTTTAACAAAATTCCCAGTGAGTAGCATTTAAGTGTATGTGCCTGGGGAGAAGGATCCGTCTTTTATGATCAGCGTGGAAATATGAAGTGGAGAGGACGGAGAGAAATCGGTATTACCTCCTTATTAAAGCGGAGACCGCCACTCTACTCGCTTGGTAAATATATTCCTGCGATAATTAACGCTCTTCGGGGCATAGGATCGAGCTGATAACATGAGGTCCTAGAAGAACATGAATATAAATTATAATTTTCTTATTACCGTTTATGTACTTGGAATGAACAGGATCTTAACCTAATAAATAACTATCTGAGGAACTGCACCATAATTCGTTTTGAATACCACGTGGGGAAGATCGTACCCAGTTACGGCATATGGAATCGAACACGCAACTTGTCGGATTCTAGTTCGTTATGCCACCACGTGATCGGACATGCTCTGTGTAGAACAGTAAATAACCCCGCGTTCATAATAAATGGATAAAGTCAGGATATAAGTTTAATTCTTTAATTTTCTTAAAATATGACTAATTTTTAACTTGCTCAGACCCATTGTATGATATCGTGTGGCTGTTGCACGGAAATGTTACAGCTCTGAACCCTGCAAGGCTCGGCACTCAGTTATCTTCCGTGTGGGTAAGTGATCCTTAAACCGAGCTGCAGCTATGTATTATGACTGGTTCGTAACACTGCCACCAAACACAGAGCCTTCACCTAATTTGTAGCGATACCGAGATAAGTGCTGTGTCATTATACATCTTGAACTACAGAGTTCCATAAATTAAAGTCGGTTCTAACAATTCGAGTTCCACGCTCGATTGTAAGTTGAGCACTGCTGCTTCGAGTATTTCTTTGTGGTTACAGAGAAAACTCGCACGGTGATAGTTCCGTTGCTCCGGCAGTGTTCAACAGGATATTACAGAAACGCTACAATTCTGTTTAGCCTACATGCCACTGAACTCGTGAATTTTCCCAGTCCGTAAGTATATTTGCACGAGTGCGAATTTCATATTAAAGGTTCATCGACTTCATATCTTAGACATTGGATTTCATTTGAAAATTATATGGTTCGTATAACAAGCAAGAAGACTCTACCTAGAAGTTTTTAGTGCAGTTGAAAATTGGTTCATTAAATGCAGAATCAGTATAACCCCTTCTATAGTGTTGTACGTATTGCCAGAACATATCCTTAATGGCATCTGTAGGTGACATCCGATCGGTCTCAACTTCTGTACCATCACGATTTCAGAGGTTAGATAAAGCTAACAAGGATACTCACAAGATTCGTTAATTTTAATCACCCGTAGCACGGAATTAGTAGCAAATTATTCTGAACTTTATTTGTTACTTCATTTGTTGTACTTAAAAAATCACGCTCATGTTTTCGGGTGGACATGCCAACGGAAAATAGATGGTCCATTTAATTAATTCCGCTATCACACACGGATGATTTAATAACAAAATGCAGTTCAAACATGAGGCTACAGATAAACAAATTTTTTTACTCTCAATATACCAGGCAGAATAATTGAATTTTGGGCTGGCGAAGGCGAGCTGTGCCACTGGTATATGAGAAAAAATAATTTCTCACTCATAAAACGCCGAAAGTTTAATGCAAAATTCATTTACATTCTGTGCCAAATAGTGTACCGTCAACATGCAGCCGTTTCACTACCAGGAGTTCAGCCAATGTTGTGTACAACAGTTGACGTACACTTGGAAAGTAAGACAGCTCTATTAATTAATTTAAAAGGCAAAATAAAATAGTTCAGATACCGTACCCGCTCTACTGTAGTTGAAGGTCCGGATAAACCGTAATTACCGGTTAAAGAAGCCTACACAAGCGAGGTTCTTTGCAATAGGGAATTAAACTGTCGCGTCGGTATATTTGTCCCCACGTACAACTATCCAGGCTGGCCTGGAAATATATGCCTGTCCCTTACTTAGACGAAACAATTCCACTTTCTTGTGTTTATCAACTCCAATGTGCTAACTTGTATTACTCTGTGTGTCGGCATAATTACACCGTGTATACTTATAGTCTGTTCACGGTTACTCCCAATATTTCTGAAGCCCTGTTAAAGTTCAACTTCCAGGATATTCCTCACCATCATGTGAACAAAGCTTAACTAAGTCCAGAAAATCACACTAAGTGACCACACACGCCATTTGCGCATACAGTTTAATGATATTTTATTTAAGAACTATTTCTGGGTAACACGCCTATTTTCTCTCCGTTTCCATTCATGTTAACTATCAATTAAATAATACGATTAATCAGTAAAATATAAGTAAAACTTCAGTTTAACCAAAATAAGATACTTTATGTTAACAGAAGTATAAAACGCTTGTTAAATAGGGCATAAATAGGAATCAATCACACACATCATACAAGGTGTGTTTTGTCAAAGGTTTAGTTAAAAAAGAGTGAACGAACCGCCAATTGACTGTATCTGTGTTACCAGCCATTAAAATATGCGTCACGAACAGTCAGCTGTCTAAATATAATTCTTTCGCTTCCACAACACAAATTCGGTATTTTTTTTTAGTATTTTTAATGTAGGGAATAGCTCAAAAGAATATTAATCACATATTTTTTTATCCGTTTTGTAAAGCTTTACTTTTTTGTATTGTTTTACATGTGATGACATTTCACGTACCCGTCACGTTTGCGTGTTCGGCAACACTGGCTATTTAATACAATTATACTCCTAAATAAATAAGAAATAAAAATATCACCAACATGAAAGCGCATTCGGTAATAAGCTTTTGCAAAATAGATTAGTATATTAATAGTGTACATAATAGATTAAATTACAATGTCCTGCATTTAAATAAAAAAATACCATTGTATTTTTTTCCTGATGTAATCATACTGGACTCTGATTAGCCAGCCAATGACTTTGAAGTTTTCTCAAACAACGCTGATCTCTTTTAACAGCTTGAAATTGATTGAATACATGCGTCAGCCTTAACACATATATGGTGACATTACCTCAAAGATGGGAACAAAGTTAGGGGTTTCTAATTTTATTATCTAGATATATTTTAAGTAAAAAAATAAAACAATCAGAAATTTCCACGTGTAGAATTACGCTAAGGAAACTCGCATCACTGCGAAAAAAAAAAAAAAAACCAATGTAAATTTGAGTTATAAGCTGATTTTCCTCTGAAATGTGCAAAAATACATTTTCAGGCTTTCAAATGTTCTTTGCTGAACTCTTGGGATTATTATTTAGTTTAATGGATAAGGCATGTATAAAAATTCACGACGAGGCAAGTGAATACATAATTACGTTCGATGAAACTTGCCTTTCTGTATACATTAGAAATATGTAAAAAGTATGGTCGGTGAGAGTCGCGAGCCTGGATCACTATATATGGCAGTGTGGAGAGAACAGTTGTCGGCTGGGAGCGGTGGCGTGCTCCTGCAATCCAGTGACTGGAGGCCGGGAACAGAGGATGGTCTGAGGCTAGGAGTCCCGCTGCTCAGACGCCCCTGCAGACTGGGTGTCCACACCAAGCTCCGCATCAACATGGGCTCCCTGGGGGAGTTCGAGGTGACCAGGCTGTCCGTGGAGCGGCGGACCGGGGCAGGGGGGCCAACCCAGCAGCCAGAAGCCCCCATGTGGAGCAGAGGTGGGACAGCCCCTGGGAGTGGGCACTGGGCAGCAGCCTAGGCGATACGACCACACATGTTTCTTTCTTTTTTCATGGTCCTACATTTTACCCACCCCTCTCGCTATCTCTCTCTCTCCCTCTCTCTTATTTATCTATATATTATATTAGATAACATTTTTTACCTCCTTTTGTAAATAGGTTGCAAAATATGTCAGATTGTTTAAAAGTAAACTGCGATAGTTTGTTCAAAAGTTATAAAACATGATCACGTTCAGAGTCCAGGTGTTTGTTTAGCAAACGAGGTACGTATATAATCTTGTGATATGTGTATTTAGTTACACGACACCCTCAGCTCGATGTGAAAGGTAATGTTGGTAACTTTAGTAATTTGGAGCCACACGCTTAAAGATTATATAATTATAAAGCAGCTGTTATTGGCACATATTTTATACTCGACCTATTATTATACACTGATAAACATGGAAATTGCTACACTCTATTTCCGTATGTGTATCTTTAGTAAATAGTCACACCGTATTAGATACTTTTACAAATGATTATATTGTTAGTTTTAATATACTGAAACCGCATTGTTTAGCATTCTTTTTCTGCATGATAGCGTTGGGTATACTGCGCAGAAATGGAAGAAAATGGAGCCTCAGAGCCTCACTGACCTATCGCTGCGCGTTCTCCATGTCTTCAACAACCGTGATACCTGGCCGGGAGTCATAACATATACCATAATACCTAGTGTCCCGGATGTATGACGTTCACATTTCAATCTAGGATCGTTGTGTTTCCACTGTGGTACCAAACCCTGCTACGACCACCATCTGCGTTAAGATTTGTGGCATATCAACCATTAAATCTTAACAAAGACTAGCAACACACTTATAGAAAATATGACACTACTACATAATATTTATTTGTTCTTATTATTGGCGCATTCAAAAACTACAAAAGTACATATAATAAAAATTGTAACCGCACGAAATAAATGGTATCAAACACCTTAGCAATTACTTTGACTAGAAAATTACTTTGACTACATAATATAAATATATATTTTTTACCATTAAAAATGAAAGTTAAACATTACGACATACAATGCATCGAAATGGGAGGGCGCCAGTCCGGCCAATCAAAGCCTCCCAACTCATAATGGAAAAATGCACCCGATGAAGTGAAATGAACTGAAAGAAAACTACAGAGCGCATATGAAAGAGAATACTCCTCCACAGTAACTTAATACAAAACTAGATAGTTGCGTGTAAAACAGTGCCTAAAACTGCATAGATTATGTTAAAGCTGGACACCAAGGTTGATATTCATTTAATATCAATTCCACAAAATCCAAATAAGATTAATTAAAAAGAGAAGAAACTAGCCCACAAGTCAACGAGTGCAATGTTAGAAGCAGGTAGAATCGGAGGCAACACAGACTAAGGCCCATTCAACCATCCTTACTGTGCACAAACAGCATACAGGGAAGGGGCTTACCGAAACTCAATTTTGAACGGCGGCCAAAAAAGAAAATATATAAATTAAGCCTTAACTACACAGAAGCTCCTAAATTAACATCATGTTAAAAACTCTACAACATCACTCAAAAATCAAACACTGCACTCATGTCTTAACGACGTCCATTAAAACATGATAGCTAAAAGTTGTACGTCTATAAGTGACGGTACCAAGCTGCGGAGTGACCAGGGATCAGAACATTTAGAAATTCACGCTTCCAAAGTATCATACACGCACGCACTTGGAGAGGGGAGGGTGTAAAATATAGCGGTCGAAGGAATGGAAGAGAGGAGGGGAAACGACTGAGTGCGCCACGGTCGCCAAGAGTCGAAGCAGCAAAAAAAAAAAAAAAGCGTCGAAGTAATGACGAGATGAAAGTTGCACAGGGCGGCCCAGATTGAAGCGGGACTCATCGGAGAAGACAATGCGTCACCAATCCTCTGTACAATGTTGACGTTCCTGGCGCCATTGACTGCGGATCCCACGGTGCGGGGGTTCAAAGATAAATGGAGCACGGCACGGCATTCACTGCCGTGCCTCGTCCAAACAGAGACGAACGTTTCTTGTTAAGATCGGCAAATGCACTACCGCCTCTGGCAGGATCAGACCAATGCCTACAGTACGTAATGTACGACCAGTGCGTATCTACTCCTGCACTGATTGTTTCACAGTGTTGGTTGCTCGGCCGAGATGAACGACAATTCTACCAGCCGACCATCTGACTTTCGTGTAACCCGACCATACAATCCCGTTCAAATGGGTCTGGGTAGTGATATTCTTGGTGAGTACGACGCCGTGGCATACTGACATGTCTCTTGACACGCAAACGTCTGCCTTTACAGCCTGCTGCGTGTCCCTTTCAAGCACTGTGTCGTGCCCACAAGCGCCTTCCGTACAACATTTTGCTGTGACGTTTATACAACGTCATTTTAACCATTTGCATTGCGTGATTTTATTGCAAGTGAACTACATCTTATGGTTGTAGAGATTTATGTGTCCAGCTATGTGTATTTATCACTCAAGTTAACAGTTTTTGTACGTTTATCGTGATTGAATCAGTAAATGCCACTACTGAAGGGAAACGTTTCTGAAGACCCTTTATGCAAATCTTTACAGTTCCTGACCTTCAGTAATAAATGATGAGCTAAATCAGTTATTTTCTGGCACATTTATGTGGATTAGTCGAAGTAAAGTGATGTTTTCGTTCTGTGTTTAAGTCTGGACAATTCGCTACCTGTTGACGGTTTATAGGATCTGTCAGTGGATAGGTTTTCTCATAAGACTCCCTGGTTCTCTGTAACTATTCATTTTATCACCATATGGATCTGCTTTGTCTAACATATTATGTTTGTTCTCGAGAAGACGTATCCTGTAAGACGTGCAGAGGGAAATAAACGTCTAGGGATTTGAATAACACTAAGTGTCGATTGATATTTATAGGCATTATCTTAAATTTTCTTAGTTAAAGTTTTTTTTTCAGGAGGGTAACAATCCAGAGATAAGTAGTAATTAAAAGAAAGAAGGAGCCAAGGAGGAGAAAATTGTAAACATTTCTCACCTAAAATGTCTACTAATGCTCAAAATATATTGTTTTACTCTATTATAACCATGTTGGCAATCATGTAGTAATTATGTATCTGTGCGCATCTCGAATAACAAGATAGACACGTAAAAAGGTTATAATTACGTATATTACATGAGAAACATACGTCATCATGTTCTACTGAGACATGTATCACATAAATGTAATAAAGTCTCTAGGTAGAGACACGGGCTTCAATTAAAGAAATTTACATCTTAAAATTTATTTGTAAGAATCTTTCAGAGTAAAGTGATGTACACAACTTACAATTTTTGGACTTCCTTAATGGCACATTCTATGATTTAAACAAATAAAACAGCTTTACTACATTCTCTATTGCTGATTCGCCTAATACCAAGAAAATAGTAGGGGCCGCTGTGGTGCAGTGGTCAGACTACTACATTTATTTCATTTTAAGAGTTCTGTCGTTGTATTAACAACGAGGTATTGAGAGCCGATTTAAGAGTCTTGTGTAGTTAGGAAACAATAACAGTTAAGGAATAATACGGTCACGTTTTATTGAAACTGTCGTTTTATTATGATTATGTGAGTTGTGTGAAGTGTTTTACATGATTCAAACTTACAATGCATTTCTTCTTGCACAGCTACACTTTACATGACCTATAGTTTTTGCACAAACAGCTAAACAAGGTTTACGTTTTTGGGTGTCCGGCGTTTTGTTGAAGCTCGTGGAAAGGGGTCAGTATAGTGCAAATATTTCTTGAGGTATATTACAAATACCACCCTTGCAGTTTTACAACAGAAGTCTTTGTACTGTTACAAGCATTGGTAAAATTAAATAAAAATTACCCAGTATAATTTACAATTTTTTTTTAGTTTACGGAGCCCAGAAAATGGCCGAGATAAATTATTTTATTTGTTAACTCCTCAACCAACTAGAAACAATCTAAAAAAATTCTTACGAAATTTTCTGTACGGAAGAGAAACCCATTTTTTTGAGGCAGTTTTCTTTACACCAATAGAATTTTGCTTTGGTTCAATGATATATTTATATAATCATATGTTTGCTGTTGACGAACTTTATCTTTATATATTTTGGGTTTATGGTACAATTACCTCCCTTTATAACAAATAAAGATTCTTTGAGCGGCTTTTGTTCAGAGTAAAGAAATATTACCTCAAACCGAACGTTACGGTTTGGCGATATTGAAAGTTTTCCGCCATTCATTGTAGCTTAAATCCTTCTCTGTTGTCTCGACGCAAATATATATAAACTTATATATTCTGCAGTCACGAAACTTCAACCAAGCAAATGTGCAGACGTTTAATATCATTCTGAATTGCAGAGACTTTCTAAATAACTAACCTCAATTCCTCCCTAGAGGTGGCATTATATTCTGGCCCATGATACTACCACACATAATACACAACCTACCTAACAAAAGTAATCTGAACCCTATAAGGCAAAGTGGTCGTCTGGTGAAGGGCGCGGGTTCGAGTCACGGAGCCAACGTAAGTTTTTTATTTTAAAATGGGCGTAATTTTGAAATATCTGTTGCTTCTTTCTTATATACTAAACACTGTTGTTTTTCAAGGCACACATTTTCTTTACAATGTAACTGCTGTACTAACCAAAATGAAAGGTTATCGTATTTATACTGTATACTGTATATAACAGACTAGAATTATGTTTGTTGGAAACCTACTTTGTATTAGTTCATATTTATACAAAATTCCTTTGCAGCAACAAATCATGATTTTCAGAAAAGAAAGTGTTATCATCTTCACCAGTATATCAATGGCTTAGCTTGACGTCAGATTACGTGAATATAAAAAAAAAACACACACACTAAGCTCGGAACTCAAATTCAAAACACGTGTACAGCTGAACACCTTCCAGAGACTGGATTACAGCAGCGCCAGCCACTGCACGCTACTGTGAAATGCTTTCTCTATACTGACAGACACAGTGATCCCGGTTCGCTGCTCCAAGCTGACATTACTTTTTACATACATCATATGGATAAAGGAGAGCCAATTGTAGCGCGTTAAAACTAAGCTCAGCTGTAATCGGAGCATACACAAGTTGTTGATTTCAAGAACATAATTTAAATGAAGAAATTGATACACATAGCGTTGGGAATATATATATATATATATATATATATATATATATATATATATATATATATATATATATATATATATATATATATATATATATATATATATATATATATATATATATATATATATACACACCTTTATATTTTGTTAATTTTACGAGTGAATAACGTTATGCCCTTAAGAGCTCTGCCGCTTATTTAACAGCAAAATTTGGAATAAATTGTTTTCTGGGAATCGGTATACTGTCCGTTCACTGGTATTTCCTATTTTTCTGATTCCCTGCTAGAGTTCTGCTTCCAGGATATTCCTCCGCCTCATGCGAACAAAGCTCAACAAAGTCTAGAAAATTACACCAGAGGGACTACACACAGCATTCGTGCGCACTCGGTGTAATTATATTTTGTATAAGAACTATTTCTTACTAGGCGTTACCAACAAACCTGTTTTCTTTCTGTTTTATTCATGTTAACTATCAATTAAATATTATAATTTATAAACAAATTTTAAGTAAAAATTAAATGTAAATAAAAATAATGTACTTTTACATTAATAGATGAAAAACGTTTGCGATAGAAGTTACATTTAAGAAATAACCGTACACCTCGTAGATAGGGCGATATAATTTGTACCAATCTTTTTAAAGTTTTAAATAGATAGTAGTCTATAATAGGATAATATTTTGTATAATATTCTTAGTATTTTTTGTGTTGACCAGGTATTAACCGAGTGGGTTTCGACAAGAACGTAATACAAAACTTATGCATAGCTTCATACATCGTCGATGATTAGCTGAAAAAACATAATAATTTAACGAGTGGTTTGGAACGCCTTCAGTTCTACCAGATAGATAAGCGTAGCGCACAGCGTAAATTTAGAAGTAGATCGCTTATTTTAAAAATGCTATCTCAGAATTTTCCCTTGGTTTATTTGTTCGATGACAAGTACAAGTTCCATAACTTGCATGTACAACAATTTGACAAAATATAAACTGTATTATACACCACCTATTTTGAAAATACAAATTAAAATCAAATCGCTTTATTCCTGAACTAATATTCCCACGTGTTTCAGAAAAAAATTTACCCTTCGGGTGAATATCTTTACAAAATTTGAATCAATAAATTTGAAACCATATGCGAAACGTGTTACATAGAGAAGTAATATATATCGTAGAATAATATAGTTCACTTCTGGTAAACTGCACCCGTGCTGTTAGTTTCGGTAAATATTTATACAAAACTTGCCCACGGTATTTCGTATCTCTGAAGACAGGATGGAATGTCAAATATTTTAAACAGTTACGTCTAACGTTTCAGTTTAACCGGGTAAATGTCTTTATCTAACAACATTGTGTTTCAAGGAAATCGTTAATTTTAAAGCGGTATTTCAAAATTTTCCATTTATGTATATGTTCGAGTGAGAAGTTCGCTTTCCATAATATTCTATTGTTATAATTTTACAGAACAGTTGTTGTGAAATAGACCACCTACTTTTAAAATCGAAATCAAAATCAAATCGTTAACAAAAAAAAAAAAAAAAAAAAAAACCGCACATACAATATGACATGTTTTACGTTTTACTTAACAAAGTAAATTGTATCAGAAAATAAGCTTGTACACTCGTGATCAAGCATGCGCAAATTTTCGTATTTATGTCTCAACTTAACAGTTTTTGTACGTTATCGCGATTGTATCAGTAACTATCACTACCGAAGATAAACGTTCCTGAAGACCCTTTATGCGAATCTTTACTGTTCCTGACATTCAGTAAAACGTGATGAGCTAAATCAGTCATTTGCTGGCACATTTATGTGGATTAGTTGAAGCAAAGTCATGTCTCCGCTCTGTGTTCAAGTCTCACCAATTCTATACCTGTTGACGGTTTATAGGATCTTAACAGTGGATAAGTTTTCTCTTAGGACAACTTCGTTCTCTGTAACTATTCATTATACACTGTTTCTCCATTTTCACAGTCAATTCGTCATAACCTATGAGTGAAGCCTTAACCATCTGGATCTCCTTAGGCCCAAGAGGGCAAGTACCGGGCTTTGAACAACACTCAAGAGTCGATTGATATTTTTAGGCACTATGAAATTTTCTTAGTTGAAGGTTTTCTTCCAGGAGGGTGGCAATCCATAGGTAAGTAATAATTAAAATCAAAAAAGAGCCGAGAAGGAGAAACTTGCAAACTTTTCTCGCCTAAAAATTCCTTCTAATGCTCAAAATATATTGTGCTTTACTCTAATTTAACCATGTTAACAATCATGTGGTAATCATGTATCAGTGCACATCCTGAATAAGTAAAAAGTGTATAATTATCTATAATACTTGAGAAACATACATCCCTATGTTATACTAAGAGGTATATCGCATAAATATAATAAAAGTTCTAGGTAGAGACAAAGACTTTAAATAAAGAAATTTGTCAGATTTTATAATTTATTTGCAAGAATCTTTCAGAGTAAAGAGATGTACATATCTTACAATATTTTTTTGCACTTCCTTAATGGCTCATTCATTTGATTTAAACAAAGACAACAGCTTAAGTACATTCTCTATTTCTCATTTGCCTAATACCAAGAAAATTGTAGGGGCCGCTGTGGTGCAGTGGTCAGACTAGTCATCTTTCACTTAGGCGAACAGGGTTCGATTCCCGGATGGGTCCCTCCCGAATCTCTCGCACGTGGGTATCGTGCCCGACGATGCTGCTGATTGGTGAGTTTTCTGGGGACTCTCCCAGTTCTCCCTCACTTGCATCCCGGCGCTACTCCATACTCACCTCGCTTCACTCTCATCGGCTCTCAAGACCTCGATTCTAAGAACCGCTCAAGTCTCTCTCATTCCACTCCAGGACAACAGTATTGATCTATCTCTGACAAAAGTTGTTCCTCTCAGTTTAGAGAAAAATGACACTGGTAGCAAAGCATCACAATATGTTTAATACACTTTGTCTAACTTATTAGGTTTGTTCGCGTGGTGTGCTTTTTCTACTATCTGAGAGCAGGTGATCTTTTTCACGAGCAACAAAGTAGCAGAAACAGCAGTTACTCTCGGCAGAACGACACGAACTACTAACAGCAGAAAACTAACACGTCAAAAATAAATAAACGAAATTTCAAAAGATATATAATCGTTATTGTCTTTGTGTAATTTACGTGTGTTAAACATTTTGGCAACTCGAGATAACTTACTTTCGAGGATAAATGTGTCTTAGATATTTTTATTTCCCCCTGCACTCCTTACAAGTTATTAAAACATATTCTCTTCGTCAATTTGTGTAAAAGCAAATTACTATTCGCAATCGTCACGCTCAAGAAACTTCGACGTTTATAATTTTATTTTGGCTGCCATTTTTTCCCCACCTTACTCATTTTGATATTTCTGCTGCACCTCGGTGAGTAAGAGCCGAAATAGCTCCTTTTAATAGCACAGATCGTAACTGTTACCGTCGCCCGAGCAGCGTACAAAATAGCGCCCCCCGGTAACACGAACGGCAACCAGCAGAAATAGCACTAAACTAACAGAATAGCAAACCACGCGAACACACCTATTGTTTGCCCAACTGTCTGGCGGTGTACACACTGTAAAAACATTTTATAAATTTTACTGGCAAGTTCTTTGTTTTTTTGCAAATGCTTGTAACAGTACAAAGATTCCTCTCGTAAAACTACTCGCTTGTAAAACTGCAAGGGCCATGTTTGTGAAAGACCTCAAGAAATATTTGTACTATACTGACACGTTTCCACGAGCTTCAGCAAAATGGTGGACACTCAACGACGTAAAACCGTATTTAGCTGTTTGCACGTGCAAAAGAAATATATCGCAAGTTTAATAACGTAAAACACTTTAAACAACTCAAATAATCATAATAAAACGACAATTTCAATAAAACGTGACCACATTACTAATTGACTGTTAATTTTTTCCTAGCTACACAGAATATATTAAATCGGCTCACAAGAACTCGTAGTTAAGAGTCGTCCAAATCCCTCAACTCAACAACAGAACTTTTAAAATGAAATAAATGAATTCTTCATAATCAAGTAACTTCCTTAATATTTTGTTGGAATTTGCACATTTATATATAATAAAGATAAGCGTTAAGTTTGTAAATCAAGTTGGTCTTGCGGCTAAGGCTGCGGGCTAACATTAAGAAGGGTTCGGAATCTAGTCCGCGTGCTGACAATGTGTATTAAGAAAAAGTTATTATTTTAAATTTTTTTTTTAAGTTACTCCCTTATAAATTCATCACATTTGATTTCTAGAAGAAAAAATAATCTTACGCACACTTCTCAATAATGTAAATTATAATACAAGGCTATAATTTGTGGTATTGCAAATATACGTTTTACAGATTTTGTAAGAAAACTGTTTGTATTTTTACTTAAGGATTTTCTTGGAAACTGGGTTTCCAAGGATTTTACTTGTAAAAGGTACAAAAAAAAAAGAGTGCATGTTAACACTCCATTCTGTTGCAAGGATGTGGTGGTGTAGCGGTGCCCTAGATTCAAACGCCGACCTAAATTAAAACACTTAGAATATTTAAAATAATTTTATACACTGATAAACACCCGCACAACGAATATTAAGTTCTTTTCCTTTACCTGTTTTTATAAGCCGGAAATGTACAAAAATCCAATAACAAATTTACGGAGGTTCTGTTAATGTTTTACTACGTTCACGGAAAGTCCTTTATGTAAAAAGTTCACTTGGCCGTTATTGACGCATAATTAAACGGCGCATCCTTCTGATCGGCTGTTGCAATACTGCAATATCACTAGGATCACCTGTTTTTAGCAAAAATATTTATGCACAGGCTAGACTTCAACTTATCACGTGCAAGCTGCAAATTGGCCTTCGCTATTGCCTGCGTGTCTGTGTGGGAAGTCAATTACTACTCAACTGGACCAATCAGAACTAAGATACCCTGACAGTGAACGGCCATGATTGGCTGGTAGACACTTCAGATGCGTGCGAGTTGAAATTATCCAACCGCGATACTGATTCCGAACTAACGTGTTTTGGAGTACAACTAATCGTAGAATATTTTCGCAGAAAACAGGTGGCCGTGAGTATAACTTTTATAGTTAGCAAACAAATTCCAACCGTAAGTTGTCTTTCCTCGCAAATAAACAAAGCACACCACAGACTGTCTCCACGGGCGCGACAGTCATGTGATTGATTCCGTAAAATTGGCGCACGGCTGCTAGTGTTGCTGACACTGCAAATAGATATAGTTAATTCACGGTATCTGCAGCCTTTTCTGAAGCCCTGCTGAAGTTATACTTCCAGGATATTCCTCCGCCTCGTTGCAAACTAAGCTTAACTAAGTCTGGGAGATTACGCCAGAGGGACAACGCACCGGATTTGTGCGCACTCTGTTGTAACAGTATTTTGTATAAGAACTATTTCTCACTAGGCGCTACCAACACACATTTTTCTCACTGTTTTATTTAAATTATTTATAAATGAAGCATTATAATTTATAGATAAAATATGAATAACGTTTCAATTTAAGAGAAAAAAAAATAACTTTTATGTAAACACAAGTATAAAACACTTGCGTTACACGGAATATTTAGGTAACAATCAAGCACGTCATACATGGGGAGATTTTTCAAAGGTTTTATTTAAAAAGGCCGAAGAAACCATGAATGGACTATATCCTTGAATAATACTTACTGCTGTCTCTTGAATGTAAGATTTTATGATATGTACAGATTCGCAAAGTTAGATTTTTAGGTATTTTACAACGATTTCTTGAGCTATTGAGTTCAACTTACGGAGCAGCCCTCACGTAAATATCGATAATTATCCGTAATAAAATGATTAACTGAGTATTGTAGAGGCCATAATTGCTTCATGCTAAACTAATTCCCAACTAAGAAATTTAAAAATAGCACACATATCAAATTCCTGCAGGGACTTCGAAACGGGAACCTCTAGACACAGTTGGGATCAAGACTAACGACGAGGTAGACCGATCTCGTTGGCAGCGCACAACCAGTGTCCGTGTCCCAACATTGAACTACTTTTATGCCTATGTGACTAGCAAAAAAAAAAAAAAAAAAACGGTGTGGATTGGATTTGAGGTCAGAAAACTATTTAGTAAACAAGGGCTTTGAGATGTTTGTACATTTACTCCATAGTAGGAAAAAGTTTGTTGCTGACTCAAACAAGATCTTTTTGGCGTAACCAAATTATTTGTTTGTGTTGGGAAATGAAATATTTAGTTACTGAAACCAGATAGTTTTGTTGCTGTCGTTTGGTTGGCCCAAACTCTAAGATTTGGTTGGCGCAACTAAAGATTTGTTTGTCTACATGTACATTTAACAGTTTGGACCGATATAACATATTTCGCAAATTCGACCGAGTTTAGAAGCTACAACACCCACGTCCTAGCGCTACGCCTTAGTAATCTCAGCTGATGTGACAACTGATGCTGCTTGAAAGCTTTACAATATATATATACTTAAAATATTGGGCAACGTATGCAAAACAAATATTTCAAGTTTTACAGCTTTACTTGTCAGTTTCATGTTGGATTGTTTTATTAATGTGTTTATACGATTGTTATACATCAATACATGCACTAACAAACACGGTTACTACCTTAATTGTCACAAAAAATACAACCAAACCCTCGAGCTGTATTTTCGAACGAATTTAGTCAAATGGGTGGCCAAACAAATATGTACAGTAAATTTTAAAAAAAATATTTAGTTGACAGTCTAATTTTTGTTGGCCCAACACAGAGATTTTGTATATTCAATCATATAATTTTCTAGGCGAACAAAAGTAATTTTGTTGCCTTTTTGTTTGCTCAACAATATATTTTGTTACGGCAACTAAATATGTATTTAACCCTACACAAACAAATATCTTGTTCGATTTTCTCTCAGTGTAGCCAATTTGTAATGCAGTTTTATTAAATTCAAATTGGTGAAAGTATTTTATTTATATAAAAGTGCTTGTTTCTTTTTCAATTCAAACGTAAACAAACACGTTCATCACTGTCGATCATTTGACACTTGTGTTTCTTTGGGGTAAGTCAACATTGGGTACATGCCCAGAAGATGATAAAGCGGTCTACCTCTTCTTTAGTCTATGATTAAGAAACCACAAAGTTCACAAAAAACGTCGTTTCAAGTCAATGAGATTATAATATAAAGGGTACGAACTGTTCCGATGAAAGTATCGAAACCTCGCCAAGTGCCAGGATCACTAAATTCCGTTGATTCCCAGTGAAGCTCGGAGACATTGATTCCAAGTTCGTTATTCTTGTTTGCAGTTTGATAGGATCCTTTTAACAAAATTCCCAGTGAGTAGCATTTAAGTGTATGTGCCTGGGGAAAAGGATCCGTCTTTTATGATCAACGTGGAAATATGAAGTGGAGAGGACGGAGAGAAATCGGTTTTACCTCCTTATTAAAGCGAAGACCGCCACTCTACTCGCTTGGTAAATATATTCCTGCGATAATTAACGCTCTTCGGGGCATAGGACCGAGCTCATAACATGAGGTCCTAGAAGAACACGAATATAAATTATAATTTTCTTTATTGCCGTTTACGTACTTGGAATAAACAGGATCTTAACCTAATAAATAACTATCTAAGGAACTGCACCATAATTCGTTTAGAACACCACGTGGGGAAGATCATACCCAGTTACGATAAATGGAATGGAACACACAACTCGTCGGATTCTAGTTCGTTATGCCACCACGTGATCGGACATGCTCAGTGTAGAACAGTAAATGCCCCCGCGTTCATAATAAATGGACAAAGTCAGGATATAAGTTTAATTATTTAATTTTCTTAAAATATGACTGTAATTTTTAACTCGCTGAGACCCATTATATAATATCGTGTGGCTGTTGCACGGAAATGTTACAGCTCTGTACCCTGCAAGGCTCGGCACTCAGTTATCTTCCGTGTGGGTAAGTGATCCTTAAACCGAGCTGCAGCTATATATTATGACTGGTTTGTAACACTGCCACCAAACACAGAGCATACGCCTAATTGATAGCGATAACGAGATATGTGGTGTGTCTTTTCGAATACATCTTCCACCACAGATTTCTTATATGCCAAACCTGAAACCATAAATTAAAGTGGGTTTTAATAATCTGAGTTCTACGCTGGATTGTAAGAGAAAACTCCCGCGATGACAGTTCTGTTGTTCTGCCAGTGTTTAACAGGATCTTACAGGAACACTACAATGCAGCACCAACAGTTTTACAAACTAAAAAACAGTTTTTTTTTTGCAACCACTCAAAACAACACTATTGATTGTAAGACCTTTTAAGAAATATAGGATGTTTTATTAGGGCAGAGTCATGTTGGCACCTCATCAGGCGCGAGTTTGTCAACAGCGCCCTGGGCATGTTATTAGCAAGCGCCCCTCCCCTACGTACCGAGTTTAGTTCTAACAACCACCGCTCTCACGGCTATTATGTTTATTACATGTAAATACGAATCAGGGGCGTATCTAGAAGATTTACATATTACAATATTTATTCAGCATTATACAGGCTGTATACGACCGACACACTTCGGGTATAGGTTAATCAAGGGGAAAAGACGTTGACAACATACATACGACATATGGTATAAAATTAATTCTAAGGGAGTTTCACATTTTTGAAGTTGTAAACGAAGAAAAAGTTGACTACAGTACCACTGTAATATATATATATATATATATACTATATATATATATTACAGTGGTACTGTAGTCAACTTTATATATATATATATATATATATCGCTCTCTCTCTCTCTCTCTCTCTCTCTCTCTCTCTCTCTCTCTCTGAAATCGTCCCCTTCCTTTAATAACCGCAAATGTGTGTTTTTGGATATTGTGCGAGCCCCACCTGCCAGGCATTGATAATATTATTTTGTAAGCGAA
The DNA here is from genome assembly GCA_029891345.1 of Dryococelus australis. Classification (NCBI taxonomy): domain Eukaryota; kingdom Metazoa; phylum Arthropoda; class Insecta; order Phasmatodea; family Phasmatidae; genus Dryococelus; species Dryococelus australis. The sequence continues at coordinate 53,981,301 of CM057002.1, forward strand.
ACACAAATTACTCGAAAACGGCGAGGTTTGGAGTATTTAAAAACGGAGACATTTCTGTTAATTGTGACATGAGTATTAATAAACCGTGCTTTGAATGCCGAACATGCTACCTCGACATAGATGTTAGTTTGAAAAAGTAACAGTGATTGTTTACACGGAATAGTTTGAGGACAGCGGAAAGTGTTGTAGTGTTTGAACAACATTGTTAATTTATCCATTATCCAGACAGTCGGTCTTCCATCTTAAATATTATCTCCAATATTTGCAACAAACAATTGTTCCAGGTCTATCTTGTAATATGTGTAGGTACCGTACTTAGTATTCACTTTAGACCATAGGTCGTATATATGTTTCTAACTTATTTTTTCGTGAATAACCTGCAGACGAAGTTTGTTGGTCGAATTTAGATAGGGCCTACACCTTAAATACATTTTTTTTTTCTTTTTGACATTTTTCCTTGATCTGACATTGAGCCTCGGTAGAACGCGCGCGTATGTCCGAGACTAAATCGGGGTCCTGCCGCGAGGCTACAGGCCCTCTGACATCATCTATGGCTATCTGCTGCGGATGCCTAGCTTCCAGGACTCAATTTAATCTCGGCATAGGGTCTGCAGCCTCGCAGCAGGGCCCTGATTTAATCTCGGACATACACGCGCGTTCTACTAGCCTCAAACTTCTTGCGTTTTTGGTCACGCGCCCATTGTGTTCGTTTATAAAATATTTCCTGCAATCCTCAATGGCTGATGGCCAGCCAATAACAAACGTTTTACAAGTCAGTATAAGTATCCCACTGGTCTACTAGTGCTACCAGTGACGTGTGGTGAAGTGTTTCAAGGTAAGCTGGTGCTTGCTCACTGCTGTACATTCTCGGTGCACGCAGCAGGAGGCAGTAATCAGCGTGAAGCCTAGGGAAATCTGAATTCATTCCGACCAATCACAAGCGAGCAGGAAGGGACTCATTACACGTTGTCTTGCGGCGTCAGCTGCCGAACTACGTTTTACTGGCGGAAGTGTAAGCTAGCAGGCAACAAAGTACAGCACACAGCTAACGCCAGCTTACCTTGCAACAGTTCACAACACGTCACTGATTGCTACTTCAACCGGCGCCCATCCAGTAGTGGACGTAGGCCAGTCAGGGGTTTGATACGTCTTGAATGCACATTGGACGCGCGCAGACCGCAGGGGTGTCAAAGGGTTGAGTCGAAAATCTCGAGAACTTGGGTAATTACTTTTTCTAATTATTTCCCAGCGTGAGATTCAATTCTTTACCACGTCGAGGCAAACAGTTTTTGATGTTACCTCTCTCACGTTCGTGTCGTTTCGTTATATCCCCCCCCCCCCACCATTTCAAAAACTCCCGGCTTCTTTTATTTCCCAACGAATAACGAGTTCCCAAGTTTCTAAATGGGAACTTCAGTACGTACATCTGTTAAATTAAAACTATGCACGACTACGTTTCACCTCAAGGAGAAAAAGTTCCGGAAACCGAGTAAAAAAAATATAATGTCTTCCTTTGGGGCGACGGAAAAGAAGGTAACTAAAGAGATCCCCCACCTGGATTTCAATTAAGAGACTGTCTTTGCCGGCGTGCCTTGGTCGGCCCGCTCGCTACCAGATGCAATCTCTACAGAGGTATCTCGGCCAACATTTGCCAACGTTCAAGAGATTCCGCGATGCTTTCTTGTGTAAATATCGTGGGATTAAAAGCTACGAGAGTTGTTTGCATATTTTTTTTACATTTTTGTGACATCCGCGTGCGCCACATTCGACCTCATTATCGAGGAAATTGGCGACGTCATTGAAAGAGCTCCGAGCGTTTCTTCTGATGTGGCCGCGAACTCCGTAACCTTCATAACCGAAAGACGCGATGGCGCGTATATAGCTTCCAGAAAACCGTTTTGAAAGAATAGCGAATTTCAATAGCTGATTTTAAGGTTATACGCTATTCACGAACCACATGACATAAATATTATTTACGCTCATCTCCAAAATACAATCGTTACCTTACCGTGGATGCCACGTCAAGGACACTTAAATACATCGCGCGTGTACGGAATGTACCTGTGCGTTGATTCTCAGGAATTTTCTTCGCATTTGTTTAGCATGACTCGTCAGAAGTTTGGGATTAAGTAAGAAGTTATCTTAAAGTACTTAAATCGTTAAAAAAAAAAAAAAAAAATGCTTAGGCAGCTATTGAGCCGCACTGAGAATAAGGTTTTGTTGAATCAAACAAGATTTGTTTGGTGCAAACAAATTATTATTTTTTTTTATATACGGGCAATAAAATATTTTGTTTGCTGAAACCAAATTATTTCGTTTTTTCTCATTTGGCTGCTCCAAACTGTAAGATTTGGTTGGTGCAACTAAGGATTTGTTTGGCTACACGTACATTAAAAAGTTTGGGCCGATATAAAAAAAAATGTTACAAGATCGACGGAGTCTCGAACCTGCGTCCGAGCGCTAAGCCTTAGTAATCACAGCTAATGTGACAACTGATCACACCGGAAAGCTTTTAAATAGTAATATTTTCATTTTGGGCAATGTGAGCAAAGAAATATTTCAAATTTTACAGCTCTACTTGTCAGTTTCTTGTTATATTGTTTTGTTAATGTGTTTATACGATTGTTAAGCATCAATAGATGCACTAACAAGCATAGTTACTATCCTAATTGCCATAAAAAATACAAACAAACTCATGTGCTGTATTTTCGAACGAAGTCAGTCAAATGAGTGGCCAAAGAAATATACATACAGTTAATTTAACAAAAAACTTGTTTACAGTCTATCTTTATATATATATATATATATATATATATATATATATATATATAGTCCCAACATAGAGATTTTCTTTATTCAAACATATATTTTGCTAAACGAACAAAAGTAATTTTTTTTTTCAAATTTTGTTTGCTCATCAATATATCTTGTTAGGGCAACTAAATCTATACTTGGTCCTATACAAAAAAATATTTTGTTCGATATTCTTTCAGCGCGGTTTAAAAAATGTGAAAAATTGGATATAAACCTGACTTCCCCTCAGATGTAGACCAAAAATTTACGTTTTAAGAAGAGGGTGGCGTGGTTATACAACAGGCGGTACCAAAGAGGGTGGCGTGGTTATACAACAGGCGGTACCAAAGAGGGTGGCGTGGTTATACAACAGGCGGTACCAAAGAGGGTGGCGTGGTAATACAACAGGCGGTACCAAAGAGCTTGCTAAAGAGCCAAACGAAAATCAGAATGATACTGGTGGTTAGTCTAGTTTCTTGTTGGTATTTTCATATTACGGAAAAGTAAAGATTTGTCTTTAAAAACGAGCGAGTATTTGTCGTGTGTTTCCAAACATTAATAAAATACAAAATTTTTTAATTACAGTGATTTGAAGTAGCACAAAGTACACAACTGCAGATATTTCCTGTTACTTATATGAGTATAGGTTTGATTGTATAATCAATATATATATTTTCTGAGTTAACCAAACGATGACAATGTTAAATGATTTTGAAGATATTTCAACTTGATTTTCGGCGTATATTTTACCACAAATATTTGTCTGTAATTATTGCATTTATTGAATTAGGCCTATTTCCACTTCCGCTCACGGCTTTGATCCTATGCAAGGTTAAACTCCAATCTTAGAACAAATTCCTGATAGAAACATTTTTGTGAAATAGTTTAGGATATTAGTCGACGTCTGATCGTGCATAATTCCGATCAAGGGTACCTTATTGAAAGTTGGTAATATGAGACTCTAAGAGGAGTAGTTTGTAGTGTGATACAATCGTTGAACGATAATTGTTTATGTTGTTCTATGTTTAATTTCTGCACTTCCCAGAAGCAAATTTTAAAACTGCTGATCATCAAACAACATACAAGCAACACCAGTGGCATGTGCCCGAAAACCCATACGCACGTCTAACACAGCTTACATGCATATCTCCAGTAACACATACATACTCGTGCGCACGCGCACATATAAATATACGACAGCCCAGTCTGACAGACGCACGAGCTCGTACACCCACAGCTACCCTCCCCCTAAACATCTACTAAAATAGACATCCGTGTGCTCTTGCGTATTCAACCTAATAACCTCGTTCAAAACTAACGTCTTACTTATTGTTTTCTGCCACGTTGGCTTTACTGTATTCGTGTTATACTTTTGTGGTAGTTCTCCCTTATAGAGCAATGTTCTATTTAAAATTGTTTTGCAGTGTAGTTTGCTTACGTATTTCTTAGTAAATTCTAGGGATTCTCAATTTTGAGACATATACCCCCCCCCCCTTTTTATATACGGTTGTAAAAGGAAATTGTTCCCTCAAATCATCTCTGCTTTGCAACATAGTGTAATATATGTATGAAGAACACAAATTTATATCATCAAAATATATTAACACACACATACACACGCGCGCGCACACACACGTACATATGTATGTATGTGTGTGTATGTTTATATATATATATATATATATATATATATATATATATATATATATATATATATATATATACACACACACACACTCCACGTACTTCTGAAGTGCTTTTCGTTCTGATTACTAGTTACAAGGGGCCCAGCCCGTGACCTTTATTTTTAGTATTGTCACGTGCCTAGAATAGTTTTACCATGTTACAAATTTTGGTTATCATACAAAGACTGAAAAAAAAAAATCATATGTGTGTGTGTGTGTGTGTGTGTAGGTAATAATGACATGATGTGAATTTAACTCAGCATTGAAGCGACTGCTGCCCCATTTGATATTGCTCTATCCATTTGGGACACTGTAGCCCCACTTGATATATATATATCTATCCACTGATCCACTAAGGCCCCATGTGATTTATATCTATCCACTGAGCCATTGCGGTCCCACTTGGAATCACTCGATCCACTGAGACACTGTGGCCCCAATTGGAAATTAACTCAACATTGAAGAGAGAAATTTAAAGTAAACAAAAATGATGTTCCATTATCTTCTTATCTCTATGCAATAATCTCTATGCATTAATACAAAACTTTCTTATAGGAAAAAAGTAATTAAAAATTAGTTTGTAGGGTAAAAGGTAATGATTGCGTAATCTGACCTTCTTGAAATTTGAACTTGACCTGCATTTGACCCTGAGGATTCGCTCTGCAAAATTTGAAGAACTTCTGTCGAGTTTCAAGGGATATAAAAGTATTAATGACGGATAGACAGACAAATAGACAGAGAGACAGACAGAGACCGTCTCATTATATAGGATTAGAAAATACTTGCGATTAAGAGACAAACCGGTGAATGGTGTTTTGTAGAACGGAGCTCTTACTTCTATGAAAACGTGATTGGCAATATCATCCTCCTTCGTGGTGACAATAGGGGCTGGAATATTATTTTTGGTTAAGACTTTGTAACCCTAAGACGTATGCAATTTAAAAAAATTGTTATGAATCAGTACGTCTAAATTAACAAAAAATATTGTCTTATCGGAACACTCCTGACTGAACATTTTTCGACAAATTCATATGTAACTTTCAAAACAGAATGTGTGTTGCCTGAGAAGTAGGCAACACAGTAACTTAGGAAGGCTAAATTAGGATTTTTGGGGACGCACAGCTGCCTTAAAATCCCACCTTAAGGGAAAAGTATACTTACATTTTCGTCTTGTATTTTTGTGAGAAATAACCTATCAGAGTTTAGGAATGTTGTTCAAAAACCCTAGGAGTATACACATACATCTGTGGGGTCGCGTATTAGAACAACATTATAATTCAAACTTAAATGTTGTTTTATAAGCATTTTATTTTAAGATTTTTTTCTCGCAGTCAAATCACGCCTCCCCTGAAATTTTCTCACCGCCTCCCAGGAAGGGGCTGACGAGCATGCCCCTCCCGCCCCTCAATTGAGAACACCTGAATTAAACGAAGATGAACAATTATTATTATCCAGTTAGGTTACAAAACACGTGTGGGACAGATAACAGTTGCCTCTGAGAAATCTCCAACGCACGGGAAGTGGCACAGATGCGGCTATCGGTTCATCGACCTCAGCGATCCCAAACGTGATTACGAAGTCTTCAATTGCACCGGTTTTAACTATGTACGACGTTCCTGCCGTTCCGGATGGATGCACTCATTCCCAGCTATCGACGGTTTCTAATTTCCGCTTAACGAGGAGCGGGATCGAGCCACCGGTTCCTGCTTGTGGTTTTTCAATTGAAATTAATAAATTGGTGTTTGCTAAGACTCATACCTATGTGTCCTTCGGGGATAGGCTATTTACGGTAAAATGAGCACTTTTGAAAGCCCTGCTTAATATCTACTTGTGTGCACGTTGTGTATTTTCCCGCCTTATGTAAGATTAGCATTGCCGTGGCCCTCATCACTTTATTCATGCGTCGGTCAAGTGAAGCCATGTAATTATTAGAAAAGAAAATATCTTTAACAAATCTGCTCATTTTTACACTTCGATGCACAAAAAGCAGAAAGCGAAATAAATAATTCAAGTTATGACAAATGGTTTGCCTAACACTTTTTATTCTACGTCTAAGATACAGAACTACTTTCCATCTATCGTTACCAACTTTACTGGGCGCATGTCACTCGGGGCACCCGTTAAAATATATGCAGGTAGTGGCAGTGACTTTTTTCTAATGTTTATTTCAAAAGTTCCACTTTATCGTAAACAGCCTTTATCAGTCAGGAATAGGAAACCAGCTTACATAATGAAGGAACACCAACGACAAACTTGTCTATGCCGGACTAGAGGTTCGAACCCGGGAACACTCGCACCAACTGACCCCACAAATAGTAGGCCCACTTCCCACTGATGTGATCCTGAATTGATTCCCGGCGGGTTTACGCCAATGTTTATTATTGCCTGTGGTAAACGTGGCGGACATTGCTGTTGGACTGAAGGTTTTCTCTGGGCTCTCCCGTTCGCCCAAACATCGGATCTCTTTCCAAATGACGATTCCCACATTGAGAATTCTTCACTCGATGTGTGCCATCTCTCTTGACGGTGTGTTCCGGCTATTAAGACTGCACTGTACCCTATTTGTTAGCTGAAAATTATGGAGGTTTTATTACACTTTAGCATGCTATTTATCAAACCGTGAACACATTTGCCACTGGGATTAAGGCATTTTATTTAGGAGTAATCATTTTGAAACAGTTGTTAATGTTTGAATTTGCAATTACGTTCGTTGAATTCATGTAATGGCGTAATAAAAAAATTAACCGTAATTCTCACGAAATTAGATATTTAGTGAATATTTTTCACAGATGGCTAGTCAGAATTACAGCAGATTTGTAACTGTAGTTGAGTTTTTATGATTTTCTCTTCCACTTTAGAGAAATCAGCATGCAAAAATTATTTATTTCCTGTGATTCCGCATCTGTAACGGGAAGGCCTAGTTCCGCCATTCTCCTTCAGCGGGCAGCACTCTCACTCTTCTTCCCCCACCCTTGGGCAGAGGCGCGGTCTACTTACCCCTCCTTCGCCACCACCCCCCTTGTGACGCACCACGCCCTTACTTCCTCGTCAGCCGACCGACCCCGACCTAACCCCAGTTTCTCATGCTTCTCCGCGTTCGTCGCCGGCGCCAAGATAAAGAAATAGTGGTCCACATGAAGCGTTCCTCCAGATACAGCAAGAAGGAATCTAAATGCTGATGTTTCCTGAACGCCACAAAAAGCCTATCATGAGAGTTAGGCGTAGAGGCTATGCTGACTAGTTTTTAACAGCCGTGTCACTGACTTCGTTGCTCTACAAAGATAACGCGACTTACAAACTAAATTAATGCTAAACAGAAATGCAATTTAATGACTTATACATTCCTATCACACACATAGCGTAAGCTTGATACCGGACCCACTACGCCATGTAAGTCAGTTTACGTGTTCCCAGTAAGTATGGGTTCCTGCAGATACGTACGGAGGAGAACGCGAAAAGTAACGGGAACCTAATTATAAAATCCGTACCTATAATGAGTGGTGCAGTGGTAACACACAAGACTATAGGCTGCAGGACCTGGTTAGATTCAGAGTTTTGCCATTCTGATTCTGTCTGGAGATTTTCTGGAGTCTTTCCAAGCAAATGCCGAAAAAAAAAAATCGCCATATCCTTCCCGTGTATTATAGAAAGACAAACTTACTACGGGACTTGTAGCAACAAATCAAAATCCAAGTGCCTTATAAAGTCAAGCAGTGAAATTGCCCTTTCACTCCCACATGCTCTTATGCGTTCCAAGAAACTCGGCTCTCGTACAAAACATTGTAGTAAAGTAAACGAATATAAACGTGTTTTCCGCTGGATGCGTAATTGATGGGATGAGGATGGCGCTCATTGATACTAGCAGCCGAGGGACTGTCGTGTTGCTTAGTAGGTGAGCTGAGGTGGGGATGGAGCAGCGATGGAGTGCAATGGTAGGGGAAACAGGGGAGCCCCAAACATAATACTCCAAACCAGTTTTTTTTTTTTTTTTTTTTAATTTAAAAACTTAAAGGACGTAATCATAAATTCTCATATAAATTTTACAAATCGCCTACCCCCTTGAACAATAGACATATAAATTTTAAAATTTTGTTTGCGTCACAGGGTACATCCAAAGACAATAAAAATGTTAAGTTATAAATTAAGTCAACAACATTAATTTCCAACAAATAAATACTTACGTTTTGGTTAAGCTTAGAAAATAAATTTAGAACAATTACGAATATAAAGTAACTTTTATCACAATGTTGAAATATTCACCACACTGAATCAAGGGAATAAATTAGAATTGCAGTTACTAAATAAAATCTACGAATTAAACTTACAAATAAATTTTAATTAATAATTGATTAAAAAATTAAAAACTAAGTTTACGAAATAATCAACAAAACCAGACTTACAAATAAATGTTATTTATAATAGATTACAAAGGAAATTTCAAAATTGCTTTTGACAAATATTTTTAATTTTTAATTATATGAAAAGGGGTTTCAGTGTTCAATTAAGGTCTTCATTTCATCTGATTTCACTATGATTTTGTGGGTGGTTTGCTCTCCAAAACAATATTTTTTTGCTCAAACACGGCTATTAACTACAGAGTCCTCCTCCCTTCAGTTAACATTAACACGATTACACTCAAGTGACTGAAAGAATACATAAACCCCTCATCCGACGCGATGAAGTTACAATATATGTCCACAGCAGCTCGTGACTGCACCCTCCAACGCCTTTGATGTGATGCCGGAATACCGACAAGAAGCGAATCGCAGCGTCGTGTTACATGAAACATTCAAGGTTACGCTGATTTGTCCACAACGAGGTTACAAGGTCCCGTCCAAACCGACGGACATGTCTGGACGCGGCCTCATTTTCAACTTAAAGATTTTGGCCTCAATTATAATACATCTAGGCTATTTACAAATATTGAAAAAAAAATACAGAGAAATAATTCACATGATATATTGCTTACATGTACATGAGAAAGAACCCATGCAGCAAAACACATATGGCCCGCGTTTATAGTTTAGGGTCGTATGCCAAGCCTGCAAAATGTTGGCCAACAGCTGATATGCACCCGTTAATATTGCTAGTTCTGAAGTGGCACCACTTGCTAGCCATACTCTATTCTTAACTGGCCCAGGCGCGGTGAGCACAAATGGCCCAAGAATGGCCCATGTGCTTACAACAGCAATGACTCATACATGTACAATTTCACAGACATGAGATGGCCATGGATAGCTACCCATACTTTCACGATATGTGAAACATAATATTTTAAAAACAAACACATTTAAACTCGTTCTCAACAAATCCTTTTTTATTAATTCTATTTCATTCCACTGTTGAGGACATTATACGATGTGAAAATGTTGCGATAGCCCAGAGGCGGGTGCGAACTCGCGCCCCTTGCTTTGGCAACCCGCCAACATGCTAACCATTACTCCGTGTATGTGTACGTACGAAATAATTTTGTATATAATTGTACTTGAATTATTAATAAATATTAACATAATATTGCAGCTAAACAAAAAAAACTATGTCGCTATGAGAAAACGTTCTACCTGAATCGCGATATTAACCCAAATACTTGCCTTTAATATGATATCTCGCGGTACGTATGTTACCTGGATGCTATTTGTCTGTTCTGAAATGCAGTTGACATATATTAATATTTCCGTGGCGTGAAACAACAAAAACACTTTAAAGTTAATTTTTTCAACATTATTTTATTTTTATTTTTACAGTACATTTTTAATAAAGCCAGTCATACATGTAAAACGCATATACATAAAGTTGTTCGATAAACGTCACTTAGTCGCTGCAAATAGCGTATTTGCAGTATATTGCCATATATATTTCCATCTCTAGATATTTGAACATAATCTGCTCATTGTATCGTGTGATCTACAGTTCTTATATTAGTCAAATGTATATTGTATTGAAGTAGTTACCTGCGAGGACTAGGATCCATATAGACACCAGCAATGGTCCATCAATAAACCACTTCACAGTCATTAAATGGCCTACAGATGGCTACCTATGCTTTCACCAGCAATGTGTATAGGTCATGCGCGGTCAGTGTTGGAATACAGTTGCTAAGCCATTTATGGGCCATTAGTAGTTCACCTACTCTCGACCATCAGTTTCATTTCCATCGACATTCCATCAGCGTGCCATGATGGCATGCCAAATGTCCTGTTGCCAGCCATTAACCATATCGGGGCCAGTTATGTAGACCTATAAGTTATCTAGCCCAGTAGTCATCCAGTAATGCCACACTCGGCCGACTGTGCCATTCTACATGGGAAGACATAAAAAACGGAATTGTGGGATACCACACAAGAAAAGTTCTGTACATGGGAATAAAATATAAATACTGTACTCTGTGTTTCCGGACCGGAAGTGTCGTACGGAGTGTGTCTAACAATCTGTGGTCCAATAAAAAGTAAAATTCAAACGTATACATGGTTGCAACTGTCCTCAAAATGAATACGCGACATTTTTGGGTATCTAATAAATATCGCAACTCCCTTTGTTATTACGCGTGTACGCCGGGTCTCTGAGCATTTATTTAATTTCGTCGGAAGTTGCGAAAGTAAGTTCCGAGATATTTCCCCCAACAGGCGAATTTCTCTTTTGTGACCGACTTCTGCGACGAGCTGCTGGAAGGGTGAGTATCTAATTATAAACGATTCCAACCCCTGTTGACGCACACAATTAGCTCTCAAGTGCATATTCCGCATATTTTACACGCACAACAGGTCATCGGTGTATGGTTTACTTGCACTTCACCCTCCTGTCTTGGGGTGTGCTAGTGGGAAACTTTGCGGACGTTGCCGCTCGGCTAGTTGGTCTCCTCCGTGTGCTCTCGTTTTTTTTCTTCTCTACGTATACTTCTCAATTCACCCTACACCTCCAAGTTAGTTCGTGCCGAAACTTCGATGGGTGTTCGACCAGCTCAAGAGTGTGCTTCCATAAGCTATTGTTTTCTATGCAAATTATCGACAAGGCGACGTAATTTCGCTTTTGTAGTACTTCGAGTGGTACATGTTTGCTGGAATTTTGTTTAAGGGGCCCGCCTGGCTGATTGCAACGTTTTCCCACTGTTCGGCCGAGAAGCGCGGGGTCCATAAGGGTTACACTGGCACGCGCTACATGAGCGCATTCGCCGCTATGCGCAGGGCTCTGAACTGGCGTACAGTGCTCTCGTAGTGCTGCGTGTACCTATATAACTTTCAGCGGTGACCCTATCATTTTATTGATGAAAAGTCTGTAGCAAAGTTCAATACAGGCTCCTATCGTAGTTTGGCCCATTTCCGGTTAGTACGTTTTAATATACGGCAGTCTGAAAAAGCAGGTTTTAAATATATTGGAGATCTCCAAAATAATATTTACAGCACGCATGGTAATATACGGCAGTCTGAAAAAGCAGGTTTTAACTATATTGGAGGTCTCCAAAATAATATTTACAGCACGCATGGTAATATACGGCAGTCTGAAAAAGCAGGTTTTAACTATAGTGGAGGTCTCCAAAATAATATTTACAGCACGCATGGTAATTTCAAAGTACCATTCCGTCCTCGTCTAGGGTATGACGTCTTTTCGTAGGTAAAGGCTGTTCACGGTAAAGTGAGCACTTTTGAAATCAACCTTAGAACAAAGTCATTGCCCGTACCTGCATATATTTTAACGGGCGCAGTTAGTAACAAGTGTCCAGTAAAATTGGTAACGATCGAGGGGAAAGTAGTTACATATATTAACGTCAAACAAAAAAATGTTAGGTAACCATTTGTGACAATTTAAATTATTTCTCTCATTTTTTGTATTTCTGTAATGCATCGGAGTGTCAAAATGAGCAGATTCGTACAACATTTACTTTTATAATATTTTCACAGTTTCACTTGAACGGCGCATGAATGATGCGAGGAGGACCACGTGAATGTTAATTTTTCATAAGGTGGAAGAACACGCAACATGTATGCAAGTAGAGCCTAAGCAGGGCTTCCAAAAGTGATCATTTTATAGTGAACAGCCTATAAACATAATAACGCACGTTTAGTAATTTCGTCAAAAAAAAAAAATTTCAAACACTCTGCAATGCACGAGGCAGGCGGAGCTCATAACCGTTCGCGTAATTATTTTTTACTGACAAGTCCTGTGAGCTTCTCACAGCGCGCAGTCAGACGCAACTGGTTCTTTAAGTTATTCACCGCAAATGTGGCTTAAATTTGTTTCCTTCCTTATTGAACCCATTAACCCAGTCAGACCCAGTGTACAAAATGGTGCACACTACGTATGTGCAGGTAGTTTCCAATGTGTACTGTACACTACGAAGCTCAGCGACCAATTGATAATTGATTCATATTATTTTAGCTGAACATATGCCCTACAGCTCATTGGCTGTGACAATGAAACAAGCGTTGTGTCGACTGAAGTACAGCACGCATCATGAAACATTTTGTTCGCAACACCTGAAACTGTTTATTAATGTGGGCCTGAAAGGTTTAGATAAAATTATCATTGAATTGGACGTAGTGAAATAGTTCATACTTTTATAATCACAGCTGAGTGGTTTAGCTTTGATGTTGGCCCAGACAAACGCAAACAGTAATCAACTGCATCACACAATCAATTTTTAATTACCACTGCATTATAATAAATTATTTATTAGCAGTCAGCTTAACTGTTATGGCTGCGTCAGGTATTCGACTCCCGTACGTTAGTTGAAAAAGAATAAAGCCAAAAGTAAAGATTTTCGTATAGTTTCCTTGCTTGATTATTCACATGTTTGAACGCATTACAGAACAAAAAAAAAAAAAAGTAAAAAAAAAAAGCAGTAAATGGATGAATTATAAGTTCTATTGGAATTTTCTTTTACCAGTATTGAGTATATGTTGATAATTAACTTCCTTATCACGGTACCTACTGTATATACGCAGTCTACGATAATCAGCGAATAGCGCAACTAAATTAAAATACCGCATCAAAGAGTACACATAATGCTCCATTGCCCCAAAAAGTAATTACTCGTATGTTTCGCATAAAGGCTATTCGAAATTCTATTTCCTTTTCGATGCGAAGAAAATTTCGTCATGCTCGTTGTCCGCCATCGCAATATTTTGGTACAGTTTTAGATTCTCCGCCAAAATGGATATTTTTCCCGAGGAAACTCAATTAGTTTCTGTGTTCTATATTGCCGCTCGCGTGGGTTGGAATAAAAACTTACGCAGGAACAAAAGCCGGCGAAGGTTTTCGTGTATATATATATATATATATATATATATATATATATATTATATATATATATATATATATATATATATATATAAAACCGCACGAGCGTACTCCTGATTTTTGTGATGTTCTGTTGCGCTAATGCCGAATATGCGTCAGGGAGGGTAATGGGAAAATACCGATTTCATTTCAAAGTGGATTAGATTTCGCAAACACACACGTACGCGGTCGAAAACTTCGTTTTCCGTTGCCTTCGTCGGAAGCAGTTTTCGAAACGGGATTCATTCGACTGGTGTAGAGTTACTCCGCTGTTAATGGCAAGGAATATTCCAGGAGCGTGTGGAATGAACCGTTTCCAAGTCGCCGAAGCGGAATACGCGGGCAGCTGTGTGAAGTATGATGGCGTATTCAGAGCTACTTAACCACTCCTGGAGCCAAACTTTGAAATAAACCTTTTCTCCGAGCTGTTTACTCAGTAAAATTTAAATAAATCAGGAAAATATATTCAAATGCAGTGTTACTGGGTGAAACCTAATAGAGAAACCCCATATAAACAAAACTTTCACCTAAGTAACTGCACAGTTCCTGAAGGGTTGCTGTAATTCTAGTACAGAGTCGGGTGGAGGTAATACAAACTCTGATGCTTTGAACACCGCATACGTAAGATAAGACGGGGAATTATTTTCTTGTCAGAACACTCCCGACGCAGCCAAGAAATTTTCAAAAGCCATCATATTACGTCTTTTATAATTTTCTTCCGGAAACGGGAAGGAAGAACACAGTTGACTAACCGAAGAAGCTGCTACACAAATACAAATAGAAAATCATTCTCAATTAAACCTGAGAGGAGAAAGTTACTTAAAGGCTGTTCACGGTAAAATGGGCACTTTTGAAAGTCCTGCTTAAGAGTCGGAGGGAGTTGACCCCGATATACGTGATTTTCTCGCCGGAAAGATACGATGTACATCGTGGTTGTTATGCCCATTTTGCACGCCGGCTGTTGAGGATTAGTAGAGCACCAGCGAAGGGTATGGCAGGGAAGTTTTCATATTATCGCTGTTGACATCAGCTTGTCTCTTTGCTGTACCCGTATACTTGAGAATGTTAAGAGACGTGTTTGGATCCAGCTTTCTGCCACAGTTTTGATGTTTGGCAGTCACAAGCTACAAATTAGCGGGAATAGTGTAACACGGTTCTGAAATATATTAGTATGTGTACTAATTTACTATGGAAAATGTTATGCAATATATAGTTAAATAACTTTTTTTAATTTTAATTACTTTAGTATAAATATAACTTTTAATATAATATTAATTTTGCATATATAATTTCTAGTTTAATCGAAAAACATTTTAATGGCTTATTTGTATTTGAACAGCGTCATAAATCTTCTGTATTGGTGGGGCGTTTGGGAGTGGAGCAAAGGGATCTTGGAGAAAATCAAGTTAATATAGGCATATTAATTAAAGGGATTTTTTTCTCAGTGATGAAAAACCTGATTTTTGACAGTTTGTAACTGACCATATTTTTTTTTGAAACACAAACGTTATTCATAAACTTAGTATAAATATTCCCGAACAGAAACAACAATCATGTTATCGATATTTCGTGCTATATAAAACAGTGATGCAAATAATGGATTTATTTACTGAAAAAATGGTAAAGTCTTTTTAGCAACATTTTTTCTTGGTATGAAATCATTTTTTAATAATTTAACTATATTATATATTTAGTTTCGGTAGACTGTTTCTAGTTTATATACACAGGTAAAATATCTCATTCAGTTCACTCCTGAAATTTTTTATCATGTTAACAATAATACTGAAATAGCGTACGAATTTTGTCTATTGCATTTTTAATTTACATAGAATAACATTTAGGACATAAGCCTATGTGATTTATTTTGTTAGTACAGTACATTTGATACTAAGACATAACAGATTAGGCATTCTACTCACATATCTGTACTGTAGCATACGGAACTTATTAGTGCGCTATCAGAATACAATTATTTAAAAACGGACATATCGCTACAAGCCAACATGATTTCATCTAATGAGAAACAATCAGAAATGAAAAACACCAAACAAGACATATTACAGCTACAAAAATTTAACCAGTTAAATTTCATTGATGTACCTACTTGGATTCTACACTTTGAGACACGCGTTAAAATTAACGATAAATTAAACAAGATGGTGTGGTCTATTGGTTTGGGCTTATTAACGTCCCCCAGTGTTATACCTTAAGGCTTATCAGGGGACGACTTACAAAGTAACTGATGACCTAACTTAGACTAACACCCATTCCAGACCTGGGATTCGAACCCAGAACCTCCCACACCACTGTCAGGCGGCGCACCAACCGACTGCGACACGGGAGGTCGGCGATGTGGTCTATAATCGTAGAATTAATTGGGAATTATTTATAGAGAAAGTAAGAGCAAGTCATTCTCCAATGATCATAAATTGATCGAGGATAAAACATTTTGTCTACTCAGATTATGCCATAGAGCATTTTTTTTTTTAAATAACTAGCAAATGCAGTGATGTAATCTGTCTAACTGACAGTTTCCAGTTTTGACAGATCTTATTAAAGTAGTAGTACTCTGTAAACAGACTTACTACATAACTTCCCGCCACTATGTGCTTTCTACTGGGATTTCAAAATACATCAACTAGAATAATTTGCAGAAAACCTATTTTAAATTTAAAATGGGGTGTTTGTGTTTACTACTGGCGTGTATCTTTAACCATAGGCCTAAAGAGAGCTTTTGAAGTTAATGATGCCAAACTATTCAGGCATAAACATAATAAAAGTTACTCTATGGAACTGGCGCTATTAAACTATTTTTTTTAAATCGGTGTTAGTGCACTGTTTCGTTCCCGAATGACTTATGTATAACAACTCAGTACAGTACAGTTCCACATTACGATGCCTAATGTTGACTATTATGATACTTACATAGGCCTACACAAAACAAGTTCAAGAAGGTGTGATTGAGTGTGTTCTAATACCAGCGATGTGTTGTTGACTTTCGTACATACTATATGTATTTATTTCGTTAGTCCAGTGGTTTATAGTTAACACAAGTAGCCTACCCATACGTTTATTGCTTTCAGCAAACATCCATGTAATTTCTTAATAATATGCGTGACACATTTCATAAATGTTATTGTCACTCAGTGATGGTGCCATGCATTTCTATCCAGCGTTTTCTTTGGTACGAGCAGGAATGCGGAACTATACAATAGTCTTGCCTTATCAAAAAGGCAGACTTAAAAATTTCTGAATCTGGGTAAAATCTATTTTTCTTAACTAAATCTGAAAATAAAACGAGATGAAAGTTTCTTTATTCGGCTAGGTATTGAAATTTTAGTATTCTGGTGCAGTTTTGGCCGTACAGCCATTCGAATCTTGTGAGCGAAAAACTATTAAATGATTTTGCACTACCTAGATGACAATTGTTACGCTGCTAAACTCAGTAAAATTGCACCCCAATATGATCTTACTGAACAGGGAAATAATCGAAGGTTATACCAGCGACGGCCATGTGCTTACAATGTGCGAAAACAACCTTGACCGAGTATTTTACTGCGTTGCAACTGAACTTATACACACTATAATATCAAACACAGGGTTTTTCAGTAACGACATTGTAACTAAATTTCTCAAAATTTATTAAATTTTCAAATCTGACGCTGAACACACTAAATCGGACACGCGGGCACGAGTAATAAACGCTCACACAAGCAGCATGACTGGACATTCGTTTCCACATAAAGGTGAAGATAAACAGTTGAATTTGCGATAAATTCCAATATGCACTTGAGCGAATTCGAAAAAAAAAATACGACACTGCAAAAGCTAATACTACATAGTATAACGTAATACAATATTATGTTTATTCCAAAATAATTCGCTATTTTTATTTACACTATTATGCGTATTTTTTTTTCCACCGCTGATAGCAGACAATTTTTTTTATTTAAAAAATTCTACAGTTACTTCACTTGGCAATTAGCTGACGTTTTCTTATATGAAGAGAGATGCCATTCTGATGTAACATTGGCAAAGGTTGCTCTCAGATACTGGATACATGACATGACATAAACTGTACGTTCGTAAACAACACTACTACAAAGCAAGTTACATTCTGTAGCTATTTAAAGAAATAAGAGACCATTTTCGCGAGACGAAATATACTCTGTTCGCAGTGATGTCAGTCTATTTTTTGGATTCTAAAATAAATGTCTAAATTAATTAAAAGTGAAAAAATTTTTAATTAATTGTGTGATGCTGCATACGTGTCAAATAAAAATTCTTGTCGAAACTGTGTCAGACAGCATGTGCGTACAAGAAGTGTTCGAATGTATTTTAGAACGGCGAGGTAATATGAACAACTTAGCGAATGGAAGCCACCTTCGTGGCCAGGAGCCTTCAGACCGCAAGGTTTCTAGTTCGAATCTCGGTCTGGCCACTGACGTGTGTGTGTGTGTCGTTCGCAGGTGTTAATTTAGGTTAGTGTGGAAGACTGAATTTCAATATTTCAGCTAATATTATGTTGAGAACATACACACCTTTCTCCCAGAAGTTTAAAAGATGTTACCACGAACTGAGCGAACCTAGCTGAAACACATATCTGTGTAGAGTAATAAAACTTATATTCTTTAGAAACTATAAATAATAGTAAAAGTATTTTCATTCTGTTAATGAAATAAACTAACCGTAAACATCAGTTTCCCAAGGCAAAGAATGCGTCCGGGGACTGAAAATTAGAATCGACGAAAAAAGTACCTATTGTAAGTTTTGACAAATGTATTTAAGTCATAAGAGACTTCGAACTATATATATATATATAACTTACTAAACGTAGTGTTACCTTCTCTGCTGTAGTATTCTTGCAAATGTTTCAGCTTTTTCTTTATTTGGCTGAGCACTTCACTTCCCTTCGCACTGTATCGACGCTCCATTTTCTATTTATTTTTTAACATTACAGTGTCAACACTTGAAATGAGACGATACTATAGGCCGTTCACGGTAAAGTGAGCACTTCTGAGACCCTAGTTACTTTTTTCTTTCAGCCATATCTTATCCTTTGACCACATTTCTAAATAAATATTGCCTTGTAAGTAATAAAAAGTGTATATATATATTCCACAGCACTAGGAATTTAAGGTCTAAGGCTAAAATA
This sequence comes from Dryococelus australis, assembly GCA_029891345.1. Classification (NCBI taxonomy): domain Eukaryota; kingdom Metazoa; phylum Arthropoda; class Insecta; order Phasmatodea; family Phasmatidae; genus Dryococelus; species Dryococelus australis. The sequence continues at coordinate 54,000,207 of CM057002.1, forward strand.
AAACACATTTTTTTCACCATTCTTACAAATGAGAGGGCTTTCAAAAATACTCACTTTACCGTGAAGAGCCCATAATGATTTTCACGCCTGAACTGCAAATACTCTTCACAGGCTTATGTGGTCGCTCCACACAATGTGTCAAGCTATCACGCGAGACGATAAGTTCCAGACAACGTGAAATACTCTGTAGTTCAAAACACACCTACGTCCAAACGTACTTTGCAGTATTATGCATTAAAAGAGATTTATTTTATTTTATTAAAAAGTATAACATTAAACCAATGGTGAATGCAGCATTCAATCAGAAACAAAATTATTTACCCAGCTATATAAAGACATAAAGACTAGATTTTGGTGGGGAAACACGCTTTTTCTCGTATAACATGTCTGCGCGGAAAAACAACTGCGTGTTTTAAGTGGCAGAAATAAAATATTTAAAATTTGTGTATTAAAAAAAAACAGAATGCAAAACCAGCGAGTTCGGTATTTACAAATGTGTACCTAACACTTCTAATTAAACGTGAAAGACGTGTAACAATTTTTTCCCCGCCGTTACCATCTTCACAGTACAATAATGGGAAAATTACCTGACAAGTGTAAGGTAATATTCGCAAACTTGTGGGGGAAACATAGTTTTCCTTACACAGGTAAGGTAAAATTATCGCACTCTGGAGTAAAATTCACGTACATGGTAGTGGAAAATCCCACACATGGATGGGAAAATTACCTTACGACGCGTGCATATATTCAGTATTCTCAGCAGCTTAGGGGGGGGGGAAGACACAATCCTTAACATGCTTATATTCATTGACGTTACACGCTGTCGTCGTGGTGTAATGGGTAGCGCGCCGGCCTATCGTGATAGACCATACCTCGCGTCCACCCATCAGACAGCGTTGAGAATTTTAGTATCGAGCTTTCGGTTACTATTCGTCAGAGGGTATAGATAATAAAATTAATAACAGTACTAATACTCCGTGGTAATTTTAAACACAATTCTTTTATACGCTGTAGTTATTTTTCCCTTACTTGAGATTTTCCTCCCACTTTTGTTAGGTACTTTTCCCATACAATTAGGGAATAGTAGCCTTCCTCTCTTGTTATGTAAATTTACTCTACATCTAGGAGGTAATTTTACTTTACATGTAGAGGTAATTAGCTTCCCTTACATGTAAGGGAGTTTTGGCTCAAATATTTTTTACAGCGTTTACTAGGCTCACGCTGGTCAGAGTGACTGCTTAAACATAAACTAAGTCGTTAAAACTGCGTTATGATTTCATGTTTCGGGAATTTTTGGACTGCGAGACCTCTCCGTAGCCTTTAAAGTATTCAACTAGCGGTGAACAGTTATTATTTTTTAATTATCTCCTGTACATTAAAAATTGTAATCTCAGTATATGATTGATTTCCATCGATGGGAATTATTACTGTGCCAGTCTTCCAGTTTTCATAATGACATTTTTTTCAGCGTAGTATGTGTTTATACATTTCTATCAGTTGGAAAAAAATTTCTGGGTTCTGTTAAAATACATAATTATTTAAAATTAAATTTAAATATTTTTAAATGGTCGACTTTATGTAAGCGTTAAATATTTGGGTCGATACACAAATACTAACATTATTACTAGTAGTCTATTTGCACCCATTTAATCTCATATTGGTGTATGTTGTGATGATAGTAATAATTAAAAAACTATCACCATTGTGATATACGGTAAAATACACAGTTCACAGCAACTAAATATTTTAATTGCAATGCTAGAAATGAAAGCAAAGAAAACTCGATTAACCGTTTAATAGGTTCTTTCTTATAAATTTACACAGGGCACCTTCTGTGTTTAGCCTTTCGAATTTACCTCAGAAACGACATGGTTTAGTAAACAAAAGTCCTGAAGTATAAACGCGATCGGATGAAAATTAGAAATGCATTTCACAAAACGTACACCTCTTCATGATGAATTGAGAATCAACTGGGAATTATTTCTTCGACAAAACCATAATTTGAATTTATATTTTTAATTTATTAACCGAACACTGAACTACCGTAACATGAAAACCAAAGATTACATATTGTCGACCATCGAGTGAGAAGATTACTTGGGGAATTTGGAAACAAATTGCCAAAAAAACAGAAATAGGAACTGTTCTGATAAACCCTGCCCTCTTGATGCCAATACTGCCTCAGAATAATAAATAAAATTTCTAAACACTGAAGAAGTTTACTCCATCCACGGTTACATCCAACTATTCTGAATCCCTGCTAAAGTTCTACTTACAGGATACTCCTCCGCCTCATACAAATAAAGCTTAAGAAATTACACCAGAGGACCAGCGCACCGTGTTCGTGCGCTTTCAGTTTAATAATAGCTTGCACAAGAACTATTTCTTACTAGGCATTACCAACACATCTATTTTGTCACTGCCGTTATTTATATTACGTACAAATAAAATAAATACAATTTATAGATAAAACACAAGGAAATGTTAAATTGAACCAAAATAAAATTTTATTTTAATAGACGTATAAAACGCTTGTGTTATAAAACATATTTCAAAACAACCAAACATGTCATGGCTGGCGTTTTCTTTTTTTCAGAAGTTTGATTCGAAAAGTGTGAAGAAACCGCGAATTCAACATATAGATACAGTTCATTCACCACAATGCGTGTACAAAAATAACGGACATATCAATTCCTACATAACACTCACGCACGTCGAACAGTTCTCGTTCCTTCCATTTCTCCCGCACTGAGGACAGGGCCGCCAACAACACATGCACAAATGAAAGAGCACAAAAACTCACCGAACTGTCTTATACTACTTACGCATTACGATAGTTAGAACTAAATAAATATTGTTAAACTGGATAGGAAAAGTTGCATTTTAAAATCACTTGGGTTTTATTTTTAAAGATTACTTTTTGAAACGAATGTTTGCTGGGAGGTTTTAAGGCGATTTATTAAATATAGTCTATTCGTGGTAACTTCACACTTTTTTGAATCAAACCTTTGAAAATCACCCCATATTATGACGTGTTTGGTTGTTTCCTAAACAGATTCTGTATCACAATCGCGTCTTACAATTCTGTTAATATTGTTAGATGCGTACGCCTGAGGGGCGTATCTGAGTTCGCGAGGGATGAACCTCTTAATGAAAAAAAAATAAATTTAAAACGGAACTAAATTTGATTTATAATTTATTCACTCGTCTCTTATTTACCGCCTTGAATCGTCTCTCCACTTTTACTGTTTTAATTTAACAGTGAGCGCAATATTTAATGTCTATCTTAACTCTAATTAACGGCCTTCTTAGTCGTCTCTGTTGGTTATAGTAAATTAACTCATTCTCACTATTGATATGTGTTCAGTCTATCTGTTTCCATCATTTATAATCTATTTCTCTAAAGCATGTAGTCTGGCAGTCCAACCTGCCAGCCGCGTCCTTCACTGCTTGATACTCGCAGTCGCAGACTTCCTTTTCTCTGGTCACTTCCCTCGCCGCTCGTTCTTCTATCGGTCGGAACTCAGCCACTCATTCACTCATCAACTACAACTCCACTCCCGTCCCGGACGCCTGCCGCAATATTTATAGTGTTCCCCTGACCATCTCGAATGTTCCATGCACCCCGAGTCACGCTAAGAGAACGAGGTCAGTAATCCAGACCATTCTTCAGATAAACGCAGAAAACTATACAACCAGGGTCCGCTGCGCGCGTCTCTAATCCGAAAAACGTCATTTCCTTGCCTCTGCCGTCGCTATCGTATAACAAACTTCTTTCCTCCTTTTCACTCTCTCGCGCTGGAGGCTAAGAAGCGAGCGCGTAACAATATAATTATTTTTGATCAACTGAACGTTTACTTATGCTTTCTATATGAAGTATAGTATTTTATTTATAGTTAATACGAATAAAAACAGAAATATAATAAGCGTATTCATGAAGCTTATTAAGAAAAAGTTCTCACGCAAAGTACAGTATTATGCGCACGAGTGCTGTGGGTTGTCAATTTGGTGTAATTTTCTAGAATTGGTTTAAGCTTCGTTTTCATGAGGCGGAGGAATATTCTGAAAATAGAACTTTAGCAGGACTTCAGAAAAGTTGGAAGTGATCATAGTTGGCTTGCAGAGCATGAAGGCCCTTTGGCAAGAATTTTGAAGTTGACAAGCATAGCTATAAGTCTCAATTCTCATGTTATGATTATGTAACAATTAGTTTTTTTTAATTAATTCACTTTTTTCTATATAAACATAAGTTAAATGTATACATATACGTTCTAGAGGTACAGTTTTGGAGAATTTGGAAAAGGGTTCAACATGAATGAGATGGTTATTTGTTTCAATTTCTTACAGCTGTTTTTTGCATGTACACACGAAACACATTTTTCCTGTCAGTTGAGTTACCACAGAACCTCACACCATATGGTATGATTGAGTGGAAGTATGGAAATAAAACCATTAAGCTGAGTTTTTTTGTAAACTTAAAACGCCTAGTGTACAGCTAAGGGAAAAACAAGCTGAACTAAGTTTAGGCGAAATTCACTCAACATTAAACCAGGCATTTTTGTGTTAAATGTTTTACTGACTTATTTTGAATTTGAATCACAAGAAACGTTAAACTATATTTTCTTACCGCATTAAATTCAAGTCAGAAGTAAATCCCACGCACCAACTGCAAGAAAGCCATTCTTGTCTGTCCCGGTGTTCCCATTTACCATCGCCAAAATTTTTACTTCGCTATCTCTAACGGTGTTGCAGTAAAAGTACCCTTCGATATGCAACAGACAAAAATATTATTTCAATAATGAATATTATTTTTGACGTGGTGCAGAGTTTGAGTAAATAAAATACGTTTTGGTCCCACAGGGGTAAATATGTCCGTACAGACGTTACTTGAATTTTAATATATAAAAAATACAGACATAAATGCTTTTGATGCTGCGAGTAAAGTGCCAAGCTACATATGATATTTAAATTTAAAATACTAACATTTTCTTCAGAAGTACACGTGTAAAACTGGATAAATTAATTTCCCCCGTTTATTCCAACTTCAGAGCTCGAGTTAGTGTGTGTGTTCGCTGAGAGTGTGTAGTGCTTGTGAGGAGACTAGTCGGCGAGAACTAGGTTAAATCACCGAGAGTAATGAGTGCCTCCCTTAGACGTAGTGGCCCACTGTAAATTAGAGAAGTTGCTATGGCGACATGCCGCTGTTTTACTGCTCGGAGATGACGTTATCCAAGTTAATGTCGCCATTAGCAGTTACGAGGTCGCGCGACGCATACACCTGTATTTACCTACATATGCAGCGCGCGCCGCCTCGCGCATTCTGCTTTGATGCGTGGCAATCTGGGAGAGTGTATAACATTTCATGCATATTTACCCTCTTGGTCGGACCAGTTGCTGAAATTATTTCCGCTGCTTACGTTTAATGTGCTCCCTCATAATTGACTCTTTCCACAAATAATTTCGCGACTCCGTAATGATTGGTATAATGTCTGCCACTTAAACATATCGCGCAGTGCATACCTTGAAATGGTGACATACGTTAGAAACGTGTAGTTACAGTCTTGCAGCGTTGATGATTGTATAGTGCTTGTGCGATGAGGCTTAGCTACCTATGTAGACGAATTATAACTCTGCTATTAAAGTAGCAGAATTTTTATTCGTCCGTCAGATAGGGATCTATCTTCACACAAAGCCGACATTCACTAAGAGAAAGGAAATGTTGTAAGTGTACGCAATGTTTAGGAACTTCACGAAATGTCACATTCTTCTGGGACAAATAACTATCTCTTGATACGCCACATAAAATTATATTCACTGATAGTAACAACGAAAAGGAATTATATCTATCTGTATTTATACCTGTTTTACTCGCAGACAAATATATAATTTACTGTCATAAAAACTGTGATTTAATAACGAAACCAAATACATTAAAGGATTATTGAAAAATTGTGTAATATATGGTACCGTATGAATTATTATTTAATTCTTGCTCCCCTTTGAACAGCCCTCCGTTTAACAAATATTCAGTTTAGTACTTTTTATTAATAAAATAAAACATAAATTATGTTATTGTTCTACATCGTAAAATATTTTGATGGATTTTTCTATATTATAATGAATAAATGTTGGCCACAAAAATATCTTTTGAACCCAACTGCTGAGTAATTTTTTTGATTACTACAAATATTTTGTAGTGTTCACTAAAATGTTTGTCTTTTAAGTGTCGAAAAGGTACAAACAGCGAGACACGCAGTTGCAGTGCATGAAAGCCACTATTTTGCCACGCTAACGAAGATTTTTGTAAACTTTCGAAGGTTACACGTTATGTTACCGTATTAATGCTGTAACTCGCAAACTATCACGAAATTCGTTCCTTGTTAGTGGAGTACATTACCCGTCAGTGAAGTCAAAATAGAGTCATGCACTAGCGTAGACATAAGCGAAGAGGCGTGAGCTAATCAAAACACCGAAGAAGAAAAAAAGGTTTGTTAGTGACTGCAAAGACTGGTTGATGCTTTCCAAGTTAAAATTTTGTTGTTGGTAAAAAACAGGTTGTGGTGCCCAATAACACGTATATTGACTAGCGCTAAAGCTATTTAATAATCACTGGAATCAATGGCTAAATTCGGACAAAGATCTATGTCGTTTTGTGTGGTAGTATTATTAAGTAAAGATTTTTTGTTAGATATTGAACTCATCTAGATTTGTAAACCTTCCAAATCTAAATTTTTTAGTTTCAAATGTACGTTTTCATTACTTATAAAATTGTGACTTTTTATAAATAATTAAAAAATGCATTTAAAATTTAGAAATTGAAATTTGAATGGTTTACAAATGTAGATTCGTTTAATGTTTTTTAAAAAAAAAAAACCTTAGTTGAAAACACTATCACAAAAACCGACTGGGAGATATTTTCGGAATTTAACCTTTGATTCCCGATACGCCCATGAATGGTGAAGCCTGGCCTTAAAGTCGAGCAAGGTGTTGTAATGGAGCCCTGACCACTAGGCTGTTCGATATCATAAAAATCTAATATCGATATTTTCCGAACGGTTACTGTGTATTTTCGATATATCGATAATACAGAAATCCTTGGTAATACCAAAATCCTCGATAGTGCAGAAATTCTCGATAGTACAGAAATTATCGATAATACCGAAGACTTCGATAATACCGATCATTTCGTTAGTACCGAACATTTCGATAGTACGTATAATCTCTATAATATAGAAACATCGATATACCGATATTTTTCGAAGTTACATATCGTTTGATTAATTATTTTTCATATCGATATTTCGATATTTCGAACAGCCCTACTGACCACGTAGCTCAGGGGCAGGGTGGCCGACTTGCAGTCGGAGGGTCGGGAGTTCGATCTCACGTTCCTCCGCGGCAGATTTGCAGTTCGCATGTCGCGCACATGTGTACTGTGTATTTGTCATCAGGTCGGTCCACTATACTTGAGCTCGACACTCGACAACATACACTCGCACTGCCACAACGCCAAACGTCACGCACGCTATGTCCAACGGCAAATGTATCAGACAATTAAGTCAATAAAGTCAACTTAGAAAAAGAAAGCTCGCAGGAGAGGTCCAAGTTTCGAATCCCACTCATTCTGACTTTTAATTTAGTGCCTAGTCGTTGTTACACCATACCTACCTTTGTGAACCTCACTAACCAGTATTGCTGCTATCAACGTTAAATTTTCGCTGCGACTAACGAACTCATTATTGCCTACAAACACACTGAATTTATTAGTGACCACGAAGGCCATTTTGTAGTTTCCACTAAACACTGGAATGACAAAAAAAATTGTTGGCACCACAAAATCTTTTGTAATGTCTATATTGACAAAAGAATTTTGTGGTTACCACCAAACTATTTTTTCAGTGAAGAAATTACAGGATATTTCTGTTCAAGGACGTTGCGGTTTTCTAACAGACATAGCAGTTAAAATAATTTATACATGAACGATATGTCGGTTATATGTTACCCCATTGTCATGCAACTAGAATATCAAGTCTACATGAATGAATATTGTGCCTTTCTAATGAGCCAAGATGAGAGTGCCTGCTGAGGTAAAATACATGAATAAATAATCGATATTCCGTTCCGAAAATAATTGTACTACAAAGAAGAATAAAAGCTGTTACTTTAATCTTGGTCTATTTGGGAGAGGTTATCTGAACTCCGCAAGGGCTGGTTGACAAGGGGGGGGGGGGGGGGGGGAAGAGGCAACGAAGGGAACTTGCCTTTTGAAAACAGAGGCTTCAATTCAGACCATTATTAAGACTGAAGGGCACACAAATAAAAAATACGAGAGCTGGAATTTTATGCGGGGAGGGTCAGCGGCTCTTGATGACGTGAAGTGCAGAAAAGTGGCTTTGGCACAAAAGGAATAATATTAGATAGCCCCCCCCCCCTTCCCCCCTTCTCACACAGCCATGGCATTCTCCGCCTTGTAAAAATGAATTCCCTCACGTACAAGTTTAAATTTCGGAAATAACCCTTGTGCAGCAATTAAGAGCAGAAAAATTCGAAATTATATTTAAAAAAAAAAATAGACATGAAAGACGAGACGGCCTGCACGGAGTTTTGCCATCTCCATATTCATCAACCATGTTTGACGACTGCATCTAACCGCTCAAGAACGACGCAACACGACTACGTGAAGTGAAAGTACTTTTCCCGTTTTTAGTTTAAAATATATTCTGCCTGAACTTATCAACTATTACTACCTTTTTACCAACTTGCTTTGTGAAAACATGAAGAGCTGCGTAGAAGTTTGTTACGACAAACTTTGGTTACCGACACGGAAGTTCACTAGGACATCGGACATAGCTTCGCCGCTTGGAGCCTGTCTCGTTACTGAACATTTTTGACATGGCGCCGGATTTTCCACTGTCTAGATAGCGCTGCGAACTGCGGCCACTGCGCATGACCTCCCGCTCCTGTGACGTCACCTTGGAGGCGGCGCAGGAGTACCAATATGTTGTTCATTTGTTTGCTAGATTGGTAGCTGATGGCGCTACTTCTTTCTTGTAATTGTGACGTGTTTTTGGCGATTGGCTGTTCCCCCATCGCCCCTTGAGCATTTCTTTTTTTGGTTATAAATTCAGCCATTGGCTGATAATTTATTAATACCTTCTAGGGAGAATTAAACAGATTCCCCTATATATGCTGGAAGCTGAGTTGTCTCGAGGTGAGACAGCAGCCTCGAGAGAGCTTCGGAATGCCAAGATAAATATGCCACTAGTTGTCATGCCGGCCCTTATGGCGAGACATACTTTGATGTCCTAATAGGCAGAAAGTAGGGGGCCATGATGCCCTAAAACAACCTAGTTCAATATCAATAAAATTCTTTATTTTATCCTCGGCAAATCTGAATGTAAATGTTAAATCTTTGTAAAAGAGTTTTCTTTATGAGATTCCGAATTTTTAATTAAATATGAATCAACAAATAGCAAAATTACTGACAATCTGGAGGAAACCAAGAAAGTGGATTAGAATTTTCCCTGAATTCTGGAAAATAATCCTTAAAAATGAATGCTAGGGTTCAGGACAGAATATTGCAATTTTGCAAGTTCCCCATTAAAAATTTGTAGGTGTCTTTTCTGGACTTTTCCCAATGAAATTTAGGAAAATAAAATATAAATTTTCCAATTATGGATAAGCCACAAATGCATGTTTTGAATAGAGAACTATATGAAACATTTCTCATTGTTTTGGAGAAAACATGTTAAATTTTTATTTATTTATTTATTTTTATTTTTTTTTTATTTTTTTTTTTGCAATTCAATGGCCTTTGGTAACCAGCATATCGTCGGAAAATAATCTGTAACATTCAGTATAAACTATGATATATCACATAATATTCTTGAATTTTCTATGGCTTTAGGTAAAATTGTAGATGGCCTGAAAATACATTGTAACATTCGATATAAAAGAGAGAAATGGTAAATGTTAAGACTATAAAGCCAGAATTTTAAATGTTATAATTGGAGATTGTAGAATTCACATTTGTGAAAGATATTTTGCGGCAGCAAAAATTTATCTTGTATATGAAAAATAAGTCTGAAAAAAAAATGAATTAAATCAAAATACAGTACCAGAATTCATTTGTATTGCATTTCAGTTCATAGACTGTAGATTTTATCCTACTTTAGTGTTCTTCCATGTTTTATTCACTTTGCCTTAACGAGGGTTGTTTTCACCTAGGTGATTCTGTTTTTGTTGGACGGTATTTTCAAATCCACATTGCCGCGTCCCAGGCTCTAGGGCGTAGCAAAATGAGAAATTTTAGTAATTAAGTGATTATATATTGTTGTAGCGGCTGTCCACGGTAAAATGAGCAAATTTAGAAACCAACATTTGAAAAATTACACTGTTCCCGCTTGCACATCTTTTAACGGGCACACTAACTCGCGTGTGCCCTGCAAAAGTTGGCAATGATGGAGGGAAAGAAGTTCCATCTATTCACGTTGAATCAAAAGCCTTACACAAAGACTTATGGATTCTGAAATTATTAGTTTTCCTCTCTGTCTTTTACGTGCTTATACGCACAAGGATCAGCAAATCTGTAAAATAATTACTTTTCCAATAATTCCCCAGTTTCCCATAACCGACGCATAAATAAAGTGACGAGGCCCTCGACAGGGGTAATTCCACATGTGGCAAAATAACACACAATGTGCATACAAGTAGATCTTAAACGGAGGTTTCAGAAAGTGCCCTTTTCTTTTACCGTGAACAGCCTATGGGAATAATTGATGCTGTTCAAAAGATATTCAATATTCAATTAATACGAATTAGTTTTTCGTTCAAGGTGTTGCAAAAGGAGACTTCTTTTGGTCTGACTAGTTCTTACAGATTCCTTGTAATAACTTACACGATGGGACTTGTGAAAAGTATTTCTATTTATCCATATCACCGGCAGCGACCAATAATAAAATGTTGGTGTGCTAATAGAACCCAAAAGCATTGAGTGGGATTGGTACCGCGATTTTTTTTTTATTTATTGTTTGCGCGGATACGCGTATCTCGGCAAATAAATGTTCTACA